>CM066169.1:54674934-55874934 GCA_033629205.1 Lithocarpus polystachyus | reverse complement strand
GAAAATAACAGAGGCAAAACCTTACCGGGTGAATTTAAGGTTGTACGTTTTTATACCCTTTAACACAAGTTATTTAACCTAGTTATTTAGCTAATTGATTATTTAGATAAATTATTCAATTCTAGATTAACACAATAAAATCATATCATGTAAACAACGTGGAAAAATAAAGAACACATCAATATGATAACCTAAGAAAACTTAACCATTAAAAAATCTGGGGAGGATTTAATCTAGCTATCCTCAAGGTAAAACAGATCCACTATGAAAGAATTGAAATTTTTACAATAGAACTTAGACCATAACATCTTATTACTACCTCGAGTAGAAAACTTATTACCACGACCACGTGACAGTTCCGAGTTCACGGATTACTTCTTTTTTTGATCTACAACAACCACAAGTTTTCCTACTTATGACTTTGAGACTCCACTTAAAGGTTTCAGATCTTCTTTAAAGTTCTTTATGTAGCAACTGAAGAGATCATCAAGTTCTTGACATGAATCTTGATCTTGACAACTCTATGTGTGTGTATGAAGGTAAACACCTCTAGATCTCACAGAAGATTCAGCACATAACTCTCCAAAAGACTTCTAAAACGTAGCTAGAGTTTTTCCTTTTATACTTAAAATAAAACACAAAACTCTACACGTCATATGGGCTTGGGCTGAATTGGATATTCTACAGAAAAATAAATCTGCACGAGGTTCAATCAATCGAATCTAATTTTCGATCGATCGAACCTTGCAAATTTTGTCCAATACTTTCTGCAATTACTCGATTCCAATTTTACAATTAAATACACTTTGAGCAAGCCTAAACCTAGACTCTATGTTTTGATCATGGTTTGCCAACATATTACAAATTGAAATTCTAATACATTAGTTCCTAAAGTCTTAGAACCTAACAAAGGTCACCACTCCCGAGAATCCACTATTATCAAAACCAGCGATTATAAGTAAAAGGAATCCCAATACCTAATACTAACTTACAGTTGACCCCTTACCCCAATACCCAATTAGACTTGTAATGTAGTGACAATCTCTCCTTTTAATGCACAGCTCCCAGTACGTGACTAACCAATCGATGCATGGATCTAAGTACGTGACTAACACACCAACTTGAGGAAGATGTTGGCTGCAAAGTTTTTCAGTTCATCCCAACGATGAAGATCAAGAAGCTTCTTAGTTACAAAACCTTTGGCACAAAGACGCAGTAGCTTCTACAAAGAATATGATGAACTAGGGCAATTTTGTCTCCGGTCACAATATGCGTGCAACAACAATTGCAACAACCTTTGCATAACCTATGTTGGCCCTTAAATTAATCCTTATATATATCTAGGGTTGTGACTAAAGAAACCTTACACAAATACACTTGGATATGCATGAAAACAGATCTGGAAATCTGAATTTCGTAATTCTCGATAGATACTGTTTCTGTCGAGCAGCTGTCGAGCATCAGCATTAAACCTCGATAGATATTATTTGTTGAGCTTTAATGAACAACACTTCTTCACTTGTTTCTTGGACAGACTTTCATGGCTTCAATACTAGACTTGAACTCTTGTTCCTTGAAGTACTACACTCATCCTAGATCTATCCAATTACAAGTAAAGTGCATTTTGTCAAAATATTATCCAATTTATAATAACATATGTTTAAACAAGTTCTACATATTTCCTAACAATCTCCCTTTTTGGCAATCCGTGACAAAATTACTACAAACAAATGAAGCATGAGAGAAGTCATAAATCACTAAACTCATAATCACTCGTCAAATACAGTAAAATCTAATCCTAACACAAACTCTTGAAAAAATTTGCAAGAAGAGAGTTCATGGCATGATAGATTTTGACAACTTGTCTTTCTGAAACACTTTAAACAAAACTCATCAAGGTATCTTAGTGTGAAATAGAAATAAAAGATTGCATACATAAAGAAACATGTGTATAAAAAGAGGAAAAAAAACAACACATGGAAAGATAAGTAAATGATAACAACATCATCATATATATATATATAAGAGATATAAGTACAATGTATGTTATCAAATAATGGTCACAAGAAAGGTGTACAAAAGGGTAATGTAACTAAAAAGAAAGAAAACAAAAGTACATATATCCTCACTACATCCTTCAAAGACAAAAGACACTTTGCTTATCAAAAATGTCCTATGCTAACTTTCCCCTTAAATACATGATTACTCTCATCCCAAAACTACTTCCCCCTCTTGTCACGAATGACAAAGGGTATGTTACTAAAAAGTTGTCATCTCCTTATCATTGGAAGAGCTAGCATCCTCATCCTCATCCTCTTCATCATCATCATCATCATCATTACTGGAACCATCATCATCATCCTCGTCCTCAGAAGCCTCTAGAGAAGGAGAGGAAGATGGAGACGCAGCGAAGCCACCCATGTGAGCCTATCGTTGTGCAATACGACTAATACTGGTGTTCATCTAATACAACTCAGTAGTGAGTGTATCAAGGTAAGCATCCATGCGCTCAAGCTGCGCTATGACGGCCTCAAGTGTCACACCACCACTCAAAGAAGAGGGAGCAGAGGTGGATGGAATGAAAGGGGCTAGAGGAGTTGTCATCTCAATCCATGGCCACTTCGGTTAAAGCTAGGCCTCGCTCTGTCGAATAGACGCCGTGCTAATAGCACCCATGATGGTAAAAAGATGAGAATCAGGGATAGTGATAGAAAAATGACGAATAATCTGCGTGATAGCCGAAGGAAAAATGAGCTTATCACGGGTTGCCGTATCTCTATATACATCGATGAGAGAGAGAGAATGAAGTGAAAAGGAAAGTCTATAGAGTGGTCCTTAATGAGGGATAGCAAAAATCAAGCACGAGGCTCTGTAGTGGAGTTATAGTGAGACGGTGGATGGAGAACGAATGTCATCACCATGTTTAGGGATCTCGGACCTTTTGTAAAGCCCAAGTATGAGGTGTTTTGGCATTCACCCCATGAAAAAGGTGTCTCACAGAAAAGAGACAAAAGTTTGTCCTTGGACATAGTCCTCAGACATGGACAAGCGGGGTAATTAGGATGCGATAACCGTAGAACGTGTAGTATCTCAGAAATAATATTTGGAGTGACTACGATACGTGTACCTCTAGTATGCGTGGCAAACTGAGGTATAGAGGTATCGATACCGTGCATGTTGGAGTAAAACTCCTGTATGATCACGGTGGGACATCTCATAGATATCTCACATAGAGATTCTCATCCTCAGTTGTGAATGATAGTAGGTAGAGCAGTATCGGAAAAGTCCGATAGAACCACGTGGTGTTCTGAATGAATACCACGTTTGGAGCAGTTCTCCAGGAAGTCTTGATAGGCCTTCCCATCACGGAACCAAATGTGAGTGGGGGTAGGATCAGAAGAAGATGTCCCGAAACAAAGAGGGTTCCGAGATGGAGTGGATTTGTGCTTGGGTGTTATGCGAAGTCTATGAGAGAGAGAGAGAGAGAGAGAGAGAGAGAGAGAGAGAAAGAAATAGATAAACACAACATCACAACTCAAAACAAGATAGGTAGATAAGAAAGGGTACGTATGCATGAAAAATGCATGAACATATAACGTGCTAAAAGAAATTGCATCATGGGTTCAACCCAATCCAAACCTAACAGCATACAATTTTCAATATTCATGCACACATCTAAATGCATGAGACATTGTGAAAATGCAAATGGAATGCGATGCATGATCATATAGCAACAAATAAGCACCGCCTAACCAAAAATTTCACAAATATCTCAAAAGTTTTCAAAAACCCCAAAAATTTCAAGAAAACCCAAAACCTAGGTTTAAATGCGGGAAATGCATGAAGAATGAAGGATTAAGAGATCATACTAGAGGAGAAATGCACAAACTAGGCCGAAATCCAAGTGGGGAAGATGAAAAGAGTAAGAAAAGAGTGTTTAAAAAGAGAGAGAGAGAGAGAGAGAGAGAGAGAGAGAGAGAGAGAGAGAGCTTTTCTGTCAAGAGAGATATGAAAAAGTGAGATCTGATTTCACGCTAAAACTATTTAAAGAAATCCCAGCTCGATGGATCGACGATCTATCGAGCATTAAACCTCGATAAATATGAATCTGTCGAGGTGCTGTCGAGAATCTATTGACCACAAAATCAACTCGATGGATCAAAAAGCTATTGAGAAGCTATCGGCTAGACATAAACTTTCTTGATACGATAAGATCTGTCGAGAAAAGAAGTCCAAGGGGCTTGATAGATAGGAATCTGTTGAGGATCTGTCGAGAAGCTACCGAGCTTGATAAAAAGCAGTTTTTCAAAGAGAGGAAAAACACACAGAAATGAATACAATCAAACAAGCTGCTCAACCAAAGATCCAAATAACATGTTAAGCTCTCAAAAACATCTCTCAACAAGAAAAAAAAAAAAAAAAAAAAACAAAGCATTCATGATCCAAAACACACACACACACACACACAACAAGTCTAACCAATTTTATATTTTAAAAACAAGTCAAGGCAGTGTAGTGAGTACACATTAACACATGTATCCTTTGTGATGGCCAAATTACATTGAACCTGTACATGTATCAAAAGTAGCAATGAATTTGCGTGTTGTGTGTGAAAACATCGCAAGAATGCATAAGTGTCTCAAGTTATGATGATTTAAGATATAAAAAAATCAATTTAACTCACACACAATCATAACTGCTTGATAGGGATTATCAACTGAGGTACATCCTATAACTTCCACATTTCCTAGAAACACGCTTGCAATCATATTTAAAAGAATTTTGATACTTTTTGCTTTTATTTTTCTTTGCATACTTTTTTTTTTTTAGCATATCATTCATGGACATATAAGAGAGAGAAGAAATACCCAATTATGTTAAGTTTTAAACATCATAATTTTGCTATGCCGAGGCATACATATGTTATTCATGATTGGAGGGCTTTAATGGTGAGATGGTTATTTATGCCTTTCTCTTAAGATTTTTTAGTCATTCCCGTCAAAAAGATTGATATGAGTGTTAAGTACAAGAGATTACTTAATCGTACTCATTATAAATACGAGACACAAAGCTCACTTGCTTAGTTGTGTATTGAGATGCTAATCTAAGCTATAAAAGATACAAAGTTTAGAAAACTTTGCTTTAATGGCCATCCAAGGTATACAAGTACCAATGTACACAAAACATATACTGTTTTTGTATTTTTCTAATTTTTTAATTTTTTTAATTAAAAAAAACAAAATAAAGCAAAATTGAATACAAACAAACAAAAACATGTTAAATAAAACATAGCATAAAACTAGGCTGACTCAAAAATAAGTAAGAAAAACACACAAGTAATGCATATACAATAAAAGGGAGAGAGAGAGAGAGAGAGAGAGAGAGAGAGAGAGAGAGAGAGAGAGAGAGAGAGAGAGAGAGAGAGAGAAAAGTGACTGAATCACTTTGAGCGTTTTTCCTTCCACACCTTGGAAGAACCTTTCCTTTGAGCGATCCTTTGATTCGGCGGTAAGGGGAAATAATTGAAACTGTTTAAGTTCAAAAAAAACATGAGGGCCTTAAGAAGATCTCCAAAAGGAGCAAAAGAGGATGGAAACTTATTCTAGTTTTCAGATAAGATCATACTATTACTTTGTTGAGTGGCTAACCACTTGTAGCAATTTGGACGAATATGCCTTGAAGCTCCACAATGATGACAGAAATGCGGCTTCTTTGATTGAGACTTTTTTTTGTTGACTTTCTTAGTCTTAGGGTTTCTAGTCTCTTTCTTTTCAAGCTTAGGGGGTGCACCTAAAATAGATTTGCCCTTGTCTACGTTCTCACTAGCTATATCAGTTTTATATTCATTGTTCTCAAAATTAACATTATTAGTAGGTAAGACAAACACAGTAGTACTAGAAGAAGCAATATTAGGAGAAGAGAAATTATACACCAAATCGGTTCTATCAGAAGCAGATTTTTGAAAGCTAAGCATCTCATCAAGTTTTGCACTAGAAGTCCTTTCCAGTTGAGCGCTGACTTAAAATAGCTCCGCTTCAAGTTTCTTGGACCTTTCAGCAAGAAAGTTGTTCTCGAACCGCTAAGCTCCAATGGTCTGATTTGCTTCATCAAACTTTGTAGAGAGCTCCTTTTGATCTAGCTTAACATTACTCAGCTTCTTGGTGGCCAGCCTATATAGTTTCTCATGCTTCTCAGAAACTTTATACAATTTTTCATAAGCTGTATGGATATCATCTTGATCGTCCATTTTCTCAAACTTAGAGTCTACCAAGTCCTCTTCATCATTTACTGTTTCTAAAACCCCATCAATAGGATAAACTATAACAGTGAAGGCATTCAAGATTCCCTCATCATCATTGTCATCTGAATCATCCTTAGGCTCGGTGTCATTCAAGGTAGCAGCAAGGGCCTTGCTTTTTCCAGTAGTCTTAAGATATGTTGGACATTCTTGTTTCATATGTCCAAAACCTTGACATCCAAAACACTTTGGTCCGGAGGGAACAGTATACTGACCACCTTCCTTAGCATCCTTCTTCCCTCTATCTTGGTTTTTGAATTGTGAAAAACTGGATTGCTTTCGGTCTTGTCGAATCCTTTTGCATTGACATTCTTCATAAACTTTTTGAACTGCCTCGTGATATAAGATTTCATCTTAAAATCTTCATCATTAGAAGACTCATTGATAGCACTGCCTTTGGCCTTCAATGCCATGCTTTTGCTCTTTCTTGATTTTTCGATCCTAGTCAAACCTAATTCATAGGTTTGCAAGTTGTCAACCAGCTCTGTTAAAGGAATTTTGTCAATGTCCTTTAATTCCTCAATGGTGGTAATCTTGGCATGGAATCTCTCCGGTAGAGATCTGACCACATTTCTTACAACCTTGGGTTCGGGAATGGTTTCCCTAAGATTAAAGGCGAAGTTGACTATGTCCTTTAGCTTGGCATAGAACTTATCAAACAACTCATCCTCCTCCATCTTAATTTCTTCAAAGCTTGTGGTAAGCCTTTGAAGTTTTGAATCCTTGATAGCTTTAGCCCCTTCATAGGTTGTTTGGAGGATAGTCCATACTTCCTAAGCAAGTTCTGTAGAGGATATCTTCTTGAACTCCTCATTGATGACCGCACTGAGTAAAGCATTTAATGCTCTGCTATTGAAGTTTGCCGCTTTGATCTTAGCATCATCCCAATCAGCTGACGCTTCCTTTGGCTTTGTCTAGCCAATCTCCACAGCTTGCCACACTTTCTCATTTAAGGACTGTAAGAAAGCTTTCATGCGTACTTTCCAGTATGCATAGTTAGTGTCATCAAATAAAGGAGGTATAGTAAGAGACTATCCTCTATCCATGACAAACAGAGGTCGATGGATCACACAGCAAAGATTAACCCTAATCAGAGTGTGCTTGCTCTAATGCCACTTAATAGTCTAAGAATTTATTGACTCCTTTGATAACTTAATTAATTAATTTAACCAAGTAAAATTAATTAGATTTAAATTACATGCAATAAGCGTAGTAGCACAAACAATCACCAATTAAACTAAATGCAGCGGAAAATAAATTTAACACAAGTGATTTGTTTACAAATGGGGAAAACCACTGAGGCAAAATCTCACCTGGTGAATTTAAGGCCACCACTCCCGAGAATCCACTATTATCAAAACAAGCGATTATAAGTAAAAGAAATTCCAATACCTAATACCAACTTACAGTTGAACCCTTACCCCAATATCCAATTGGACTTGTAATGTAGTGACAATCTCTTATTTCAATGCATGGCTCCCAGTACGTGACTAACCAATCAATGCACAGATCCAAGTCTGTAACTAACCAATCGATGCATGAATCCAAGTTCGTGACTAACCAATCGATGCACGAATCCAAGTACATGGTTAACACAACAACTTGAGGAAGATGTTGGCTGCAAAGCTCTTTAGTTCATCCAAACGATGAAGATCAAGAAGCCTATTGGTCACAAAACCTTTGGAGCAAAGACGCAACAGCTTCTACAAAGAATATGATGAACTAGGGCAATTTTGTCTCCGGTCACAATATGGGTGCAGCAACAATTGCAACAACCTTTGCATCACCTTTGACGCCCCTTAAAATAATTCTTATATATGTCTAAGGTTGCAAGAAAAGAAATCTTACACAAATACAATTGGATATGCATGAAAACAAATCTGAAAATTTGAATTTCGTAATTCTCAATAGATACTATTTCTATCGAGTAGCTGTCGAGCATCAGCATTAAACCTTGATAGATATTATCTATTGAGTTATTTGTTGAACTTTAATGAATAGCACTTCTTCACTTGTTTTTTGGACATACTTGCATGGCTTTAACACTAGACTTGAACTCTTGTTCCTTGAAGTACTAAACCCATCCTAGATCTACCCAATTACAAGTAAAGTGCGTTTTGTCAAAGAATTAGCCAATTTACAATAACATATGTTCTAACAAGTTTCATATATGTCCTAACAGTCACCATGTTTGAGCTAAAGCACTCTAGATCGTTGACTCCACAATCGTGCTTCCCTGCTAAGGTGGACATTTATCTGTTCTGTAAGCTCACGGATTCAGTGATTCTGCCCACTCTCAAGTGTTGCACTTTCAGCTTGTATTAGTAATGACCTTTTCTTATCCAACTCCTTTCTTACATTCCCAAAAATGTTTCGATTCCACCATGCTAGATTTTTCCCACACGTCTTAACCTGCTTCAAAATACTATTATCATTAGTTTCGTGTTGAGAAGAAGACCATGAGGCTTCCACAGTTTCATTACATATTTCATCTGATAGCCACATTTCTTCAAATTTGTAGGGCCGTTTACATGGTGGTGGCTAAACCCGAATAGGTTAATCAGTAATGGGCAATGGTCTGAAGAATTGCAATAGAGATGATTAACAATAGATCTAGGAAATTTCATCAACCACGGATTGTTAGCCAGGCCACGGTCTAGTCTTTCCCATATCGAATGTCCATCCACAAAGTGTTTGCTACTAGTGAAATGAGTACCCACATAGCCAAGGTCCATAAAGCCACACTAATCTATCACATCCTTGAACAGTTGCATTTGCTGTGGCTTCAGGTTGCTCCACCTTTCTTCTCATCTTCCCTAATGAGCTCGTTAAAATCTCCTACACATCGCCACGGTACATTAGGATGGTAGTTTAAATTTCTGAGACTATCCCATGCTTCAATTCTTCTTGAGGTATCCAGTTCCCCATAAAAACTGGTAAATCGCCATTCATTGTTTGTATCTTTATCAATCAATGTATCAATGTAGTAATTTGATGAGTCCACGACTACTAGGTTGACTGAGGCTTTCCAAAAGAGTTCAATGCCACCTCTGCGTCCTTCTTTTGGAACCAACCACTTGTGTTCAAAATCAATATTTCTTTGTACGATATCTAGCCTTGCTTCGTCTATCCATGTCTCGACTATAAACATGACAGAGAGATCTTTTGCCCAGATTATATCCCTAAGCTCTTTTTCTGTTCACAGGTTCCCAAGCCCCCAACCGTTCCACACTAGGAGATTCATAGTGATTGGCAGGGCTGAACCTCAGCCTTCATCAATTCAAAGGGTATGTCCATCCCACTCCTTGAAACATGTATTTTTTTTTGTTAGGTAACTCATAGTGGTCATCGATCTGCATAAGATTACGTTTACCATTTTTTTGAAGGTCATAGCTGTGGGAGACAGATTGTATAGGGACTAGTCTAGCCACCCTAGTCCATCTTTGCAGTGATAAGTGATTTGCTGCTTTATAGACCTCGTGTGTGTCACGTGGGATTGAAGGTCAAATGGTGGAGAGTTATTAGGGCTATAACTCGGGTTTAAAGGTGATGGGGGGTTACTTTGTGGTTGAGGAGTCTTATTGGTATTAAACTCTTTTAATGTTGCCTCAATATCATCAATATGCGTTGCACCAATAATTGAGTGAGATGGGGAGGCAAGTATTTTGTGGTCTAGGGTTTCCGTGAACTTCAGGTTAGATTGTAACTGACTTTGCCCCTTTTTCATGATTGATTATGCCGCTATCGAATCATGTGTTACCAAATTTGGTTGCGCTTTCCATCTTTGGCTATGATTAGTGGGATTGTGACAGGCCGTTTGCATGTTCCTCATCAGCGTTTGAGCTTGAACTCCGGTATCCTTGTTTTATTGATTCTGTTGTTCTTCCTTCCCAACTAGAGTACTAACAGATTTCCTAGATGAAGTTTTCTTGGTCGTGTAGAATCCTGGAACTAAAACCACATTTTTTCTAGATGGTAAGAAAGGTAGGGCTTGTATGTTGGGACCATATTGTCTCTGATCCTTCAAGAGTGAACCTTCACTATTCAGCCAAAGTTCGCAGTCTTTGTCATTGTGGTCAAGGCATATGTTTGGCTACTATTCATATTTGAAGCTGACCCAGATTTTTTCATTACTCCCCACTGTTACTAGGAGACCTCAGCATAAAGGGATTTTATGTCTATGGAAACTCTGACCTAAATAAAACTACCTTCCTTATAGTCGCTCGGATTGGAAGCTAGTAAAACTGTGCCCAATACTCCACATATTTTTTCAACCACCTTCACATTCATGAACCTAATGGGGATGCCATGAACTTGCACCCAGAATGTGGATTTGTCAAAAGTAAGCTCCTCAATAGCCTTACTCTTATCGTAACTTTGCATAACAATAAGGTGTTTGTCAAAATTCCATGTTTCACTGAGAATCACCTTATTAGCTTCAGATTTGTTGTCGAAGACAAAATGCATTGTATGGTTGCCCATGTTACGTACCTTAAAACCATTGTGGGAATGCCAAAGAGGAGTAAAAGTCTTGGCGATGGCATCAATGTTCAAAACACGCTTAGTGAGGAATTTTGTTGCTATGATGAATTCTTGAACATCGCATTCTTCATCGAGACAGCAACCTGGCCTTCTCTGTCTGACAGAGTGAGACGAGTCCAATTAGAGATCAAATCTTCCATGAGTAAACAATGACTCAAAGACTACGGAGAGGAAGAAACTCAAAAACTACGGGATGGAAGAAAAAACACTTGACTGTTTCCCAAACTCCCACGAAAAAACCCAACAAACCTTGAAATAACCTTGTTATTTTGAGGAATACTAACTCAACTTCAAAGAGAAGGGATCACTATTCTACTGTCTAAGAGGAGTAAGGAGGAGCTTTCTTAGATACAGATTAACTACGGATTGAGAAAGAACCTTGCATGAGTAATATAAAGCCACCTTATTAGAAATAAAAAAATATCTTCAATCCATCTTGCCCCCGACCTGCCCAATTCTCACACTACAAGAGTTGTGTGTGTGTGTGTGTGTGTGTGTGTGTGTTGTCTCGGAGAAAGAAAAAGATGGGAGTGGGACACCCTAATCCAACCCCAACCTATCTTGTCCTGTTGTCATCCCTAACATTACATATAATGCGATCATCTTAAAAAGAGAAGTGAGAATTTAACACAAACTAATTAACCTCAATTTTCATAGATGTGATATGATCTTTTGTTGTATCGCCCTTTAGGATTTACAATGACAAATTGGCTTTTCTTTCAACTTCTTTCTCTTTTCTTGGAATCAAGTGGTGGTCTTGAAACTAATTAAACTTGGTCAATATACCATTTCATTTGTTGAAAACTTATACCTTCGTTTAGTTTTTATTAAAAACCTTATTATTATATTAATATGAGAATAACAATATTACTATTGCATTGTGTTGTGTTGTACGTGGAATACCTTGGCTTTCTATAATATCATATACTATAGTGGTTTTGCAGTTATTGTATTTGTCATGTTATACTATTTCTTAAATATAAACCCTTCAATGCATGCATTGTAAAACTATAGTCAATGGTAAATATTTAGTCATTTCGGAATTTGTATCAGGGTGTAGGCCATTAAGATAATCACATTAAAATTATATCATCTCTTCTTTCTTTACCCATGTTAATTTCTCTAACATGTTATCAGAGCTATATGTTCCCCTTTTCTAGAGTGAGATTAGAGTTATTATTCTTATAATGTGCCTTGAATTTTTATTTATTTATTATATATAAGGAAATGAGAATGACCCCTAAAGTTTTGTAGAAATAACAACCTCCCTCTTGAGCTTTGTTATCAGCATAATTGACATGATGAAATCTTTTTTTCTCTAGTTACCTTATTTTTGTGGACTAAAGTACCCTTAGCTAAGCTATAACGTTCTTGATTTTTCCTTAGTTTATTGATTTCTCAACTAAATCTCTATTTTACTCGAGTCACCCGATATTTACCCAAAAAACTCTTTGAGCCACTTGATATATTTACCCAAAAATTAAGAACATTAATTATATCGCTTAATCAAGAACGAATTCAGGGCAAAATAGAGATTTCAATATGTATCTGTTAGAATTATCACAAATATCAGTGGAGCTGTCATTTTTGCAAAACATTGAGGGCATATCCCCTATAATTTCCTAATGTCATATGACAATATTGTCTACTATCAAATGATTTTATTAATGTCCCTATACAGTAAACCTTAGTGAAGTTGTTTGTTGAGATTTCTAAGAATCTGGTGGGAATTGGAGCAGATTTGAGAACCTTTATGACTAATAGTTTATTATAAATTCTCTACTCAGATTCGCTTACATCGACACGTATATATAGTTTAGATTCATACCCATATAAAAAAACTTCAATTCCTCATTTATGTCATAATTTAATTAATTTTCTACTGACAGTATAATTCGTATTAACATACTGTGAGGATAAATACAAACAAAGAAGTGCATATCTAATCTTGATAGGTAATTTAGATGGTTAGATCCAAGTTTATGCTACTGCTCCCAAGGGACTGGAAATGGGGAATGTTTATGAATTCATTTGAGGAACTAGAATCAGGAATGTTATAATCAGTTAAAGGCCAGAACTCTCTCTCTTCTACACTATGCATCGCTGGGGGAGCCGAGGATAGTGAGAGCTCACAAATTTCATCAGGTCCACTGGTTTCATTGGACATGCTACAAACTAAGCATGTATTTGTATCCTGCAAAGATAATATGCATGCATGATAATCTTAATTACTCCATATGAAAGCAAGCAGTGAAGCTCATAACATGGCATAGCATGCATGTACATATACAAAATGAACTTAGTATGCATGTACACATACAAGATGAACTTATTTGTTTTAACTAGTGAAGGTCATAACATGGCATAGCATGCATGAACATATACAACGGATCATGTTCTCAAATTTCTAAGATTAGATGAACTTATTTGTTTTAACATATTTAGTTTATGTCATGACCCTATGGGTTACATCTCAAAATGATTAGTCTAGTCACAATGAGCAAGGAAAAATGCTAGTCATACATGCCATAATTTAGGTTCTTTGTAATTGTTATTAAAACCTAAATCAAACCGATATATGCTTGATTTGGGTCTTATCACATACTTATACAACACACACTTAATCAATACCCAATCAATTTGAAGCATCATAGTTTATTTTATTTAAAGTATACAAATATAACTTTGTAACTAAAAAGAACTGAAACTTTAAAACAATTGTACCTAAGAAAGAAGCAAAATAAATAAATGAAATTAATTAATCCCATTCAAACTACTTTATTATGAGATCCTTGACACAGGACAACCTTTTGTTCTTCATTTTCTTTTCATGATCACGATTTTAAATCTTTTTTTTTTTTTAATTTTAATTTTTGTTAAGAAAATGATAGAATTAAGTTTATGAGGTTTGTTCCATAAAAAAAAAGTTTATGAGGACTGATTAGAGTTTTAGTTGCAAGCCCACCTCCAAAAACAGTTTTTTAACCTCCAAAGTCACTTAAACACTTATTACATATCCTTAGTGCTTACTCTTATAAACATATTGATATGGGATTAGAAACGAAAAAGTTAAATTGTATATTTCTTTTTCAACTTTTGATATTTGTTTTAAAATCTTCTTTATATTGTGAAATGTTTCACTTTAATTTTTATATATTTAAAATTGTTCCGAAAATGTCTTCATTGTTGTCTAGTGGATGAAAAATGATAGAATTAGCTCTGCTGTGAATCAAGCTGCTCTTGTGCACTGTGTTGAGCTGTCAAAGCTTTTCTAATTTGGAACTTAGGTAGGATAATTTCTTATGTGGCAATGGTAGTTAGTTGTAATTGGTGTGGCAATAATAGTTAGTTATAGTTAGTTGAAAAATACTGTATAAATACTCTCTTAATCTCTCTCTCTCTCTTTGCATTCTGACTCTTTAGGAAGCCTAGTTTCCTCAACGAACTACTCAAACTATCTCAATTTTATAAGAATCAGTGGATTCTTATAATAAAAAAATACTAACGTAGCAAATAAAATTCATGCCACATCATTAAAGTGACGTTGGTTTTAATAATTTTGTTTGATATGTTAGTGTTTTACACCAACAAATGATGGTAAAACCGTTTTGAAACATTTTAAATATAATAACGATTTTTAAACAAAGATGACTAAAAATGCAATTTAATCAAACTAAAACCATGGTCATCCTTGAAGGTTCAAGCACCGTATCTTATAAATTTTAATGTCATTAATTTTCTGTATTAATTATCTAATGATTCTTCTGTGAGTAGAATCACGTTTCTCTTCTACAGTCATTGCTCTCTCTCTCTCTCTCTCTCTCTCTCTCTCTCTCATATAGTGTGCATGCATGTGTGCGCGCATGCCATGCATTTATGTCATCCAAAGGTTGAGAGTATACCTGATGCCGATTGCTAGTTTCTTCGGTCGTTTGTAGAAGCCTGTTGCTGTCTTCAGAAAAGATTTCATGTCCAAAATCCCTGCTGTCATATTCCCCTTGTCTTAACTCACCCCCCAGTGGTCTGTAGAATATTGAGAAAAAAAGAAGAAGATATAATTTAATAAGAATGGGGTTGTTTTTCCTAATGAGTAGATTTTCTCTAATCTGTCTTTTCCTAATGTGTGTGTGTGTGTATATATATATATATATATATATATATATATATATATATATATCTTGAAAAGGCTCTTTACCAATTCTCATAGATCAAGGTTTGGTCAAGTATTGACTGAGGAAATGGACAAAGTAACAGGTGGGATTTATTTAAAATGCCTCCATTTTGACAGGACATTAAAATAAATTAAAATTCTCTATCTAGGTAGTATGTTACTATCTTTTGCAGCCTATGGAAGAGGCCAAAACTCCATAGATATATACCTTTTTTATCATAACCCTTTAGTAGGAGAGAAATAGTCAACACAATATGGAGAAAAAAAAATACTATTTTTCTGCATTATAATATATCTGCTACAAATTAAAATCATAGAAATATCATAAAATACTAAAGATCAACTCCAAGTTAATAAAAGAATTTGTGAGTTGACGAAAACCTATAAGTTTAAATATATTCCAAATGCACTAGTTGATTGTTATTAAGGCTGCGTTTGTTTCAGCTGAAAACGAATTTTGGAATTGCTTTTACACCTTTGTGTGTGTTTGGCTCCAACAAAAAATTTGGTCAACTGTAAAATCAATTACACTTTGACCGGAAAATAACCCACTTCAGCCGTAAAACCAATGCAGGCTCCATTTTACCTTTAAATGAATTCCAGGCTTCACAGAGAGAGAGAGAGAGAGAGAGAGAGAGAGAGAGAGAGAGAGAGAGAGAGAGAGAGACCAACCAAGCTCTGGAGCTCCAGCCTCACCTCAGCCAAGCTCCGGCCAGCCTAGCCAAGCTCCAGAATCACAGCCAAGCTCCGGAATCACAGACACCCAAAGAGAGAGAGAGAAAGAGCAAGAAGAGAGAGTAGAGAGAGTGAGCTAGATCGCGCTGTCCTCCTCGCGCCAGCGAGATCACGCCTTTAAGATCACGTCCTCATCGTCCCGCCGAGATCGTGCCGTCCTCATCGTTCCGCCGAGATCGCGCCATCCTCCTCGTCAGATCATCGCCGCCGATCTCGTCCAATCGCCGTCTCAATCTCCTCGCCCATGACCGATCTCGTCCGCACCGAGCTCCGGCCTCATTGTTTCTTCCTCCTCAATCTCTCACTCTTTCCCTCAATCTCACTGTTTCTTCCTCTCGCGCCGTACTCAAGATGTTTTTATTTTAATTTTTGGTTGTGTTAAGTGCTGGATTGAAATTTTTTGTTATAAAATTTGTTTGGGAGCTGAGAAAATAGATGAGAAAATGTGTAAAATTTGTAGGAAAATAGTATTTTCAGAATGTTACCAAACACCGTAAATCGTTTTTTGGACTATTTTTCATTGCAAAACCAAACACCCAGATTTCATTTTACTTATGGGAATTTACTTTTCACTGCATTCATTTTACACTCGGAATTCAATTTACATTGAACCAAACGCAGCCTAAGCCATTGTGTGTGGTTACAATACTTCTGTATATGCTAGTTAAAGAAGGTCAGAAGCAACTGTAAGGGCCTATTTTTTTTTCCACATATTACTGCCAAATTGATGATCTAGTTTTACTTGTACATATCAAACATTTTCAAAAGCACGTGTTTTTGAATTTATCGTTATCTGTTGATTGACATGCATTTCAGGAACCCCATCTTATAATCTTCAATAAAAACAAAACCCCATCTTATACTGTCTGGAGGCTGTAAACTTTATAGGATAAAAACACACCCCAAAAAGAAGAAAAAACAAAAGGTGAGTAGCACTAATATTTATCGAGCTTTGGGAAATTCTCAAAAAAAACCCCTACTATATATTTTGACACTCCACAATTTTTTATTTTGTAATTTAATAAATGGAGAAAGGGCGATTTAAACCCTAGATTGAAAATATTAGAAGATATTAATTAGTTGAATTACAAGACTCTTGACAACACTCTACCGACAAATGCTAGTTTACGACCATTTATGTGTCATTATATATAGATTAAATCAAGTAGCTTAGAGATATATATTATATGTTTTTTTATGAGAAGAACTAATATTTAAATTCCCTGACCAATTATTGTAACTATTAGAGTTATAAAAAGATCAACTGCGTCAAAACACATTTTACAAAATAATGCTTACTAAAAAATAATAATCTTAATATCCCAAATTTGCTTAGTATGAAAAAAAAAAAAAAAAAAAAAAAGGAAGGGAATTCCTGAGACTTCAAAAGTGTTGACATCGGTATTATTTTAATGCAAGGATGTTGTGCGTACTCACTGCCATGAAACCCTCGAAAGAAATTGTTTCCTCAGATCCTTTGCCAAAGCAGAGAAAATAAAACATAGAGACAAAATAATTGCATGTGAATATGAACAGCGATTCCAGCTGTGTGGCCGAGAGTTGCGGCTAAAACAATTGCTAGAACAAAAGTAAGGTCAACGCAAATTACCTCTGAGGAGAGCAAACAGTCAAGGTTCTGAGATCTTTAGAATGCGCTTTTCTTTCACGTAAGTAGTGCTTCGTTGGAACGAGTACACTGATGTTACTACGATCCTTCATGCTTCTATACATCTAATGGTAGAGAATTATTGACAGAAAAGATTAATATTATTGAATATCAACATGTATTATGGGGTAAAGTAGATAAAGAAAGATATATACCAAAATGCAAGGATCGATTAATATGGTCTGCCGAATGATAGAATTATAACCCATGAAAGATATCTAACCCCTCTTTATTCTATAGTTACAATAATGAAAGAGGAAGATTAGAATCCTAGTTCTCTTAATAATGCCATGCCACAGAGTTATAAGTCTCTTGACGCCCCTGTTAACTTCCTTATATGTATATAAGAGAAAATAAAACTCCAACACAAATTGTGAGAGTTTACATGGGCCAACACTCTTGCATTAACCGTTCTACCATGAGCTTACAATTTTTGCGTGCAATACCTTCTAATTAACAAGGCTTATTGGCAATTATTTTGGGTATTGAGAATTTTTAGTTTTAAGAGTTGTAAATTAAATTCTTGAGAGTTTAAACTTTATACTCATGTGAAAATTTGTGGAAGTTGACATTTATGTTGTTTAGATATATTTGAAATCTAAACTAAATTAAATTATATTATAAAAACCCTATTTAAAACTATAAATTGTAATAACTTAAATAATCATATACATATTCGTTTATTCACTATAGTTTTAATAATTTGATCAACATTGACAATTTTTTAATTGATAAAAGTACCCTTGAACATATATAAACATCTAATAAGTGTGAAAAAAATTGTTTTAAAACTAGCTATGTGCTTAAGAAATAAAAATTTGAAAAGATGAATTTTAAGTGTCACATTTGTATTTATCACATATACAAGACATTCAATATTTGAATTTCTTAACCTAAATCAGAGTTACAATTTGCAATTCATGGGAATTGTAATTATTATCTGAAATTTTATCAAACAAACGAAAACATTTTTACAAATTCTCTGGAATTAACAATTTCTATACACACCCCTTAAATTTATTTTAGCTAATTGTTTGAACATTAGAGCTAACTTTTAAAATAAAAGAAACTTCTCTAAGACCTTTGTAACAAATCCATCACTTCTCTAAGTTAAATCCCTAACTTTAATTGACATTATACATATTATACTTTTCTATTAACTCTAATTGTTATTGTCTATTGAATCAGTCACCAAGATGAGAAACTCTATTCACAATATATATGGCATATCAAAAACACATAAAGAGAAATGAAGACAATGCAAGTTGAATGATTAATTAACTTTTTATTTAATTGAATTATATTTTCAAAATTAAAAATTTGTGTTCATGCTATTGGTATAATCTTTTGTAGTTACAAAATTATTTATATATTATGGTATACACTTTTATTTTTTAAATTTTGTTTGATTTGTTGGAGATTAACATTCTTATGGTGGGTTTTAGTTAGTTCGATTAGTGAAATATATTTTTATTAAATAAAAGACTAGGATTCAAATCCCATTTACAAAAAGAAAAAATCAATTAATATCTTAGCTTGATAATAAAAAGTAATTATTAAGGAACAAATATCATAAATTTAAATCATGTTGTATTTATCACTCATAAAAAAAAAGTAACATTCTTATTTTTTATTAAAGAAAATGTTATAAACCTATGCAAACACATCAATTATTATTGGTGATTTTTCACTTAATCCAAAATACTCTCCTATGATTCTTTGTAGAGTCTGAATTTTAACAAATTTTGAATTTGAGTGAAAATCCATGCATATGTTTAGACTTTTATCTTGGATTTGTAATTTTTCATGATCTTATCACCAATCCATATGATAGCCTATAATCATATATACGGCTAAAAGTTGGATTCAATGAGTCAGCACATGTCATTGTAGAATATAAACAATGATATGCAACAAAAAAGAAAAGAAAAGAAAAGAAGGAAACATACAAATTCACTGAGAGTAAGGATTCAAATCTTGGTTCTTGCTAATAATGAGGAAAAAAAAGTATATTATTAAAACTTGGTTAGGGACTAAACCACCAGCCCAACCAACTGGAATTATGGCCTACTGGGTTTTGCTTTTGCAGCTTAACTTAGTAGCGCCCTTACTTTTTAAGCTTTCTTTTCACAGAGCATACCTAACTCAGCTCTTTATTTTAATGCTGCATGATTTGTATAAAAAGTCTTGGCCTAAATAATGGCTAGTCTTTTAATAATAGAGACCTATCAGGCTAGTCATTTTTCAAGTAATAGGATTTCAGCTCATTAGAGAGTGCTTTATAGCGACAGGTGGGCAGAAATCTATAAGCCAATTTGCAAGGTGGAAATCACATTTATTGTCATTAAGGCCACATCTATTTGTCATTTGGGAGAGACATAAAACTTAAAGAAAATAAGGATGATAATTGATAAAAAGGTGTAAGCACACAAAGATTGAATAAGATGAATATTTCTTCTAGTAAAGTTGTAATGGAAACTAATTGAAGTTCATCAACAAAAGGTATAATATCATTGCTTTAATTCGTGCTATTTAAGAAGTCTTTTGCTTAAAGTGTTAAAATGAGAGGAATTTTTTGATAATCCGAATCATTAATGTTGTGGCCAAACTTATCAAGGACTTATTATTATCAGACAAGAAAGTTTCATGTCACATCTAATCCATGAGCTAGAACTTTGTTTATCAAAGAGAGAATATGATCTGTTTAAGCTTCTCCTATGTTTTGTAGGCACAAATATACATGCTACTACTCAATGGAATTTGAAAAATTTATACCTGAAGATGGCTTTTGACGTGAGAGATCGTCAATCCTTTGACACTCATCATCTGCAGAATGCGTTTTGGGGTTGCTTCTGCAAAACCAAGAATATCTATAAAGTCTTCGTCAGAAAATAACATCAAGGGATATAAATACATCAATATTGATGGGTTTTTTTCCTTCTTTGTTTGGAATAATGTATACATATGCCACCAAAACCCAAATTTAGGGCATCATAAAAAAGACTTGTTATTTCAAAAAGCTTAGCTTAAATCTTTTTGCACTTTGTTTGCAACATGAATCAGCATAATCTTCTGCAGGCATAAATAAAACTAGCTAAACCAGAATTGAAATCCCCCATAAAAACTTACTGTCTTTGCCACCCAAGTGCTCAACAGCTTCAACAAAGAGATCATGAAGCTCAGTGGTCCACCTCAATCGAGGAAGTTCAGATTTGTTGTATTGCCTTACTGATCCGATTCTGTCTGAATTTTTCATTTTCTGGAGTTGATGAGAAATTAAGAAGCTCATATTACAAGATAATATGGATACAACTACCTTAAAATATGAAGGCAGCAGCAACCACACAAACAAAATGTTGAGTCTAAGACCATAGACTTTTTGAAAACAATAAAGGACTTTTTATAACATTCTTTCTCATTTATTTTTATTATTACTATTATCTTCTTTTTTATGAGGTCAGAATATTGAACATTCTATAATACCTTATATATAATACAGACAATTAATCGAATCGCTACTTTGAGTAATTCTTTGCTTAGACCGTTTCTTAATTACTATCTAGTTAGGAAAGGAAAAAAAGGTTATGTGATTCTTATGACGAACCGGTGTTGCTCATTCAAATATAGGGTCAATTACTAATTAATAACTAGCCTAATTAATTAGGCGCCGAGTAATTACTAGACCTTCCTTTGGTTTAGTAAAGAACTAGGGGCAATACTTTCATTCAGTGCATTGAAATAGAACACAATCATGACAAGTGATTGATTATTTTTGGACAATGTGTTGCGTTTGTGTTTCGTACAACACTAACCCATGTAATATGTGAAGAAATTCAATAAAATATGAGATTCTCTTCGTTTTATTTGTCTTTTAAATATGAATTTAATAATTAGTTAGTTATATATAAAATTGATAACTTTGAATTTTATCATATCATTTATAAAAAAAAAATTAAGGATAAAGAAAAATTTTAATGGAGGAAGTAAATATAAAAATTTTATAGGAATCCTCATAGAATTTAAGCTCAATAAAAAAGTAAACTAATAACATAAAAAACAGGTAAGTTTTCAAAAATTTATGCGGGAAAATTAGAAGTTGGCACTAAATCACAAACTTTGATTTTAAATATATTGAAAGGAGTTTATATATATATATATATATATATATATATATATTAGATTATAAATATATATATATATATATATATATATATATATTAGATTATAAATTATGAAAGTCAACTAAGGTTAAATTTTTTGTTTTACGAGTGTTTTGTCATTTGAGAAAAATCCGTTATGTCATCAATTTATTCTAAATTACAGGATGTTTAGTGATGGTATCCAAAAGACAAAGAGGTAATTTGTAATTACCCTTAAACAGAACATGATATCTTGTAATTTGCTATAAAATATACTACATAATATTTTGAGCTAAAAATATCACATAATTTTTTTATCGACTTCATGCAGTGGCTTAGACGATCTGGACTTTTCATGACGCGCGAAATCAACTCAACAAAGCTTAATTAATTGATGTTCGCTGCATATTTTAAGTGTTTTAAAAAAAATTAAAATGATAATTAATTATACATAATAGAAATGAGAATTCTTCGGTGTAATGGGTGAGCCAAGGTGAAAAAGAACTCAAGGTAACAATGATGAAAATATTTAATTACTAGTCCCGAAAGTCAACAATACTGACGCAATCATGCATTTTTTTTTTTTTTTGGGGGGGGACCATTTGAAAGAAATATGATTTTTAAAGATAAATTAAAATGACAAAGTTTAACTTAGAATATGACTGTAGCTATTTTTTGAATTCATTAGGTGGCAAAGTATAATATTATTTATGTGTATTATTTAAATAATTTACATAACTCATTATAAAAATATCATGCAACTAAAATCGTATATGAATAGTTTCTTCAATTGCTATGTAGTAAATTGAAACAAGATTGCTCCAAACATATTTGGGAACCAAAATTTTTTCAAAAAAATTAACTAGATTAAAATCTTCTAAGTGTTACATTGTCTCCTTTATACTTATAGTGGTTATAAAATATTAAGATGATCAAAGTCCAATAACTATCTCTATAACAACCCGATAAAGTAACAATCATATTCCACTATATCCCAAAATAACAACCAAGTTACAAACATGCTAATTCAATTCCACTATATTCCACTCAAGTCTACCTTATCAACATTGATGTTGGACTCAATACATGCTCATGCAACACATACTAATTCAATTCTCCAATGCAACACACACAATCTAGGATATCATACTCTCACCAACTTAATTTTTTAATGTCCTCATTAAAGTGCTTGTTACATTGTAGCGACCACAAGACACATTACACCCATTAGGCTGGTTTTGATACAATTTGTCACAACTTAAGAAAAGTGTTAGTCACACTTACGTTTTATCCCAAGAGTGCTAGTGAAATTACAATTAAGAATGCTCGTAATTGCTTATATAGCCTAATTCGTCTTTATAAACATTGGATCGAAATTCAACACATGCCGCATAACACTCGCTGATCCAATCCTCCAACCCAATTCAATCTCATTTATAAATATTTGAACTTTTTTCAAGTATTTTTAGAAAATAAATAAATAAATAAAATTACACAAAAAACAAAGTTTATGGATTGCATAAATTTGACATGAATATTAAGAACTTATAATATAAAGGTAAGATTTTCAATTATTCATCTAATAAAAAGTTGTAGTATGGTATACATTGAGACACACACATATAAATATATATAAGATAGAGTTATATTTGGTGTAATCATTAGTTAACAAAACTCCAACTTATTAGATTGACAAATACCCCTTTTTGTGAATATTTAGAATCATTTTCTTACTTTAATTTTAATTTGTAAACTTGAATGGTTATAAGTTGTATTAATATTTTGATAAACAATAACTCACTAATTATGGTATTTTTGTGTAGGTATTTTGTCAGTTATATGAAACTTATTATAATTTGGAAGCAAAAATATGTATATTGTATGGGTGAGTATTCATTTATCGTAGACATATATGTGTGTGTGTGTGTGTGAATATGTGAATTTGTTTTGAACTTGCTAAGAGTATTGGATTAGATCTTATTGAACCTAACAACCAATATATAAATATATACATATATACATATATATATTATATCTTTTTAATTATTTTTTTATAGAATAGATTTACAACACATGTAAGTACACGTTCTGAAAAATTCTCATTTTGTCATCTTTCACTTTATCTCTTTTATTTTTGTTTCACCTCTCCTTTCCTTTTATTTCCAAGGTTCTCATCTATGAATGCATAATTGGGTCAGTTCTATATTTCCTATAATTAATGAAAGCAAATCTTATCAACCTTCCAACAATCGACCAATAAATAGATTTTTCTTTTTTCCTTTTAAAAAAGGCTGTAAAGATAATATTCTGTGTAGTTATTTAAAAGCCCTAATTAAGCAAATGAAATAAATAGTAGAATTTTCAATTTTTTATTTGCACAATGATTAAGATTCATTCACATATGTATCACATATGGCAACCCATGTGCTATAAACCTATGACATGCATCCTTTTATTTAACTTTGTAGCTGTGGGCATTGGATAAAGAGCCACAAAATGGCAAAGCAAAACAAGTAAGTCAAGGTGTGAATTTATTAAAGAACATAATGGCATCTGTTTCTCCAATCAATTTCATGTCAATAAAAGACGGTGCCTACTTTTGGACCCATGTATCCGTCATTGTGCTGCCGTGTTCAACACTACACTCCCTCCAAATTCAATGTGCAAGAAAAATAAGGAATGCCCTAGAAATTCTTCAAAGGTGCATAGTAGGTGGACACGTTATAGTGTATCTAATTCCACGGAAAGTTATGGACCATCGCTGTCATCCAATCCAGGTCTCTCGGGTTGTAATATTTTTAGTAATTTGACTGCTTGATTTTCAAAAGGTGGCCCCCACTCCCATGCACGTAGGCCAGAAAAGTATATGTGAACACAAAACTCAAAAGCTATTCTCATTGTTACTTACTCTATATATCTTATTGGATTAGGCATGTTTTTGTGTGCGTTTGGAGGGAATGAGATAAAGAATGATTTAAAGAACCAGTACTTATAAAAGGTGGGCTGGCTTGGCTAATCCTCATATTCCTCGTGAAAGTGACAAAGATATTCTCTAGCATTTTGTTGAATGATTCATCGTTTTTCTTTTTCTTTTTTGCTTAATGACATAGATGATGCAGATAACACTATTGACAATTATGATTATTTTAGTCAAATGGAATTTTTAGATGCTCTTCATCCTATCCCTAATCTAAATTTCATACATTATTGGTCCTATGACGACGTAATTAAATAATTACCATAGTTGGAACTTTACCTACGCTGTCCTCTCTACAATTATTGACAGGAAATATCCGAGATCCTTCTTCTCGTCTTGGTTGTTGTTGGAGGACTTATCATTAAAACGGAATGGAAAAATTTCATACAGAGGGTCCCACTTTAAGAAAAAGATATTTTTCTTACATTAAGCTACAAGTGTGAATTTGAGATGAATATTTTAATTTTCATGAACAAACAAACGTGCACACTTGTTGGAACTAATTAAAGAAGAGATGAAAACCTTGTTTGATTGCAGAGATTACCATATTTATTCAAGTGTAAAAATAAGTGGTAGCCCTCGTTATTGTTTAATCAAAAGGCAGAATTGACAAAACACAATAATTTACTTGGGATAATCTAAAACAGATATATACTTGCAAAATCTGGATGATCATAATGTCCTGTGTAGTATTCTCTCCTTCTCTCTCTCTCTCTCTCTCTCTCTCTCTCTCTCTGCAATCCAACTCAAGCACCAAACGGGAATTGAACCTGTAAACTAATCCGCCTCGGTCTTGGGGTTGAGATGTTAGGTAAATACTAAATAGAGGAGAAAAATGAGGTGAATTTGAACCAAAAACACTAGACACCACACATAAAGTGCTAGTACTGAACCTTAACTCGGGATTGTAACATACTAGCAAAAAACTGGTTATTGGGTGCATGGCAAATGAGAAAAGGAAAAGCAGTTCCACTTTAAAAGTTTACTCTAAATCTGGCAGCCAAACAAATGGAAAGTTGCACGAGGGATATACAATTTCTACGGATGTAAAACCAGTAATTAATTGATAACCACTCTTTTTCTTTTTTAGATTGATCCGACATGGGCTTACAAGCCGTAAAGTAAATATCCTATTCCGACCCAACTTAGCATTCAATAGTGTATAACATTTTATTCTCATCCTACCTAGCATAGAAAATCATGCCACTGTTCACACATCATGATAATCAAGTTGTCTTTTTTCTGCCTCATGATGATGATGGTTAATTAGAATGTTTTTGTTCTTCATAGAACGCGCCTCAGTTTTTTGAAAGATTGTGCTTCATTTCTTTCTTGGAAACTATGATCTTAATAGACTTCTCTCTCTCTCTCTCTCTCTTTTTCTTTCTCTATCTCAAGTAGGGTAGGATGTGGTTCCCATTCTGACAGAATTTGTTATATAATCAATTCTTTTGACGAAATAAATTTCTTGCATATTTGGATCATTGTTTGAAATCCAGCTGGCTGTGCGAAATTCTAAAGGTCTTGTCCTGTGCATCTAGAAGACTTTTAGAACTAGAATAATATATAGAAACCAAAAAAAGGAACGTCAAAGAGAGTAATTATAAAAGTGTTTAAGATGCACGCCGCATTATTCAAATATAATTGCTTCTTTTCTTCAAAAAAAGAAGAAAAAAAAAATGCAATGCCAAGTTTCCATCCAATTAAGATTTCACCTTTTTAAAAATAAAATAGAAATATACCACTTGTTATAAAAATATATCACTTCTTTTTTTTTTCAATCTAAGTCACATGTGAAAAATGTGAGAGAATTCTAAATGCTCTTCTAGTAGAGTTTTGGGCTTATCTACTTGTATAGAGTTGGTTCAAGTCAAACAACAAATTGTTAACAGGCCCATGTATTCTAACGCTGACGGTCAAAGAGAAAGTCTGCTGTACCGATTCTTGGGTTTTTGCTAACTACCGAGAATACTTTTTAAAAAAGGTGGAATTCTGCACCTCAATTTGATTATTTTTGTGAGAATTTAGAAAAATTTTGAACTATTTATTGTATGTTCACCAACACTTTCTACTGGGATTAGATATAGAGGTGTGAAACTTTCAAATAAAAAAAAAAAAAAAAAAAAAAAAAAACAAAGAAGAAGAAAAATAAACATGTGGCAAACATCCCATACTTCTTGTTTCAAAAGAAATAATTCAAACTGATTCAATGGCGGTTAGATTTGACTTGTTCTCAAAGCAAATGATAACCAAAGAAAGACTTCCTTTGTTGGTAATTATTAGTATGGTTTTTAGTGGCTGTTGTGTCTACATTATTATTATTTTTCTTTTTTTGGGGTTATCTAACCTTGACTGAAGCAAACTGATCACACGCACATTTTTTTTTTTTTTTGATAAAGATCACATACACTTAATCTTGAAATATATGTAGGGAACACCTAATAAATGATTAGGGTTAGGGTACATTGCACCCAAACTAAATTAGGTCTTTCAATGTGTAACAAATTGAACATATTCTTGAATTACGCATTCATATACTATATACTTACGTTTGGATTATAGGAATGTGGACATCCAGAAATCCTAGCGAGGATCCTAATGTAACTGCTCGGAACACTAATTGCAAGTTGATATGACAAGCTCGACGGCTCTACCCAATTTTGCAAGATTAGATAGTCATTACCAAAGAAAATAATTGTTATGGAGGAGACAATAGATCGCCACCCAAAAAGGCAATAGTGCACTCTAGACTAGAGGGCAACAAAACTGGGTCTCCCATAAACCATGGATCTTATAATAAAATTCAGGTCCTAGAAGTCGCGATTGTGTTAAATGGTTGTCTTTTCTTTTTTTTACAACAAGTGTCTACACTCTAATTAATTATAAAAATAGTTTATCTAATATTGAAACTTATTATTAATAATTTATTTTACGTAAAATTTTATTTCTTAAGTTTTAAGAAATTTAAAATTTTATTACCAAAAGTATCAAGTAAATTAGAATAAATTTAACATTTATGTTAGGGTTTTTTTTTTTTTTTTTTTGAGGATGCTATGTTAGTTATTTTGATTATATATCACAGTTTATATTTTAATATAGTAAAATTTATTCATTATACGTAAACAGCGTTTTTGCAGAGTGGTTCAATACATTTATTTAAACGTTGTAAAAATTAAAGTGGTTTTAGCATGTAACTAATTAATTATTAAATAATTAGTTTTATTTAAGTAAAAATTTATTATAATAAACTTCAAGTGACTCACTAGTTATTGATATAATTTCAATTTATATTTTACATACAATTTTTAATTAAAGTTGTGCATCTCATGCAGTAAAATACAAATCCTTTATTTCATTTTTCATGTTTCACTTTTTGTTTTATCAATTACAATTTGGTATATATTCATTTGACTTTCTTTATAAAATAGCTAAAGGTTAAAAATAAATAAATATATAAATCAATTACATGATATATCATGATTAGTGCAGTATGATCATACTGCACTAATCATGATATATCATGTAATTGAGCGTTTGTGGAGGAAGAGATCGTGTTTTACGCGGTGTCTGTGAGAGATGAGAAGTGGGCAGGTTAAATTTTAGGGTTTGTAAAATATGATATTTATACAAAGCCTAAAGCCGCATTTTTAACCTGCGGCTATAGGAAAAATTTTAGGCCCCGTTTACAACACGCAGCCCCATCCCACAACTGAAGCCACGTATTTTAAACGCGGCTTCAGACTAAGGTTAAAGCGGCGTCTATATTAGGCTGTAGCCGCGTTTTCTAAACGCGGCCATATCCAGCCCAATAAAACGCGGCTTCAAACTGGGCCTAAGGCCTCGGCTTCTAAACGCGGCCCAAGATGTTTGTTTCAGGCTGCGTTTCACAAAAACGCGGCTTTAGTTCATCTGGGGCCGCGTTTTTGTAAACGCAGCCCAAGGCCTGCGTTTTTTGTAGTGTGAAGTGAAATACAAAAATAAGACAAATGATTTTTTTTTTTTTTAAAGAGTAGCCCAACCTTCCACATGCACTATCCAAAGACCATACTAAGTGTGCGTTTGCGAAGCGCTTGGATGAAAATTTTGTGCGTTTTGTTGAAAAATGGTGGGCCCCATGACATTGTTTATGGACCACCAAACTAAGCAAAACGCAGAGTTTTAGATAAATTTGAGCCCCATAGTACTATTCACACTTATAAAAATTATTTTACTATAATATTTTCAATAATAAATTTTCAGTTTTTAGCAAATAAGTAATATTCAAACAGACCTTAACATGACGTTGCCTCCAAAAGAGCATTAACAGCTAATGGCATTGAAAAAATGTCACCTCTATAGACACATGGAAACAGGTGACGTGGCGTCATATATGACCCTATATATTTTGGCAAAGACTGAAAATCAAAGGCGATAGACATGTGTAGGGTCTTTGAAATTTACATTTTGTCCCCTTTGTAGCTTTGAACATGCACTTTTTTGGAGGCAAAAAAACAATGTTGCCTCTAAATGTATATTCACACATTCATTCCTCTCCTTTGAGAGCATAATTTTTTAAAACAAAAATTTTATCCTCCAACAAATCTTATAAATCTCAAATCTATATAAAATATCCTTTTGTAGGACTTTTTATCATGATACATGATAATTATTTTTAGTTTTAGGGTTTTTTTTCCCCTCTATTATTAAACTTTCAACAGATATAAAATACTTTTTTCAGACACAGAAAATCACATACATATATTTTATATAACATCCAAAAATCCGTGTGGCCAAGAGTTACAAGTTAATGTTTTTTTTGGCAAAACAAGGTAGGTTTTTTATTTATTTATTTATTTGATAAGTTAGTTATACAAGGTAGTTGAGATATGTTTGTAAAAACAACGTAATAATTTTGAAAGCTTACTTTTTCTTTTCTTTTCTTTTCTTGAAATGAAAGCTTGCTTTTACTATATTATTCTTTTATAGTTAGAGCCGCATTCCTAGATAAGTTTGATTAATTCATATTTTTATATAGGGCAGTCCTAGGGTGATATTCAAAAGTAAAAATCAACTTGAGACCTACATGCTTGATATATTCATCAAAAACTAAAAATTTAATGACACATATATCATTTTCTGGTCGGGTGGTTTTACCTTGTGAATTAATATTATCACACATTTGTGTAATGTATAGGATAATTGATTAATAAGTCAAAATCAATATTATTTCCACGTATATATGTACTTTTTCAATGAAGAAAATGAATGAATATGTCTAGAATATTACAATGTTCTTAAGTAAATGTAACAACCACAAAAAAAAAAAAAAAAAAAAAAAAAAAAAAAATTGGGGAATCAAGTTTCAAGAATATTGTCATTCTTTAATGAAAAAATTAGGGTTATTTTATGTTTTATACTTATTTAGAATTTAATTAGTCGATAGTTGATTAATATTCTATACAAGGAGCAAGACCGGTTTATTTTAATATTTTGATCAAGTATTTTTTTTTTTTTTTTATATAAGATAGAATTCTATTTTAGCCTAATCTAAGTATATATGTGTGTAAAACTTTCTCTTATAGACTTGAGTCTCAGCTTTTTTCTCTCCACACCTTACATACATTTATACTTATAGAGTGACCACCACACCAAGGGTGGTCACTCCAATCATTGTTGTAATTTTTTCTCAAAAAAAAAAAAATCATTATTGTAACTCTTAGGCTCTTAGCTAGTTAATTCAATTAAAACTTTAGATATATATTTTGAGAATAAATTGGGTCAGGAGCTGACATAAAAGGTGTGTTTTATGCCAGCCAATCCTGACCAGCACATCAGTAAAATAACTTATTTTTTACAAACTCAAAATACAAAACTTTAACTCAATTAAAATCCATCAGCAACCCAACACAACAACACGTTCAAACTTCAGAAACCTAAGCATAAAATTAAAATATCCTCCTCCTCACACTGGAGCTCCAGCCTGCCACAGTCGTTGATGGAGTTGTTGCTGGAATCATGATTTGGAGCCGAATAAAAATTCATAAGAACCTAGGCTAGCTGGGGGAAAAAAAAAACCAGTTTTTGATTGAACCTGCCACTCAAGAATCCAATCAAACCCATGAAAATACAAAAAAAACAGCAAAATCCATACCAAATCAACAAAACCCATACTAAATCAACAAAACTCATACCAAATCAAGTGATTGATATCCAAAATATTATCCAAATCCATCAATATTTTGAAATTCAAAGTTTGGGGAAATAACAAATCATAAAAAAAAAAAAAAAAAAAAAAAACACCTTGAGTCATGACACCACACTTGCAACAGCTCCAACAGATTTCGCCAGCTCCAGAAACAACGTGGGCGGCAGCATCTGTGACGGGGTGCAGCTCCGGTGTAAGGAGGAGGAGGAGATGAGATTTGGTTTTGCTGTCCTCCAGGTCTGAAGTCTGAACGTGTTGGTATTGTGTGAAAGGGACTGATGGGTTTTAATTGGGTTATAGTTTTGTGTGTTGAATGTACTGAAAATAAGTTGTTTTTGTTGACGTGGTCAAGATTGGTTAGCGTAAAACACACTTTTTACACCAGTTCTGGACTCAATTTATTCTCGTATATTTTTAGGAGTATATGAAAGAATGCAAGAGACACATTAAAAGTTATCCAACAAACTCTTATTTAAATGTATTATTTATATAATATTATGTACATGCAATTATTTGTGGGGTATTGTTAACGGGTGCTGTACAGCACTTGTTAATAATTCATTTAAAGAAAGTTTTTATGGGAAATGAAAAAAAAGTAATTAATATTTTGATAACTTTTTTCATTTCCCATAAAAGTAGTATCAAAACTTTCTTAAAGTGGATTATTAATAAGTGCTGTACAGCACTCGTTAACATTTTCCTTATATTAGTCCTTTGTTAATCGGTAAATGTTGATGATTGAGTGATATATGCGACTAAATTTATTTTGGCAGAATTGACAAGGAATTAATTAGAACGCATATGCCTAAATTTATGTTGCTTCCATTCTATAGTAGTATATATATTTTTAATAATTTCATATGAATTGAAAGGATCATTAATTTTGCATTTTGACAAAATAATTAGAGGGATTCATTAATATTATTGAATTTTATAAGGATAAAGAAGAGAGAGAGAATTACACCATAATAAAAGATAAGTGATATATATGTCTATAATATTTTTAGAACAAATTTTATGTGGTAAATTGTTACTGGTTCTAATTTGAACCGACTACTAAAATTATTTATTTTCTTATCAATAACAATCAATATCAACCTGTCACATTGGTTGTGTGTGTTAGAATTTCAGTCCTTGTAACCCTAGGCTACTACTACAAAAGTTATGTCATTTTGTAGCGGTACTTTGGTTATGTAATATATTATAAACCTGTTTAAAAAACTCTATATATTACTTTCGTGTTCGTGTGTTCTAAAAAACATTACTGTTTCCTCAAAAAAGATATATCAACTTGCCACTTAGAATTTGTTGCAAAAATACTGTGAAAATGTTATAGACATAGAATTTATTACTATTTTTTTTAATAAAAAAATGCTAGTGGCTCTTAAAATTAATTTTGCAAAAATAGTTCTCACAAATTGTAATACCCTAATATTTGTTTCAATGAAAATATTTAACTAAAATGAAAACCCACTTTTTAAGTTTCAACAAAATTCATTTTAGTCTTGAGCTTTACTTTGTTCATTTCAATCTTTTAAGTTTAAAGTTTATTCAATTAAGTTCTGTTAAATGTTGCGGTTAATTGTTCAAAATTTTAATTTTTTTTAATAAAAAAATCTAATTAACGATTGAAAAATATTTTCCTCAATTTTTTTTTTATAAATTTAACAGAAATTGATGGAGAAACTTTAATTGAATAAACATGAAATTTAGAAGAATAAAATAAATTATGATGAAACTTAAAAGGTTGGTTTTACATTATTTTTTTTCTATTTTTTTATTTTTTTTGCATTCCGCTGGAAAATCTTAATCCATAGAAAATGTTTTCCTTTTCTTAAAGCGGAAATCATTTTCTGCCCCACCACCATTACTTTCGATGCCAGCACATGGTCCACAACCACTCCCAACATCACCACACAAACAGAGACAGAGTTACTCCTAGAAAACATTATCTCTGTAACAACAAAGATAATACAAGCTTATAATCAAATGATTTAATATAAGCCCATTCAAGCCCAAAAACAAACCGAGATGTTTGTGAAATCTGGATGAAGATAACAATCATGAAAAGCCCAAAACAGCTAAACTCATTTTAGCCCTGTAACTTGGAAGTAGAAGAGCATTACACATTTTGGATCAGATGACATACAAAGGGAATCTTCAAAACCTTACCAGTTGACTTGGGGCTTCAGGTATAACCAAGGCCCCCTTAAATGAATAATAGATAATCAGTGTACCATATACCATTAGTTATATATTAGAGAGTATTTTTTATTTCTTCATTTTGCTGATATACATAGACAATTATAATTTTTAAGTTTATTCAATTAAAGCTTTTTCATCAACTTTTGTTATATGTAGTGGTTAATATATCAATTATTTAAATTTTTCTTCAAATTTTTTTAATTAAAAAATTCAATTAATGATTGAAAAATATTTTCTTGATTTTTTTTCCAAAATATTTTAACAAAAGTTGCTAGAAATGCCTTAATTAAATAAATCTGAAACTTAGAGTGCTGAAATGAATGAAAATAAAGTTAAAAGACTAAAATGAAATTTAAAAACACTTAAAGGGTTAAATTTACATTTTAGCCGAAAAAGAATTGTTAAAGATTAAGTAATGATAATCTTATTGCCAACCACATGAGAGACCAAAATCATATTTTCAATTGGAGTTCAGGAAGTTTATTTTTCTAGAGAATTTTACACGTGGGATCGATGGATAAATCATTCCCTACTAAGCTTAACTAGGAAGGTCTCTTAAATTGTTCACCTGTTGCCTATAAAGTAAAAGTTGAAGCTAAAACTTCGACAGTATTCAAGAAAAGAAAATTCCATTATTAAAACCACATGTAATTACTCTACAAAGCTCAGAAGATCACTATTTCTGGCTGCTTGAAAAATGCAAAAGAAAAAAAATAAAATAAAAAAAGAAGAAAAAGAAATTAATCAAACTCCTGCATCAACTCACCAACAAACGGGCCCAAACCATTATCAATTATTCCCTAAGAAATAGAAATTAATTAGATTCCTATAAAGATGAGAGCATTTTATGTGCCAAAGATGAAACCAATTGATATATAGTAAGTAAACACTGCTCCACAGTTTGAGGAGCTGCCCTTTTTCACATCATCGTAACTAGACATGGCAAAACGGGTGGGTCGAGGCAAGGCAGGGCGACTTGTATTTTTCACATGATTTTTTTTTTTTCTTTTATAAAGAAAACAACATGTATTTGTCATTTGGAAAGTTATGCAACAAATTACTTGATGTAAAATGCATTACTTTGAATTCACCACTTATATAAAAAATGAACTACATTTATTAATAATTATTCAATAATTTTAAAATTATACAAATCCTAACATTGCTATCTAAAACAAAATAACACAAAGATAAGTAAAATAAATACACAAGTTTTATTTCTACACAATATCAACATTCCAAAATATTAAAAAAAATACAAATGACTTATCGGATAATTCATTTGACAAAGAATAAAAACATATAAGAAATTTACAATCTTGAAAATTAATTTTATAATCTATTGTTAATTGTGATTGGCACTTTATTTCACTTTGAGATATACATTAAAGTTCGATTGTTTACTTATTTATTCGTTGTCCATTTTATGAATATCATATCATTGTTAAGCAATACACACTCTAAGAAATATCATAATTTATTTTGAAAAGTCGTTTATTTTGGACATAAATTATTTAAAAAATAAGTCTAAGCATTCATAATTTATGTTAATTTGAAACTTTGGTTTCACTATTTTCGCACTTGTAAATGTTTCTCACACATGTCTACAATTTTAAATCTATATTTTTAACTGTACTGTAACCAGATTATCTTGGCATGTACTTTGCTATTTGATATCTAAAAATCTTTACTCATTACAGAATGCTCAATCATTCATCTTTCAATTAATTTGCATGCAATTATGTAAATATCTCAATTGTTTCTTTAAAGCTCACAACAAACAATTAAACCAATATTGTCTTTATTTTATTTTTTTACCAAAAAAAAGTTTTAAAAAATGGTTCGGGTCGCGGGTTGGGTTGGGTTGACCTGCAAAAAACATGGGTCAGGCACAAGTCAACCCGTTTTTGTTTCAGGCCAAAAAAATCGAGTTCGAGTCAGGTATTTTTCGAGTTGGGTCAGAAAATTCTGACCCGTTTTGCCATGTCTAACTGTAACAATGTTAGATCACCAGACATAGTCATATCACACACATGTATTGTTCACAAGTACAATATAAATATAGACCAATAAGTGATACCTTTTCTTTTTCTTTTTAATTTCATTTAGAAAATTAGAGATATTGACATTATATTTTATTTTTATTTCAGAAAATATTGAGAAATGTGGATTTCATGCTTAGCAGTTAAAAATCATTTATTTTTTATTTATATGTTTATTAAATTAACTTGTATATTTTTAAACATGTAGAGACTCACTTGATGTAAATATTTTTGTTATATGTAGGAAAATATCATATATTAAATCAAAATTAAAAACATATTTTGTTTGTGTGTGTGTGTATATATATATATATATATATATATATTATTCTTTGAATTTATATATATATATATATATATATATAACTTGCTCCCCTAAAAAAAATTTTGGCTTTGCCACTATTACCAAACATCATCTAAATGACCAAAATTTATATGGTGCAAGTATTAAAGAAATATCAAATTTTCGGAACACAAGAAAACATGTGGGTGAATTATTGGCCTCACCAATCTCTATCCCCTTCTTACTGTTACTGGTAGAAAATAAAATTTATTGAATGTAGTTTTCTTTCTCAAATTCAGAATTCTTCTATATTATTTGCCATTAAAAATATTCCATCCAGCATTTTATATTGAGCAAAAGTAAATATTAAAAGTACAACTAAAACCAAGGCCATCCTTTGAACTAATTAGTCCAACATGCCACATTATCTTAAAAAAAATTACACTTATACAGAATACTCTCAAATATAAAATACATAAAATGGAAGTCCAATTGAGCACAAGACACTACCAAAAACGAGGTCTATAGCCACATTTCAAAAACGCGGCTATAGACACCAAAAACGCAGCTATAGGATATAGCCGTGTTTCCTATAGCCGCGTTTACAACCCAGGCCTATGCTATGCAACAATAGCCCCCGGCGGGTCTATAGCTGCGTTTTTGTAACCGCGGCTAAAGATCGGACCTAAAGCCGCGTTTCTTAACCGCGGCAACAATCTTCGGTCCTATAGCTGCGTTTTTAGAAAACGCGGCTATAGACCCGCTTTAAGCCGCGTTTATAACCGCGGCTATAGGGGTTTTTTTTTTTTTTTTGAAAAAAAAATTTCTGGGTTTTTTTTTTCCCCCAGGAAAATTTAAAATTCAAACCAAAAACGAATTTAAAATTAAACACAAATCCAAAAAATTCAAAATCAAATACAAACCCAGAAAATTCAAAATCAAATACAACATACTCACAATACAAACACACCTAGAAAATTCAAAATCAAACACAATGTGCTCCAAAATCAAACAAAGACATAGACACAAACCCAAACACAATGTCCTCTCATTCAACAAAGCCAACCCAAATCTCAGAAACATAAAAGTAACAAGCTCAAGAACACAAACCCATTTAAATATAAACACAATATCAGCAACACAATAGAACAAATTCAAGCACAGATCCACAAAAATCCAAATCAAAACTCAAATCCAAATCAAGACATAGACACAAATATTGCTAGAATATTCACTTTATTAAAAATTTTCAGCATTTCCTCCATTTTCTTACTAGCTAAACAGAAAATAACAACAAAAAAAACTAGATCTATAGACAAAAAAAAAAAAAAAAAAAAAAAAAAAAAAAAAAACACAAAACAACAAAAAGAGAGATAAGGGAAGGAAAAGAGGGCTACCTGGTGTGGACGACGACGTGGGTGGGTCAGCAAAGAAACAAAGACAAAAAAAAAATATTTGTGCTGGAGTGAAGAAGGAAGAAAGAAAAAGGAAAAAAAAAAAAAAAAAAAAGAGAAAGAAGAAGAGTCGGAGTTGCAGAGAAGAAAGAATGACCAAAGAAAGAAAAGTAACGAGAAAAGATGAGAGTGGGGGGGTAGGTGAGAAAGTGGGGGTAGGTGGGAAAGTGAGATGTTATTCAGTGGGTTTCTTTTTTCTTTTTTTTTTGTGATACCTATAGCCGCGTTTTCAAAAACGCGGCTATAGGTCCACCTTAAAAAAAAAAAAAAAAAAGAACGGCTGCAATGTACATCTGCATTCATGGTAAAAATAGGTATTATTTGGTTGAACCTATAGCCGCGTTTGAAAAAACGCGGCTATAGGGCCTCCTTGTAAAAAAAATACACATGGACCTATGGCCGCGTTTCAAAAACGCGGCTATAGGTCCACCTTAAAAAAAAAAAAAAAAAAAAAAACGCCTGCAATGTACATCTGCATTCATTGTAAAATAGGCATTATTTGGTTGGATTTATAGCTGCATTTTTGAAAACGCGGCTATAAGGCCTCCTTAAAATAAAAATATGGACCTATAGCCGCGTTTTCAAAACGCGGCTATAGGCTTTATCCAAAAAACGCAGTTAAAAACACTTGCAGACACGGCTATAGACATTACCTATAGCTGCGGTTTTAAAAAAGCAACTAAAGACACTTACAAACGCAGCTATAAACTTCACCTATAGCCGCGTTTGAAAAAACGCGGCTATAGGTTAAGTCTATAGCCGCATTTCTTAGAAACGCGGCTATACATGGCTATAGCCGCATTTTTTGTAAACGCGGCTAAAAAAAACGCAGCTAGACCAACACCAGACTTCAGCTAAACATGCCATACAATGTCAAAACAAACAAGGGAATACTCAAAAATATACCCTCAAATGCACCAACATAAACTTTTGAGTGTGATTATTTTTGAAATAGAAAAACAACACCGTAATTCACGTAGACAAGCATGATTTACTCCCCAATCATACGCCGTTCTCATGCACTGCCGCAGCAAGATTAAGGCTCATAATCTTCATCTGACTCTGGGAACATGGTCCTCACCACTTTCTACAATACCTTGCATGCAACACCAAAACAAAGAAAAAAGAAAATTATAGAATATATATATATATATACACACACACACACACACAACAAGCTACTTATATTGTAACTAGTTCGAAGACAATTTTATATAAAATCATAGCAAAAATTAATAATCTATAGAGAAGCTTGTCAGACTAACCTGACATCACCCCTTAAATGCACTAATTTCTTCTTTGTCTAGGTCTTTGATAATTAGGCCTTCTCTTCTTATCCTTTTGTTCTCCTTCAACAAACCTTACTAGCCATTTAGGTTTTCCTATTTTGAACACGGCATATCCCATAGCTACATCCCTGGCCGATTAACACAGCCTTCCAACCAAATCCGCTAGCAAACAATGAATCATTGTCTTCTTGGAATATTGATGGTAGTGTTGGCGGTGTTAGTTCATCATTGCTACATTTAATTAACAATGAAAATCCACATAATCCCAAGTTCCCATAATATGAGTGGTTTTCAAATGTTCAAATTGCTTGCCATGAGGAATAGGTCCTGTGAGTTGGTTTCATGAAAGATTTAACTTAGCCAAAAATGTTAGACTTGTCAATTGAATAGGTATTTCTCCAATGAGCCAATTTGAAGAAAGGTCTAAGGATTCAAGTGCTGACAAATTTGCCAATGATAATGGGATATAGCCAGTTAAGCTATTATGGGAAAGGTTGAGCAATCGGAGAATTGTGAGCCTTGCAAGTACTTTCGGAATCTCTCCTTCGAATTTGTTACTTGATAAATCAATAGTTGTAAAGATAGTTAGGATTCTCTGTAGTTCAGTGTCCAAACCTTTCACTGTCATCACCAATGAATTTTGATAATAATCAGTTTCACCCATGTATTGTTTCTTTTTACCTTCATCTTTAGTCATCATAACATTCAAATTTTGAAAGTAATTTCTTAGTAAAAGACCAGTAAACTCATTGTGAGAGAGGTCAAGAATTTGTAGTTTAGAGAAAATATTTCCACTAGTCTTATGATTTCCTATTGGACCATAAAATCTATTGGATTTCAAGACAAGAACCTTTAGCTCTGGATAGGGGAAACAATCATTTATTTTGTTATTTCCAAGGTCTAGTACTTCCATTTTTTTACAGTTGAGCAAAGACTTTGGTAGTAACCCTTCTAACTAATTAACATTAAAGACAAGTGTTATCAACTGATTATCCTTTACAAATGTATTAGGGATGGCACCGTGGAAGCTGTTCAGTTGCAAATCCATCACTTGAATAGATTCACTAATGTTTCCCAAACATTGTGGAAGCGTACCACTCAATCTATTAAGAGAGATATCAAATAATCTAAGGGAACTTATATTGCAAATCATAGATGGGATATTGCCAATTAGACTATTGTTTGAGATAAAAGGATCTCCATAGAGAAAGGTGGAATAGGAAACTTTCCTTGCAGCAGATTGGCACGAAGGTCAAGATATATTAGATTCTTCCATGGAATTCTATCTATACTTGATAAAAAGTTATGAAATAGATTTAGGTAACTCAAATTCTCTCTAATTTCAAACATCCATTTTGGAATTCGGCCATAGATCCTATTATTAGATAGGTCTAAGTAATCTAATTTTTTTGACATTGTTAAGAAATTTGGGAATTCAATTATGTTGCAAGAAACTAATTTCACGTACTGAAGAGTGGGGAAGGTAATTAAGCTTACTTTTGATGCTCAAAGATAATTTGTTATATGAAAGATCAAGATCTTGTAGATACTTGAGCTTTGTGAGCTTATCAAAATCCACAATGCCACTCAAATTATTTGATGAAATATCAAGATCTATAAGATTTGCAGGAGTAGAGATTGATTTTGGAATTGAGCCATATAGCTCGTTTTTTCCCACTCTAAGAATCTGTAGTGAATTGCTACGATGGAATTCACCAATTTGACCAGTCGGTTGTTAGACAAGTCAACTTCAATGAGTTTTGTGAAGTTGGTCAAAAAAATTGGGAATTTTACCTTCAAAGTTGTTGTTACTTAGGTCAATGGAGCTAAGATCTTTTAGAAATGAAAGTGACGATGGAATATGACCAATGAAGTTGTTAGATTTGAGGAAAATTTCAGTAACTTTCGTGAGGTTCCCAGTGATACGGGTATCAATCCTGCAAAATTGAAATTTTATGAGATTAAAAAAGATTTCCAAGGAATATGCGTTACCAACTCAAAATGATGATGGGATTTTACTAGTGAGCTGGTTGAATTGTAGAGCCAAGTAAGAGAGCTCCTTGAGTTTTGAAAGTAACTAGTCGCAGACCCACTCGATGCGTGGGAATATACAACTATTTTGTAACATTTTATAATATATTATTTATTCTATAAAACATACTGGGGATATTATTTCTAAAATTATTTTTCATTTCTCCATCTCTACAAATATATCATTCTATTATTTTGAGTTTTTTTATTATTTAAAAACTTAGGTGCATTCAATTGATATTAGTCTATTATATTTTTTGAGATGAAAGATAGAAATACTATTTTTTTTTTTCAAGTGATCTATTTTATTTAAACTTTTGTATAGTGTGTTATGGTTTTTTTTTTTTTTTTTTTTCCTACAACTAAAATTTTTAAGTTCCAATATTAATTATTTGAATTTCTCATTCTCTTAAGAAGATTATCATGGTATTCAAACCTCATTACAAATTTATAATTGATATTACTCAAATAATTTATAGAGACATTCAAATACATCAAGGTTTTCAAACCTGGACCGTTTATTGAACCGTAAAAGGGAGAGGTTCAAGGTTTTTGAGGTCCAACCGAGGTTGAACCGGGGTCGAACCGTGATGATGTCATAATTAATTTAATAATTAATTAAAGCCTATATATAAATATTAAATTTATAAAACTAGCAAAATTAACTAACATATCTATATATGTGAGGGAAATTTAATGATTTTCAAGCATGTATTTAATAATTAAATAAGAAAGTTAATAAAATAAAATAATAACCATGAAAACATTAAAATTTATGATTAATTTTTGAAGTAAAGTTGAATATCTTTGAAGGATTTTAATTATAATTTTTTTATATTCCTTATAAGAGATGGATAATTTAATTAAGTAGAATAGAATTGTGTTAAGTTGTTTTTATTAATAATCAAAATATGAGAATATGTTGATTCTCAATATATATATATATATATATATTAACTTTTTTAGGATTGGGCCCCTCCTCTTTCAAAATTTTAGCCCCCTCCAGCCTTCCCTAACAGCCCAGACAACCCAGCCGGCCAGTCCAACCCAAAAAAATAAAAACCCAATTAACCCACCCCACAGACCTAACCCAAATTCAGGGAAAAAAGAGAGAGAGAGAGAGAGAGAGAGAGAGAGAGAGAGAGACCGGAGAAACTAGAGAAGAAGAGAGTGAGCCATGTAGCTGCGGCCGCCACCACAGCAACACAACTGTCGGCAACCCTATCCATGACCAACCAGACCAGCCGACCTACCCAGTGACTTATCTGAGTGCACGCATGCCTCCGATGTTGCCTCCATCCTGAATCCTATTTGCTCCAGGTATATTTCACTCATTTAACTTCAAAACCTAACACTTATTTTGATATGAGTTTTCTATCTCCATTCCATACGTTTATAATGTTTGTGATTTGTGAATCTGTAATTTGTGATTGTTTTTTTTTTTTTTCCTGAGTGTTAAGTCTTCAGCCAAATCTCTAACCGGCCGGGGTTCTACTCCACTGCATTTTGTGAATTTTTCTGATTTAAAGGGCTGGCATGAACCGGGGTTGGACCGCACGGTTCATGCCACCGATTCTGCATGAACCGTGCGGTCCAACCCCGGTTCATGCGGTTCACGGAATTTGGAGGCTTACCCGGTTCTGGGGTCTTAAAAAACCGGAATTTCCACCGGTTCTCGGTTTTCCCGGTCGGACCGCTCGGTCCGGTCCGGGTTTCTAAACTATGAAATACATAATCATCTCACTTCTTAAATATCTAAAAATTAACTCAAACCAAAATTATAAGATAGAGAGTACATGTGATAAATAACTCAAAAAACACACCACCAAAGTGTATCATCCAAAAGTAGAGACACAAATAAATTCATTAATCTAAATTTACAATTGCAAGAAAGAATTAATAATTTTGTGTGTGTGTGTGTGTGTTTGTGTGTGAGAGAGAGAGAGAGAGAGAGATAGAGAGAGCAATCACCTTTTTCGGAAGAGAATTTGAGACAAACAATAAAATTATATAAAATAAGATGAGTAGAAAAATATTTAAAAGAAAAATGTATAGTTCTAAACGCCAAATTATCTAAGTCATGCTATGTAATAGAATAATAGTAAATCATTCTATAATTTCAAAGGATAACATGTAACAAATAAAGAAAATAAAATTAAATATAACCAAATCATATCAATATAAAGCAGAGTAAAACATAAAAATTTATCAATCTAAAGAATCAAACATCCACCAAAATAAAGAATATTTATATATATATATATAGAGAGAGAGAGAGAGAGAGAGAGAGAGAGAGAGAGAGAGAGAGAGTATTCACCTTTTGGTATGAGCAAAATATAGATTGAATGGAAGAGAAATAACAAATTTTTATAGTTAAAAAATTGGGAGAAGAAGAGTCAAAATAAAAGGAAGATGAAGGGATGTAGAAAGTGTAAGGTCAAGGTGTAAAGTAGTGGGGAGATAAAAAGGTTAAAATAAGTAAATGTTGGAAAATGTGTAATTCTAAAGTGGCAAATTATTAAGGAGAAAAAAAAATTAAAAATAAGAGAGAGAGAGAGAGAGAGAGAGAGAGAGAGAGAGAGAGAGAGAGAGAGAAAATATTGAAAATAGATTGATGATGTGGTGTTGATGTGGCTCAACAGGAGCACGGCAACATTAAACTCTACGCTTCAGCTTTTAGATATATATATAGATGATAGTATCTCACCACTGAAATCATTATTTGATAAATCTAAATGAGTGAGTTGTGTAAGGTTATCAAGCAATGTAGGAATTGACCCAATACAACTGCATTCATTCAATCCCAAATTCCTTAAGAATTTTAGATTGCTAATTGATTTCGGTAATTCTCCTGAAAAAGTCGTCGAAGAGACATCCAAGAATCTTAAGGGATTGGTCCAATTTGCCATTGGGAAAATCCCCATGAGTTCTCTATTTTCCTTTAGATTGAGTTCACGTAAGTTTGGAAGGTGGAAAATTTTATTTGACATCCTCCCACTCAATTGACAAGCTTCAAGAGTAAGGGATGTCAAAGAAGAAGACAAGTTCATGAAAGAACTAACTGAAACAAGGGACATGTCAACTTCATCAAGTTGAAGTTCTCTTAACTTGGTCAAATTTTTGACAAGCCTCTTCATAACAGATGTTTCAAGGTAAAAATCCATTGTGAGAGAGATCTAGTGAGGTCAATTGGGAGAGGTGGCATAATTTAAGAGGGACTTGGCTAGAAAACCAAGAGCCTGAAAGGTTAAGATATCTCAACCTAGCAAATTGACCAAATCCAGATGAAATTGGAGAAAAGGAGAAGTCGTTGAAAGCAAGATTGAGATGTTGCAGGTGAGGGAGAAGAAAGAGGCTAATGTTGGAAGGGATTGTGCCATAAAGCCAGCTACAACTGAGGTCAAGGCCAATCACGTCCCCCCCTCACCCTATCACACGTAACCCCATCCCATGAGCAACAATCAGTGCCCACCTTCCAAGACTCCATCTTTGGACAAGAATTATCACACAAGAATGAAGCAGACTCTGAAAAAGAAAACAAATGCTTAAATTGGAGCAACGCAGAGCTCTGGACTTGGGAGTACAATAGTGCTAAAGAAGAGGAGAAAGATGATGATGATGATGTAAGTTGAAAATGCAAGAGCAACAAGAGGTAAAAGAGTTGGGAGAGCCATATGAACCACCACATCATTCCTAATGAGTTCATAAGTACATACTTGGAGAGATGGGAGGTTAGTCTTTTATAGGAAAAATGTCATGGATTGAAAATAACTACCTCATTTCTTGTTTACAGAGCCAACGTGTTGTAGCTCACGACATTATCATTACAAATGCTTCTATGTGAAAATCGACAGTGTGATTTCAAAGACTAGACTCTGCATTTGCATTTGAGTGAGTCTTCTAATTCCTCTGACACAAGAATCACGAGTACCAAAATTGAGAAAATAGGGCATGTAATTATAGGGCATGGACTTCGCTATGTAACAGTGTAACTTTTAAGTATTCTCTTTTGGACATTGATAACTAGTGATTAAGAAAGAAACAATTTTCTTGTATGATCTGTTTATTTTTTAGATTAATAAATTAGATACTCACCAAATGAGCTTTAAACCCACGAGACATCTTCTCCACCATCATGCTTTAGAGCATTCCCAATAAACTTAACAAAAAATTCTAACTAAATTTTTACAAGAAAGTCATTTTCTATTCCAATAACAAAAAATTCTAACTAAATTTTTGGTACACTTCCAAACAAGCTCTCTATTTCATTTTATTTTTTTATAACATCTAATCTATTTCATTTAAATACTTTTTATTTTATTTTATTCTCCAAGGGTACTATTTTCCCTCCATCACTCCAACATTTCCTTCAGGTTCAAATAACAATCCCAATAACTCCAGGTTCAAATAACAATCCCAACAACTCCACCACCTTCAATTTGCCAATACACAATACCCACCAACAAAACCCCTGACTGAGCACGCCCAGGCCCAAGTCCATTAAAATACACCCATCAGACAAGAGCTCTAAGCCCACTCAACCACTTCTAACTCAAGGCTGTCACCATAAACCTTTAGCTGCCTTTGATGGGATAGTGAAAACCAATTGTTAAATATATTACCAATTCTCCTAAAAACTTAAATTGATAGGAAATTATAAATTTAATTATTTAACCATATAACTCTAACATTCTCTCCTCAAATGTGGGCTCAAACTCTATTTTAATAGGTGATGTTTAATATGTAAGATTTTAAATGAGAAGTAAAGTCAAAAAGACAATGATCGAATTTAGGATCTCCTACTCTGATTTTATGTTAAATTTATAGTTCTTCAAAAAATTTAAGGTGATGAAAATGGTAAATTTAATTATTTATCTACATAATTCTAAAACCAACAACCAAAAAAAGAAAAATAGAAATGGAAATCTGTTGGAGGAATTGGTTCGGCCATAATGAGAAAAAGAAGGTGAGGGGGGAGAGATTCAATGAGGAGGAAAAGAAAGAAAATAAAAAGTAAGAATGGAAAAAAAGAAGAAAAAAAAATAAAAGAGAGAACAACAATTTTTGTTGAGTTATTGTAGCTTTGCAATATTTTGTTGAATGACTGGCGAGTAAGTTGGAGACCAAGAAAGGGTTTGGCTAACCCTAACTAACATATAAAAATAAAAAATAAAAGTGGTTTGTTGAATTCATTGTATTATTGCGATTTTAAAATTTCAAATGTTAGCTTATACTAGTGGGCTTAAGGATTGCTTTGCACTCATATATAATTACATATTACGTTATAATTCCATCAAGTTAATAATTAATCTTCATCATTAATTAGATGTCTAAGATGGATGCTTCTCAAACAAAGAATGGTCTTAGGTGGAAAAATTATTTAGTACACCCGAAGGATCACGCCACCCTTTTATAGGAAAAATTATTGTGTACTCTCGGAGTACCATAAATGCATACTCCCTCCTCTCACATGAATAGTGGGTCTCACTAATTAAATTCATAGTGAGATTCACCATTTATGTGAGAGGAAGGACTACGTATTTATAGTATTCTGAGAGTACCTAATAATTTTCCCTTCTATAGTCCTACCCAATAAATGAATGTCATCTTTTAATTTATTGAAGTTAACCAGTGCCATTCATACCAAAAATTAAGCAAACTCTTGTTATAGAAAAAAAATTGTAAAATTAGCCCGGGAAATTTTATTTTTAACGGTCAATGTTTGCAATTTTAAACTTTTTAAATGTTAACTGAAATTTCAATAAATAAATAAATAAATGTAATATGCTATTGATTAGCTTAGGGTTCACTCTTTACTTATATACAATCACATTTAATTTACGTTAGAGTAATGTTACAGTCACAAATTATTTTATAATATTTTTACAAAATTGTTTATGTAACACGTTTTTACTGATTCTTATTTGGGCAAATGATTGACATCATTTTTTTTACTTAACAACAACCACTTACCATATCAACCATTTATAAAAAAAAGTTTGTAACTATATTTTCCTTTATGTTATAATCCTGTCAATATTTAATTTTTCCCTTAACTATTTATGTTGAGGCTCTTTCATCAATTAAATACTTATTAAGTCTTACGCGGGGTTCGGGAGCAAGGGCCGGAATTCAAGTCTATCTCCAAGAGGGAGTTTTACACACATATACATTTAGATTGGGTTAGAGTAGAAATTCTATCTTGTATAAATTTTTTTTTTAAATTAACATTTTTCTAATGATTATGACAAACACCCAAACCGGGAAGCACATGAAACCCATTTTGGGTGTTTAATCCATTTTCCTTTTTTCACATTTGCCGTCAACAAAGCCATCACGCTGTAATAAGTGGAGTAGATTAACTTTCTCAGGACAGGTAGTTTGATTTCCTGACTTCGAAAAAAAAAAAAAAAAATATATATATATATATATATATATATAGAAGAGGGGAATGAAGACGGACATAGGGTAGGAGTGTGAAAAATCACTACAAAAAATTCGGTCTGTCCCAGCGTTTTTTTCCCGGCGCTTTTAAAAACCGCTGCAATAGATACGCCTGTCCCAGCGCTTTTTGAAAACGCTGGGACAGGCAGGACCTATGCTGGCGTTTTTAAAAAGCGCTGGGACAGGAAGCCTAAAAGCGCCGAGATAGGCCATTCATTCCCTTATGGAAAAAGACCTGTCCCGGCGCTTCTGGAAGCGCCGGGATAGGGTTAACCTATCCCGGCGCTTTTAAAAGCGCCGGGACAGGCTGCTTTCTATTACGGAATGAATGGCCTATGCCAGCGCTTTTAAAAGCGCCGGGATAGGGCGAATTCCATAAGCGCATGAATGGCCTATCCCGGCGCTTTGTAAAGCGCTGGGATAGGCCTTCCGATAGGTTCAACCTATCCCGGCGCTTTTAAAAGCGCCGGGATAGGTCACCTATGATGCTTCTCTAATATTACCAAAATACTCCCAAAACCATAAAATGACCAAAATATCTCCAAATCCTAGAAATAACAAAAATACTCCCAAAACCCAAAAAATGTCCAAAATAAAACCTAAACCCTAAAAAATACCAAAATATCCTGAAATCTCAAAAAATGACCAAAACACCTTCGAAACCTAAAAAAATGACCAAAATGCCATCGCAACCTAAAAATGGCTAAAATACCCCCCAAAACTCAAAAAATGACCAACATACCCCTGAAACTGAAAAAATAAGCAAAATACCACTGAAACCTATAAAAATCACCTATATAGATACAGTAATTATCGAATGACCAAAATATCGTCCGAATATAAAAAAAAATGACCAAAATACCCCTAAATCCTAAAAATTACCAAAATCCCCCCGAAACAAAAAAAATGACTAAAATACATCGTGAAACCAAAAAAATGACCAAAATACACCCAAAGCATAAAAATGACTAACATACCCGAAAACCCAAAAAAATGACCAAAATACTCCCCAAAAACCAAAAAATTACCAAAATATTCCCAAAATGACCAAAACACCACTAAAACCTATAAAAATCACATATATGGATTTTTAATTATCAAATGACCAAAATAACGCCCGAATAAAAAAAATGACCAAAATACCCCAAAACATAAAAAATGACCGATATACCCCTGAAACCGATAAAATTACCAAAATATCTTCAAAACCTAAAAAATTACTAGAATACTCTTGACATCCAAAAAATGACTAAATTACCCCTGAAACCGAAAAGATGAACAAAATACCCCCGAAACCTAAAAATTACCAAAGTACCCTTGAAATCCAAAAAATGACCAAAATATCCTCCCAAACCTAAAAAATGACCAAAATATCCTCGAATCGACAAAATGGCCAAAATAACCCCGAAGCCAATATTGATCAAAACAACATTGAAACCTGTAAAAATGACTAAAATACCCCCCTGAAACCTAAAAATTGACAAAACTAACCCCGAAACCTATAAATTGAGGAAAATAATCCTGAACTCTTAAAATGACCAAACTACCCCACTAAACCTAAAAAATGAGCAGAATACCCCATAAAATTTAGGTTTCAGGGGTATTTTGGTCATTTTATCGGTTTTGGGGGGTATTTTGGTCATTACAGGTTTCAGGGGGTACTCTTGTCAATTTTTTGGGTTTTGGGGGGGTATTTTGGTCATTTTTTTGCTTCAGGGGTATTTTGGTAATTTGTAGATTTCGGTAGGCCTGTTCAGGATCTAACCGGTGCCAATGAAAGCGACTGGCACCGAATCGATCCAACCGTTTCCAAGCCTTTCTGCAGGTATCCGGTGCGGTGATCGGTGGCGACATGGGCAAATCGAAAGTGACCGGTGCGGCTAGCAGTGACTATTTTGCCCTCCGACGAGAAACTACACTACACCGGTATATATATACTTATGCTATGATTAGAATATATGTATCAATGTAAAGAGAAGAAAACTAAAAGCTGAAAGCTAGACATGAAAATTGAAAGCAAGGTAGAGGAAGAAGAAGGAAACGGCACTGGGTAAGTTAAGGAAAAAAAGTTAGGCTTTTTTTTTTTAATAATATTTAATCTGCCACTAAAACGACGTCATTTTAGTGCCTAATATTAAATTTTAATACCAACTCCAAAACAACGTCATTTTATCATTAGATTAATATATATATATATATATATATATATATATATATTATGGGGGACTTACCCGGCACACTAGCAGTTGTTGTCCCCAAAGCGGACAATCCCAGAGGCATATAAACCATGAGTGGGGGTGTGCTTTAGGTGATGTGGGACAATCCCACCCTAGGATTATTTTAAACCCTATGATTATCTTCAGTTCTTCAAAGCTCCTCTCTCTCTCTCTCTCTCTCTCTCTCTCTCTCTCTCTCTCTCTCTCTCTCTCTCTTCAACTTCCGTAAGTTTCTAGTGATGTTCTGACTTCAAAGTTCAGATGCTTCTTCTAACAAATGCAATGCATTCTACCAGGTTTGTTTTTGTAATTTAATTTCAATGGTGTTTGTTTGATCTTTTATGGGTTTGGTTTAGTTTTGGGTTTGGGTTTTTTGTGATTGGAAATGGGTTATGTTTTAGAAAATATTGTGAATTTGTTTGTAGTTTTTTTTTTTTTTTTTTTTTTTATAGAATATTTGGGTTTTTTTAATGAGCATGATGTGGTTTGGGGTTGTTACTTGCATTGTGTTTAGTACGTAAAAAACTGAGAAATTAATCGAACTAACTGCACCGAACCGGTATCTTGCACCGCACCTTGTGTAAACCGGTTCTCAACCCTCCACAGATGAGGTGCGGTCAGGGATGAAGAAAAACTGCCCCTGTAGGTGCGGTGCAAAAAAGTCTTCCAAAATCGGCCACACCGCATCGGGTACAGCCCTAGATTTCGGGGGGAATTTTGGTCTTTTTTCTTTATGGGGGTATTTTGGTAATTTTTAGATTTTCCTGCATATTTTGGCCATGATTTGGGTTTCATGGGTGTTTTGGTCATTTTTTATGTTTTAGGGGATATTTTGGTAATTTCGCAGGTTTCGGGGGGTATTTCGGACAATTTTTGGGTTTCTTGGGTGTTTTGGTCATTCTTTATGTTTTAGGGGGTATTTTGGTAATTTTTTGGTTTCGGGGGTTATTTTCGTAATTTTCTGTGTTTTTGGGCTACTTTGGTCATTTTTTGGATTTCATGGGTATTTTGGTAATTTTTTTATGTTTTAGGGGTATTTTGGTAATTTTTTTATGTTTTAGGGGTATTTTGGTAATTTGCAAGTTTCAGGGGGTATTTTGGTAATTTTTTCATTCTAGGGGTATCCCGGTAATTTTTACATTTCATGGGTATTTTGGTAATTTTTTTATGTTTTAGGGGTATTTTGGTCATTTTTTATGTTTCAGGGGTACTTTGGTAAGTTGAAGATTTGGGGGGGTATTTTGGTAATTTTTATGGGTACTTTGGTCATTTATACTTTAGGGTCATTTTGGTAATTACTATGATAATTTGGTAATTAGGTGGGTTACGATTTACCCATAATAATTGGGTCGTGCTGGGTTTGTGTTAGAAGTAATCAGTTAAATGAGTTTTAATAAGTAAATGTATTTTATATGTCCAATCCAATTAAAATATTAAAATATATTTTAATATTGTTGATCCTCGAGTCTCATCTTACATTATATAAAAACTAATTTTTAGTGAGGAAATAGATTTTATTAATTATTCAATTAAATTAAAATATATTAAATTAGTTTGGCGTATTCAATTAAATTAAATTTTGTTAAATTGAATTATTAAAAGATATTTTTATTAACTAATATAATTTATTTTATTAATTTGTACTGTTACATTATATTTTATTAATTTGATGTATTATATTCAATCTTATTAATTATTAAATTATACTAAATTAATTTGTAGTATTAAGATATATTTACATAATTGGAAGTATTAATTATATTTTTATTTATTAGTAAATTATATTTTAAGTATTAATTGTAGTATTAAATTTAATTTTAGTAATCTGAAGTATTAAATTATGTATTTGTTAATTTTTAGGATAAAATTATATTTTATTAATTTGACTTTTTAAATATTATTTTATTAAAAAAACCTATATAGAGCTATTATGGCGGGCTTGATTTTCGCCCCAACAAGTTATATTCCCGTCAGAATAAACCTAAGCCTGCTTTTTCTCTATTGCAGCAGCTTTAAATTCGCTATAATAGGTCAAAAAGTTGTCACAATAAAAATTGCTGAATTCCCTCTAAAACTTTCCGGGTTCCCACCAAAAATTAGGGATTTGCACACTTAGTCAAAAATTAGGTCTCTCACTAAAATCAAACACTCTTTCTTCCTCACTCTCCGTCTCACTCCATTGAAGATACTCGGCCTGCCCAGCCCACTGCCGTCCTCCCTACCACCGAGCTAACTTTTCTCCGATCTGCACCTCCACGTCATCCCTTCCTGCCGCCGATGACCCACCTTCATTGCCTCACTCCGATCGACGGTAATATTGCTTTCTTGTGGTTTTTTTTCTTTTCATTTTTGTAGTTTCATAGGTAGAAAAATAAAACTCCTTTCTTTGTTTCTAATTTAAAGTATCTAAAATTCTTCACCAGATTGGGTGTTACTGATTCACTTTTCTATAAATTATATAAGTACATTTACAAAATCTGATTCAATTGACAAATTTATTATTTCTAATTTTTGACTACAAGTTCAAGTGAGGGGATCTTTGGGACTTCTTCTTCTTTGTTTTGATTTGTATTTTAATTTTGGTTTTTTCTATTAAATATTTCGATATATAAGATTTGGCTCATATTTTCTGCGTTATTCAGGTTTTTTCTTTGGGGTTTTGGGGCTGCATTTTTTCCTCGATTTATTACTATTCATGTTAAATAACAGCAAATCACCACTTTTCATTGATCGTTTACACAACTTTATCTTGTTATTGCTTTATTGATCAATGGTCATTATTAAAATTCCTTTGGATAATGAGTAAATGTACTGATAAAAAAAAGAGGGTAAATATATTTTATATGGGTTGTCTTTGTTTCTTTACTTCTTTTGTTTCTCGCTGTAATACAAGTAGAAAATTTTATTCAAGTGTATTAAGCTTTTAATTTCTTGCTTATAAAATGATACTTCCAGGATGAAAGTAGGATTTATATCTTCCTTGAGCTCGTAACAAAAGGGTCACTTGCCAGTCTTTATCAAAAGTATCGCTTGAGGGATTCTCAAGTCTCTGCTTACACAGGACAGATTTTGAATGGATTGAAGTATCTTCATGATAAGAAAGTGATCCACAGGTGATACAAAAGATCTTACTACTTAATTTATGTATAAGTATATATGTGTATACGTATACATAAGTACATTACACAAATGCTCCTCTTTGTCCAGCATTGCCTCTTATAGAGATTTCGAGTTTTTGGAAAAAGCAACCATATTTTCATCAGTAATGTTGATGTTTCAATTAGAACATGGAAGGATCACATGAAAACTTGTTTTCCTCAGTTTGAATGGTACATGGATTGCTTAGCAAAAAAAGAATAGTACATGGGTTTGCTTTGTGCTAAAACTTGTCTTTTTTCTATTCCAATTTTCAAAGTAATCTGAAGTATTAAATTATATATTTGTTAATTTGTAGGATAAAATTATATTTTATTAATTTGACTTTTTAAATATTATTTTATTAAAAAAACCTATATAGAGCTATTATGGCGGGCTTGATTTTCGCCCCAACAAGTTATATTCCCGTCATAATAAACCTAAGCCTGCTCTTTCCCGTCAAAACGTGTCAACCACCTTTTCCTCCTTGGTTGATACTATGTTGCAGAAGACTATCAAGTGGAAAGTTAGAAAGAGAGAGAGGACTATCAAATGATTATTTTTATTTTATGAATTTCTTTGCCAGGAAATTTATTTTGCTTTTTGTTTTCCTGTTTTTTCAGCCTTATAATTGTCTGTGTACTTAGTTCAAACACATCTTGAAAATGATACTTTAGCTGAACTATATTGCAAAACCAAGTGCAACCTGCCAAAAGGATTAACTGTATTAATGGTGAAAATGATTATGCTGGTGATGATACTACTCATTATCATCTAAGTAGTGCAGAAATTTCTTGAACATTCTAATAACTGCTATTGTATACTCTGCATTTTACTTGAAGAAATTACCTGAAAATGATTTTCTTGTCATTTATTTGGAATATTTTGTTGATTTAATCTATTATGAGAAATAGAAAAATAAAACTCCTTTCTTCCTTGGTTGTGATTTAAAGTATTTGGTGGGTGTACACGGATTTTCAGCTTTATTTATTTGTTAAGACAGAATTGCTCTTTTTCAGCTATGCATTATAAAGATTTATTTTCTTTGAGCTGCATTTATGTTTGCAATGTATTGTATGCTGGCTTACTTGGAGTTTTCAGAATTTGTTCAATTCCTTGTAATAATGTTTTTTTCGTAGTGCAGGGATGGATGTGACGCTTTTCTTCTATTGTGTTTGCTGAAGGAAGTCATTTTGAGCAGTAGTCTCTTCCTAAGAGTCTCCTCTAAGGTATTTAATCCATCTTTTCCTTTGTCTTCTTTTCTTAGTTTAAGTTTTTAGATGAGTTATTGAGGAAAATTATGAAATTTTGATTATTGGTATGAACCCACTTGATTGTGTGTGTGTTTATGGCCGAGAACCAACGGGTGGTTGGCGGCATTTTTATAAATTTTTAATAGATTTTGTGGCAGTTTATGCCTGCACTGCAGTGCAGCACAGCCTGCACAGCAGTGCACTACAGCCTGCACTGCACTGCTGCACACCCTACACTGCACTGCACACACACACACACACACACACACACACACACACACAGCCTACACAGCAGTGTTTTTGACGTGTTGCATGAAAGAACTAGGTCTATTAATACCACTTCAAAATAGCTTTAACATGGTTTAAGGCTCTATTGATTATTCTAACAATAGGTTCTACAACAAACTCCTATAAATTAATTGATCTAACAATAATTTTCTAAAAAAGCTTGTGTAAATTAATTTGCCTAACAATAGGTTTTAGAATAAATTTCTAAAAATTAGCAATCTCACAATAGGCTTTATAACAAGCTTGTAGAGTGCTTTGACAGTTGTGAATGTGCTTGTAGTTTATTGAAAACCTAAACTACATGGACTATATTGTATTTCCTGTGATAAACTGTTTGGGTTTGCATTATTTTTGAGGGACCCGCAATGGATAGTCCTGTGAAGTGGAATACCTTACTTAAGTTTGTGACATGCAATTCCAAATATTGTTGACTACTTTTAGTCATGTCTAGGAGTGTTTCCTTTCCCACTAATTTTGTCAAAGATCTACTAGTAGAATTGATACTCAGAGAGTTTGTAGCTACTAGGGTTTGTCCACACTTTATCAGTTGTAATGTTAATTTCCACAGTTTGGGCTGCAATCACTAGTAAAAATTGAAAAATCACAGCTGCATCACAGCTGCATCACTGTGTGCATCAGTGCTGCATCAGTGCAGCGCAGTGCAGCACAGGCTGCACTGCACTGCCTGCACACACACACACACACACACACAGCCTGCACTGCAGTGCAGCACAGCCTGCACAGCAGTGCAGCACAGCCTGCACAGCAGTGCAGCACAGCCTGTGCAGCACTGCTGCACACCCTGCACTACCCTGCAGCACACACACACACAGCCTGCACTGCACACACACACACACACACAGCCTGCACAGCAGTGCAGCACAGGCTGCGCAGCAGTGCAGCATAGGCTGCACTGCAGTGCAGCACAGGCCTTCCTTTAGTCTATATATATATATACAAATTGAGGTATAGACATAAATAAAAAAATAAAATTATAAAAAAAAAAAGAAAGAAAGAAAGAAAGAAGGAGAAGTAGAGTCAACTTTGTTGTTAGTATACAAAGGAGTAAAGAAAGAATAGAATGATACATGTCATCTTCGGCATTGGCACTAGTACCCAAATATGTGGGAGTGAAATGCTTTTTTTAGATTTTGATAAACCAATAACTGAAAATGTTACTTTCAAAGTTTCTATGACTCAAATGAAGTTCCTTTGAAACACAAAGTAAAGGTTCATATTTGCTTAGAAAATATAGATCGCCATTTTATTTATGATGTCTATTATAGATTTATATGCTGAGTTTGAAAACTATTATTTAAGACTAGGCCAAATGCAAAGAATGAAATGATTGGACAATTACTGTAGAGTAATTGTTGCAGCAAGCTCAGTGCAGCAGCAGTATCAGCTCAATAACAGCATGTAGTTAATGTGCAATTAGTGGCATATGGTAAATTGTAATCCGCACATGCTTATTTCACTTAGGTCAAATGCGTATTTGAATTAAGACGTGCTAGTATCAGCAATAATAGTAGTTTGATAGCTGTTAGGAGAAAGATAGAGTTAGTTACGACAGTTAGTACTCTAGAAGAAGTTGTTTCTAACCAAGCCTTGAGTATAAGAGGATACTTCTTGTAATCATGGAAGTTAATCAATAAAAAACTTCAGTGAATTCTCTTCCAAGTCTCTAAATTCTCTCATTCTCCCTCTTAATCTCTGGGGGCTCGGTTCCCTCTAAAGGACCAATACAGTTTCCATGACCGAAACAGCAAACCACCAAGATCTTAATTAAGGAAGGTCTTAACAACCAACTTTTAAAAAAAGACTGATATTCTCTTGAAGGATTGTAGTTGGTTAGGGACAACGGAAACAATGTGATAATCAAGGTGCCGATGACATTTAAATTTTGCTGGACTTACAATTTATGGTGAAAATAAAGATGGTGAGAGATGTATCATTGTTATGCAATCAAGAAATAGCTTTTAGAGAGAAACTAAGCCACTGTAGCTTATTCATAGCAATGTGTGTGGACTGAAACCATCATTGTTTGGTACAAATAACTATTTTCTTCTCTTCATTGATGAGTTATTTTTTCTAAAATAGAATTATGAGGATTTTAAAATTATTTAAAAGTTTAAACTGTTGTAGATAGGTATAGTAGTTATGAAATTAAGACCTTGTGATTCAATAGAAGGACAAATTCAAATAAATTGAATTTAAAGAATTTTATGAAGCAAATAGTATTGGTCAGCTTCAAAAGTCCTTCAATCGGCAAATCAAAATGGAATACCCTGTGCAGCACTGCTGCACAGCCTGCACTACCCTGCAGCACACACACACGCAGCCTGCACTACACACACACACACACACAGCCTGCACAGTGCAGCATAGGCTGCGCAGCAGTGCAGCACAGGCTGCGCAGCAGTGCAGCACAGGCTGCGCAGCAGTGCAGCACAGCCTGCACACACACACACACACACACACACTGCACTGCACTGCAGCACAGGCTGTGCAGCAGTGCAGCACAGCCTGCACTGCACTGCAGCACAGGCTGTGCAGCAGTGCAGCACAGCCTGCACTGCACTGCCTGCACACACACACACACACACAGCCTGCACTGCACACACACACACACACACACACACACACACACACAGCCTGCACTGCACACACACACACACACACACACACACACAGCCTGCACTGCAGTGCAGCACAGTGCAGCACAGCCTGTGCAGCACAGTGCAGCACAGCCTGCACTGCACACACACACACACACACACACAGCCTGCACTGCAGTGCAGCACAGCCTGCACTGCACTGCCTGCACACACACACACACACACACACACACACACACACACAGTGCAGCACAGCCTGTGCAGCAGTGCAGCACAGCCTGCACTGCACTGCCTGCACGCACACACACACACACACACAGTGCAGCACAGCGTGTGCAGCAGTGCAGCACAGCCTGCACTGCACTGCCTGCACACACACACAGCCTGCACTGCAGTGCAGCACAGTGCAGCACAGCCTGTGCAGCACAGTGCAGCACAGCCTGTGCAGCAGTGCAGCACAGCCTGCACTGCACGCGCACACACACACACACAGCCTGCACTGCAGTGCAGCACAGCCTGCACTGCACTGCCTGCACACACACACACACACAGTGCAGCACAGCGTGTGCAGCAGTGCAGCACAGCCTGCACTGCACTGCCTGCACACACACACAGCCTGCACTGCAGTGCAGCACAGTGCAGCACAGCCTGTGCAGCACAGTGCAGCACAGCCTGTGCAGCAGTGCAGCACAGCCTGCACTGCACGCACACACACACACACACAGCCTGCACTGCAGTGCAGCACAGCCTGCACTGCAGTGCAGCACAGCCTGCACTGCACTGCCTGCACACACACACACACACAGTGCAGCACAGCCTGTGCAGCAGTGCAGCACAGCCTGCACTGCACTGCCTGCACGCACACACACACACACACACAGTGCAGTACAGCCTATGCAGCAGTGCAGCACAGCCTGCACTGCACTGCCTGCACACACACACAGCCTGCACTGCACGATTATGAAATTCCATTCGTATGTAATCAAGCTATTGGGCTCCTTAACGTTCTCAAGCCTACATATAGATGGGAAGAACACTAATAATCTAGCTAGGTAAATTACCAAAGAGAGAAATAAGAGGGAATAGAATGGAATTTTTTTTTTTTGTTTTTTTTTTTTTAATCTCCTTATTTATTATCTTTTGATGGTCCTCATTTGGGAGTTTAATAGGAGAGACCCCATTCCATTCTTTTTCCTTGTAAGCTCATGTTTAATCCCTCCAAAATTGGGAGGAAATAATGGGAAATAGAGTTTGTTTTAATGAATTTTTGTTTGAGTTTTGTGTGTTGGTTATTATCGTTTAAGTCTTTGTAGTTTTGTGTTTTGGTTTATTATCATTTACTGCTTTTGTAATTTTCTGTTATGCTTTGTGATTACTTAAGTAAAGCTATTACTAATCAAAATGTCATTACTCTATAAATAAGCTTGTTCATGAAAACTAGGAATCATCTTACATAGGAATACAAAAAATTTAAGGGGGGACATAGATTACTATATGTACTATATAGACATTGTTAATAATGTGTCTACATTACTGCTGTGGTGGGTTGTTGTTTTGGAGCAAGCAGGTGGCTTGCATGGAGAGAAAAGGTGGAGTATTTTCTATTAGGAGTGTTGTTTGTGTTGTAACTTACATTTTTGAAACTCGATGTGCAATGGTGAAATTGTAGTGTAGGTGCGCCTCATAATTCAACACATATCAATGGATAAGAGTTGGATGGATGCTAAAAAGGGTTCTAAAGAATACCTCCAAGGCCTTGACTCATTTGTGGAGTTTGCTGCTCGCACTGCATGTCAAGGGAAGATCTCATGTCCTTGTAGGCATTGTAGGCATAGATATATGTTTGAAGTAGAGGTCGTGCGTGATCACTTGTACTCATTTGGGATGGTGAAGGATTATAGAACTTGGTTGTTTAATGGGGAATCTGAGTCTACACCGACCACTACTGAAAGTGGAAGTAGTCGTGTGCATGAGACTTTGGATCAATATGGCGATTTCCATGGGATGCTGCATGACTTACACCCCATGCATGATATGGCACCGGATTCAATGGACGAAGGTCCTAGTGTGCAACAAGGTCCAGAAGGTCCTGCCTTGCAACAACCGGTTGAAGCTCCCAATGATTATGCAAAAAAATTTTACGACCGAATACAAGATGTGGAGAAACCTTTATATGAAGGGTGTACGAAATTTAGCATATTCTCAGCCATTGTGGTTTTGTACCACTTAAAGACTCTTTGTGGTTGGACTAACAAATCGTTCACTTTGTTGCTTCAAGTCTTGCAAGATATGTTTCCTTCGGATGCTAAGTTGCCAAAAGATTGTTATGAGGCTAAGAAGATAATTACAGATTTGGGTTTGGGTTGTGAGAAGATTCATGCTTGTCCTAATGACTGCATGCTTTATTGGAAGGACAAGAGTAACCTTGATGCTTGCCCACATTGTGAGGTATCAAGATGGAAACCACCCGAGTCACCTGTAGCTGATAAGACACAGGCTTCATCAAGCAAAAGCAAGAAGAAAGCTGCAAAGGTCCTACATTGGTTCCCTTTAAAGCCAAGATTGCAACGACTCTTTCTATCATCCGAACTAGCCACTAATATGAAATGGCATGGTACTTGTCGAACAAATGACGGGGTAATGAGGCATCCTGCTGATTCTGAAGCTTGGAAAGAATTTGATGATAAGCATGTAGAGTTCGCATCTGACCCACGCAATGTTAGACTTGGGTTAGCAGCGGATGGATTCAACCCGTACGGAAACATGAGTACCACGCATAGTACATGGCCAGTTGTGTTGGTTCCATACAACCTCCCTCCTTGGATGTGCATGAAGAGGTCTTCATTGATCTTGTCACTTGTAATTCCTGGTCCAACCTCACCTGGGATTGCTATAGATGTGTACCTGCAGCCCTTGGTGGAAGAATTAAGAGAGCTGTGGGATGTTGGAGTGGAATCATTTGACGCATCTTCCAATACCAGATTCCAATTGCGTGCAGCACTAATGTGGACCATAAATGATTTTCCTGCATATGCTGACATTTCAGGTTGGAGTACGAAGGGTTTGCTGGCTTGTCCATGTTGCATGGATGATACCGAGTCCCGTTACCTTAAACATGGCCGGAAAGTTTGTTACATGGGACATAGGCGATGGTTGGATAATGATCACGAGTTTCGTGAAGATGATATAAATTTTGATGGGACTAAGGAGTTTAGAGTGGCTCCGGTGACACCATCGGGCTCAGAGATCATGCAGCAAACAGAGAAGTTAGTTGGCCGTTGTCTTGGGAAGAAGCATCAGGCTCTTTATAACAAAAGAAAGAGGGGGGAGGAGGATGCTTGTGTCTGGAAAAAGAGAAGCATTTTGTTCACCTTGCCCTATTGGGTTGATCAGAAGTTGCGTCACAATATTGATGTGATGCATACGGAGAAGAATGTAACTGATAATATAATGGCGACGTTGCTAGACTTGGATGGCAAGACAAAGGACAACTACCAAGCACGCCTTGACTTAAAGGCCATGGGTATACGGAGTGAACTTCATCTAGTCCATAAAGGGGTTGATACGGTTGAGATGCCAGCAGCTTGTTATAATATGACTAGAAGTGAGAAAGACGGGTTCCTACAAGTTTTGAAGGATGTAAGAGTGCCTGATGGGTATGCTTCGAATATCTCACGTCGTGTCCATCTCAAAGAACGCAAGATTTCTGGCTTAAAAAGCCATGATAACCACATCTTGATGCAACAACTCCTTCCAATAGCTTTGCGCGGATCATTGCCGTCACAAGTAACAAGGCCTTTGATCAAGTTATCATGTTATTTCCGTGAAATTTGTTCCAAAACACTGACTGTGCTGGATCTTGAAAACCTCGAGAAAGATATTGCAGTCACATTGTGCGAATTGGAGAAGATATTTCCTCCATCATTTTTCACGGTTATGGTACATGTAGTCATGCATTTGGCAAGGGAAGCGAAGCTTGGTGGACCAGTTCATTATCGTTGGATGTATCCTATTGAGAGGTAATCTTAATATTTGGCTTATGATTGATTTGATATTTTAATACATGGTACATTGTTCAATTGGGGAGTTCGGTATTGTGCCTAGGTACCTATCTCGACTTAAGTCTTATGTGCGAAATAAAGCCGCTCCAGAAGGATCTATAGCTCAGGGGTATATAGTTGAAGAGTGCTTAACATTCTGTTCAAGGTACATGCATAGCATTGAAACAATTTTCACGCGACCTATCAGAACGGTGGAAAGTTCTACTGGTGCAGTGTCTTATTTCACACCAAGTCAAATAGAATTAATTCAAGCTCATCGTTACATTCTTTTCAACTGTGCCGACGTTGGACATTTTCGCGAGTAAGTTTTAGTTGATTCAATTAGTTTACAGTTTTAGTCCATTACTGGAAATACTGTTTTATTATGACTAACACAAATGCATGCACAGTATGCACAAACATGTGATCGAGGATGAACTAAGAAAGGCCCACCGTCGTATAACCGATGGTGTCATTCATAAGCGCCATATGGAGAAGTTTTGTGACTGGTTTAGAGATCTTGTAAGTATGAATGCTAGTGACTTTTTTCATGGCTGTATATGGGAAGTAAACTAACTTATAATATGTACGTATAAACATGTTAGGTTATGTCCATGAGTGATGCTGACAGGCAGAAACTTAGCATTACTCTTAGTACAATTGGTGCATGTCCCTATTCTAGAGCCAAGCGGATGAAGCACTATGTCACCAATGGTTTAAAATTTCGAACTAAAGATTCGGAGAAGAATAAGAAAACGCAAAACAGTGGAGTAAGTGTCGTGACAGACGGTGGTGTTGCTTATTATGGTATTGTAACGGATATTATTGAGTTAAACTATTCAGATAAAATAAGACATGTGCTATTCAAATGTAAATGGGTCGATGTTCTTAATAGCCGGGGGTACAAGATTGATGAGTTAGGGTTTCCACTTGTGAATTTTACCCGCTTGATACATGTGGGGGATGAACTGATGGATGAGCCATATGTATTAGCATCTGAAGCTTCACAAGTGTTTTATGTAGAGGACAAGAGAGACAAGGATTGGTTTGTAGTTGTTAAAACAAAAGCAAGGGATGTGTTTGACGCAGGCAGTGGTCCCTTGTGTGAGGATGATGATGGTGATACTTATTGCGAAAATGTTCCCTACAATATCATCGGTGACAATGCAGCTTCTGACAACATTGTTGTGGCTCGACCTGATGTCCAAGGAACCACAATTGATGCAATGGTCATTGAGGAGAACGAGAAGCTAGATGGGGACTTCATACATGATAATGACTTTATTGATGATGAAGTTAGCAATGAGGAGTATAGCGATGATGAGTACAACGACGATTAGTAGTGTAATGTAGTAAGACCATCTTTTGAACTAATACGTTTCTATTATAACACATTAGATATGAATATGCATTTTCATTGTCACCTATACTGTTTTTGGATTTCATTAAATGAAAACTCAATTGCTTCCATATGTGTGGTTTCGTAGTGTGCTTGTGAAGTGTTGCATGTTTAACGCATTTGTAAGAGATTATATACATATATATATATGTATGTATGTATGTATGTATGTATATATATATATATATAGACATATGTATATGTAACAATATATTTTTTATAACTAACAAGCTTGCATTGTTTAGGTACTGCACACAAAAATGGGGAGGAAGCGGCGACTTCAGTACGTTGAGCCTGGTGAGAGCTCCTCACATGTGGGGTCGAATGAAGTACCATCACGCCAAGAAGCTCCTCCAGCTACTGATGATAGACGACAGTCCCAGGGGAGTGATGACGAGACACAAGCACCAGGTAGGTGTATTTCTAAATTTGTACTTAATAGCACGATTATGAAATTCCATTTCTATGTTTTATTTTTTCATATTTGTATTTCTTATAATTATTGCTATACCTGCTTTAAATCTGTTTTGTTTTTAATAAATGAAATCCAATTTAAGTAATTTATAAGATAATCAGAAGTTTATAGGTTCACTATTAATGTGTTATTAAATATGTTTCTAGGACAATGTTTTATGTAGAGACATTTTGTTATGGCCATAGAAATGAAAGCTTCACATATTTGAAGTTTCTCCGACCGTAATAAACAATAGCATTTTCAACAATTGATCCCATGTCTATTACTGACTCTTGTGCCCTGAAATTCATTTCAAAGTGCAATTCTTTATAAGGCAGTAGAGTATGTGTTGTCCATTGTAATTTACATAATATCCTCAATTGTTGAATAGTCTAGATCTAGGGTGAAAATTTTGCAGTAATATATGTTCAAATGGAATATCTTCTGGCCATATTTTATTAGCCTTTTCTAATCCATTTCAACTGAATCGCTTAGACCTCATTTGATTGGGAAGAAACCATTTGACAAAAACAATCAACTCTGTGGCTATATAGAGTGAAACTGAAACAGGTGGTCTACACTCCCTTGTATACTCTAGCTATGCATTTTTGGCATTTAGAGCCCAAGTAGAAGAGAATGTATTATTTACTTGCATGAGTGCCACATTTATGTCATGTGAGGTCTAAGATGAAGTACAGGTTCTCTAATAATCTCTTTTGCGCTATTGCCATATATTTTGGACGTTTATATCTGTCAATCTCTGATCAGAATCATCTATGGTGAGTATGTTGGTCAAGAAATGAACAAACATTCAAAAGAGGGTTTGTTAAAATATGTTATTCAAGCTATATTAATATAGCTCTAATAAAATTTTTTACACAGTAAAAGAATATTAGAATATATTATACTTTGAGTTCTTTTTGTATATTACCATATTAATAACAAAAATACTCTCATTAACAAGCTAATATAGGAAATAATTTGAAAGAACTCTAAGAGTTTAGTTTTACACCAGTGTTAATGGCTAGTTTGTTAACATTTCATTCTTTTGTGTTTCATTGTAATTTGATGCAACTTGATGTTTTAATAGATACTGAGGACGTACCCGTACCAACAGCTGGAGCGGTTGTTGTGCGCAATACACGTGGGCCTAACCGATTCGATGATATATGGAATATGCCACCGGGCAAGAAATTATTGTTGGAAATAAACAACGCGGGCCAGCCAGTCGGGGAGAATGCTGGACCTTGGGCAAAGTGGCTGGGAACAGTGGCAAGAAAGCCTGATATGTGCCCAATCAATTACCGCTCATGGCATTCCATGCCACGACAATACAAGAATCGGTGTTGGGAAACCGTTCAGGTATTAGGCAAAACGCAATGGTAAAACAAATGACCTTGAATTTCCTTTAAACATACATCAATTGCTTTAATAGTCATGAGTTTCTTCTTCTTCTTTTTCTTTCATCTTTTGGTTTAAAATAAAAATTCAATCTTTTTAAATAAAATTATATGCGGTTATGCAAATTAGAAGAATAGGTTCTATCTCTATTTTAAAGGTAGAACTTTATTTAAAGTTTGAAGTTAATTATCTTTAATATGGAAATCCCTATTTGTTCATTTGGTTAGTAAGGACTGTTGATAATCTCTTTTTGTTGAGTCTGGAGGTCGTTTAATATAGGAGACATGTCCTAATTGAGGAAATTGTTAATGTCAAGCCTTAGAAATGAGCTTTGTTAATTTATCTTCAAGTTACGAATGTCATTGATTGTGGAAAAATTGTGTGACTTATAGCTTGATAATGGTGTATTGGATCTTTGATAGAACCAGAGTATCAAGTCCTTTTGTATATATGTATTTGTAGATATGTGCTTCATTTGGGCTTATTGAGTACTTACGGGTTCCTATAATATTTTATTTTGCAAACTACAACAATAGGTTCTATCTCTCTTTTAAAATTACACCATTTTGGTATCAAATTCTCTCTCTTCCAAATTCTTCACTCTTTGTTACTTGTTTAAAGTTTTATGTCAATTTGCTATTATGTCCAAAATGTGACAGTTTAAAGTTAATTTCATTTTACACATGGTAGGCACGATGGGTGATTCCTACAGACCGCATCCCACTTGCCGAGCAAAGGAAATGGGTACTCTCAAGGATTGGCAAGTTGTGGAGGAACCACAAATCAGAGTTGAAGAAGGAACACTGCAAGCTGGACACAACTAAGGAAGAGTTACTTCAGCTATCATTGCCGGAGCTTGATGACGCTCAATTTCATGCCTTGGTGGAGTACTGGTTCACTGATGATTTCAAGGTAGTAATAGTTACAGTACTATAGATGTTATTGTATATTAGTATATTTTGGTAATTGGTAGTGACTTTCTTGAAATGTTTGTAGGATCTTTTGAGAGATAACAAAGTACGGCGTGGGAAGCAGAAGGAGTTGCACACGCTCGGATCCAGCAGCATGGCTCGGACAGCGCATAGTATTGTAAGAACAATATTATATATATATAGCCATATTAATAACATACTTAAAAAAACAAAGTTTATATTATTTTGCATTCTAAAGTAATAATAAATGTGATTTGATGCCATTGAATTAATACCCTCGCTTTAAAATGTCGAATGTACTGACCATGTTGTAGGCAAAAGAGAGAGGTAGTCAAGTAGAGAGAGGTGAGATGTACGAAGTGGCGTATTCTCACCGTGATGGTACTGCTGTGACTGCCACTGCAGAAGCGAACATTGTAAGTTGGTAATAAATTATATTAGTAATTTAAATGTATTGTCTTGAGTTGGAAAGAAGTTCTTTGATTAACATCACATGGTATAGACTTCAATTAAAAGGGAGACTGGTGTCTCATTACCCAACTTTGTCCTTGATTAGGTTGTTCGCATCATTAGATTAGATTATATTAAGGTCGCACAATGTTAGGAAATTTTTGTTTATAACAGTATTATTTTTATTTATTAAAATATCCTTCACTCTTTTATGATAAGTTGCACATCTACACCCTTGATTTTTTATTAGAGAAAGAAATATTGACACTTTGGTGGTGTCATGCGTCAGATAGAATTTTAATATTGATTTTTTTTTTTTCACTATTATAGTGATTATCTTGATTTTTGGATGAGATATTATTTTATGAGATTAACGTGATTAACATGATTCAATCTAACAACTTGTTTACAGTATATAATACCTAACTTTAAGCTAAGCATATATTAATACTAAGGTTTCAGATTATTTTATTTGCACCACTACTATATAGATACATGGGCTTACAATGAGTTTGGAACTCTTGGACCATAATAAGTCTAACAAGTTTGACAAAAGGTTAGGATTGCGTCTTCATTTTGAGAAAAACTAAAATATAAAATATAACATGTGTATGGTCTACAACTTGACAGTTTGAAAGTAAAGGAAAAATATATAGGAATTTGCAACAATAAAATCAAGGATATTTTGATTTTTGAGCATTCAAACTTTTGCAACAGTTCTATAAAGGTTTATTTTTTTTCTCTAATATAACAAACTAGATTGAAGTGTATGTCATTGTCATATATGAGATATAGTAAACGTTTGAATAATATTATAGATTGTCCATAAAATCTAGAGTTGGTATAGATATTTTACCTTTCATTTTATTCTTTTTCCTTTGACAGCATCTTACTTAAGACTCACTGGTGAGCAAGTGCATCCCAATTCAAAGTGCAAACTCATGATATTGGTTTCCCAAATTTTTTTCATAAGACCTTAACATAAGTAAACCATTACTGCTTAGTTTTTTGAAATTACCAAATAAAAAAGTCACTTCTTAAGTAGGTATATATTCAATATGCAAGCCTTCCAAATTGGCATGGAATATAATTGGAGCTTATTTGTATGGGCTTATCCTATTCTTAATGTTAATGGTTTGGTGTTGTTGCATTGCTAAATATGATGATAACCACAATAATACTAGAAAGTAAGCTACAACAAATGCACTTAGGAACTGATATTCCTTCCTTATAGTACATCTTTTAAAAAGGTTAAATTATTTTTGGGACCCTCTAAAGAGTATTATTCTAAAATGTTGAGATTGATCTAGAAATTAGTGGGTAGTTAAATATGAAGGAATAAAGATTGGGGATAGGCACCCCTTGCCTCTTTTATATAGGTATTGTTTATAACTTTAAGATTAGACTAGGATTCTAGGAATAATAAAAATTATAAAGGGATATTATTTTATGAGAAGCATATTGTGATATTTGGTTCATAAGCAGCCTACCACCTTGTTAAGTTAAAATTTCGGAATCTCTTCATTAGAATCATGCAAGTTAAAATTTCACCCCCCACCCCCCCTTTTCTCTGAACTTTTGACTTCCAAGTGTCTTTTCATAAATGAACTTGGTAGAATACAATGTGATTTCCTTGTTACATTTTAAAACAATTCGCAGAGTGCAATGACTGCAATCGAACTTGACTCTGTTCTTCTTTTTTTCGTTTGAAGGTCATTTTTTTATTTTATTGAAAAACAAGATACTTTATGTGCAGAGGATGTTTTAACAGAATTACACCTAACATGACTAACCATTTAAAGATGACAATAGGCTTATTGGTTGTTTCTGATTCTCTGTTATCTCTCTTCGCTTAGTTAAATTTCAAATGGTGACCATTTGTTCATGTTAAGTCTTAATGATGATCTTGGAACACCTCAAGACTTGCCTTTTTGTATGTAATCTGTTTTATCATGTAATTTATTATTGATTCAACCTTACATTCTCACAAAAACACTAGGCAGTTGGAGATTGAAGATCTAAGCTATTGTTTGTATTTGGTAGTGTTCTTAGTAACCGATCCTTGTAAAGTTTGGACGTTAGATCCAAGGCAGTTGATAAAATTAGCCCTTTTTCGACCTTGCTGAGTAGTTTCTATGGTAACATCAAATCTTCTGTTGATGACAATTTATCTAGGGTGTGAAGTCTCTTGTAAACCCAACCATTCAACTCATTATGTTGTATTATTATTGTAATGACTTATTAACCTATATAAACCAGGGATGAAATGTAGTACATATAATATACCTACATTTATAGGGTAATTCTGTAACGTTGACACAAACTTTTATATATATATAAAAGCATATTACTCATGTTGGCATGTGTATTATTGCCCTGGTTGCTAATATGTTTTGTTTATGCATGATTACTAGACAAAGATGAAACAACTTATGACAGGAGGGTCACAGTTGCGAGGAAATGACATTGAGGGTGGCATACTTTGGCAGCCCGACGATGCATTTGGACAGGTCATCGGTGCAGAGAGAGGTGGCCGTGTCAGAGGGGTAGGCTTCGGTCCAACCCCCTCTGGCAATCGTGCGAGGTCAATGAATGATAGTATGCCACCTCCAACATCTACAGCAACCGACCACAGGGTTATCGAGTTGTCTAATCAAGTAGAAGCAATGAAGGAAAAATGCGCTCGTTATGATGCTGAAATGAGCTTAATGCGAAAGATGTTGACTTCACTGTGCCCATCGTTTCCTAGTATCTCCATGGTAAGAAGTTTAAATACAAAGTATGTGCATTTTTGTTTATGTTTGTATGGTGATTGGTGAGTTGTTATGAAGTTTCTGTGATGCAAACTAATTAGATGAATTCTTTTTTGGAAATGGTTTATGGATTCATTATGAAGTTAATGGGTTATTGGATAGTATATGATGCTTTGGAGAATTTTGCTGTGAAATGGGTGAAGTGGTTGGCTATGTCTTTGGAGAATTGTTTCAGTTTGCTAAATATTGTTGCTCATTGGCTCTATCCAAATAAAGATTCTTTTTAGTTATTTTACCAAAAAGTAATAGTAATAAATATTCTTTTTGTTTATCATTTATAATTACTTCTTTTACTGTCTAATTTAGATTGTATTAGTGTTTATTTATTAGTATAAGGGTGTCATGTCAAGTCAGGTCTATTTTGCTTGATGTGTTATGACTTTCTAGACTGATTAGTGTGATTGAAGATGAGAATCAAGAGTTGCAATGAGGTGTAGGAATATACCAAGGTTGTAAGTAAATGAGTGATCAAAGAGAGGACAATATGCCTAAGTAGTGGCCTAGAATTTGACAAGAACTTGTAAAGATGAAATATATATGTGTAGCACATAGGAACAGCTAAGTTACCCATTGCACCGCATCTAGTAATTTTAAGGTTCATATGATCTAATGTCTTGAGTTTAAGTCTTTTAACTGGCACTTTAAATCATCCCAAAACAAAACTTTCTTGTAATTACCCCATGTTTATAAGTATAAAATTAAAAAAAATAAAATAGGTTTAACAGCCAAATCATCAGATGATCATTCAGGCAATCTTACAGCACACGATTATTACAACCACCTCAAATTGAGGAAAAACAAAATTATTTGTCCCTGAATTATTGCAAGCAACAAAGTGAGGTAAACTCATTCATTCCAAAAATTAAATTAAGCTTGTTTAGAGTTTAGACTCCGGCTTATTAATACAATAAGGTCAATTTATGGGTTTTTAGAAGTTATCTTGAATTTAAAGTCACCCCTTAAGTATTTTTTTGTAAATATTTTATTTATGTTGTTTATTAAATCCTCATTTTAACTTATTTTAGTTATTAATTGTATTATGGTTTTGTGACTGAGAGTTTGCAAAACGTCCACAGGCGGACTCAAATAGTTTGCACATCGATTAGCTTGCCGGTAACAATGTTTGATCTGAATTTGCTGGAAACATGACACCAGTTGCCTGCAATCATCCATTATAGGAGATATAACAATGTTATCATAGTTATAGTTCCTTAGGACAACAAGGCATGGAATATTTAGAGAGAGCCACAAGCTAAGTCCATCCCTTAAGCCCCAAAGTTCAGCTACAAAGCAATTAGTAGTCCCTATATGCCTAGAGAAACCCGCTATCCAATTCCCCTGATCATCTCTAACAACACCACCACAACCTGGTTGACCACAGCTACCCAAAACCGACCCATCAGTGTTCAATTTCTTCCATCCCATAGCTGGCTTCTCCCATCTGATGCTCCTACTCACTACTCGGGTTGGGTTCCTTGGTGAAGCTACATAACACAGAAATTCCACAGCTTGGTTCACAATTTCATAGGAAAGATTCGGATTAAGGCTCCAAATTTCTTTTACCTTATGGCAGTCCCTAAGAGCATGTAATATTGTTTCTGAAGCCCTTTGGCAAATACGGCATGACTCCTCCTCAACCATTCCTCTTCTCACAAGGCAAGCCTTAACCCCTATACTTCCATGAGCACACATCCACCCAAAGTCAAGCACAATCATATCAGTTTCCGTACCCATGGCAATAGAGTATGCACTCCTTAAATCAAAGGTGCCTCCCGGGTTGCCCATCCAATAGGTATGGCCTAAATCAAGGATTTTACATCCAAGGGCAGCTCAAAAGGGATTTTGCTCCAATCCCACCCCGTATCTGTTAGAACATCCTTAACTTCCAAGTGGGTTGCACCTTGAGTTAAAGGCCCTTGAATCAAATTCCGGAGAGGTCCTTTGCTCAGCCAATTGCCCCTCCAAAAACTAACATTACTGTCCCTGCTGATCATCATCAACCTATCCTTCTCAAAGGTCTCCCTACCTCTTGTTATGGCTGTCCAGACCTGGGAGCATGGTAATCTGTCCGGATTGCTAGCATTGAGTCTTCTATTGTTATGGTATTTTTTCCAAAGGACTTGAGCCCACAAAGCTTCTCTTTCCGTGTGCAACCGCCAATTAAGCTTGGCAAGGAGGGCTGTATTTCTAACTTTTGTTGCCTACAACCCAAGCCCTCCTTCCTCTTTTGTTCTAGTAACCCGATCAATCCCATCCAAGATTCTTCCTGGTAACTTAGCGCACTGCATGACATAGGATGGTATAGCCGTAGAAAAGGCTTGAATAAGGATAGCACGACCAGCAAAAGAAAGCATACTTGCCTTCCATCCTGCAAGTTTTTGTTTAACCCTATCCAAAACAAAATTGTACTCATGGGAGGAGGATCTCGGATGCCTAATAGGAATCCTAAGGTACTTACCAAGCGAAGGAGCGGAGGCAAAACCAAGGATATCATTTAATGATTCCCTAGTATCCCTATCCACATTGGGCGAGAAATAAACTTTAGACTTCGCCTCACTAATTGTAAGTAATCTCTTACTGAATCTTTTGCATAAATTGTTTATTAATTACTTTTTGAGAAATTTATTGAGACTAACACCCAATTGCTTAACTGGAATCTGTAATTTAGAGTGTGTTTATTAATTACTAGTGCTTTTGTGTCATTCAGCTACTAACTTTGTTGTTTAGTACACTAATCCATTGTGTGTTTCTTAATTCGTAGGATGATCTCGGTGATGGTGATTCTGCAGTGGATATCCAGTCTCCTGATGCTTAGCACCTATCATTTGATTTTACGCAGGAGGGGATACTTTGGGCATCTATTTTGGAGTAGTTACTATATAGTTAGAATGTATTATTTTGTGTAGGGCATTTACATAGTTGTTTAGAATGTATTGTTTTGTGTATAAAATTCTAGACATTTGGGATGTAATTACTGATATGGTGTAATTAAATATGTTTAATTTTTTGGTTAAATGTGGTATGGTATTTGTTATTGGGAAATATGAATTCTAGTTACAGTGCAGGTATTTGTTATTGAAAAATATGTATATTAGGTACAGTGCAGGTTCTAAAAAAAAAAATTAAAAAAAAAAAATGACCTATACCGGCGCTTTTCAAAGCGCCGGGACAGGAATACGTCCTATTCCGGCGCTTTTAAAGCGCCGGGATAGGCCTTTTAAATTTCGCCCAACAAAGACCTATGCCAGCGCTTTTAAAAGCGCTGGAATAGGGTGTATACTTGTACCGGCGCTTTAAAAAGCGCCGGCATAGGTCTTTGTTGGGCGAAATTTAAAAGGCCTGTCCCAGCGCTTTAAAAGCGCCGGAATAGGACGTATTCCTGTCCCGGCACTTTGAAAAGCGCCGGCATAGGTCTGTATTGGGAGTAATTTAAAAGGCCTGTCCCGGCGCTTATAAAGCGCTGGTATAGGGTGTATTCCTGTCCCGGCGCTTTTGAAAAGCGCCGGGACAGGGCCCGCGACCCTCTCCCGACGCTCAAAACACGGCGGTTTTAAGCGCCGGGAAAAAAAACGCCGGGATAGGACTTTTGACCCTATCCCGGCGCTTTTTGGGGCTATCCCGGCGCTTTTAAAAACGCCGGGATAGTCCCATTTTTTTGTAGTGAATGGAAAATGTCTGCTTAGTTCTTGTTTTCAGTTTTGAGTTTTGTTCTCCAAAACAGTTTTAGGTGTTTTTTCACCCTAAAAAGTTGTTTGCCACTAGTTTTCTGATAGGTAGTGTTAATAATTACACACACAAACCACACACAAACGTAGAAAACAACTGAAATTGAAGGCATAATTGCAGTTGTTTTGTGCGTGTGTACGGTCATGTGTTATATTGTGTGCGCAAAGTTGTTTAGCACTAGTTTTCTGATCGGTAGTATTAATTACACATACAACAATACACACGTAAAAAAAAAAAAAAATGAAGGCATAATTGCAGCTGTTTTGTGCGTGTACGGTCATGTGTGTGTGCGCAGCAGCTTTAATTACCATGATTCCTGCTTGATTGAGGAAGAATATGCATCATGTGAATCCTTTACTGTGAAAAAACCAAGTTCTTTGGGTCGACTATCCTCGTGTTGCTGTTGCACGCATAAGAGACTAATATGGATGCAACACAACAGTACTTCTGACAGAGACTGTGAGTCCCAATATAGTTGAGGGACCATATTAGTAATTTAAGCATAATTATCCCACTAATTTGGATAGTAAATAAACATTATGTGCAATCATGATTAATAAGCTAGCCTACAAAAACCGTTATCACTATGGAAAGAGATACAATGAGATATGGTTCGAAAGTTGATGATTGGTATTAGAATTTTTCCTTAATTAGGCGAGATTAGTCTAGCTAAAAAAGACTAAAGACTTGCATGCAAATTAATCTCAAATTAGGATGTTGATTTGGAATTTCAAATATACATTACAAATGCCCTTTTAGTTTAAGGCAGATATTTAAATTCCATAATTAAAAAAATTAAAAAAGAAAAGAAAAGAAAAGGTAGTTAAAATTAAACTTAAAACTAATGCTATCATCAAGAGTTTGTTTCTCAACCAAAAAAAAAAAAAAAAAGAGGAAGAAAGAAAGAAAGAAAGAAAATTCTATCCAAGAGATTCTTTTGAATTCTATCATAGTTTTAAGGTGATGCTTCAAAGTCATAGATTATTATGATTGAGTTCAAAGTTGCTTCTTATACACTCACTTAAAATAAAATAAAAACCCTTAAGGATATAATAACGACGATAGCATTCCTGTCACTATGGTGTATCTTTTTCCTTTGCTGGTTGAAACTCAAACCAAGGTTAGCATTGTATTCAAAATCGTCTTATGGATTATTGCATTAGATGAGAGGTTTGCATTCCCCCTATCCCCCGTATATGTATATTTCTTCTTTCTTTTTCCTCTTTTTTGTGTGTTTGTGCGCACCTCATTGACAATTTTTTTTTTTTTTCAGATTATGTCATATATACGCGACTAGTTCACGTAGTCACCCCTTTTCTTGGTATAAATCCTGAAAGTAAAGATATGGTAGTAGCTAGTCATTTCGAGAAGTTCCTCACTAACCTAAAAATAAGAAATCATATTCATAAATCATAGCCATATGAACCATTACAAGAATAATAATTCTCACATGTAAATGACCCTAGCTATAATGATAGAAATAAAACTTCAGAATGTATTACACTAACAAGTTCAAATGGACAAACTCAAGCCTGTAAAAAATACAAATATATAGAACCCAGATAGGTTCTAACGTATATAAAAGATAATACAAGCACTGATGCAAAGAATCATCCAATGATCCAAAGAAAGATAGAAGAAACAAGAATGGAATTGTGACATCTCAAGCACCAGTGCTTCACTTTGATGGGGGTGGGGAGAATAAAGGAATTGTTAGGATTGTGGTCGGAATGGAGGGGATCGAAGGAATTGTGGTTGGGATGGTGGGCAATTGATTACCAGGCAGAGGAGGTAGTGTCACCTTGGGAACAGTGGGCATGGTTGGCAATGTTGGGACTTGGGTGCTTGGCAATGGTGGCAATGTGGACTTTGGTAGAGTTGGTTGATTTGGCAATGTTGGCAATGGGTTGGTAGGCAATGGTGGCAGTGTGGTAGTTGGTAATGTAGGCTGAGATGGGACTTGGATGCTTGGAAGTGGTGGCAATGTGGGCTTTGGCAGAGTTGGTTGAGTAGGCAATGTTGGCGAGGGAATGCTAGGCAGTGGTGGCAATGTGGCTTTAGGTAGTGTGGGCACTGATGGCAAAGGAGGCAATGTGACCTTTGGCAGAGATGGAACTGTAGGCAGTGTTAATGCTAGGGGTGGAGCAGCTGGTGTATCCAAAAGCTGTGGAGTAGCTAGGCTCACATCGATGCTTGAGAGTGACAATGCTATGATCATAGACAGAAGGAAACAATACTTACAAAAAGCCATGGTTTAAATGATAGGAGCAGAAAGTTGTAGGAGCTAGTTCACTTCTAGTATTGGCAATGGCAAGTGGTGTCAAAGAAAACTTGTACAAGTTGGCATTTATAGAGGCCAAATGCTGAAGGATTTTAAGGACTAGGAAGTGATAATGTGAGTTTAGTGAAATATGATGGTAGGAAGAAGCATCAGTTAGCTCACCTCCCAATAGGCAACTTGGAGGTTGAGGTTCAAGACTACTTACTAATCTAGAAAGACGTGGCTTGATATTTGCCTTTAGGAAATCAGACCAACCTGTTTTATGGCTCATCAAAATATGTCAATGAGTTTATTGAACGAATTTCAGACTAACAAACATGTATTGGGTCCACAAGGCAGTTTAACTGTCCAAATGGACCATGACTTTTTGTGACACATATAGTTAATTTTACACAAATAGTCTTATGAATATTGAGCTTCATGGTGGGATTAGAGAACATGTGGTTGGCTAATTCCATCCTAGAACGGATGGTCACCTAATCTGGGAGGTCAACCAAAGATATGAGCGTGGTCAGTGGTATCATATGACATACACAATATATATATATATATATATATATATATATATATATATATATAACTTTTATTTTAAAATAATTTTTTGGGTTGAATAGCAATTTAATATATCAAACCGATCGAAAGTGTTATTGGGGATTAGCCCATGCATCTTCCTTCTCAAGGCCTGAGGGGGGCATGGAGGAAATGGAACTAGGCCCCAAGGCCGACAAGGAGCAGCCCTAAGCTGCCAAGTTGTGGACCATTATGCATTGGAAGCACCATTAAAGCGGCACATTACTATAGCATTCTCTCCAATTCAAGTCAATATATTTCGTCTATTTCGGAGTTAGATTTTATTTTATGAACCGCCACATCATTTAATTTGAAAATAGTGTGACAGTCTATATATCTTTGGATCTGTAGAATTTAATATGAAACATGACATATATATATATATATATATTAATATATATATTCTTCTAACCATTGTATTTTTGAAAATCTGCCTTTTCCTTACATATTTTTGCAAATTTTTTTTTTCCTTCTATCTTTTTTAATGGCCATTTTTAAAAATTAAAAAAAAAAACAAAAACAAAAAAAAGTTGTCATTTTTATTTATGGATAAAGTTAGAACTACAAAATTGATTGTAGTCTTAGGCTATAATCTAACTCAATATTTTTTTATTGAAAGTGAATTTTGACAAATCCACCATTGGATTACATCTTCTTTTTATATTCTTCATGCTTACAAAATTTCTAGAAAATTAAAGATCAATAGTTATATCATCACTAAATTGTTAAATTGCAAGTTTTTATAGTTTAAAATTATGAATAAAATATAAACTTATAGATTATATAGTAAATAATATCCGATTGACACAAAATTTGACATGCATATTAAGAGTGTAAAGGACATGCAATTCAACGGTTGAATTTTTAAAATATGGAGTAATTTTTTTTATTGAGTAATTTGGTAGCTAAGCTTTGTCATTCATTCACCTAAACCTTAATTTCATTTTTATTCGTTCTTTGTTGTTGTCTGTGTGGCTCATTTTTTTTAATGCATCTTAATGACTCAAATAATAATGAGATAATAACAAAAGTTCTCATGGAAGAAGAATGATCAACATCACAATGTCAAACTGTTCAACATTATTAGTGCATCTGACCTGATCATTTACAAGGCCATTAAAGGTTTTTTCTCGACAACATACGAAATCACCATTATATCCTTCCAATGTATTTCGGATGAGGTTTTGAATGAGACATTCTCTTTTTTTTTCTTTTTTTCTTTTTTTTTTTTTCTATATTCAATCTATGATAAAATCTCATAAACATTACTATAGCCCAAAAAAAAAAAAAAAAAAAAAAAAAGAAGAAAAAAAAAAAGATAATGGCCCAGGCTCATATATCTTCCCTAGCTTTAAAGATGATTGTTACACTCAAATTACTTGCGTAAGGAATAATAGTTGATTTCATAGATAAATATGTGAGGAATGAAGAAAGCACCACAACGAAGAGTCTAAAACAATTTATTGAACCGGTGGTTTCTATTTACTTTGACGAATACTTGAGGTATAAAAAAAAAAAAGACATGGCGAATGCTGCCTAGCTAACGTTTGATTTATCCTCCTAGCTAGTTCGTAAGCTTTGATTATATCGGAATTACAAAATCCAGTTAATTTTACAAAATTAATATGGCGAATATTGCTTAAAGTCTGAAATCAGGCTAATATTGATAGACCTATCCTATTCCTAGACATTTTATTGTTATACTCTCAAAGTTAGGAGATGCATGAATAGATAGAGGAGAGTTTGTTTGCATTCTCAAAAATATGGAACATGTTAAAAAAAATTTCTTTCATTAAAAATTACTTGAAATATATTACACATGCATTCTCACGTACAGAACATGACCTTTCTCCAATATGAAGACAGACTTTACAGACTTAAAATTGTTCAGACTATGCTAAGGTAATCAGGTTCATCTCATTATTAACTTGGCCAACTTTGAGTTTCCCATAAATGCTCTGCCATAGGCAGCCGGAAGTGATACTAGTTTCTTTGCTTTTGGTAAATAAGCCCGCTTTGTGAAGTTGTTGTAATCATTAGCTTCAATGACATCTAAGATCTGTCGGTACAACAACAACGATGCCCATACTGCCCATCTACTAGTTAAGTTGAGCTCTGAAACCCCCTTCTCTGCTACATCATAGAACATCCTTGCTCGCTTTATCTGGCCCTTCATGAAACTACGCCATTTATCGGTCACTTTCCCACGAAATATGTCATCATCTGACAAGCCAGCTTGTGCTAGTTCATCTTGTTGGAGATAAATTCTTCCTCTACTAGCACTACAAGATCACATACGACGTAAAAGTGTTTATGTATCATGAATCCAAAAATAAACTCAGTCTCATTGAGCCAATCTCAAGAATTGGGATTATCATCATTAATGGGGCTGTAAAATGAATCAAGCTGTTCGTGAATAGCTTAAATTTGATAAAAATACAAAAGTAGAACACTTGCAGAACAAGAAGGAAGACAGATAACACGTGTTGTTTCATACACATGCAAGTCACTTATTCAAACTACGTCGTTTTTTAGTGTGGTTGAGAGTCAGTCATGGCACGTGTGCATTTTTGGTATAACACGAGTAAATTCAAGCTCCAGCAGTGGCAGGAAAATTTGTTATAATTAGTTAGAGTTGTTTAGGAGAATATATTGGCCAATGAAACTAGTTCCTTCTAACTTCATTCCTTCTATCATGTCTTTGAAGAGCTGTCCAATGAAACTAGTTATGGAGAATATATTGGCCAATCTTAGCACAAATAGACATTTTGTCTAATATACAAGTGAGCATGCCAGGTTGTTTAGCCATTTGGAATGTACCTGTATCTCAATAGGGTACTTTGAGACAGTATCAGATAGGGCAACACCGTACACATCAGACGGTCGACCTTCAAAAAGATCAGTTAATCTTTTCTCCCATCTTTTTAGATCCTTGGGTGTGATGCATGTAGCATTAGGCCCATCCACAAGTTCGTCAGTCCTTCTGCACCACACTAGAATAGAAGGCATTCCATCCTTTTAATCATCACTTATAATTTTCTAACTCTAGCTAGGCTTAATAAATGTACATCAGCTTTCAGCCTCTCATGTTTTAAATGCAGACATCAACTTTTCGCCTTTTTAAATGTGTACATCAGGGCATACAACTGTAAATATTATGTGAAAGAGTTTGCCTAAAATGAGAGTGAGAAAATATTTACGGTATAGACACTAGTTATTTAAATAGTAGGCACAGCAAAATAAAATATGAAGTTCAGGTGGTATATATAGTTAGACTCTTCCAAGGCGGGGAAGAAAGACATGGGAGATTGGATTTAAATGGGATTTGATTTGCCATCCTTGGCAGTATTATGTGGTGGTGGAAATGGGGTGGTTGAGGTCACTGAAGAGAGAGAGAGAGATTCCATGAGTGAGTTAACTGGAGTTGAGTTGGATTTTTATTTGATTTTAATTTTTTTGATAAAGGAGTTGGATTTTTTATATGACATATTTTGATTAGTCTAATTATGTCACCTAAATTTCATATTAATAAATCACATATGACATAGCTCATATTTATTTGTATTATGCTAGGTTTTTCTAGTACCAAGTGGCACCAATCATGATAAAAAAAAATGGCTTAAATCATATTTATTATCACATCATTTTGTAAGTTAATTAGTTAAAAAACTTTAGCATTTTCTATATGAAAAACTGCCTTAATAAAACTTCTAGATCATCTCAAATAATTGTATTGGTTCAAAACTTCAAAGGTGATTTTAATTGTCATTTGGGAAAAGAAAACTAAAACATGCCAAATAAAGCAATGTTTTTAATGGGACCAAATAAAGCATTTTAATACAAGCATGTCATACTTCACAATAAAAAAAAGAAATGTTTCCTTTTCTTTTTTTTGGAGTTTCAATCCGCTCTTAATGATAGTTCTTTATCATCAGATCAAGACATCAATCGAGTTTTGGTGGAGGCAGAAATTAAACTACAAATCTCTTATTCAAGAGTCAAAGATTTTACTAGTTGAATAAACTGAAACCCACGATAAAAAGAATAATGTTAAAAATATATAAAATAAAAATAAAAAATTGACAATTTATAATTGGTATAACGTCACCTTAATGCGCTTTTATCAAACGCCAACTATAACATGACATCTTAATAATTGTTAAAAAATTATGATTTTTTTTTTTTTTTTTTTTTTTTTTTTTGGGTATCATTACACCTATTAAAGCAAAAAAGAATAAACACGAATACCACGAATCGCCCAAAAAGCTCTTCGTAGTTCTGGCATCATGAGTAATGTACCTGAAAATAGCATATGAGAAGTCATTAGCTCATTTCAACAGTATTTCCCCAATTATACAAGAAATTAAAGATTTTAAAAATGTATCAGTTAAAAATTACCGACAGAAAGTCAAGTTCCAGCAACGAATAAACTCAGCTTTTATTAATTGGTTTTATTTTATTTTTAAAACCAACATTAGGTTGGTCTATCTAATCATAGATAATAAATTCACAGTAAAATGATTTAAGTGGACCTTGGCTAAGGTTATTTAAGAATACGAACCGGGTAGAGGAAGACTAATCATGCAAGAAAATCAGTTCAAATCTTCACAAACTCTCTTTTTAAGAAGTATGATCAGAAATTCACGTAATAAAATTTTAAAAAGAGAACCTAAAGAATAATATTTAAATATTGTACCTAAGTTTTACTCTATTTTTTTATTAGATAACGCTGCCAAACAGAAAGTCCTTCTTAAAAAAATAAATAATAAATAATAATAGTAAAAAGTCAACACTCAATTGTTTTGATTGAATATATTTTCTAAAAAAATAATAATTATGAAAAATTTATTTGTTTTCCAATGTTAGGAAACATTAGAAAATGCTTTGTTGGGAAAATGAGTTAAAAAAAAAACATTAGTAGCATTTAATTTATTATATAATGGTTTATAGGATACGTGACACACAAAAAAAAAAAAAAAAAAAAAAAAAAAAAAAAAAACTCTTAGAAGGTGGAAATTTTTTTTTTTTTTTTTTTTTGTCTTTTCTGTTTTATTAACTTTTTGTTGATTTCTTTTAGAAGGTGTGTTAAATATATTTATTAGTTTTTTGCTGATTGCTTTTAAAAAGTGTTAAATATTACATGTACTTGAAAATTTGAGATTTTAAAAATTCCACATAAACAAAATTAGATAAAAGTTAAAAGGAAAAAAAATCGTGACAAACAACATGACTACTGAAAACGTTTTTGTTTTTGGTTGATTTGCGCTTTCCACCATTCCAAACATCGGAAAACACAGAAATCATTTCCCAAAATATATTAACTGTAAACACAAACAGAGTCTACAAAATAGATTACTACCAGTACCAAGTCTACCTTACATACAGGGGAGCTGAAAGAGCAAGTATATATACCCAAGTAAAATGTGTTGCCGTACTCGGCACAAACCTCTCTACACCTTTCATAAGCTTCATTCAAACGATTCCAATTAACAGCGTTTGGATATCACGTTTCCAACGTCTGCATTTTTTTTTTTTTTTTTTTTTTAACCGTGAACGTTGACTTTTATTGGTATATAGTGTATTTGTGCACTATTTATGAGACCCACAAATATCACTTTTTAACAAATTTTTTATTAAAAATAAACTTTACGGAATTATTTACATATTTAAAAATTATTTTACTACAGTATTTTTAGTTTTTAATTCTCACTTTTCAGCAATATTTAAACGGACCTTTAGTTTCCTTTTTTTGATTGTTTTTTTTTTTTAAGCAGGAGAAAATGTTTTTCAACTAAGTTTAAAATTTTGCCTATAAACAGCTTAAATACATAAAAATTTACACGTATGTTTGGAGCTTAGGTTTGCACAATTACATTATCTAATGATCCCAATGGGGCGTTATGAGTCAAATTTTTTAGTTCAAAGCCAAAAAATTAGACAGTTTGCTTAGAAATAATTTTGAGTTGTTTTGTAAATTTATTTTATTGAGTCAATATTTGATATTTTCTATAAGGTGTGGTCAGTGGTGGGGGGTTTTATTTTACCCCCCCCCCCCCCCTTTTTTTTTTTAATTACTCTTTCTCTTGCCTACAACCACGAGGAACATTAGAATGCTTAAAGTTAAGGTAATGTCGTAATCTAAGCATTGTATTATTATTGTAATAAGCAGTAAGAATGAAGATTAGGAAGAATTTAAGAGGGGACAAAAGTGGGCCAAGAACAGGTCAAATAGGCTCAGATTCCAATGTGGGTCTGGGTTGGTGGTCACTCTCAATTGGTTTTCTCAGATCCAATGCGCTCTCTCTCCTCTGCTTTCTCACCAGAACTGCTTGCTTCAGCACCACTTCATACACCCTCTCCTCTGAGGGATCCGGATCCTCTCCATTTCAAAGTGAAATGGAGAGTATCCAGTACACAGCTAGGATTTTAAAATGAATGATCAACACTCAAGACCGTGCCACGTCATCAGCTTAACCCAAACCAACCCAAACCACACTTACCTATAGTTGCTTAACCCAAACCACATAAACTTAACCCAAGTTTGCTCAGCATATTCTTCTCTCACCAGCCCATCTGAAATTTCAAAGTTCAAACTCTCATCTCCAAGGATTTTCTCTCCATCCCACGGTCCTCATCGTCGCCAGTGCCACCAGTTACCGTGCCAAGCCGATTTTCTCTCTCCATTCCACAGTTCTCACCGTCGCCGATGCCACCAGCCACCGTGCCAAGCCGATTTTCTCTCTCCATCCCACGGTCCCCACTGTCGCCAGTGCCACCAGCCAAGCCACCGTTGTTGCACGAGCTATGTCCTGCGGCTTATGGTTCTTCTTCAACAGCTTAGGTTCGTGATTTCTGTGATTTTTTTAGAGTTCATGTGGTTTAGCTAGTTAGATTGAAATTTGATATTGGTTAGGGCTTTTTCTTCAACAGCTTAGGGCTTTTTCTTTTTGAGAGTTCATCGTGCCAAGCCACGGTTTTTCTTTTTTGATTTCTGTGCTTAATTTCTCAGAAATAGGAATTTCTGTGTTCATCGTGCTAAGTGATGTTTCTATCTTAAAGGTTGATTTTAATTTTGGTTTCTCTTAAATAGGAATTTTCCCCCCTAGCTCTGATATCTTGTTAGAAGGCCATACTTTGTTAAAAATTGGTAAGGGATAAAGTTTGCAGATGTCTTTCTGTTTATATACTCACATGAGAGACAATTTTCGTTAATTGATGGAGATTTTCAGACACTGATTGCTTAATTTCAGAGGGTGATGAACGGATTCACCTTTGAATGAACTCTTTGATGCGAAATACATACCCATAGTGCCCTTCTGCTGGAAGATTGGCATTCCAAGAGTCTTATATTCTTATCTCGTATCTAATTGTTGGCTCCTTGTGCTACTAGGTATTTGAAATTTGGCAAGTACACTGTTTAAAAAATCTAACCCTTTTTGTGAGGGTATTTAGTGTTAAAACGATAGGAGTTTTCTTTCTTACACTCTATGCTGGTTGTGCAGGGCTGTGGATCACTACTGAATGTGGAAGATTGCAAGTTTCCCCAGGTGAAATTGCCGTTCTACCTCAGGGATTTCGTTTTGCTGTTAATTTGCTTGATGGCCCATCACGTGGTTATGTTGCTGAGGTTTTTGGTACCTATTTTCAACTTCCTGATCTTGGACCCATAGGTACCTAGTCTCTTGTTCAGCTGGTGGTGTTTGAGTAAAAAACAAGTGCAATTTTTTTTTTTTTTTTGTCTCAAATTATATGACATAGATTACTTAATTGATCAATCATTAAACATCAATACTTCCAAAAGTGAGAATATTATTATTTTGATTGCATGTAGGTACTAATGGTCTTGCTGCTCCAAGGGATTTCCTTGTGCCTACAGCCTGGTTTGAAGAGAGTTCCTATCCAGGCTTCACTATACATTGCTAAAGCATCATACATTCATACCAAGAGATGGGGCAAGTTGTTTAACACGAGGCAAGTCGAAGTGATCAAGCTAAGATTGAAAATTGTAGACTTTGGATGGAATGTATAATCAAGAAGCAAGAAGTGGAATGTATAGTCAAGCAATAAGCACACCAATTGTAGAAGTTTCATGTTACTATAATAATAGAATCAAAGTGTTTATTTCAATGGAATTCTTGTTATGTGATCAAAGTGTACATTTTAATAAAATTTGTTCATTTTTTTTATTAAATTCTCTTATTGTCTACTCTGTTGGATTGAATTTTGATTGTAATGCCAAGTAACTCGTAGGGGTGCGACCCAAGTACAATGGCAGTGTGGATATTTGTAAGTAGGTGTAAGGGTGTGCACAGGTGGTGCGGGTAAAGCTGCTGGGGTGTGTGTGTAGGTGTGATAGCTGTGTGTGTAAGGTTGTGCAGGGAAGTGTGTGTGTGGGTGTGCACAGGTGGAGCGGGTAAAGCTACTGGTGTGTGTGTGTGTGTAGGTGTGATAGCTAGTGTGTAAGGGTGTACAGGGGAGTGTATAGCTGGTGTGTAAGGGTGTGTAAGGGTGTGCAGGGGAGTGTATAGCTGGTGTGTAAGGGTGTGCAGGGGAGTGTGCATGTGGGTATGCACAGGTGGTGTGGGCATAGCTGCATAGCTGCTGGGGTGTGCGGGTGTGCCTGCATGTGGGTGCATGGGAGTATGCAGAATGTGCAATACAATGCAGAAAAACATACAGCTTAATTAACATGCATACAGCTCCTGCCTAGCATGACAATTATGTAGAAAACAGTAACTATGCAGAATGTGCAATGCCGGACCTATTCTGCAGAAATAGTAATTATTGAGAAAAACATAATTATGCAGAATGTGCAATACCAGACCTATGCAGTAACAGTAATTATGCAGAAAGTATCAGTAATTATGCAGAAACAATTACAGTAACAGTAATTATGCAGAAACAGTAACAGTAATTATGCAGAAACAGTAACGATTATGCAGAAAAACATAATTATGCAGTAATTATGCAGAAACAGTAATGATTATGCAGAAAAACATAATTAAGCAGTAATTATGAAGAAACAGTAACAGTATTTACGCAGAAACAGTAATGATTATGCAAAAAAACATAATTATGCAGTAATTATGCAGAAACAGTAACGATTATGCAGAAAAACATAATTATGCAGTAATTATGCGGAAACAGTAACAGTAATTATGTAGAAACAGTAATAGTAATTAAGCGGAAACAGTAACAATTATGCAAAAAAACATAATTATGCAGTAATTATGTAGAAACAGTAACAATTTCTACAGTAACAAATAATTATGCAGAAATTAACACCTTGCAGAAATACATCAGACATGTAGATTAAGTATTCTTTCCAAATAATAAAAACTCTAAACATTTGAATGTGACTAAGTTTTGGACCACCAAAAATCCAGTCCTAAACTAGCAAAATTACAAAACAAGAGCACTTAATCTCAACATGTGTCATAAATTATAAAATATGATCCTAAACTAGAAAAATGGCTTGACTTTATGAACCATCGGATTCCATCCACTTGTAGTGCTTTCTTGAGTCAAGGGACCTCTACTTGCAACACTTCCTTGAGCCAAGAGACCTCTTGCACCATTAATTTTGTCGTTGGAGCCTACAACACTTGATATGATCTCTAAATGTGATGTTAATGCAACACTTGCTGATGAACTTCCCTGATGTGCTGCAGAACTTGTAGAAGCCGACTACAAAAAATCCAATTACAGATTACACATATCACAAGCTTAGCATTAAAATTATCAAATCATGCATCTAAACTATTATTAATATCAAAGTAAAATATATAATTGTAAATATCTTTACCATTAAAAGTGGTGTAAAACTAGTAATATTTTCAGAAGAGATATTATCAGTTTTCTTTTATGCCATGACATCATGTGCATATATTTCCTCTAAAAATTGTACTAGTTTAGCAACAATAATAGTATAATATATTAATGTGTAAAAATAAAATAGAATAGTGAAAATAAGAATAATTTAGAAGATTACTTCCTGCACTTTTCTTTTCTTTGTTTGCTTCTTTGATGTGCCTTCCTTTCGCTTTGGCATCTTTTCTATCCATGATTTTGTCCTATGCTTTTTATTACGATAAATCTCCCTTTTCTTTATCCCTTTTGGTACAATCGTAATCGAAGCACATAATTGATCTTCTTTGTCTGCAAAATCAGTGGAAGGCCTAATGATGTCTTTTTCTACATTAGCTTTGCAATTCTTAAGGTCACAAAGTTTTTTTTTTCAAATCTGCAATTGCTAAGCTTAGAATATTATGGCCTTCTTTAGTTTCACATGCCTCATTCACCAATTGAATATATTTTGGACATAAATCTCGATACCGATCTACATATTCCAGTCGAGTATCCGGCTTAATGTTATGTGTTGTGCAATTTTTTCCGCTTCCATCTTTTGCATTCCTTTTCCATCTCTTCATGATATATCTATTAGGAATCAACTTGATATCCAATACATCAAGAATTTTCAAACCATGCCTACATAAAATACCAAACGACTCAAACTTTCTGCAACTACAAGATAGAGTCTCATCTAATGGATTCCACATGACTTCATATTTTCGATTTTGATTAAAAACTCCAACCACATAACTATGTGTTTGACTCACATTGCGTTCTAGGATGGAAAGTGCCATTACCTCTTCAACTTCTGTCTGAAATAAATCAAACAATGTAGGTGTGTACACTGTTGCTACTTGGTTAAGCATAGGAGAGCTTTTGAGATTCAATCTTGGAAATTTCTGTCTAGAGTTGTATTCTGCTTCTAACTCCTTATCCCGCTTTTGATTGACAACTCTTTCAAAATGAGTGAAAAACTCTACTATATTGAGATCAGTACGCAAGCAATCCTTCAAGTCAGCATTGAAACTCTCACTAAGCTGGGTTGTCTTTATTCCTGCAGTGAAAGTTCTTTTAACATATGCTTGGGCCCATTTTTCCTTCAATTTAAATAGATCAATTAGCCATTTATTTTTACGAACATCGTACTTATCTAGCATTTCATTCCAAGCTGTAAGAAACTCATCTTCACCATCATACTCATAGATACATGCTAAGAAATCATCGTTAAATTGAGACTCATTTTTGAGTAAATGACCCAAGCTTTTCTCAGCATTCTGCCACATATGCCAACTACACAATGCATGATATGTCTTAGGCATGACTATTTTTATTGCAACAGACATTGCTGCATCTTGATCTATGAAAATAGTGATTGGCTTCTTTTCAGTCATTGCTTCTAAGAAGGTCTCAAATAACCATTCAAAAGATTCAATCGTTTCATCATATAAAAGTGCACCTCCAAATACAACAATTTCTCTATGGTGTGGAAGAGAGACATAAGGGTTGGATCTCACGACCTCCATTATCGGTTCATAGTAGTGTGGGTAAACACCTCATCTTGGCATAGATGCCTCGCGATCTCAAAGGAGGGTGTTTACTTCATAGTACTACAAGATTGAACTTACCTATTTGAAGTAATGTGGACAAACACCTCGTCATGGCATATATGCCTCACGATCCCAAAGGAGGGTGTTTTTGTTCCATGGTACTACAAGTTTAAACATTATAAAGGGAGATGAAATGTGGCTACACATGATTCTAGATAATGGTGTACACTAGACTAAGTGTAATGTTAACCTCCCAAAGAGCTATGTCATTATTACTTAGAGGCAAAAGATAATACGACATATTATTAGTGTTTGGTAAGAGTTATCATGATAGTACTAATAATGAGAATAGTTCTCAACCAATTAATATGTTTATAATAAACTTGCTACCAAGGAATTATAGACATGGATTGGATTGTTGTTGCATATATTATTTTATAATTTTATTAAGGTTCTATATTATATGCTTATATGCTAAATTGATAATGTCCAATTTACTTATTATATTCATGTTTATTATTTTCAGATTTAAATCATGGCATCATTTAGCCCACTTGTTGCTATTCTTAATCAAAACAAACTGAATGGATCTAACTATGTTGACTGAAAAAGAAATTTGAACATTGTTCTTACTGCTGAAGAGCACAAATATGTGCTTACTCAACTATGTCCTAGCTTTCCATCATTAAATGCTCCTCTTGAGGAAAAACAGCGATATTATCATTGGCAGAAATCTAATGAGATGGCCAAGTGCTATATCCTAGCATCTATTTCAAATGTTCTACAGCATCAAATGCAGGATGTAAAACTAGCTTCGAATAGTATGCTAAGTCTAAAGGAGTTGTTTGGTGAGCAACGCCATTCTGCAAGGTAAGAAACTATGAGGCAGATTTATAATATCAAAATGGCTGAAGGTCCTTCAGTGAGGGAGCATTGTCTTAGGATGATCTCTAATCTGAATACATTGGAAGTTTTAGGTGCCGATATTGATGGAGAATCCCAAGTGGATATGATACTCCAATCACTACCGGAATCATTCAAGGAATTCAGACTTAATTATAATATGAACTAAAAGATTTATTCTTTATCTGAATTGATGAAAGAATTGGTAGCGGCGAAAGGCATCCTTGGTACTTCTAGTGTTAATGCCAATATGGCTGAAACTTCTACTTCTCAACCTAAGTCGAAACGCAAAGGAAAGAAGAAGAAGAAGAAGAAGAAGAAGAAGGACTTCACCAAGAGAGATGGAAAAAAAGTTGCCTTAGGAGTCGCTAACAAAGGAAAGTGTTGTCATTGTGGTGAGAAAGGACATTGGAAAAAGAATTGTCCAATATTCAAAGCTGCCAAGAATAAGGGTATGAAAAGTTCATTTCTTCTTGAAATATGTTTGGTACAGAATCCCATGGATTCGTGGTGTGTGGATTCAAGTTGTACTAATCATATCTGCAATACTTTGTAGGTTTTCCAAGAGACCAGAAAGCTGAATAAAGGAGAACTATTTCTTACTTTGGCAAATGGAAGCAGGATTCCAGTTGTAGCTATTGGAGTGTTTAATTTATGCTTTGAGTCTACGGTTTTAATGTTGGAAGACTGTTTGTATGTACCTAATGTTCATAGGAATTTAATTTCTGCAACTTATTTAGGTAAACATGGATGTTATGTTATCCTAAAAGACAATGTTGTAATAAAGAAGGATAAAGTGTTTATCTGTTCTGGCAATATTGTAGATGGTCTTTATATTTTAACTCCTGATAAGCATGAATTAGATAGTAGCTCTCATGTAAAATCATTAAAGAGAAAGTTTCCTTCTACTAGTGATGCATATCTATGGCACTTGCGTTTGGATCATATTAATTCAAATAGGATTCAAAGACTAATCAAAAATGGACTTTTACAGCCCATAGACTTTAATAGATTTCCAGTTTGCGAATCTTATTTGGAAGGTAAAATGACCAAATGACCTTTTAATGCAAAAGGTAGAAAAGCCCAAGAGTTACTTGAATTAGTTCATACAGATGTATGTGGTCTTATGTCAACCCAAGCAAAAGAAGGTTATGAGTACTTCATTACTTTTATGGATGATTACTCAAGATATGGTTATGTGTACCTAATGAGACGGAAGTCCGAAGCTTTTGAAAAGTTCAAAGAGTTTAGGGCTGAAGTTGAAAATCAATTGGGAAAATGCATAAAGGCCATTCGATCTGATCGAGGTGGCAAATACCTTCTTGGGGATTTCAAGGATTACCTAATTCAAAATGGGATTGTCTCCCAATTGACTGCACCTGGAACTCCCAACAAAATGGTGTAGCGGAAAGAAGGAATATGACTCTTTTGGAAATGGCTAGGTCCATGATGAGTTATTCAACTTTACCAATTTCCTTTTGGGAATATGCACTAAAAACTGCTATGCATATATTGAATTTAGTTCCATCAAAATCTATTCCCAACACACCTAAGGAATTGTGGAGTGGGCGCAAGCCTAGTTTGAAATATCTCCACATTTGGGGATGTCCTGCACATGTGTTGAAAGGGAAGTCCGATAAGTTGGAAGCTAAAACGAAAGTATGCATGTTTTTAGGGTATTCAAAGGAAACCAAGGGTTATTTATTCTATAATCATAAGAATAACAAAGTGTTTGTTAGCATCCATGCCAAGTTTTTGGAAGATGATTATGTGAATAATTTTAATCCTAGATGTAAAGTTGTATTGGCTGAATTAGATGAATCTGTAATTGAACAACCAATGGATGAAACTAGGAATGATGTGGTTGTATTGGATACAACACAAGACATTACTCATGAGATGACTAGTACACAGGTGCCTTGTCGTAGTGGGAGAATTGTTTAGCCTCCTATAAGATTTATAGGTTTTGGGAGAAACTTATGAAGCTATCCCAGAAGAGGCTGAATCGGATCCCTACACTTATGAGGAGGCAATGAATGATATAGACGCACATCATTAGATCCAAGCTATAAAATCTGAATTGAATTCTATGTATTCCAATCAAGTATGAGATCTTGTAAAGGCGCCTAACAGCACTAAACCTGTTGGTTGCAAATGGGTTTACAAGAGGAAGAGAGGGGTAGATGGAAAGGTTGAAACCTTTAAAGCAAGACTAGTGGCGAAAGGGTATACACAAAAAGAAGGTATTGACTATAATGAAACTTTTTCGCCAGTAGCCATGCTTAAATCTATCAGAATTCTCTTATCCATTACTACTCATTATAATTATAAGATTTGGCAAATGGATTTCAAGACTGCATTTCTAAATGGCAATCTTGAAGAAGAAATCTATATGATTCATCCTGAAGGTTTCATAGCAAAGAACCAAGAGCATATGGTATGCAAGTTGAAAAGGTCTATTTATGGACTTAAGCAAGCATCTAGGTCATGGAACATCAGATTTGATCAAACAATCAAATCATTTGGTTTTGAACAAAATCTTGATGAACCACGTATGTACAAATGACATCAAGATAAAGTAGTAATATTTCTAGTGCTTTATGTTGATGATATTCTACTCATTGGAAATGATGTAAGGGTAATGTCATCGGTAAAGGTTTGGTTGTCAAGCCAATTTGAAATGAAAGACTTGGGTGAAGCGAACTTTATTCTAGGGAACAAGATTTGGCAAGATCGCAAAAATAAGATGTTTGGTTTATCACAAACTGGGTATATAGATAAGGTTCTAGAACAGTTTAACATGCAAAACTCTAAGAAAGGATTACTTCCTTTTAGACATGAAGTTCCTCTGTCTGATGACCAAAGGCCTAAGACTCTAAAGGAAGAAAATATGATGAGACAAGTTCCTTATGCTTCTGCAGTGGGAAGTCTCATGTATATCATGCTATGTACTAGACTAGATATCTGTTACTCAGTTGGCATGGTCAGTCGATATCAATCAAATCCAAGATTTAAACATTGGCAAGCTGTAAAGCATATTCTCAAGTATCTACGAAGAACAAGAGATTATATGCTTGTTTACCATAGTGTGGATTTGATTCCCATTGGTTTTACAGATTCAGATTTTCAGTCCGATCTTGATTTCAGAAAGTCCACTTCAGGTTGTGTGTTCACCTTGGGAGGTGGAGCCATAAGTTGGAGGAGTGTTAAGCAATCTTGTATTGCGGACTCCACCATGGAAGCTAAATATGTTGCAGCTTGTGAGGCGGTAAAGGAAGCTGTTTGGCTCAATAAATTCCTTTCGGATCTTAATGTTATGAGAATGGAGCAAGTTCCCATCACATTGTTTTGTGACAATAGTGGAGCGGTTGCACAATTCAAGGATCCAAGAAATCACAAGAAAGGAAAGCACATCGAGAGAAAGTACTACATTATTCGAGACTTTGTTGCTCGAGGAGATGTAGTAGTAGCAAAGATTGATAATGCAAGTAATCTAGCAGATCCCTTTACCAAAACCTAGCCACAAAGCACTTTTGAATCACATTTGGAGAGAAAGAGAGTTAGATTAGTGCATAATAGTCTTCAGGGCAAGTGGGAGATTGTTAAAATATGTGCCCTTAAATCCTATTGCATGGTGCTATGTATGACATTATATATGACTTAATGTTATGATTAATAAACTTGTTTTATTATTATTTAAAATAATGGCAACATGAATATTTGGACATTATCATATAGTCCATGAAATGCATAGTATGTGATTTATGTGATTTAGTCATGGAAGATATAGACCACAAGTTCTTTGTAAACTCAGAATTATAGTTAGTAGTCGGTGATGAAATTGGACATTTCATTTGCGAAGACTATAACATATCAACTAAGATGATTTGTCTTGATCATGGAAGTTGAGACTTCTAGTTGATATGTTGATATGTTTTAAGAGTTAAGACATATTGAACTGGACCGCTGTGAGATTTATTATTCTCCTAACAACTGTCAAATAAATAATAAATCCCACGACTTCTATTTACATAAACTCTTAATCCTGAGAGAATAATGGACCTGATCATAAAATGTAGGTTGCTTTAATATATCAGGAGTGAGATCTAAAGTCACGATAAAAACCTCAGTATGTTGAGTAGCCACATTTAGTGTTGATGGAACATATATTCTCAAGATGGAATTCATAATCTCTTAATGAAGGTATAAAATATTCCCTTGAGATAAGTTTAATGGGTTTGGTTATTCAGAGTGTTAGGCCTAACCACTTTAGTAAGAATATACTAAAGTATATATTTATGAAATTGGATTTCATAAATATATGATGAATAACTTAAAGGATTAAACCGGGTATTCAAGGATTAAGATGTAGTAATTTTCAAATTGACAGTTTACATTCATGACTTTGTATTACTACAAATATTTTATGAAGGAGTTGCATGTATAATAAAGTCTTGAGATATAATTTATTAATAAGGCCTAGAGTGCAATTATATTTATATAGTGGTATTAAATATAATTAATAGTAACTTTGGACTTGTCAAGAGTTGACAGAAAAGCCTAAGCCCCATTGGAGCTAATGTCTTATTGGTCCCTTTTGGTCCCACTCCAAACCACATACTAAAGCCCAATTGGAAAGGCCCAATAGGCCAGCCCAATTAGATAATTAGTTAGTTATAAAGGGAGAAACATACAGAATTTTTAATATAAGAAAAAGAGATATTATTGTGAAATGGTGTGTATGTATGAGTGAAGCTACTCAATTATTCTCCCTTAGAAACTGATTGAGAGACCACACTTCTTGGGCATAAAGTGGAATTGGAGTGAAGATTAAAAGCATTCTCAAGTACTTTTAATCTTTTGTTTTGAATTTCATCGCACCAAGGTACGCTATCTTGTTCTTAAATTCTGAAATTTACATAGTGTATGTTATCAATCATGAATGAAATAGATCCATGTTTGTTGATTCCGCTTTGTGTTTTGTGTGAGATATAAAACCAGATTTTCCAACAATGTCAACTTCATCAAGTTGAAGTTCTCTTAACTTGGTCAAATTTTTGACAAGCCTCTTCATAACAGATGCTTCAAGGTAAACGAATACATTATGAGAGAGATCTAGTGATGTCAATTGGGAGAGGTGGGAAAATTTAAGAGGGACTTGGCTAGAAAACCAAAAGCCTGAAAGGTTAAGATATCTCAACCTAGCAAATTGACCAAATCTAGATGAAATTGGCGAATCAGAGAAGTCGTTGAAAGCAAGGTTGAGATGTTGCAGGTGAGGGAGGAGAAAGAGGCTAATGTTGGAAGGGATGGTGCCATAAAGCCAGCTACCACTGAGGTCAAGGCCAATCACGTCCCCCCTTACCCTATCACATGTAACCCCATCCCATAAGCAACAATCAGTGCCCACTTTCCAAGACTCCATCTTTGGATAAGAATTATCTCACAAGAATGAAGCAAGCTGTGAAAAAGAAAGCAAATGCTTAAATTGGAGCAATGCAGAGCTCTGGACTTGGGAGCACAGTAGTTCTGAAGAAGAGGAGAAAGATGATGATGATGATGAAGTAAGTTGAAAATGCAAGAGCAACAAGCGGTAAAAGAGTTGGGAAAGCCATATGAACCACCTCATCATTCCTAATGAGTTCATAAGTACATACTTGGAGAGATGGGAGATTAGTCTTTTATAGGAAGAATGTCATGGATTGGTAATACCTACCTCATTTCTTGTTTCAGATCCAACGTGTTGTAGCTTACAACATTATCATTACAAATGCTTCTATGCGAAAATGGACTATGTGATTTCGAAGACTAGACTTTGTATTTGCATTTGAGTGAGTCTTCTAATTCCTCTGACACAAGAATCACGAGTACCAAAATTGAGAAAATAGGGCATGTAATTACGGACTTCGCTATGTAACAGTGTAACTTTCTAAGTCTTCTCTTTTAGACATAGATAACTAGTGATTAAGAAAGAAACAATTTTCTTGTATGATTTGTTTATTTTTTAAATTAATAAATTAGATACTCACCAAGTGAGTTTTAAACCCACGAGACGACTTGTCTGCCATCATGCTTTAGAGCATTCCCAATAAACTTAACAAAAAATTCTAACTAAACTTTTACAAGAAAGTCTTTTTCTATTCCATTTAACAAAAAATTCCAAACAAGCTCTCTATTTTTTTTTTTTTTTTTTTTTGATAACATCTAATCTATTTCATTTAAATACTTTTTTTTTTTTTTATTCCCCAAGGGTACTATTTTCCCTCTATCACTCCAACATTTCCTTCAACAAAACCCCTGACCGAGCACGGCCAGGCCCAAGTCCATTAAAATAAACCCATCAAACAAGAGCTCTAACCCCACTCAACCACTTCTAACTCAAGGCTGTCACCATAACCCTTTAGCTGCCATTATTTGGATGAGTGAAGACCAATTGTTAAATTACCAATTCTCCTAAAAGTTTAAATTGATAGAAAATGATAAATTTAATTATTTAACCATATAACATTAATATTCTCCCCTTAAATCTAGGCTTAAACTTTATTTTAATAAGTGATGCTTAATATGTGAGATTTTAAATGAGAGGTAAAGTCGAAGAGACAATGATCGAATTTATTATCTCCTACTCTGATTTTATGTTAAATTTATAGTTCTTCAAAAAAAAATTAAGGTGATAAAATAAAATGGTAAATTTAATTATTTTTCTACATAATTCTAAAACCAACAGCCAAAAAAAGAAAAATGGAAATGGAAATCTGTTAGAGGAATAGGTTCAGCCATAATGAGAAAAAGAAGTGAGGGGGGAAAAAGTGGAGAGAGAATCGATGAAAAGGAAAAGAAAGAAAATAAAAAGTAAGAACGGAAAAAAGAAGAAAAAATAATAATAAAAGAGAGAGATCTCTTGAATGGAAATACAAAAGAACAATTTTTGTTGAGTTATTGTAGCTTTGCAATATTTTGTTGAACGACTAGCGAGTAAGTTGGAGATCAATAAAGGGTTTGACTAACCCTAACTAACATTTAGAAAGAAAAAATAAAAGTGGTTTGTTGAATTCATTGTAAAATTACAATTTTAAAATTTCAAATGTTAGCTCATACCGATTGGCTTAAGGATTGCTTTTATAGATTCTTCTTTGGGCAAATGACTAATATAATTTTTTTTTTTATGGGAAATACTCAAACCTCATTCAATACGTTGTAACAAAGATACATCATGTGCACACGCATGTGCCACTTGACTGGGACAGTCTTCCAGCCATACAACCACATTCTCAACATTTTGATCATGCTGAGCTAACGAGTGGGCAGGGAAATTTCCTTGCCTTTTAATGTGTAAAAAATCAAAAGTCCTAAAGCACTGGGCTTTCCGCAACATGCCTGAATCGAAGCCTCAACCTCTCCAATACCGTGAACAGCGTTGATTATCAACTGTGAGTCTCCTTCAAACACCATTTCCTGAGCCCCACCACCTCGGTAAACTTCACCCCGATCTCTAGGGCCTTCGCCTCCGTCTCTAACACGCCGAGGGGTAAATCCATCTTCCTAGACATGGTTGCTACCACATTACCTTCCTTGTCGCACACAATAACTCCCACGCCGAATTGCTTTGATTTTGAGAATAGTGCACCATCTACATTAACCTTGAAGGAACCCGGCAGTGGTGGCTTCCAGTAAGCTTTGTTCTGGTTTTCTGGTCTAGAACGTCTTAGCTTCTCCCTGGCTGATTGAAAATCCTCCAAAAGTTTCAACGAGTTTCTCACTATTACAAGACCCAATCACCTCTTTCCTCCATGTCGAACCTCGTTCCTACTCTTCCAAATACCCCAACAAATCGTGACTCACCTCTCCAACAGCCCCTGCTGGGCCTCCCAACTAACCCGAAGTCTACTAAATGTGTCCACAAAGCTGCATGACTCTTGAACCTTGCAAGGCAGAGTAAGCTTGCAAGAACTCCAAAGCTCTATTCCTTGGCTACAAAAACAGAGCATGTGCATGATTGTTTCTACTTGCCTACCACAAGCTTCACATATATTATTGGCAGTGATCTTTCTACTGAAGAGAGAGTCTTTTATGGGCAAGATACCATTACAAGCCTTCCAAGCAAAGTGCTTGATTTTGTTTGGCAAGTTCATACTCCACACCCTATGCCAGACGCCATGCATTTTCGTCGGGTCCAAGCAACTGGTGTTACCACCCTCTGCCTCAATTTCCCGAGCCAGCCTATATGCATTCCTAACAGTAAATTTACCTTTCTTATCTTTAGCCCATACCATTCTGTCTTTTGCATCCGATTCACTGATGGGGATACTAAGGATCGCCTCTGCATCCTGGGTAAAAAGAGACCCCTCACCAGCTCTATGTCCCACTCCCTTCCTTCATCATTCAGCAAGTCCCTAACCATTTTAACTTGGTTCCCATGCCTTTCTAGAGTGACCACCCTATAAGTGCTCCGAGTAGTGAGCCACTGATCTTGCCAAACCCGAATACTACGATCATCTCCTACTTGCCATCTCAAACCACGTTTGACTGGCTGTTGAACTGCCATTTTTCTCCTCCAAGCAAAGGCAGCTTTCTTACCTACCTCAACATCCATGAAATCTCCATCAGGGAAGTATTTAGCCTTATAAGCCCGAGAAAAAAGGGAAGAGGAATTAGTTTGAAGTCTCCAACCCTGTTTAGCTAATAGGGCAAGGTTGAAAGACTTCAAGTCTCTAAAACCCATCCCCCCCCTTTTTCCTTCGGAAGGCACATTCTTTCCCAGCTCATCCAAGCCACCTTCTTCTCATTCTTCACTTGTCCCTACCAAAATTGTCTCACCATTCCAGTCATCTCCTCACAAAGCCCGTTGGGGAGCTTGAAACAACTCATAGTATAAGAAGGAACAGCTTGAGCGCCATAATCAGTACTTCCTTCCCCGCATTTGACAAAAGCTTTTCCTTCCAACCCGCAAGCTTGGATGCTAGTTTTTGTTTCAGCTGAGCAAATGTGTTCTTCTTTGACTTACCAATCAACAAGGGTAGTCCTAGGTAGGATTCATGGGGTTTGATAACCTGGGCACCAAACATGGACTTGATGGCATCTTGTGTGCGTGTGGGGGTATTTCGACTAAAGAAGAGTGTCATCTTGTTTTTATTCAGTTGTTGACCCGAAGAGGACTCATACTTGCAAAATTCTTTGTACTTCAGCCCCTTCATTCTCCGTTGCCTTACAGAATATCAAACTATCATTTGCAATGAATAAGTGTGAGATTCGTGGACCCCTAGCCAAGGCAGCCACTCCTTTCAATTCATTCCTTAGCAATGCCTTATGCAACAGAGTCGACAAACCTTTCGCACAAAGTAGGAAAAGATATGGAGAGAGTGGAGATCCTTGGCCAAGGTCGCGGGTTGGTGTGATCATCCCACAAGGTTGGCCATTGAGTCTGATAGCATATGTAACAGAGGACACACATGCCATTACTATACGAATCCACCGCTCATGAAACCCCCAACTTCTCCATTATTTTTTGCAAACACCTTCATTCCACTCGGTCATATGCCTTACTCATGTCCAACTTCAATGCCATTTCGCCATCCTTTCCTTTCCTCTTCCTATGAATATGGTTCATTAATTCATGGGCCACAAGAACATTTTCTGTGATGAGCCTCTCTAACACAAAAGCACGTTGATTTTCACATATTATATCCTTTAAAACAACCTTCATTCGGTTGGTCACAACCTTGGAAGCAAGCTTATATGCCACATTACACAAACTTATAGGCCTGTAGTCAGTGACTCTAGAAGGGTTTTTTGTCTTAGGAATGAGCACAATGTGGATTTCATGAAACTTAGGGGAGGCAAAACCATGATTGAGAAAGTCTACTACAGTTTGTATGACAACAGAATTTACAGTAGGCCAATAATGTTGGTAAAATAAAGGAGGCATACCATCAGGACCTGGCGCCTTCAACAGATGCTTCTGCTTAAGGGCTTTCTCCACCTTGGCTGCCCAAAAATCCTGCAATAGAACCTCATTCATTCTAATAGTAACTTTAGGGTTTATAGCTTCCAACAATTCTTCACTAACTGTTGGGCATGAAGGGGTAAACAGCTCTTGGAAATACTCTACAAGAATATGACCCATGATCTCTTTCTCATCCTACCAGTTACCATTAGAATCCAGTAGCCTAGTAATGGTGTTCCGTTAATGCCTTTTTGAGGCTTTCTCATAAAAGAAAGAAGTGTTGCTATCCCTTGACTATAACCAACAATTCCTTGACTGCTGCTTCCACATCTCTTCCTCCATCGAAAACAACTTGTTAAGCTCCACCTTTGTCGCATGAATCTCTTCCATGTTGGCCCCACCCCCCAATAAGCACTCAAGCGAAGCTTCTTTATAAGTAAAGCTATTTTTCGGCCTACATGGCCAAAGTTTGTACTGTTCCAGTTTTGCAGAGAGGTACGACACTCATCCATGCACCGCCCAAATTGGTTTTGGCTCCCTAGAATTCGGCCCCTCTCCCAGGCCTCCTTTACTACACCATCACATTCTTCCTCCTTAATCCATACGGCCTCAAACCTAGACAAACGCTGCCTTTTTTTATTCCTACTCTTTGGTGGGAGAGCTTTAAGTATCAACATGTTGTGGTCTGATGAGCAAGTGGCCACATTGTATAGCCTTACCCGAAGAAACAAAAAAGCCTAGTTTATAAAGACCAAAGGCCGGTCTAATCTCTCATGAACCCACCCACGTGCCCCTTACCGCCTATTCCAGGTGAATTCTAGACCCACAGAGTCTTGGCGGTTGCTAGTAAACTTGAGCACAAGGAGTGAGCTACCTTAGGTTTGTATGGGAGATTTCAATGAGATCAGTCATAAGGGAGAAAAAGTAGGAGGTAGTGAGAGACCTAAATAGAAATGAGGGCCTTCTCTTCAGCTATCAACAAAGATATAATTTTTTTTACTTAACAATAACCGCTCACCATATCAATAATTTATAATAAAAAATTGTAACTCTTTAACATTTTCCTTTACGTTGTAATCCCATTAATATTTTCTCACTTAACCATGTATGTTGAGGCTCTTTCATCAAACATTTTAAGTCCTACGTGAATTAAAGTTATTTAGTAACATTTTTCTAATGCTGCTGCTTAACCTGATGTTTGAGTTCGATGATTATGACAAACACCGAAACGGCCAGGAAGCATGAAACCCATTTTAGGTGTCTAATCCATTTTCTGTATTTCACATTTGCCGTCAACAAAGCCATCATGATGTAATAAGTGGAGTAGATTAACTTCTCAGGATAGGTAGTTTAAGAGACGGACCCACGTTAGGCCAGAGGGGGGCCACGGCCCCTCCCCCCACCCCCCCCCCCCAAAAAAATTGAAAAAAAATAAAGCACTATATTCAAAAATTTCCCCTAAAAAATATATTTTTGGCCCCCTTCCTTCAAAATCTTTACATTTTAACCCATGAAAACTAAAAAGAAAACTACGACATCCTTTTGCCCATTGCATATGGATCCCAAAATATGAAGCCCGTGGGAACTATGATCAAATGTATGTAGCGGACAGTAATGCTTGTTTGTAAGTTTATTTTTATGAATTATTAACTATTTTTAGAAAATATTTTATTAACATTAATGTTGTTGTAGCTTGTGGGGTATGTTTTTTTGGTTTATTTTTTGGACTAAATTTTGAAACAATAGAGCTATATAATATGGAAATAACAAAACTTTTACTTGAATTGTTTATGATGGGAAAATTATCTATAATATTTGATTTTTTTTAAAGAGAAAAAATTACAAATAATTTGAAGCTAAAATGCAACATTGCCTCTAGTGTTGATGTCCCAATTAATGAAAATTTTCAAACAAAATTCCAAAAAATTACCACTAATTAAATTAGTATTCAGTCCAAATTGTGAAAATATGAGATTATAATGTTAATGAACGTGATGAAATTCAACAAAGCTTGAGTAGATGTTAGTTTTGATTTTTATAAACTTTTTTGGGTTTATACTTTGCGCCCCCCCCCCCCCCCCCCCCCCCGGGAACTTCGAATTCTGGTTTGGTCCCTAGGTAGTTTGATTTCCTGACTTTGGAAAAAAAATAGAAGAGGGGAAAGAAGACGGACATAGGATAGGAGTGTGAAAAGGCCACGTGAAAAATGGAAAATGTTTGCTTGGTTCTTGTTTTCAGTTTTGTGTTTTGTTCTCCAAAACAGTTTTAGATGTTTTTTCACCCCTAAAAATTGTTTGTCACTAGTTTTCTGATAGGTAGTGTTAATAATTACACACACACACACGTAGGAAACAACTGAAATTGAAGGCATAATTGCAGTTGTTTTGTGCGTGTGTACGGTCATGTGTTATATTGTGTGTGCAAAGTTGTTTAGCACTAGTTTTCTGATTGGTAGTATTAATTACACATACAACCATACACACGTAAAAAAAAAAAAATGAAGGCATAATTCATGTAGCTATTTTGTGCGTGTGTATGGTCATGTGTTAATGTGTGCACAGCAGTTTTAGGGCCTGTTTAGATTGAAAAGAGAAGAAATGAGAGTAGAGGAGAGTAGAGTAGAATTGGCTCAAAATAAACTAATTTTAGGCCAAATTTATTCTACTCCTCTCCCTCCCCTCAACCCAAAAGGGCTATTAATTACCATTTTTTAATTCTATTTCTATTAAAAAAGGGCAATGACACAAACATTACGACCCACTATTGACACACGATTGCTTGCTTGAGGAAGAATATGCATCATGTGAATCCTTTACTATGAAAAAACCAAGTTCTTTGGGTCGAGTATCCTCATGTTGCTGTTGCACGCATAAGGGACTAATATGGATGCAAACAATAGTACTTGTGACAGAGAGTGTGTCCCAATATAGTTGAGGGACGATATTAGTAATTTGGGCATAATTATCCCACTAATTTGGATTGTAAATAAACATTACGTGCAATCATGATTAATAAGCTAGCCTAAAAAAACCATTATCACTATTGGAAAGAGATACAATGAGACATGGTTCGAAAGTACAAAAAAAAACAAAAAAACAAAAAAAAAGTAAAAACACAGCTATAGCTCATAAAAACGTGGCTATAGGACATTTGTCCTATGACCGCATTTTCAACCGTGGTCTAAAACCAGTGATTATGGGCCTGAGGGGTCTTTGACCGCATTTATTCAAACACGGCTATAGGCCAAGACCATAAAGACTTGTTGCATGCAAATTAATTAGATGTGATTAGTCTAGCTAAAATAGACTATAAAGACTTTCATGCAAATTAATCTCAAATTAGGATGTTGATTTGGAATTTCAAATATACATTACAAATACCCTTTTAGTTTAAGGCAGATAGTTAAAACTCCATAATTAAAAAAAAAAAAGAAAAGGTAGTTAAAATTAAACTTAAAATTAATGCTATCATCAAGAGCTTCTATCATGGTTTTAAGGTGATGCTTCAGAATAAGTCATAGATTATTATGATTGAGTTCAAAGTTTCTTCTTATACACCCACTTAAAATAAAATAAAAATCCTTAAGGATATAATAATGACGATAGCATTCCTATCACAATGGTGTATCTTTTTCCTTTGCTGGTTGAAACTCAATTCAAGGTAAGCATTGTATTCATATATACGTGACTAGTTTACGTAGTCATCCCTGTGTTTTTTGGTATAAATTTTTCTGGGTCCTGAAAGTGAAGATATGGTAGTAGCTAGTCATTTCGAGAAGTTCCTCACTAAACTAAAAATAAGAAATCATATTCATAAATCACAGCCATATGAACCAATACAAGAATAATAATTCTCACATGTAAATGACCCTATAATGATAGAAATAAAACTTCAGAATGTATTACACTAACAAGTTCAAATGGACAAACTCAAGCCTGTAAAAAATACAAATATATAGAACCCAGATAGGTTCTAACGTATATAAAAGATAATACAGGCACTGATGCAAAGAATCATCCAATGATCCAAAGAAAGATAGAAGAAACAAGAATGGAATTGTGACATCTCAGGCACCAGTGCTTCACTTTGATGGGGGTGGGGAGAGAAAAGGAATTGTTGGGATTGTGGTCGGAATGGTCGGGATCGAAGGAATTGTGGTTGGGATGGTGGGCAATGGATTACCTGGAAGAGGAGGTAGTGTCACCTTGGGAACAGTGGGCATGGTTGGCAATGTTGGGACTTGGGTGCTTGGCAATGTGGACTTTGGTAGTGTTGGTGGATTTGGCAATGTTGGCAATGGGTTGGTAGGCAATGGTGGCAGTGTGGGTTTTGGCAGAGTTGGTTGAGTAGGCAATGTTGGCAAGGGAGTGCTAGGCAGTGGTGGCAATGTGGCTTTAGGTAGTGTGGGCACTGATGGCAAGCTACTCGACACCTTTGGCAGAGATGGAACTGTAGGCAGTGTTAATGCTGAGGGTGGAGCAGCTGGTGTATCCAAAAGGTGTCGAGTAGCTTGGCTCACATTGATGCTTGAGAGTGACAATGCTATGATCATAGACAGAAAGAAACAAATACTTAGAAAAAGCCATAGTTTAAATTATAGGAGCAGAAAATGTAGGAGCTAGTTCATTTCTAGCATTGGCAATGGCAAGTGGTGTTAAAGAAAACTTGTACAAGTTGGTATTTATAGAGGCCAAATGCTGAAAGATTATTTTAAGGACTAGGAAGTGCTAATGTGAGTTTAGTGAAATATGGTAATAGGAAGAAGCATCTGTTAGCTCACCTCCCAAGATAGGCAACTTAGAGGTTGAGGTTCAAAACTACTAACTAATCTACAAAGACATGTGGCTTGATATTTGCCTTTAGGAAATCAGACCAACCTGTTTTATGGCTCATCAAAATGTGTCAATGAGTTTATTGAACGAATTTAAGACTAACAAACATGTATTGGGTCTACAGGGCAGTTTAATTGTTCAAATGGACCATGACTTTTGTGACACATACAGTTTTACACAAATAGTCTTATGAATATTGAGCTTCATTGTGGGATTAAAGAACATGTGGTAGGCTAATTCCAACCAAGAACAGATGGTCACCTAATCTGGGAGGTCAAGCAAAGATATGAGAGTGGTCAGTGGTATCTATATGACATACACAATATATATAACTTTTATTTTAAAAATATTTTTGGGTTGAATAGCAATTTAATCTAACAAACCGAAAGTGTTATTGAGGATTAGCCCATCTTCCTTCTCAAGGCCTGAGGGGGGAATGGAGGAAATGGAACTTTAGGCCCCAGGCCCAACAAGGAACAACCCCAAGCTGCCAAGTTGTGGACCATTATAAATTGGAACCACCTATTAAAGCGGAATAGTACTATAGCATTCTCTCTAATTCAAGTCAATATATTGTCTATTTCGGAGTTAGATTTTATTTTACGAACTGCCACATCATTTAATTTTCTAAATGGTGTGACAGTATTGTTGGAAACTAATAATAAAAAAAGAAAACTATTTTTTTCCTTCTTTTCCTAATATATATATATATATATATATATATATATAATTCTAACGATTGTATTTTTGAAAATCCACCTTTTCCATACATTTTTTTGCAATTTTTTTGTTTTTTTTATTCCTTCTAATTTTCATATTTTCAAAATTATCTTTTTTTAACGGTCATTTTTAAAAAAAGTCCTAATTTTCATTCACCTAAACCCAAATTTCATTTTTATTCGTTCTTTGTTGTTGTCTGAGACTCTGAATGGCTCACTTGTTTTAATGCATCATAATGACTCAAATAATGATGAGATTTTTTTTGTTTTTTGAGAAAGAAATAATGATGAGATAATAACAAAAGTTCTCTTGGAAGAAAAAAGATCGACATCATAACATCATAATGTTCAACATTATTAGTACATCTGACCTGATCATTTACAAGCCCATCAAAGGTTTTTTCTCGACTACTTTACGAAATCACCTTTTATCCTTCCAATGTATTTCGGATGAAGTTTTGAGTGAGACATTCTCTTTTTCTATTTTTTCCATAGGCAATCTATGATAAAATCTTATAATTATGCTATTATGCATTAGAGAGTTTTATTTAGGAGTCTGAAGTAACATACAATTCTAGCTCTGAATGAGATTTAATCGCATGCAAGTGAGTGACTGTCATTCAAGGTTATCAAGATTGAGATCCCTCAAGTGTAATGTCATATCCAATACAAATAAGCATATGATGTGCCCTAGAATTGTTAATCATAATGTGATAAACCTTATTCAAAAACACTATCTATTCACTTCTCTACCATATGTGACTTCTCCTTTATGTCTTCCTTTTATTTTTTTAAAAACAATTTTGATATTTGTTCGGGGGGCCTTTTTCGGTTGCTCGGCCATGTGTGATCCTTTGGAGGGGTAACCTTACTAGGCTCGGGTTCTTTTTGAAGAGTTGCCTCCAGAACTCAACATTGGGCCACATGGTCCAACGGCTACCGGCGTACTTTTAAGCCTACAAAGCTATTAAAACCAAAGTCTAAGAATCACGATAATAGTCGAATAAATATGTAATACGCGTTTGATATGATAGCTTTGATTAGTAGTTGTAATAATATTTGAAATAAAGTAGTATTTATTTAGAGATAAAGTAATCATGTACTTAATCACGTAAATTTAAAGATATGGGAACAAAGTGACTTATCTTTGTATGGTTTATAGCTCTAGTTATGTAGCATCAGTGAGCTGATAGAGTTTCAGCAGAATGCCAGTGGTAAAGGCTAGTTAAGTAATCATGTACTTAATGACGTAAATTTAAAGATATGGGAGCAAAGTCACTTATCTTTTTATGGTTTATAGCTCTAGTTATGTAGCATCAGTGAGCTGATAGGGTTTTAGCAGAATGCCAACGGTAGAGGCTAATTAAGCTTGCACCTCTTATCATGCATTTAAATGAGTTTAAGTCTTAGTTAATAGTTGTAATTGTAGTTGGAATAAAGTAATATGTATTTAAATGTGAAATAATCATGTATTCAATGATATAAATTTAAAGATATAAAAGCAGAGTCACTTATCTCTGATGGTTTGCAGTCTCAGCTGTACAACTTCTGTGAGTTGATAATATCCTAGCAGAGTGACCCAGCGGTAGAGAGACAGTTTGCCATGATAACTTCAAGATTGAGGGGGAAAATTTGGTGCAACTGGAGGGAGAGAGAGTATGTCCAACTGTGTGTAGGGGCTGGTTAAGCTTACTCCTCTTATCATGCACTTAAATGAGTTTTTCCCTTAACAATGCTCTTTTAGTTGTTATGAAGTTATGAATAGTGTTGCCTTCCATAGGAAAGGTTTTTGTATGGAGTATTTGTGCCTTCTAAGAGAAAGACTTTATGTAAGAAGTAATTGTGCCTTCTAAGAAAAGAGCTTTGATATGAGATCTTGATGCCTTCTAGGAAAAGGGCTTTAATAATAGAAGTTCATGTCTTCCATAAGAAGGGCTTTTAGTATGAGTGTTTGATATCTCTTGAGAAGTGTGGAGATGGTAAAAGATATAGATGTTTTGTGGAATGTAGTATTTGTAATAGGTATGATATATGGAAGTATGAGAGACATGGAAGTTAAAGATAGTAAAAATATGAGATTATCACCACTAGAGAAGTTGTAGAGATTGCTTTCCAAGAGGAAAGATTTTGTAAGAGAAGAGCATGGAGATGTGTTTAGGTATTTAGAGATAAAGGCAGTAAGATAGATGTATTTTCTGAATATGGAGAGTGAAAGGATGAGTATAAGCGGGTTAATAGTGCTGTAGTGTGTTTAACAATGTTGCTGGAATTTACTGTTGGGGTTTTTTGCTAGAGGAGTAGTAGAGACTGCTTTCCAAAAGGAAAGATTTTGTAAGAAAAGAGTATAGAGATGTGTTTATGAGCAGCAAAACAGTAGAATTTCAGAGTGAGAGTATGAGAGTGGAGCTTAGAAGAGTTGTGGTGTGTTATATGTAATGGTGTAGTATGTGTGTATGAGATTGTGTAAGAGAAGTGAAGAAAGAGATGTTTAGTTTCTAATTTAGAAGCTAAAAATCCCGAAGCTCAGAGCTTCATTCAGAGCTTAAGAAGATTATCAGAGGGAGAGGGAATAGATAAGTTCATGAGAGAGTTGTTCTTCTCCCTTGGTTGTCCTCTTGAGGTGTTGATGAAGGATTCTATTTAGCTGAGTTTAAAGGGGTTTTTAGCAAATAATCTCAGCCAAAATCTATCCCAAATAGCAATAAATTTTCAGAGAATTCATCTTAAAATTTGGCCAAAAATAGTATGTTTAGCTTTAAGGTATTCTTGCTGTTTTGGGTAAAAGATGCTGGGGAAAGAGTAGCAAAAAATGAAAGTATTTTAGCAAGAGAAATGTAGTTTCTTTAGTTAGTTTTGGTTTTAGCCAAATGAGGAAAAACTAGTAATGCTCAAGCTACTGGGTCAGTTATCACAGCTGTTTTAAAAAGGCTGTCAAAGATGTTCTGAAAAGGCTGTCCCAGCTGTCAAGAAAAGCTATGACAGCTATCATGAGATAGCTGTTACAGCTGCTGCTTTGAGCAGAAGCAAATGAGGTCAGATGGGTGATTTCTAACTGCTGGAGAGGAAATTCAGCATTTATTTCTTAGATTTGGCTGAAAATGGTAAGATCTCTTTTAAGGGTATCTTGCTATTTTGGGTATAGTAGCTTGCTGTTGGAATTTCAGCATTAAATGCCTAGTGATATCACTTCTAGCTAGGTGTCAAGTGCTGAATACACTGCTGGGGTTCTACTGGAAACGCTTTCTTTTTGGGTGTTTGTATTTTTGGTCCAAGGTTTTATTACAACACATTTTTAGTAAATAATAGAATGGTTGGTTAATAGTTAATGAAGCTTTAGAGATCTAGTTAAAGTCTCATTGTGTTGTGACTTAATCTTGGTGAGCAAGAAGAGCATTTAATGCTCTGCTCTGGCAGCTAGCAGAGAAATATATGGTCTGATTGTGGTAGATAGTAGCTCAGTATTAGAAATATCATGAATATTTTGTATATAGTTGGAGATTAAAGATAGTCAATTAGATTAGGTCATGTGTTTAAGTTGGATTTTAGCTGAAAGTAGTAATAAGATTTATGTAGAATAATATAATGAAGTTTCTAAATTTGTATAGGAACAACTGGAGATTAAATGAATAGTTATTTTCTCAGCAGTTAGATGGCTGGGGATATTGAGTATTTGTCACATGATAAATATTAAGTTTTAGGAAAAGAGCAATGGGGAATTTTATCATCTAAAGTGCTATGTGATAAGAGATACTTATCATATGTTACCTGCTACACACGACCTTGTTAGAGTTCAGGAAGTTGGAGAAGACACACCAAGCAACTTGTCTCTTATATTAACTTTAAACCGCTAGAGCTTTATTGAACATAACTCTTGGCCCTCCAAACCACGACTCCCAAAATTTCTCCAAAGAGACTTATGAGCTTGGATCATAAGCCGAAAATAAGATGAAATATCTCGGGTTTTGTTGTCATTTTGTGTAAATATGGGCTCTTGTTGAAGAAGCCGCTTGCATGAGTGTAAGAGAGGTAATATGGGCCATGAACTTTGATTCATTGCTTAAGCTCGATCCATATGTTGATTTTGATGATGTCATGGAGTTACGATCCCAATTGACGAAGAGGAAATATGGACCATGCATTCGCCTCTTGAAGTAAGGATCTCGAGGGCCATGTGAGCCTAATCCATGTAGTTGAATAAGATATAAGCTTATTATGGGCTTTAAAGAGATTTACCCAAAAAATCAATAATATGTTGATGTGACATGGGTTGCCAATGAAATAATGCCATGTGGGCCGAAAAAAGAGTCCTCAACAATATTTTATCATAATTTGTGGTGTATCAAAAATTTTTGTAATAGGGACCATTAACATGAGATTAGTAAACAACCTTCGGCATAGCCTTAATGATCACTTCACAAGCTTCTTCACTAGGCCGAAATTCATTCCATTTCCTATACTCATATATAGGACTATTTCCTATACTTCATTTCCTTTACTCGTCAGACCAGTTATTTTGATTAATTTCCAGCCACTTCTCAAATGTAATGTCGTATCCGATACTGGCAAGTATGTAATGTGCTCTAAAATTTTGAATCATAATTTGATGAACCTTATACGAAAACTCTAATGTTAACTAGTGGAACTTTTTGGCGTACTCACCCTCTTTCTCCTTTCCTTTTTAATATCTCTTGTCTAATAAATCATGAATCAATAGAACTTGTCTAATTTTTTTTCCACAATTTTGATATTGTATTAGATAATTTGTGGTACATCAAAGATTTTTGAGATACATAGCATTAACATGAGAATAGTAAACAACCTCTAGCAACCTTAATGATCATCTCACAAGCATATGCCAAACTTCATTTCCTATATTTGTCGTACCATTTCCTATACTTGCCAGACTACTTATTTTGTTTATAATTTGTGATGTGTATAATTTGTGTTTTGTTTTAGTTTTTCGTATTCTTCCTAGTCTTGAATTTATTTTTCTTTAATACTACTCAATGTGTTTGTATTTTTGTGTCCTTCTAACATGAGTTGTGTATAAAATAGAGAAGAGAATACATAGATTAAGTTGGTTTTCTGAGTGAACCTACTTAAATGATTTCAATCTGTGTTATTGTGTTTTAGTTTTTCGTTTTCTTCATAGTCTTGAATTTGTTTTTCTTTAATATTACTCAATGCGTTTGTATGTCTTTTTGACATGAGATAGGTATAAAATAGAGAAGCGAATACATAGCTTAAGTTGGTTTTCTGAGTGAACCAACTTAAATGATTTCAACGTAGGTTAAATGGTTAATTCAAGATATCAAATTACAAGGTTAATTCAGGCCATCCTGAATCAGATGAATTTGTTAAATTTCTCGTTAAAGAGGCTACTCCTAAAGACAACACTAAACAGTACCATCAATTGACAGACCTTTTGGACAAGATTTATCAAATTATCCTCCATAACCTTGAAGCGCAACACATTTTGGCCAATATAAAATATCATACTATGCTTGTGGAGTGGCTTGGCTGAAAGTGAACAAAGATAACTGGTCATCCGATTATAGGAACTAGTTGAGTTCCTGCATGATGTGCGATGAAACTCATCATTAGTTTTCTCCAATATTTCGATAAGTTTTGCCAAAAATCTTATAACTCAATTGATTGGAACCTCAATTTCCAATAAAAAAAATTTAGAATTCAAATCCCTAACTCCAACTATCGATGTATAAAAAAAAATATTTCAATAAATTTCATTATAAAAAATTGTAATCTTTAGTTATTTTATATATAGACAAGATAGAAATACACTAAGAGTAGTATATTGATATGATCATACTATATGTATGTGTCTACAAATTGAAAATTGCATGATATAGTAGCTAATATAGATAGGCATGTTTCATGCCAACTAAAAAATGCATATATCTTTCAATTATTGTTTTTTTATATTCTTGAATGTGTATTACTAAAAAAAATTTCCCCTTTTTGTTGGGCATGGTTTCAATTATTGCAAAAACAACTAAATTTGAGTAAAAATGCCATATTTCAAATCAATTGTTTTTCACATTAAAAAAAAAAAAACTATTTCTCATATAAATACTAGAAAAATAATATTAAAATTTCATTATGCTTAAAATAATTAATATAAAAAAAATAAACATATTTATTATAGTAGTAATCTTTCTAATTACATAGAATACATATTACAGTGTTAGTTCCACATAAACACACACACACACATGCGCGCACACACACACACACATGCGCGCACACACACACACACACAAAGGAGTTAGGAAATTTTAAGGATTAAGATTAATTTTAGTGAATTTACAAATATTTAATTTTTTTTACGGCTTTTGTGACAATTGTTGTCAAAAAAACTAAACATGAGTAAAAATCTTATATTTTAAATTTATTATTAATATTCCAACTAAAAATTATTTTCTATATAGAGTTTAAAAAATAATTATATAAATTCATTTAATATAAATAATTAATGCAAAATAATAGATAATTAATATATGCATTTACTCTGTAAGAACATAATTTGGCTCCCAAACCCAAAGGATGGATGAACTTAGGCCCAAAGAGCCCAATACAATGAATTTGTAGAGAGTGAGTTGAAAAACTGGACTTTAATGAGTTGGACAACAAATAAAATGGATTCATATGACAAGAAAATGAAGATAGACTAGTTTAATATGAAGAAAATCGTTATTGGCACAGTCCGAGGAAATCAGTTTTTGTATATTTCTCTCAAGTGTGATTACAAGTTCAATTCTTGATTGCTACAGTATTTTTCTCTTCATTTCTCGATCTTTTCTCTTAGTGTCTCTCTTCCATTTTATACTATCTTCATTTTTTATCTCCACATTCCATGTGCAAGATCAAATTGTTGGTGTTGATCCTTGTCCCATCAACACCTCCCTAAAACCTCTAGCCCAATATATACATAGATATGTACTGAGCCTATCACCCCAACATGCTCTATTGGGAATTCAATGAACAAATACTTTAATATAAATGCAAACTTTGTTGAAGTAAAAAACTAAATAAAGAGAAGTTCAAGGAATGAGCCACATGGCACAACCTCATACTCTCCAACATGAGGTTTCTGCTTTTATATATATATTGATTGATTGGAATGTAGCTTGGCCTAGTGTAGAGGCCTGTAAGCTGATTTTGGCACTTATATCATTACCATGTTGATGGAAAGTGTCATGGAAACCTTTGGTTTCACAACAATCATCTTATACAATATGAGAACTATGGTAAAAAAAAAGTAAAACAAGTGTTACTTGTTCATGTTGGATTATATAATAGGGGTAATGAAAAAGCAAAGAAAGAGAATGATATTGATGATCTCTCAGAAATCATATTCAAGAATATTCTTAACTTAGGGAACAATTTTCTAGCAGAATTATAGCATTTGAGTGATTTACTAAAGTTTGCAACAATTATCTAATATAATATGAGAATTGTGGTAAAAAATTAAAACAAGTGTTACTTGTTCAAAATCGATTATATAATAGGGGTAATGAAAAAGCAAAGAAAGAGAATGATATTGCTGATCACTCAAAAATCATATTCAAGGATATTCTTAACTTAGGGAACAATTTTCTAGCAAAATTAGAGCATTTGACTTACTAAAATCTGCTATTGATGGAAGTCCTAACAAGTGGAAATAGATTCTGAAACACCCCTCCCTTTGGAACTTTAGTCTTCAAATTACTTTTGTTGAACGAGTTCATATGTATATGAAAAACAATGAGTTATTTGAGATGGTGGATCAGTATCTTTATAATTGTAAAGACTTACATAATTGGAAATCAAAGGTTCCAACTCATACTCCATTGGGAACTTTTCTAAGCAACAATCCTTATAAATCAGTCCCTATTGAGCTTTTTCACTTTACAAAGAATTTTCTGAACCATTATTTGGACAAGTACACTGTAATTATTGATGCAACACCACGAAGGAAGTGGATTATGTTACAAGAAACATTGGCTCTCTGTACATTCACCTCACAAGCATCTTCTCTATGTCAAACTCCATTTCCTATATTTGTCTTACCATTTCCTATACTTCATTTCCTATTCTTGCCAAATCAATTATTTTGATTAATTTCCAGCCACTTCTCAAATGTATTGTCAAATCTGATACTGAATAGTATGTGATGCGCCCTAGAATTGTGAATTATAATTTGATGAACCTTATTCGAATACTCTAATATTAGCTGGTGGGACTCTTTAAGATACTTACCCAGTTTGACATAAATAGAGATTTTGTAATCTGTCTTAAGGTTTGTGTTATTGGTTTGTTGAATTAACCTACAAGTAGGGAAGAAGTTTTGATCCGTTTAGGAATAGCTCATTTAGTTGAAATTGAAAACTTTTTGCTAAAAGTATTGTAGATAAAGCTAAAAGGTGGCTGAAATAGTACAGTAGGACCCATGATTCCATGAATAGTACCAAAAAGTGCATTTGGACCCTTGAATAGTAGCAAAAACAAGCTAAACAGTAAAAAAGTTGGCTTTTTAAGCTAATGTCAAACACACACTTAGAGTTCATTTGGGATCCGCTTTTTTTACTAAAACTAAAATTTTTTTACTGAAAGTACCGTAAATAAAGGTAAAAGTTAGTTGAAATAGTACAATGAGACTCATGAATAGTTTTAAAAAGTGCAGTTAGACCCATGAATAGTTGCAAAAATAAGCTGAATAGTTAAATAAGTTGACAAAAATAATCTTTGCCAAATAGAAACTTAATCTAGTTTTTTCCCCATCACAAGCTTGTAAAAGTCATTTAAGCTTAATATATTATGTTATATATGGTGTCAACTACCATTCTAAAAGATGCCAATCATTTTGAGTGATGAGTATGACATTCTTAGCACCTAAATTAATTGGAATTTATTTCAAGCACCATAAAAAATGACAAATTACGATTTACCTACTTGTGATTTGGCTGAAATTTAAGTTGTTTACTTGTGATTTAAAATTTGACACTTTACCCACCTGAGGTTAACATAGTTAGAATTTCGTAACCCACTTCTATTAAAAACATGACTAAACATGTAATTTTACTCCACTTTTATGTCTTTCTTCTCCAAAAATATAAAAAATAAAAATAAAAATAAAAATACAAGATAAAAAAGAATCCAGCAGAACACTTGCATCATGAGATTTCAAACTATAGATAAGCAACTTAAATGGTTAAACCTCAGGTGGATAAAGTGTCAAATTTCAAACCACATATAAGCAACTTAAATTTCAGTCAAACCATAGTAAATAAGTTGTAATTTATCCAAAAAAATGTTGGAGATATATTAGACATTAGCCTCGTAGTATAAGCCTAAGCCCCATCTACTTAGTGAGCAAGACAAGTCTCCTACTTGTACTAAAAGTCTAGGGTTTAGCCTACTACATATACTAATGTTATGGTTTATTGTGACACAAGTTATGCACTACATTCTTATATAACAAAGATATAACCCTACTACATATACTAATGTTATGGTTCATTATGACACAAGTTATGTATTACACTCTTATATAATAAAGATGTAACCCTTAAGGATTTCCTCTGTGGACGTAGGTCGACAAACTAAACCACATAACCCTCGTGTTCTATTCTTATGTTCCTATACTATGCTTCATCTTCAACATCTACTCAGTATATTCAACATAGTATACATCAATGCTTATATTTAACAAAAAACAAAAAACAAAACAAAACCAAGGAAGTTCAAAATTATACACATATACAAATCCTTAAAACATGATCAGGTGCAAGGAATAATAACATTGATTATTGAGCTAAGGCTCTGTTGTTGTGTATTGAGCTACATATTTTTTCCATTCCAAAAGATACTAATCCAAAGTTACTACCATTACTAACTGCTTTTTTAGGCATAACAAATATCACAATGAGAACAAGATTGATTCCACTCATTTCTTCAAACATGCACTGCTTCTAACATATCCATATTAAAACCCTTATTTATATGAATTACAAAGAGACTTACTTGCCATCTGTGTGATTGGCCATCTTTAGAAAGATAAAGATTCAGTTCCACAACTCAAGGAAGCTCAACAAACCACAACCACAGTCCCCAATTGCTAGCCAAATAGTAAAATCAAAAGATAATAATATATACATGTTAAATATCAATACATGGCATAAATTTTCTATTACAAATTGAATTGACAAATTCAGAGAAAAAATATATATATCAATGAGGACTGTGACTTAAAAGGAATGAAGGAACCCATATTTTTCCCAACAAAATCTGACCTGTGTAAAGGAAAAGGGAGATGGAGATCTAAGAAATACCAACCAAAGCATTAATTGACAGTTAGAATCTGAAATTTCCTCTCTTGGGCATGTTTTTAAATTTTTCCCCTTGAACAATTCTTTTGCCATTAAAGTCATTGCTTAATCTTGAGTTTCAAAGGCTGAAACCGCCTCTTAGAAGAAGACGATTTGTAATTACAGAATAGAACATAAGAGAGATTGGCAATGGAAAAAGAAAATTTGGCGAGGGGGTGAGGGAAGCAATTGAGATGTGATTACAACAGTAATTCTCACTTAGACCACTATCTTTTTATGGACATACCCAAACTTGTTCTCATTCCAGCAAGAACATTGACAATTCTTGCAGCTATGTGAGCTTGAAATTTTGGTACTGGTTAGCCTAAACAAACTTGGAACAAAACCAGATATAAATTCGCATTCAATATATTGTGGTAGACAACTATTTTTGAGTATGTTACCAAAGAGAATTGAACTTAAAATTATATATTAATCATAAGATAAGAAAATATTTGATTGTCAAGATGAAGATCATTTAAGAATTAAGAATGCAATAATTAGGAATAATATTTTTTACAAATGGGGTTTAAAAATTCCTTTGGTCCTTGATAAAGGAACTCTGGAAATTTATGCCAAATTCTACACAAAGCGGCCTGAAAAATTCTGGTTGTGTGTCTAAAACCAGACTTATCCAGAAAGCTGAATTAGACTTAGATATCCCATTTATCATACAACAGATCCTTCCTAGTTCCCACTATCAGTGATATATTATATACAAGAGCAATTTATAAGAAAACATGAAGTTGTATGTGAAAAGTTGGCAGTAGAATTTTTGGAGTCCTTTTTTTTTCCCTCTCCTTTGAAGGATATCCATGATTTTTTGGAGTTGTTTTCCCCCCCTCTCCTTTGAAGAATATCCATGAAGTTCTCATGATGCGCAGTTTGTGATGATAGTAACCTTGAATGGTTATGCTCACCCTCATAAGTGACAATAAGCATTAAAGGATCTTCCTTGTATCTCTCAATAGGCTTTCTTGCTGAGCAACTCTTCATGCTGCTACACTATAGTATCCCCAGGAATCCAAAGTAGGCTAATGGAACTGATATTAGTGCTTTTCCTACCTAAGCCTGTTTTGTGAAGTAGTTGTAATCATTAGCTTCAATGGCATCCAAAATCTGTCAGCAACAACCATGCCAATACTGCCCATCTACTCCGCTAATTTGAGCTCAGCAACCCCATTCTCCGCTTCATCATAGAACATCCTAGCTCGCTTTTATGTGCCCTTCATGAAACTAAGCCATTTATCCAATCACTTTTCTAGGAACTGTGTCATTATCCAACAAGCCAACTTATGTAAGTTCATCTTGTGGGAGACAAATTCTTCCTCTACAAGCACAACAATATCACACACAATGTATTAGCGTTTTTGTATCACGAATCCAAAAATAAAACACTTTAAAAAACACTCAAGTATCAATTCTCATTGAGCTAATTTCAAGAATTGGAATTGTCATCATCAATAGTGACAAACCTAAATCAAAGTATCTGTTGAAAAGCATGTAAGGTATTAGTGTTTTTGTATCACAAATCCAAAAATAAAATACTTTAAAAAACACTCAAGTCTCAATTCTCATTGACCTAATTTCAAGAATTTTTTTTGAGAAAGAGAGTTTCAATCTATGGCGTCCACTCCTGATGATAACTTTTTATCATTAGACCAAGACACCAATTATTTTTTAGTATAGATGGGGATTGAACCCCAAATCTCTTATTCAACCATCAGAGACTTTACCAACTGAGCTAATTAGAATTGTCACCATCAAACCTAAATCAAAGTATCTGTTGAAAGGCATGTAGAGTCATTTGAAATGATGCAATAGAAGAGGGAGCCAAGAGAGAGAGAGAGAGAGAGAGATAATAGCTTAATCAAATGCAAGTTTGACTTGATATGTTTATGAACACTAAAGATAAAAGCTTATGCAATTAACATGTACAACATAAATTGGAACAAACAGGCAGAATATGCATTATTATAAGAGCCATACTCTTCTCCAATGTATCTGAGTATGATTCTAAAGAGATTCACTGCTGTACCTTTGTGGAAGATTTCTAAAGTAAAAACACAGTAGATTATAAGTTCGAGGATAGAACTTAAAAGACTTGCACCAGTCAAGATAGATTCCAATCAACCCTCTATCAAATATAACGGACAAAGTTTTGGCACATCAATGGGGATGACATTCATTTCCCAGATGACATTCATTACCCAAACAAGTAGTTCAATAAGTGCTGCAGAAATTCTGAAAGAAGCATAGATAAAGGGTGATCCTGTAATATGCCATTTATTCCTTGCAGCAGAGGAGTGGTAAGGAAAAGTGAGTGTATTATATTTAAGTCTATCTATTAAATTATAGAACCCTCTATATGCTCAGCTTTATGGACTATGGAGAGAGAAAAATAAGAGCTATAAAAAAACTGGAGACTAACAGTCAACTTATAAAACAAACAAAAAATGGAATTAAGTCATTAACATAGAGCCAACCATCTAGACTAACAATCATTGACAGAAGTTTTGATAAGGACATAGGAAACATTTAAAATATATATATATATATATATATATATGTATAGACATTTTGTAGAAACTGTGCTTAGTAAAAAAGATTTCATTGGAGTTAACTGTTTTTTCCCTTTAAGTTTGGCATGGAGTGTCATTCCCCCAAACCTCAAGGAGAGTGTGATGAAAGTAATGCAATTAATTTCTTATTAAATATCGCAAAAAGTAACCTCATGTTGATACACTACTACCCTCATCCACTCCTACCCCAACGGGGAACAAATATTCAACACCTATAGGCTTAGTATTTATAGGAGCACATTTCATTAAACCAAACCCCATATGTATCGAATCTAACAAATTGATTTTCAAAGTGGAAATGACAGAAGATGTCATTACAAACCTTATACTTCTGAAGATGGATGGCCATCGTGTAGAAGATGGAATTAATCTCAACAACAATAATAGTTATTGAGTTTAAGAGATCAAGCAACCAGACTGGAGATATCAATAGCAATCTAAAGTAATACTAGTTTACCTGCAAGTAGTAAGCATGCTCCCAAACATCTATACTGAGCAACAGAATTGAATTTGGTCCCTTAGTTACCAGTGGGTCCTGCATAATAAATTTCAAAAAGCAAGTAATATAGTTTTATCCACATGTTAGTACAATAAAAACATTTTGACAAATATAAACTATACTAAAAAGTAAATAAACCACGTGCAGAAGCTAGGTTAGCACTATCTTTAACATCAATCTTTACTAATCAACATATTTGCAAAGCTCCTAAAAATGAGAGTTAATATAGCAACATATATCTGGGCTAAGAAGAAAGGACACAAGCACAACACCACATGGGACACAAGGACACGGCAATTCTTAAAAAATTATGACACAACATGGTGGGGATACATAAATTAATTAATTAATATATTTAGGTCTATTTTATTTGTTTATATGCATATTTTATGTTTATTTTGATTTTTCAAAATAAATAAAAGCTATTGGAATTTGAAAAAGAACCTATCCTTATTGAGTGTTAGTGACCAAAGAAGCGAATGCAAGATTGGACTAAGCTTGTTAATCATTTCCATTGTGTCCAGAACCAAAATTTATCAACCTGGTCTTAATAGAAGATCTATCTCAATGATTACATCAATGAAATCACAAATGACAAAATTGCAAATATCTCAAATCACCATTTATAAAGCTAAATTGAATAAAATATTGAATTAGGTTTAGCTTTCTTTTTTTCTTTTTTCTTTTTTTTTTTTTTTTTTTTTGGTAAACAAAAGTTTTTGAGACAGGTGCAAGACACATATACATCACTATCAAAGAATATTAATAACAAACAAAATTTTATGATTGTATCACATTTATTTATTCTAAAGCTCTGCATCATTTAGAATTGGGACCAATAATTTATCCACAACAAAAATTACCTTCAAAGAGTTTGTCCAACTGGATGTTAAAAGTAAAATCAAGAGTATATAATTTACATTTTGAATGTGAGTGTGTCATCGAACACACAAACAAATAGCAAAAACACAAAAAAAAAAAAAAAAAAAAAAAAAAAAAAAAAAAAAAACCCATTCAAACATTTTCAAGAACACTTCATTTGCACTTATTAATGTACCTGAAATATTAATTCACTCCTTTAACCGTTAGTCCCCTCCTTCATCTCTCTTTCTATGGAACATTATTGTAATGGTCGTGGCGCTTGGACGTGTATGCTTGCAAGGCATGTGCATCACTGACTTGGCTCCAAATTTCTTTGTGACTTTGAGCTTTGCATCTTAGATCTCTTCAGAGGCCCCTCTCTGCCCCTCTTTGGCGCTGATTCTTTGATAAGTAATAAAAATGTATTATAAATAGAAGAGGAGTGTCACCTGAGTATACAGGAGTATACATTAGGGACAAAGTACAAATCAAGAGCATAAAGTACAAAGTCCAAAAACCCATGAACTGAAAATAAATCTTGCACTGAAGAGAAAGAATGACAGCCTAACACAGCAACCCAATCTAAGGCGCTAATTCTTCCCTTATGTCATTTTCATTCAATTCTCGTCACATAGTGTAAGCAGTTGGGACTTGTGAATTAGTAAACATAAATTGCATCAACTTGATCCCTGGATTTAATTGAAAGGCAAAAGACCAAACAGCCCCCAGTCTCCAGCCAAAAATTCTCTTTTTTTATACATACTAAGAAGATATATTTTTACCAATTAAAGATAAGCAATTGCTGTTTTTCTAATTTCATCCATAAATTAAATAAATAAATAAATAAAATCCATCAGTTATGAGCCAGCAATAACCATTGGTTAAAAGGGCAGCAAGCCAGTTCGCTGGTGTGTGAGATTTCTAAAGAATTAGCTGATATGCAGTAGATCATAAGGTCGAGGATAGAAAAATTCAACATGGAGAAGAAATAGATACACCCCCATTTAGCTGGCAGGGTGTGTCAATCATGCTAAAGTAATAGACACACCAAAAGAAACAACAACAACAAAATTGTCAATCATTAGAGTGTAATTCTTGTTTAAAAATATATAAGCATAGAACCTAAAATGTTACCAAATAAAAAGTAATGGTTAATGAAAAAAAAAATCTATAAAATTGCCTCCTAAAAATACCTGGAGTTCCATGTGCTAAATACATTCATTTGTAAGAATAAACAACAAAACTCTAACAAATTAATCCAGAAGAAACTAACCTTTTTGTTCTATATGAAATCATGCTAAAGAAAGAGAGAAATTATGAAAATAGTGCATTATGCTTGCAGATATGTACTACTAGAGTAATTTTAAAAACCCGACCTTCCAATTACTAATTAACTAGTAAACACTCAAAAGGATCTATACAAATTATCATGAAGAGTTGAAGAAATGTGATACCAAGGAAGCATGGGTACAACATGGCAACGCAACAATTTTTCAAAAACTAGTCCTTACCTGGAAAGCACGGTTAAGACACGGGGCACGGCACTTCAAATGAAGTGTGTGTGCTTCCTAGTGTGAAGCCAAATTCTTAGGTTCTTGCTATTAGCCCATTGGCTTTCACCTTTTTACTTTAATAAGAATTCATATTTATTGAAGGGTACAAGAGGGGTTGCAACCCAAGTAGACAGGAAATTTGCAAGAGAAACATCAAACGAGAAAGAGTAGTAATCTTTATGGCATGGTGAGACCTAATTAAATCATATAACAAGACAAGAAATAATAGAGATAATGCGATAATGAAATTAAAGTGCAGGTGACTAACTAAATTTTTTTTTTTTTTAAATTTAATTCAAAGCAAGCAAGCAAAAAATTGAATTTGTTCAAGTTATCAACAAGAAAATAATAGTCAAGATTATTTTCGATTTGACTCATGTTTTAAAAGAGAAAGAGCTTATTTTGTTATTAAAACGGGGTCAGCCAATGAACTTATTTTGGTCCAAGTTTGAAAAAAGAGAGTATGGGACATAGCCCAAGATCTATAGAAGCCGTTCTAGTGTTTAAAAATCTCTAGTGTCTCTGTTTATTGTTTCATTCAGTCTACTCAACCTAATATCTAAAACATTAAAATCCCATGCAACAAACAGTCTAAAGCAAAGTTTGAGGGATTAGAGATATATACCTAGCGGTTTTAACCTAGTGGCGGTGGTGGTGGTCCTCATTAGTGTTTGTGTTGGCTTTGGAGTGAAGTAGTGGAGCTTCATCTGGGTGAGATATGGGTTTTTCTTTGTGGGTTTGTGTAGGTACGATGTTTGATGCTTGGCTTTGTGTTTTGGGTTCTGATTTTGGGGCTTTCGGTGGTTGAGGTTTGGTGTCTTTGTTCTGTGTATGGGTTTTTGAATTCGGAGATTTGGGGTTTTGGATGGAACTGTTACAGATTGTGGGTTGTGTGTATTTTTTTTTTTTTTTTTTACCCTCTGTGTTTACTTCTCCTCTTAAGAATCTCCCTTTGATTTTCAAAGAACAACAAAGAGTTCCTGAGACTCTCAAAATTGCTAGCCGTTAGCTTTTGTGAAGCCAGCAACTTATGGCACAATTGCTAGCCATTTGATTTGTATTTTAACCCCCTTGAACCCAATGGCTCAATGGAAAAACGCACAGCACATAGAGTGCATGCCTCACCCTTTTCAAGTCCTTTTCTATCAACAAATTGTATAAAATTTGACCATTGTAGAGGTGTTAGTTATTTATAGGTAAAAATAAAATAAAATAATATCAACTAAAAATGAAGGTATTATGAAAATGTTGTGACATTTTGATATTATCATAATATTTATACCATTGTTGAGATATCAGTTCTTTATTAATCAAAATAAAATAATAATATATCATACGAGGTCCCACCTCAACTTAAAATAAAGATATTGTGAAAATTAAAAATGTCGTTACGTTTTGTTATTGTCACAATATTTTCACAACTAAGGTATAAGTTTTTCATGGATCAAAATAAAATTATAAAATATTATACCTTGTAAAAATGCAATGACATTTTATTTTTTCTTAAACTTCTTTTTCAATTTAGTCACATTTGGTAATCCAAAATTTACTATTTTATGCACAATTTTCTTAGGTGGGCTTTATTTTAATTTTTAAAGTTATTTTTATTATTTTATTTACCAATTTAAAGTTTAAAAACAAACAGTTTTACACACTCACCCACCCCGAAAACAATAAAAAAATACTTGGGGGAAAAGTACTTTCATCCCTTTATGTTTAGGGTAGTTTTATTTCCCCTAAACTTTAAAATTGAACAATTTCTCTCTTTATATTTTGGAAACGAGCAAATATCCCCTGCTGACACTCTCTTAGTTGCCTTAACGAAATCTTATGATTCTTAGAATAATTCATTGTGCATTGTCTAAAATACTACCACTAAATTTTAGTATTCTAAAATTTTTCTTTGCGCATTTTGAGTTTTATTTTTATGCTATAGTCCTGCTTAGAAAGTTAGAATAGTGATATAGAGTGTTCTATTTGTTACAGAACACTAATCTACTAGGTTTAAATCTTCTAAACTTATAATTTTGTTTAATGGAAAGTTCACTACAAGAAAATGTATTTTTAGTGACGAAAAAATTCGTCACTAAAAGTCTAGTTTTTCGTCACTAAGAACTTTTAGCGACGAAATCGGACTTTTAGTGACGAAACTCATTTCGTTGCTGAAACCCCGTCACTAAAAGTCCTGGCGATGAAAAATTTCATCACTAAAAGTCTGAATTGTTTTAAAAAAAAAAAAAAAAAACTTTTAGCGACGAAAATGTTTCGTCGCTAAATGTTTTCCTCGCTAAAAACATTATTCAGTAACGAAATATTTCATCACTAAAAACACCTTAGTTTATTTAATCATATTTAGTGACGAATAATTTCGTCACTAAAACTATGTTCGGGTACATATAGTGACGAAAAAGTTCGTCACTAAAACTATTTTTAAGAAAATCCAGGCACATATAGTGACGGAAAGTTTCGTCACTAAAACAATTTTTTACAAAATTTTGCTACATTTAGCGATGAAATATTTCGTCACTAAAACATTTTGTTGTTGCTATATTTGTGATGAAAAAATTCATCGCTGAAACTTATTTTCTGTTTTTATTTTTTTCATGGTTTTAATATTTACTTGTAACCTGTCATTACATTATTTAAACCTCACATTTGAATAACACATTTATTTCAACGACACATTTATAAAAAAATATCCATACATTCCACAAGTAAAAAATAAAACAAATATCCAATTCAAACTCCTTCCATACAATAATTGTTTCCAACACATACAATAACTCAAAATGTTTTATAACTATACAAAAAGTGTAGCGTAATATAATTAAAACTAACAGAAGATGTCCTCATATGTCTTCAAGCAATGCCAAAAGTAAATCTCCTAAAAGCCACCAATAAGAAATCTGCACAAATATAAAAACAATACTACATTAAAATCGTAAAGTAAAAACATTGACCATATTATAAGAAACATTTCTAACAATGCATTAAGAGTAGCCACACCAATGAATTAAAATCACAACTCCTAATGTATAAGTTGTAGAAAACAAATATAGATTTTCAAGTGTAATAAATACAATTAGTTTCAAATAATGCATCAAAAAATGTAGTCACACCATGTAGTGTGAGTCAATTGCTAAAATAAAGTACTAACCAAAAAGTGTTTTAATTTGAAGTTGAACCACTCTCATAGGTAAGAGCGTCATCATAACCCTTACTCCTCAAAAAGTTAAGAATATTTTTTTGGACCTCTTCTTGCTTAGCTCGTACCTCTTGATCCCTAGCTCGCTCCTCTTGGTCCCTAGCTCTTGCCTCTTTGAACTCTTGCCTCTTTGAGCTCAATCATCTCATTTTCTAGCCAAGAATCTCACAACTTGATAATTTCACGAATAAAAAGGAATCTGCAGTGCCAGTTTGTTAGAAATAATAATAATAATAATAATAAGTGTCCGGACTAATGAGTACAATAAGTGTCCATCAATTTGTATCATTGAGCAATTTGGGCTCTACTTAAAAAAAAAGCAATTAAAAACTAAAAATTCATAAACTGCTAATGACAACAAGTGTAGCTCATTTTACGGATAAAATTATTAATTGAAATAGGAGGTGCAAAAAATGAAAAAAGAGCAAACAGGAGAGGCAGTTTGTCACCTTGTGCATTGGAACAACACCTGGATAGGTCATATCCATCATCTGACATTGCATAGCACCAGATGCAGCCTAGCCACAAGCATTTACATTAAAATAAATTGAAAGTAGTTAACCATTTCATCATGGTATATATTTAAGATGAGAAAAGCATGATGTGGACTTACATCAGTTTGACAAGTATCCAATGAGAACTACCATCTAAGTTACTAAACTAGCTTTCTTTTGTCCACAGGAGGGAAAAAAATAAAAAAGCATATGAAGAATATTTTGAAATTTTCTCACTAAAAATTTCAACTTTTAGCAACGAAATATTTCGTCACTATAGATTAATGATGTTCCCGCCAAAGTTTTCCCTATTGGCGCCCATTTTTTAGATCACAATAGCGACGAAAATTATTTTTCGTCGCTAAATGTTATAATTTTTTTTATTATTAGTGACGAAATTCATATTTCGTCGCTAAATTAGTATTTTTAGTGAAAAATATTTCCTCACTAATTTTCCTCACTAAAAATACATTTTGTTGTAGTGGTTCGATAACATCTAAGGGTGTTCTATATTGTTCTTTTTTATTTCTTATCTTCCTGAAAAAGGTGTTCATTAAAAACCAAGTAACCTAAACATCATTGCTAAACTTATAAAATATAAGGTAATAAAGGAAGAAGTATGAATAACAAAATCTTCATTTTGCATGGTTATAGTTATTTGATGAAGAGCTTCAATTGTAGCTAATGGCATCATTCATTGGGAAAACTTAAATATTGTGACAATATATTAGTAAAATTTAGTTGCTTATTATTGAAGATGATGATACTGTCTTTAGCTAATAGATTCTAAGAAACTATTAGGTGGCGTTTGATATGAGGTAATATTTTAGAATTCTTAGAAATGTTGAAAAATTCTTACATTTAGTTGCAAATTACACAAAAGTATCTAGATTCCCTCTCAATGCCCTTTTTGTGAGAATGTGGGTTCTCTTTTAAAAACATAGATATCCACATTCCCACACTTGAATAAAGTTGCATTTTGTATAAACTGACAATTTTACCCTTTCTTTCTATCCTTTAATCAATAGAAATAAAATAAATTATGATTATAAATTGACAATTACATGTCATTTAAAAAACATATTATACTATATTTTTATTGAATTTTTCATTATTTATAGTTTATATTTTGTTTCTCATAATTTATTTGGAAGAAGATTAAAAAAAAAGTAAAAAAAAAAAAAGAAAAAGAAAGAAAGACTTAATGTTGTATTTACAAATCAAATGATATTTTGGAAAAAAAACATTTTGGATTCTCAAAATTTTTATTAGATTCCAAATCAAACTAAACATATAAATAATTACATTCTCAGAAATCTAAATTGTCAAACATTATATTTCTAGGAATCTGGATGTCGAGATAATGTGGATTTCCCCGTATCAAATGCCACCTCATAGTAAATAGATATTCATATGTTAAATAGCTACTCTAAGTTTAAATACATGGTTTCATGCTTCTTCAAATTGAAATTCTATCATAATTTTCTCACTTAAAGGGCAGCACATGCAAGGCATGTGCCATCCCAAACTAGTGTTGGACAAATGAGTAAAATTTGAGATTTGGATAATAAATGAAGTGAGGATTTTTGCACATTTTTTGAAAACTGAGAAGACAAAATAGAGGTTAAAAATAATGGAATGATAAAATGGAAATTAAAACCATAAATAAAAGTAAAATCAAAATCAAAGTTAACACGATAGATGAGATAGGGATTGGAGAGTTTATGTGCATCCTTTAATTTGTTTATCATTGGAAAGTTTGTTTCGTTGGGAGGACACTCGTGCTATGTGGTATGCATCATAATTGAGGGACAAAAATATCATTTTAGCACATCCCCTTTTAATTCAAAATTAATTTTCCCTATAACATTTAGAATGAGGATTAATAATTTAATGATTTATGTGATTTAATATACGAGAAAATTCTTCCAACCTACTATGTAACAATTTAAATGACCATTCGTGTATACTTGAGTCACACAAACTGATTAATGAATGATGTAGATTGTTCAAATAATTTAATTATACATGTGATTTAATACTGTATGAATTGCCACATAATTAATTGAAGCAGGTGCTTCCAAACCAATTTGGAAATAAGCTTTATCCAAAATAAATTATCCTCCAATTAACATAAAATAACAATTATAAAAGAATAAATAGTGATAGTCTTATTGCCAACCCAATGAGAAATTTGAACCAAAATCGTAATTTCAATATGAGTTCAGTAAGTCAGTGTTTTCTCTAAGAATCTTACAGGTTGAATTAGGGGTGTCTAAATTGGACACAACTCGCAAAGCTGACATGACACGATACAAAATTAATAGGTTATGAGTTGAAGTTTAATGGGTTAGTGTCATATTGAAGTTGACATGACTGGCCTACTTAATAAACAGATTAGGTTAGTGCCTAATACATGAAACCCGTTTGACCTGTTTGCCCCTTTTACTTAAATGACAATTTACCAATATAGCTCTTAAATTCTAAGTATATAAACTTATTAGTTGTTATGATTTATTTTTTTTAACATATTATGATTGATTATTTGTGATATTGAAATATGTTTTAGTTTTGAATGATTATTTGTAATGCAATTACTTGTTAGTTCTGAATTTTATATTAAAAATATTTATTTATTTGGTTTTTCATATTTATTTGTTTAATACTTTTTTTTTCCCATTTTGATAAAATATGATAAACAGGTTAACACGATTGACCCGTTTAATAAATACGATGTATTAGGGTTAAAGAATCTTAACCGTGTAATAAACATGTCAATTTAGTGTTGACCCATATAATCAAATACTCATGAGTTGACACAACACGCAAACACAAATCGATCATGCCCCATTGTGCTAAATTGAAAAGGCCTCTTAAGTTGTTCACTTGTTTCTCTAAAGTTAATTTTAAATCTGAAACTAAGAAAGTAATACCATTATCTTATTAGCTAAACCAGGAATGGTATCTTTTTTCTTTTTCTTTTTTTTTTTTTTTCTTTTTTTTTTGATAAAAGGAAAGCTACCATGGAAAAGCTTCTATTTTCTACAACCATCTCCCCCTTTGCAATACAGCCATCCTCAGCCAGTCTTACATCCTTTGCAAGACAGCACACAGGCTTAAGATTCCTTGGTCTCTTCTGCATCAACCCACCATGAAACGGGGCCCAAACCATCTTCATCAATTGATCCCTAAGAAACAGAAATTAATTAGACTCCTATAAAGATGAGCATCCTAAGTGCCAAAGATGAAACCGATTGATATGTAGTAATGAGACGCTGCTCAACAGTTTGGGAAGCTACCTTAGGTCCAAGCATATGTAGTAATGAGACACTGCTCGACATACACAGGAACTGTTCACAAGCACAAACAAATTGTTTTCTACGCTAAATATAAATATAAACTAAGTGATGCCCTACAAAAGTATAATGCAATTATGAGTGTTCATATTATGCGTGTTGTATTCACATCATTGATGGTACTTGTATTATCAACGTTTTAAATTAGAAGTAACCTTGTTACAGTTCTGCTACATGACAAGATGAAGGCAAAGTCATGACAACAATAGCAATAAAAACAATAACAATGCCATAAGATACTACCCTTCAAAATAGAAACCCTTTTTAAAACCTTCCACCATTCTGTTTTGAATATATTATTAGACAGAAAAGGTTTTTTGTTTGATAACTGATAGAAAAATTTATTTTATTACAACATATGAAGAAAAGAGAAATACTGGAAGGGAGTTGCCCGTTAATGCATAGAATGTAGCAGCTTGTCTTATACCAGTTCAGATCTTAACTTTCAGAATCCAGCCCTAAGCTGATGCTGCCCTCTAAAGGATCTCGTATAAGTTTGTAATTGAAACAACACAGATAAAGACCAGCCAAACATACATATTTATGGATGTATGCATATACATACTGATAAGCCATGATAGGATACCATCCTATGAAGATTAATAGGCTGTCATCCATTTACATATATGCATTACCCCTTGGGAGACCTACACCCCATAGAAACCTTCTACGTGAGAGACCATCCCTTTGCCTGTAAGTCCTAACACAAGGTTAGAATTCTAGCTTTTCCAAAGTGGTATCTCACTAACAGCTCAGACTTTCCCAGGAAGGAGGGTGAAATTTCAAAAGAATTGAATGAGAAGCCATATGAGGCAAAAAAATCATTTAGAGTTATGTAGAGTGGGAGTAAAGGTGACTTATCTATCAACCTTTCTACTATCACCCCCCAAAAACCAAACTCTGCCTTACATAAAGTTGCTAGAGTATACTAAAAGGAAATTTTGTATAAAGTCTACTTATCGTTATTATTATTTTTTGACGTGGACCAGATACCTGATTCCTTCTAAGAATCCTAATAAAAACCTAAAAAATGCCAAGTTGATTCTTAATTTCATCTTCAATTTTACGAATGTTCTTGCATCTCTTCTTTAATAATCATTTTTTTATAATAATTTTTGTGATTTAATAGCTTAAGGTAGTCCTATCAAGAGGAAAGATAACAATGTGAAAAATTATGAAATTTTGTGCTTCTTTAAAAAAAAAAAAAAAAAAGGCAAATGATTTTTTTTTTATAAGAACATAATGATTTTACTTATACATGGTGAAAGTATTTACCATTGCACAATAACCAAAGATATCACTCATTTGACTCTACCAATTTATAAAAAAGAAAAATATTCTTGATTTTTCTTTTTAAGTAAAAGAGTCTTGCATTTATGGTTTGTAGATCCACTTGAATGGATTGGATCACTAAAATATAATATAAAAAAAATGGCTAATTAATTATCAATCTTGATAGGGCTGCTTCCTATAATTGTGTGCTTATAAGTTTATATAGACATAAAATATTACACGATAGTATTGGTAAACGTGTCAAGCAGACAAGCCCCTAGAGGCTGGAGACTAGATACAAAGCCTCAAGCGCATACTTGATTGAAATAAATTTCACATTTTATAAATATAATGTGTAACTAACCTCTTCACACATAGCCAAAGCACATGTTTAAAGGCTATTCTTTTTTTAATACAAATATAACCTTTTTAAGTTGTATCCGCAAGTGTTATATTTAAGTAACTTATCAAAAACTAAAAAGTGTTATATTTTAAGTACAAAATGTGTCCTAATTTTAGGGAATTTGAATTTTACTTTTTTCATATTTTTTAATCAATCTTTTATTTTGAGAATTTGGAATTTTTATGTGGGTGCGTTGTGGGGTTGTTAGTGGATAGTGCAATTGCACAAAATTGTGATTTCAAATTTTATAAAAGTTATTTCAATTTCTTAAAAATTTTATATAGTAAATTTGAAAACAATTATCAATGAAAAAATCATAATAATCTAGTCATATAAAGTTTATATGGAATATTTTCTATAATTCTTTTGCACTTTATAAAAATACATGATTGTGATAGCTATGATAGAAATGAAGTATATGGTTCAATCAATATATATATCCAAAAGTAAAAGACCAAAAGGCAGAAGATAATAGATTATCCTTGTTCATGTATTTTGATATGTAAACAAAAATTGTTTGTGTTATACACCATCTTAAGAATAATGTTTGTATAATAGTAACATTCCATATCATTTCCATCAAGATTGAGTACTTAATTTTAATGCTTGACATATTTTTTAGATGAAAAAAAAAGCGCCTATGGGTGGTTTGGGTGCTTCTTCAAAAACACCAAAAAAAGCATGTCTAAGGTGCGTTTCATTATACAAGTTTTTTTGGCCAAGTGAAGTGTTTAGACCTAAGGTTTGAGCTTCAAGCTTTAAGTGCGCCTAAGTAAGCTTTTAACGACACTGGTATGAGACCAAGGAAGCTGCAACATATGCCAATCTAATTATGAGATTCAGGAGATTGACTTACAGTAATCACCATAGGGGCAAACGGCTTTGCTTCTTTCGGCTGTTCAATTGGAATTGGAGGATAACTTACATTGTGAACTCGAAACTTGATCTACCATGTTTAAAACCAAAAGTTAGAAAAACCCTGCACTTTCATATGTTTGAACAATAGCTATAACGTGTCAAACGACCGATAGCATAGCAAATATGAACCTCATCAATCCCATCAATAATATATGGTTCTTCATCATACTCCCACTCCCATGTGCCTTTGTCCCTACGGTAGCCATAATAGTGTAAATGGTTAATCATTAAGCATATTGATTAAAGACGAGTCATAAAATGATTAAAAAGAACTTATGCAGGATTTGGTAATGCAAAAAAAAAAAAAAAAAAAAAAAAAAAAAAAAAAAAAAGATCAAATATTGAACCAAGCAGGGACCTTACTTCTTATTTGGGTCTGGCTTGAAGCTCGATGGCTTTGGAAAAAGATGAGCAGGTATATAAATGTCATCAAAAAATCCAATTGATACTGCCATTTAGAGTCAACATCAGTATCCAGGCACTAGGTAACATTTTTTATTACTTAAGAGAGAGAGAGAGAGAGAGAGAGAGAGAGAGAGATGAGGAAAGTATTACTGGTGAGTTATAGGTGCACCCAGTGGATCTTAACCCATGACCTCACTCCTCACCTTACTCTTATAAGGAAAGGATGTATCATTTGAGCTGGAGCTCATTGGCAAGAAAGTTTTACATCAGTAGCACTTGATAAGAAAAAGACCAATTACGTAATTCTTGTAAATGAGAACCTGGCCCTAACAATTTAGAGTATCCAGCTTTGGTCACAACCTATCAATGTCAGGCCAGTTGCTGAAATTCTTTACAACCCAGACTAGCCCAGAAAAAACAAGCAATGGTTTCTCAATTCTTAAGCCATCATCAAGATCTTCAACTGAATTCATAAACATGCCTCTAGTGTGTGTTTGGATACCGCTTATTTTATTGAAAACTGAAAACTTATTGCTGAAAATAATAAAAAAATAATTTCTAAATTACTGTTCACTACTGAAAACACTGTTCATTTGCCTTAATGCACTGTTCATGTCTCATGAATAGTGCAAGAGGCGCTGGTCAAAAAAAAAAGAGGCAAAAACACACTCAACGCAAACGTGAGACGTGATCCAAACGGACACTAAATAAGTTAATTTGGGCTCATTAAGGTTGAATTATGATAACTAGGTTTGAGAAACCAACAGGATATATGCAGTACACACTATTATCACCAATAAATTCCTAACCATCAATTAAATTATGTTGCAATGTCTTAATCTTCTGTGACAAAAACTACTGTACAGGAGTATCATGAACCAACTTGAAGTTTTTATAAAGACAAGAAAAGGTGATAAAGAAGTTAGTATGAAAGGAGTAATAGCCTCTATTCAACCCTTCCAATCAACCACAGTCCCTGCCCTGAGAGAGAGGTTCGCCACAAAACTAAGAAATGAAAAGGAGCCCCATGAGAGTGGAATGACAGGAGAGAATTTATGCAGCTGAACCAAAATAGGAAGAGAAGAATATAATACTCCAATGATAGGGGCCATGTTATCTTAGTAGCCAACAGGACTAGTCTTAATAGCCATAGATGTAGCTCAGAATATATGCTTCTTATTGCCACTTACCATTCATTAATCAAGATCTAGGGGTGAGGAAAAAGTTTTCATCAAAGAGAGGACTCTATTATGACCTAGGATACACACAAGCAGACAAATATTTTAGATCAGCCAAAAAATATTGAATACGGGGTAGGAAAATTGATGAAGATTCAAAAAACAATTAGAAAAAAAAGAAGAAAAAAAATCTACTAAGGTAATGATTTTTTCCTCCACAACCAGTTAAAACTGCCATCATTCACTGCTTCATTCACATGGAAAAAAATATATCTGAAAGGAGCATTCAGCTCATGATTTGATAAACTCGAATGAAACACAAAGTTACCTTTGTAGAAAACAGAGGTTTGCTCAACTAACCTCATAACAGTCATACCTAAGAAGAAATGACTCACCAGTTGAGTTCTCAACTAATTACAACCCAATACAAGTTGATCAAAATTAGCTGGATTAATTAGTTTCCATGCCAGGATGAAACTAGGAGATTAAATTTTAGCCCCAGACCCACCAAAAGCACAAAAGAAGAGCACATTATTCACATGGAGCATGTGTGATGAATAAAATAATACTTCTACCAAATAGAAGGAACAGTTAAACCAAAAAAAGAAAGAGATCCAGAGCACTAGACGCATTATGGTCAAATAAGTAAAAGAAGCACAAGACATACAGCGTAAACCAGTGGCATTAGATTCTTTAACTTTTGCAGCAATAATCTCTCCCACAAATGGACGGAACATTATCAGTCTAAACACAACCTGCCCAAATATAAAAACAAGATCATCAAGTTGTTTTATAATTAATAACATTACAATGTAGAGATGTCCATTGCAAGCAAATAAACCAATTGTGTCTTATAAAACAGTTGGACAAGAAATCCAGTTGTACATAATCAAACACCACCACCATCACCAATCCACTGAAGAAGGGAAAAAAGGTGCTAAGGAAAACAAAACAGGCCTTCAAAAATTCTATCAGAAACATAAATGACTCATTCAACAATGAAGTGAAATCTAAACACTCAATTAGTAAAAGCTTTGCATTGATCAAGAATAGCACATCTTGTCTTATCTGACAAAATTGAAAGCAAAATTACAATTCGGAACCCAAAACTCATTCGCACACACGCAAAGACATGTATATGAAAAAAGGAGGGTTACGGTAGGTTGACAGATAGTGTAAAATTTAATCATTTTTTATTTTATATATAAGCACACACACACATCAAAATTATGAGAAAAAAAATTACTAAAAAGCTATTACTCTTATGAAGATTGTGAAAAATGATACAATACGTGGTCAAATCTTAAGACTCGTTCCGAAGAAGGACTACATCAAGAATCTTTGGCCTCATTTAACAACTTAATGAGATATTACCTTCCACACCTCCTGATAAGCTAATTTTCCCTGTGACAATTAATACATCACAAACCAAAGTTAAGGGTCTCACAAACACAGCCTCCCTCCACTACCTGTTACCCCTCTTTGAGTATGTGACTTTGCATGCATAGAATCAGAGAAATCAAATCTGGCATAAATCTTTGCTAACATTCTTACCCAGAATCTGAACAAACACAGCCAAGAGGATAATAAAAAAATAATAATTAAAAAAAGAGAGAGAGAGAGAAAATAGAACTAACAACAATTGACTTTTTTGCAATGTGACTTTTTTTTTCTTCTTTTTGACAAGTAATGGAATTTATTAAAAGAGAACAGTTACCTAAAAACGCACATGCAAAGCATACACAAGGATTCCAGTTCACAAACATGTAACGCCAGTTTATGCACATCCCTCTACAAGTTAAAATTAAGTCTAGCACACATACAGGCCAAAACACTTGGATCAAGTAGAAAGATACTAATGCTTAACAAAAAACTGCGTAAAATGGAACTAATCACTTTATAGAACAAGAAAAAATAAAAAGAAACAAAAGGATGCATAATATTAAGAATACCGTATAGGTCGCAGCACCATCACTGGGAAAGATAAAGCCACCTTCAATAGATTTGATATCATAGACAGAAACACAGAGCCCCAAGTCTGCAATAACCTTCATTATCAAAAATAAATCAAAAAGCCTTTCAAGAATCAGCAATAATAAAAATAAATCAATGATACAAGTTTAACAATTACCTTATCTAAGAAAAGTTTTTCAAGCTCTCCCTTAATAGCCTCCTCGATAGGAAGGTTAAGGAGACTAGGTGGCACGCGAAATGTGTGCTCAATTCGGCTAAGGTAGAACATTTGGACCTAGTACAAATATTTTGTAATCCAAAACTGAATCAACAAGAAGGATGTGCTATGTTACATTACTTAGACTCAAAAATTATAAAAACAAAAAAAGAAGCAAAATAGAAAAAATACTTGCACAACTTGCTGTTATTATTAGTTGTTAGTTGTTACCATCCTTGTAAGCAAGCATGCAAATACCCAGTTAAGCAATAAGTGATTAGTTAGAAACAATGTACTAGCAAACAACTATCAATAATTCAAGAGAAATGCTACCAAAAAAAAAAAAAAATTTAAAAATTTTTACAAACTATTGATACGACAAATTCTTATTGGTTCTCATTTGGGTTTCCTATTGACATCACTTTTTTACTTCCCAATAACCACTCACCACATCAGCAGTTTGTAAAAAAATTTATAATATAGTTTGTAACTTTAGCATTTTCCATTGTTCAATACATAGGTAAAGGAACATGTTTTCCAAGCTCTAACAAGTTCCAAACAACACAACAAAGCCAAGTTTTAAACTTTAAAAGTCGAAAGTTTTAAAGTATCTAAATTTCTAATGTATGTAAAAGAAATATTTATTTTTAAAACCATCATCGTCGATTTGAATGAAAGAATGACACTACAGCCAACTTTTTAGAGTGTATGAAGCAGGTGACACTCACTATTAATGTTGCAAACATCAAAGCAAATTTCAGGGGATAAAATAAAACCTTGATGTGAGACACCGGCAGGTCTGTAACATCGACGGACGAGTAGGGAGGTGCCACCGGTATTGAGTTTGTAACTTTTGGGAGAAACTGGTTTTTTTAGGCCAGAGTGCAAAAGTCACCCTCTAAGTTTCACTGCTTTTAATTTTAGTACTGTTAACTGCCATCCACTGCTACCCACTAAGTCCCCCCAAAACATCGCCATTTTGGGCTGAATTTAATATTTAGTATTTAATTTATTTCTTATTTTTTTTATTTCTTATTATAAAAAAAAACGTTAATTAAAAAAAAATAAAACCTAATACCCAAATGGTGTTGTCCCCTTCCCTGTATCAGCACAGCAGAACACAAAAAAGAACCCACCCACCAAAATCCCTATCCCAACCAGAAGACTGAGAGAAAGAGAAAGTGGGAGTAGGAGAGCAAGATCAAGAAACGGAAACTGAAAACTCCAACGAACGCACAAACCAAAACTGAAAACGGAAAGTTTCCATTTGTGCGTTCGTTTGGTTAAAAAATGAGTCACTCACTCATTCTATTAAAAAACGTACTGTTTGTCAATTTAAGAGGTGTGTCACTAGCCACTTTCTCTGGAGGTTTGTATCATGAGAATTTAACCAAACAAACACAATTCTGATGCAAAGAACTCTGATTCAAACAGAGTCAAAAACATCGAATGCAATTAAGCTAGACAAAGCTTTTTGTACCATAGAAGGAATTTAACTTGTGAAAAAATATCAAATACTCAGGCCCATCTATTGGAAATTAATCCATAATATATAATCCTATATGCAAAAACAAAAACAAAAACAAAAACAAAAAAAAATCAGTTTAATAGTAAACATTCTGAAAAATTCAGGGAGAATCCTTTCCCCCAACACATATTATATTTTTTTTCTGAAAGATTTGTGTATTTGTTGTTTTCTTTCACCAACTTCAAACATGAAATTGCTGCTAATTCTTATCGCTATTTTTGTCAAATATGAGAATAATCTCTCTGGTAGCTTTAAATGTTGAGGAGCTGAGTCCTCAATTCTAACATCCTTTATCTATAGTGTGGGTTTTTCTATTTTTGCAATTGCTACTGGCTGATGCAAACATTTAATCAAACAGTTGTATATCTCTCTCAGGCATTTAATCAAACAGCTCTACAGCATACTCAAAAGCAACAGCTCTATAGCATACTCAGAAAATCGAACAAACAAGCTCACAGAGACCCAACCCAAAAATAAAACCAAACCAAGAGTTTCTTTTATAGAAATTCGCACATGGAGATTAAAAGAAAAGAAAAATTCTTTGTGGATTTAAATAACAATACGTAAGAAAGGGGGAAAAAAATACCAGGTGGTGGCTGGGGAACGGCACGGTGGAACCAACAAGGCGCCACCGGGATAATGGCGGCGAGACGACGGAAAGACGATCTGCGGTGGCTCTGGTTCTACAGCCTCTTTTCCTCTTCTCTGCCGGTGAGACCTCCAGTCACTCCTCCTCTCTCTTCTTTCTGTCGTATGCGGTTTAGTTAGGGTTTAAGGAACTCGTGCATCTCACGTGCTCCTATTCCGTCAGTGTTTTAACGTGAAAATATATGGATGGGATGATAGACTATTTTAACTTGGTAGCCGTGTTAGTTTTGAGAGTAAATTAACCAATAAAAAAAATTTATAGTTTCAGGAGCTTATAGGCATTTTTTTCCAAATAAATTTAAAGTGTGAATTAAATTTTAATCATATATATGATAATAAAGGCACAAAGGAGAAAAACATACCAGCAAATTAACAAAGCTCCAACCATTTGAACATAACAATATAAGGCTTTTACCTTTTTATTTTTGGCATTTTTTCCAAATAAATTTAAAGTGTGAATTAAATTTTAATCATATGTGATAATAAAGGCACAAAGGAGAAAAACATACCGGCAAATTAACAAAGCACCAACCATTTGACCATAACAATAAGGCTTTTACCTTATTATTATTATTATTATTATTAACAATATAATAATGTACTTTACCATTGTTTTGCTGCTGAACTCAGCTTCTCAAATCAAAGGTCAACGTCGTATTCAAAAACGTCTATGGATCATTGCATTAGATGAGAGGTTTTGCACCCCGATATATATATATTTCTTTTTCCTTTTTGCTCTTTTTATGCGTTCATTTGTTCATCTAATCATCTCATTGATTGCTTCTTTTTCTTCTTTTTAAATAATTCAATAATTAGAGAAGAGGATTTAAAAATTTAAACCCTAAACATCTTAATTCGAATGTCTATTGAGTTACAAAACTTTTAGCATTGATTGTTTCTTTTAGATTTATATAATTAGTTTATTCAGTCATCCCCTTTCTTGATATAATTTCTTCAACCATGAAAGTAAAGATCTAATAGAAGCCAATTCGAAGCTCCTCACTAACATAAATAATAAGAAATCATATTCATAACCACATGAACCATTACAAGAATAATATATAAAACTCACATATCCAATGACCCCTATAATGACACAAACAAAACTTCATCTTAATCTCTTAAACTAACTAGCCTGTATAAAAAACGACAAAGATAAAGAGCCCAGATACATGCTAACGTACACAAAAAGTAAAGCAAGTATTGGTGCAAAGGATTATCCAAGCAAAGCTAGAAGAAGGAAGAATTGGAAATGTGGCATCTCAATTCTCAAGAAAAAGTGTAATAGTGATTCACTTTGATGGAGGTGGGGATAGGAAAGGGATTGTTGGGATTGTGGTGGGAATGGTAGGGATCGAAGGAATTGTGGTTGGGATGGTGGGCAATGGATTAGCTGGCAGAGGAGGTAGTGTCACCTTGGGAACATTGGGAAAGGTTGGCAATGTTGGGACTTGGGTGCTTGGCAATGGGTTGGTAGGCAATGGTGGCACTGTGGTGGTTGGTAATGTTGGCTGAGATGGGACTTGGATGCTTGGTAGTGGTGGCAATGTGAGCTTTGGCAGAGTTGGTTGAGTCGGCAGTGTTGGCAATGGAGTGCTAGGCTGTGGTGGCAATGTGGCTTTAGGTAGTGTGGGCACTGATGGCAGAGGAGGCAATGTGGCCTTTGGCAGAGATGGGATTGTAGGCAATGTTGATGCTTGGGGTGGAGCAGTTGGTGTGTCCAAAAGATAACGAGCCGCGAGGCCCACATCGATGCTTGAGAGTGACAATGCTATGATAATAGAGAGAAGATAACAATGCTTAGAAAAAGCCATGGTTTAAATAATAGGAGCTAGTTCACTTCTAGTATTGGGCACTATTGGCAATTGCAAGTGATGTTAATTGAAGAAAACTTGTACTCGGTGGTATTTATAGAGGCCAAATTCTAAAGGATTTTGAGGACTATGTGAGTTTGATGAAATGTGGTTGTAGGAAGAAACATCAGTTAGTTCACCTTCCAAGATAGGCAAATTGGAGCAAAACTAGTACTAAGTACTAACTAATCTAGAAAGATATATGGCATGAAAATTGATTTTCGCCTTTATGAACGAATTTCGCCTTTACGGCTCATCAAAATATATCAATGAGTTATTGAACGAATTTTGGACCAATTGGTATGTGGTGGGGTCGACTAGATAGTTTACTTGTCCAAATGGACCATGACTTCTTGTGACACAAATATAGTCTTTCACTAAAAATGAATATATCTTGTAGAAGATGGAAATCAAGTCAGCAGAATTAATTAATCAAAATATTAAGTCTAGAATTTTGTTATATATGGTGGAATTAGACAATATGTAGTTGGCTAATTCTCGACCAAGAACAGATGGTCACCTAAACTGGGAGGCCAACCAAAGATATGTTATTTATTCCGTACAACATATTTATCTATAAAATATATTGAATTGAAAGCTTTCAAATTATATTCTGCGTACACTTCAGTTTTGTTCCAATGTCCTAACTGCATTCTAATTTGATTTGATGGCAAATATTTTTTAAATTTTAAATGTATTCTAATTTTGTGCTAAGTGTTCTTTCAATTGCATATTAATTTGTGTCAAGTGCCTTTACATATAAATTTATAAATTTAAAATTTGAAAATATAAAAAAAAAATTATTAAATTTATCTTACTTCCATGTTATTATGAATGTATTTATCATGTTAACTTTAAACTTAAAATGAAAATAACCTTTTTATACAATACTATTTATTTTTCTTTTCTTTTTTGATGGTCTTTCTTTTTTATTTTATGTGTGTGTATATATATTGTTAAAAAAAAAAAACAAGTGATAATTATAACTGTAAACATTCAGTTTGATAATACACCACTCATCAGTCGAATTTGTTTTATCCTCCTAGGTCCTACCTACCTGGTAAAGCTTTATGGGAATTATAAAATACAGTCAATTTTACAAAATTGAAAATCGACATAGCATATGTTTCCCATTGTCTGAACTCGGGCTAAGAATATTGGACAGACTCCTCCTGCTTCACTGCTAGACTCTCTCGCCATTGAGAGATGTATGCAGTGTTTTACATTCTCAAAAACATGAAACCATTGAAGAAATATTCCTTCATTAAACATGACTCTCTCCCATATGAAAATGGACTTTGCAATCCTAATATTGTTCAAATTAAGGTTATAAACTAGAGTTAAATGTTCAAGTTTGTTCATTTAATTTTATTCTGAACGTACACAAGCTGAGTTCAATCTAAATACCAAATAAAATTACATATTCAAACTTGATTTATTATCTTGTCAAAGCTCAAACTTGTTTGTGAGACATATGATTAACTTATTCTTTTCTAATATATAATTTGAACACAACTAACATTTTTAAAACTTTCACAAATCTAGAATTTTTAACATGAATAAACTATTTTGTATGATCAATAAACTACAAATGATAAGTTGATATTATATAAACATATTTATAAATTTGTACAATCCAATCTCAAATGTGTATCAGTATTTTTTTTTTAACAAGTATAAATATAAAATATAATATTATTTTATATAATTGAATTTAACATCATATTTATAAGTTTGTTCAGGAACTAGTGCCGGCCCAAGGCATAGGCCTAAGGCCCAACCACAAAAATATTTTACCTCTTAGGAAAAACAGCCCCATCTCCCATTGAAAATGGCCTAATTTATTTTTTTTAATATAATTTTTTTAAATGGTTGTGCACCTTTTTTTTATGAGTGATGCTAATGATACCACAAATATTACTATTAGGTTAAAAACTAATATGTCACCAATCATTAAAAAAAAAAATCAAACACTCATTTAAATTCATCAATCACAGTTATTGTCACATCATATTGAGACAATTTTTAGTATATTAAGCGTTTTTTTTTTTTTCATTTTTAACAAGGCCTCCAAAATACTTGACCAGTAGAAATCTAACCCAATTAAAACCCTAAAATGTTTCAAAAAAAATGTTGCAAATGTTGTAGATCACTAATAACAATTAATCTCCCCTAAAAGTTTGAGACTTGAATTTTTGTAAATCAATCTCCGCCACATATCAAATAATATATATATATATATATATATAATTTCTACCCTTCTCTCTCATACATATATCTACCCCTCTCTCTCTCTCTCTCTCTCTCTCTCTCTCTCTCTCTCTCTCTCTCTCTCTCTCTCTCTCTCTCTAAAATTAGATTACAACTTTACTTAACTATGCTTCATCATATATCAAAGATAAAGTAAGTTTCTTTTTTAAAAAATAATATATTTTTATTTCTTTTTGCTAAAATTTATTCTTCAACTATGATATTCAGTCATCTATATGAAATTTAACCTTAGTTTAATTAGTATTATTCAACAAATTATGTATTTAATGAATCAAAAATTTTAATTATATTAATATTAAATTTTATTTAATTAATATTTACATATAAAAGGAGCTATATAATTTTTTTCCTCTATAGGCCTCAAATTTTGTTGGATCGACCCTATTATGAACACATTATTATGTTTGAACTTAACTCGTTTAATAAACTTGAGCTTGATATTGACTTGGTTGCTAAACAAATGAACAATAACAAATAATTACTAGTTGAATTAAACTTGAGCTATTTATAAATGATTTGGCTCATTTATAGTCCTAATTCAAACTTGGCCAACTTTGAGGGTCTCATAAGTGCTCTGGCATAAGCAACCGGAAGTGATGCTAGTTTCTGTGCTTTTGCTACATAAGCCCGTTTTGGGAAGTTGTTGTAATCATTAGCTTCAATGGCATCTAAGATCTGTCGGTACAACAACAACGATGCCCATACTGCCAATCTTCTAGTTAAGTTGAGCTCTGAAACCCCCTTCTCTGCTTCATCATAGAACATCCTAGCTCGCTTTATCTGGCCCTACATGAAACTACGCCATTTATCGGTCACTTTCCCACGAAATATGTCATCATCTGACAAGCCAGCTTTTGCTAGTTCATCTTGTGGGAGATAAATTCTTCCTCTGATAGCACTACAAAATCACTTACGAGTAATAATTGTTTTTGTATCACGAATACAAACATAATTTACTTTTTTAATAAACAAAAACTCAGTCTCATTAAGCCAATATCAAGAATTGGGAACATCATCATCAATAGTGGCAAACCTAAATCAAAGTATCTATTGAAATGATTAAATAGGAGAGGTTCCCAAAAAAAAAAAAAACAAAGGAAGAGATTTTTAGATAATAATCAGCTAGAATAAAGTCAATTAAATGAGCTTTATATACACTGTATAGGGCTGTAAAATGAATCAAGTTATTCGTGAATAGCTTAAATTTGGTTTGTGATGCTTGTTGGAACTCATTCATTAACACAACGAATTAGCCTTGAGCTCCAATTTAAAGATCAATTGTGTAATATTTAATCTTTTTTTTAAAAAAGGGGGGTTGGTTTGATATATTTGTGAACACTAAAAGCTCAATTATGTGAGATTTAAATTTTTTTTTTTTTTTTAAAAGGGGGTTTTGGTTTGATATATTTGTGAATAATAAAGATAATAGTCTTCTATAAAATATTTTTTTCAAAAGAAAGAAGAAGAAGAAGGTGATAGCTTTTGCAATTAACATGTGCAACTTAAATTGGAAAAACAGCACAGGTGTTGGTAGGCAGGATTTGTTTAAAACATGTTTACTAGCTAGAATATGCATGCGTTATGAGAAACTTACTCTTCTCCAACATCTCTGAGTATGTTGGTGAGTTGATTAGCAATTCCAAGGGCAAATGCAGCATTGTAAACACTCTCTATTGAAGCCTTTGATTCTGGTGCTATCCCCATCACTGGAACACTCATAAGCCCCACAGTCCGGGCAACATAGTAGCAGTAAAGGTAGAGCTCATCGAAGTTCTCGTATCTTGATTTTCTCAAGTCTAACTTCATTCCTTCTATCATGTCTTTGAAGAGCTGTCCGAGGAAACAAAGGTGAATTGGTCAATCTTAAACTTAGCACAAATAAACCCTCTTTCTAATACACAAGTAAGCCATTTGGAATTCACCTATATATCAACAGGGAACTTTGAGACAGTATAAGATAGGGCAGCATCATACGGTTGACCTTCAAAAAGATCATTTAATCTTGTCTCCCATATTTCCAGAGCCTTGGGTGTGATGTGTATAGCATTAGGCCCATCTACAAGTTCATCGGTTCTCCTGCACCACACAATAGAGAAGAAGACATGCCATCCATCAATTAGCACTCATAATCATCTAACCGCTAGCTAAGCTTTATGGCAAAGCAGTAAGCACACACAACAAATCTTAAGTTAAAGGTTATTATTGGTAATTAAGAGTGGGCAAAAAAGTAATTTAAATTGTAGATTCAAATTAGAACCAATAACAATTTACCACCTAAATTTTTTTGTAAAAGTGTTGTGAAAATGTTGTACACGTAACACTTCTTATTCCTAAGATCTGTATCTCCTGCAATTATTCCAACATTATGGGTTAGTTCGACTAATAAAAGTTAGGCTCAACTCCAAATCAAGTAAGACCTCTTAACTATTAATTTGTCATTGTAACATTTTCTCTCTAATGACTTCAACCACGACCACTACACTGTCGTCATTGCAACCACCCTACCCAATGGTTGACTTGGTGACCCAACTCAATCACAACACATGGTGGTGCAGCCCTACACAGCTACAGAGCGCGTTTTTTGTAGTGGGTGCTCACCCATTCAAGTGATTCAACACACCCAACTCTCTAAGTCACATCCCAACACCGTTAGTCGTGAGGTAGATTAACTTTTGTAATTTATTTATTTTGATATTTTTATGATTTTTTTTTTTTTTGAGAAACTTTTATGAAATTTTTTAAATTTTAAGTCCAGGGTTGTTATTTCCTTAATTTTAAGTGTTTTTAGTATTTTTATAGTCAACTAAGGATCCTTTAATGGTAGAATATCAATTAAGCTATTTTTTAGAAGAATAAAGTTTGGCTACAAACTTAATTGTAGTCAATTGCTACAAATTTCATATAAAAACATTAACACAACTATATATTTTGAAAATCCAATCGTTGAATTACATGTTTTATATATTCTTAACAAACGTGTCAAATTTTGTGTCAATCAGATGTTATTTACTGTTTGATTCATACTTATTTTTTATGCATAATTTTAGGCTATAAAAACTTGAAATTTAAACATTTGATTGATGATATAACTATTGATTTTTAATTTTTTGTAAATTTTGCAAGCATGAAGCATATAAATAGAAAATGTAATCCAGTGGTGGATTTGTCAAAATTCAAATCAAATAAAAAGATATTGAGTGGAGTTGTAGTCATTGGCTACAACTAAGGGTACGTTTGATACACTGTAATGATTATTACATAAGAATAGGAATAAGTATTATAAGGAATACATTAAGTTGGAATGTAATAAGTATTACTATTCATTAGTTTGGTGACCATTTAAGAATAGAATTCTGAATATGCATCTTCAGTTTAGTAAAGTATAAAAAGAAAGTGTAATTAAATCATTTTTAAATCAAATTTCCTAAAATATACTTATTTTAGGGTGTTCAAAATAAAGCTAATAATTATAAACAAGTAAAATTTATTTTCTTTTCTTTTGAAGATGTGGTAGCTAATGGCTTTTTAGGAAATTTTCAAAAAAAAAATTATTACATAAGGTGAAGGAATAAATATTCAGTACTTTTGATGTGGAATAGTTATTCCTCATTTTAAAGAATAGCTATTCATAAGAAATAACTATTTATTGTAATAAAAACATAACCAAACAACCGATTAGTTATACCATAGGAATATCTATTACATTACAGTGTCTATTACAGTCTACCAAACGTGCCATAAGTTAATTTGTAGTCAAACTTTGTCTTTTTTAAAATATATGTTCTTTTATGGGGCCTTTATATGGAAAATTTTAGCATTTTCTATATAAAAATCTCCCTCCTCTTTAATAAGGGAACATCTTCCCCCCCCCCCCCCCACCCCCCAAATAGATGTAGTGGTTAGTTTCTAATTAAGATATAATAAAAATAATAAATAAATAAATGTAGTGGTTCATTTCTAAGAAATAATAAAAAAAAAAATGTATCAGTTTAAATATGATTTTAATTGCGATTCTTGAAAGAGAAATTAAATGGCACTAGTAAAGATTAATTTAAGTTACACTTTATGTAACTTCACAAAGAGTTATATATTTTTTTAAATGTGAATCTTCATAATTAAAAAGAGCTAGGTTAGAGATGCAAAGAAATTTACAACTCTTAATTGATATAACATCATTTTCACATGAGTTTATTACTAACTCAACTTTTATTATTTAACATCCACAACATAACATCTCAAAAATTAATTTTTTAAAAAAATTATGACTTTTTTTTTTAATCATTAGACTTATTAAATCAGAAAAGAATATACACACATACCATCGATTGCCCAAATAGCTCTTTGTCGTTCTGGTGTCATTAGTAATGTACATGAAAATAATTGCACAGAATAAGCTCAATTCAACAATATTTCTCTGTTAAAAACAAATATATATATATATATATATATTATATTTTTATATTCCCAATTATACAAGAAATTACCGACAGCAACTTAAATTTAAAAAATGTGCCCATAATTGGAAAAGTGGAAGGATAGAAAATGTAGTTTGTATAGATTTACTTTTATATTCCTACTAATTTTTTTAAAAAAGTAGTAAATTAAAAAAAAAAAAAAAAAAAGAAAGGATGAACCCAAAAAAAGAAAAAAAAATATGTATATATATATATATGAAAAAAAAAAACAAATGAACATGAAGAAAAAAAAAACAAAAACAAAAACAAAAGTAGGGAATGAAATATATTATAAAAAAAAATGTAACGGTTGAACAGAAAATGACCAAAAAAATAAAAACACCAAAGACAAAACCCAGTTTGCTTTTAAAAAATAAAAAATAAAATACCAAAACAAAACCCAGTTAACGTTGAGCTACACTAGGGTGCTTTTGTCCATTTTTGTTCTCTCCAGTTTTCTCTCCAATTTGGGGTGAAAACATTTTGGTGGGCCCGGAGAGAAAACACTCAGGCCCCACCATATTTTTTTTCCTCTTCCTCTCCCTCTCCTAACCAAACACTAAAAAGTTTTCCCTCTTCATTTTCTCTCCAAAATTTTCTATCCACCATATTTCACCTTTAAACAAACACACCTTAGGAGCGTTTGAAGATCATTGCGTTGTCTAAAGTACTTATTATAGTAATATGATTTACGTGGGCCTTGGCTAAGGCTAAATGCCAAGGCTATGTGTGTGTGTGTGTGTGTGTATAAATGCGTGAGCAAATACTAATCATGGAAGGAGCTTGGTTCAAATGTTCCCCAACTTATTAGAGTGCGTTTGTTTCGGCAGTAAACGGAATCCGAAAAATAATTTACACCATGGGGTGTGTTTGGGTTGGCTAGAAAATTCAGTCAAACAGAAAATGATTTTCGTTGACTGTAAAATATCAAGCCTTGAAGTGTAAAATAATTTATATTGCTATTTTACCTTCAAACTAATTACACCCATTTTTAGCCTACCTGAACCGAGAGAGAGAGAGAGAGAGAGAGAGAGAGAGAGAGAGAGAGAGAGAGAGAGAGAGAGAGAGAGAGAGAGAGAGAGAGAGAGCTTGAACCTGAGACCTGAACCCCACCGCCGATTGAAGCCCGTCACTGCCTGAAGCCTGCCACCTCTTGAAGCACGTTGCTGCCGCCCTCTAGATCGAACTCTCGTCGTCTCGATCTTGTCACCACCTGAAGCTTGCCGTCGTTTGATCGATCTCGTCGTCTCAATCTCCTTGCCCATGACATATATCGTCGGCGATAACCGAGAATTCACTTTTTCCCTGCATTCATTTTACACTCGAAATTCGATTTACATTAAACCAAATGCACCCTTATTGTAAATTTGTAACAAGAATATATTTCTATAAATAATATTAGTGTTTTTGGAGATTTTTTTTTATAACAAAATTTAGTTACAAAATTGACTATAACCTAGTTTAAAAAAAATAAACATTACTACATATTTTGAAAATCTAACTGTTAAATTGTATATTCTTTACGCTCTTAATATTTATTTAATCAAAATCAATTAATATATATATATATATATTTTATCTCTTATGAGACATTAGAATATAAGTATATCTTAAAAAGTGAGATTAAAAAAAAAGTTATATATACAAAAAGGAAAGCTATTGCTCTTTTTATGTTACATCGTAATTCGTAAGTAAATAAACCGCATATATATAATTCCATTATATGTTGAACTTGACATTAGAATGCGAAGCTTCAATCAAGTAAGATAATTATTACGATTACAAAAGGATCACATTTTAAATGAAATTTTTTTTTTTTTTTTTTTTTTTTGAATAGAAACCATAGTAGACTTTATTGATGTATATCACTTTTTACAATGGGAAAGAGAAAAGAGGAGCATTCTTCTAACCAAACAATAACTTCTTCTTTCTCTTTTGCAACATTAACTAAAGCTAATACAGCACGATTACATCGTAAAGGAATACTAGAAAATGAAATAAAATTAAAACTATCCTTAATAATAGCAATATCTTCCAAAATCCAAGCCACCTCTAGACAGCATATCCGGTCAGAATTCAGCAAGTCCACTAATTCTCCAAAATTGCTCTCCACCTGCACATAGGAAAAGCTGATACTTTGACAGAACAACAGAGCTTTTCTCAACACACATGCCGCTGTACACAGTGGATTCAGCTCCTTCACAATTTTATCACAAGCAGCGGCTAACACTTCTCCATCATTGTTTCGAATAATGATTCCAATACCAACTGAAGATGATTTTTTGTTTGGGAAAAAGCCACATTGAGTTTGTATATACCTTCAGATTGCGGAGGACTCCACCTTACTGCCTTCAAATTGCTTTTCTGCAAGTTTCCTTACTGTATTTCAACAAACTCACATCTGTACAGATCTGCCCGAGCCCATAGTTCATGATAAGGAGGAGCAATGTTATTAAAAACAACTCTGTTCCTACATTTCCAAATCATCCAACAAGATATGCACAATGTATCAAAGACACAAGCAGATAATTTCTTGAGGGCCACATTCATTGCATCAGTGAATTTCATCTTCGAATAAAACCTATAATCATTCAATAGAGAAGTTTGCAGCCAAACGGCTAGAGCAAAAGAACTGATGGTGCCGAAAATCACCCTCAGTGAGTCGCAGGGTCTTCGCGCGTTTCAGGTAGACCAGCACGAGTAGAAAGAACCTCAAAGGGAAGTACCGGTGTGGTACCGGCCAACGACCCTCCGACGGTCAAGTTAGTATTGCTCACAACTCCAGAGTGCTAGAGTCGGGGTAGAAACATGCGTACCTTTTTCATGAGGGCCGAGGGTATTTATAGTGGAGCAAAGTTGGGACTTTGGCGTGTCGGAGGAGAGAACCTCTGGTCGGAGCCATGCCCTATTGCGTGGAGTACAAGATATCTATATCAGCGTTTGGCGTGCCTGACAAGACATGTCAGTCCTTTTAGCGTTCCCCCGTCACCCGTGCACCCCGTAGGCGCGTGGATGACGCCGTCAGAGCCGGCTGGAGATACGGTCAAGCATGATGAATGGAGCAGCGCCGTCACCCCTACCGTGCCGTCACCCACTCGAAGGGCGACGGCACTTTCAAGGACGACGGCACCTTCAAGTGGTATTATCCCCATCAGTTTCCCCCTACTCCTTAATCCCGTCGGTCAAGTCTGACGGATTGGGGAGTACAGCGTGTGGCGGACAAGGCATTAATGGCTAGTCATCTCGAGCAAACCTAGTGTCGGAACACGTGTCGTAGAGGGACTGGAAGGCAGCTGGACGGGAAGGTCGCTTCGTCTTCCGCGCTCCAAGCTTCCTATATATACATCTTCGTTTTCCCTCATTTCTCTTCTTTTATTCTGATTTTGCTGGTGAGAGAGAAACCGTCACCTCAAGGAGATTATAATTGCGTTTTGGTTCTCGCTTGCTGTTTGATACCGTCAGCTTCCCTTGCACTTCCTCCGTTACTTGGTGAGTTACTCCCCCCATTTTCTCTTTTTTCTTTTTTAATTCCTTCGATCTAGCTACATACCGGGCTTTTAGGTTTTTTGGGAAGGCCGTCACTCAGGCTCTTAGATCGACCCCGTCGCTTGTAGGTAGTAAAATGCCTGAGGAGACGTCGAGCGAACAGTCGTCAGTCCGCGACGGGGCGGGCTACGACGAGGTTTATCAGCCGGGCCACGAGTCAGGAGATGACTCTTCCTTGTCGTCAGAGGATGAATCGTTGATTCAGTCGTGCGACGAGGAGGGAGGGGCCGGCGACGGAATAATAAGGAAAGGCGGAGATGACGACGCGAGGGAGAGTGGGAGTGATAAGGGCTCGTCAGGAGATGAAAATTCGGAGAGCACGTCGGGAGGCTCGGGGGATGACCGTCCGTTCATCCTTCCTAAAGAGTGGACGGTTAATCACTTTCTTCCTTCAATGATGGACAAGGTTTTCAACTTGCTGCGGGCCCGTTACCGAATTCCGGACGATATTCCGATCCGTCTTCCTTTAGAGAAGGAGAGGTGTTACTCTGGGAAGACCGCGGACATTGGCATGTATGATGCCATGTTCGCGGCAGGATTGAGGTTGCCTCTGACGGCGCTCCACCGTCAGCTGGCAAACTATCTCAGGATATCCGTCAGCCAGATTGCCCCCAACGCCTGGAGGGTGTTCATTAGCTCCGAGATATTGTGGGGGAGTCTAAGTGGCGGGCACCGTCAGCTAACCCTCGACGAGTTCTTTTGGTGTTACCGTCCACACCAAATTGCCTCGTCTAAGGGGATTTACCATTTTTCTGCGAGGAAGAAAGAGTTGAGGTTAGTGTCAGACATGCCCGACTCCAACAGGAAATGGAAGGGCAGGTACTTTTTTGTAGAAGGGACCAATTGGGTATGCCGTCAGGAAGAGTGGGGGTCAATTCCTCATGGCTTTGACAACACCTGGGCTCACGTCAGGGAATCAGGTCGTCACCGTCAGCCTTGCATGTAAGTTTACTTATGCCAAGGTTCTAACCCGTTCGTTCTCCTTTTCTTTTTCAGCTTTCTCTCGTCCGGCGATCACAGGGGAGCAGAAAGCCTTCATTTTCAAGGTGACGGGGATTCCCTTAGAGGAGAGGAAGCGTCGTGACCTGATTACGCCTGACGCCCTCTACGCCTACTGTGGGGGACCCGAGCCAACGGAAGAGGCACGCCGTTTGAACAATTTGTCCCGTCAACGTAAGTATGACTGACCCATCCTGTCCGTCACTTTCACTTGCATTTTTACATTGTGTCCTCGTCTTGCAGAGATGGAATCAGCCAAGCTGAGGGCTCAAATCCGGGCTGCCGCCGCCCGTAAGAAGGAGGAGGGAAAAAGCAAGGAGGGAGAGTCTGCGTCCCTTCAAAGGAGCGCGCCGAAAAGGAAGAGTGACGGGACTGAAGACCGTCCGTCAAAGAAAGTGACGGTCGCCCTTGGGGACCACTCCACGAAGCTCCCGTCGCCCAAGCATGGGGTCGGCAAGGGATTGATGTCGGCGCGAGGTCCCGTCATCCCAGAAGAGGGGCGCTGCATCCTTACCCATAAGGGGTACGCCTTGGAGCAGTTGGACTCCATACTTGGGAAGGAGGAGGCTGATTCCTGTGCCAGTCAGTCCGTGCAGGAGCTGGGAGACTCGGGCCTCTTTGATCTTGCCAGGGTATGCGCCTTCTTTATTGTTTGTGCCGTCATCTTTTTATATCACTGTGCTGACGGGAATTCTGTGTCACAGGCTGTGGTCCGCATGAGGGCCATTCAGGTCAAGGGGTCGAAGAACGAGGAACTGCTGGCCCGTCAGAAGAAGCGCATTGCCAATCTGACGGACGGGCTAGAACAGTATAAGGACGCATCCCGCACCCTAAATGGGGAGATCAAGGAGCTGAAAAAGAAATTGGAGGAGGGAACCCGTCAGGCCGAGCAGGAACGGGAAGCTAGGGTGACGGTTGAGAAAGAGTTGACTTCTCTCTTAGGGCAGGTGGAGATGGCAAAAAGTGACGTCGTGGCGGAATTTAAGACGTCCTAGGCATTCATCGATTCCTATGCCGTGTACTATGGTGACGGGTTTGAGGACTGCCTTAAACAGGTAAAGTCTCTCTTCCCGCACCTCGACTTGTCACGGGTTTCGTTGGATGACCCTATGCCGTCGACGCCCATGATCAACACCGTCATCGTAGAGGATGACGACCTCGGCGAGTCCGAGATCCCCACTAGGGGTGACGGTGTCGTCCTCGCCCAGCCTACCCTGGACAAGCCCGCAGCCTTGAAGATCCTGTCATCCGATCCTTCCAACCTGACGAGTCTCCTGCCAACGAGGTCCGGGATCCCGACGGTGACGAGGCCGCGCCAGACGCCCCGGCTCCTTGACTTGAATGATTTTTGTAGACTTGATTTGTATTTGGTGCCCCATTGTTTTGAGGGCTTTTTGTAAGAACACATTCTTGTAAAATACTGATCTTATTTATATAATTTGCAACATGTTGTTTTCATTAACTATGCATGACTTTCTTCTTGTTGTTTCGCGGTGGCCCTACTTGGGACCTAACGCTTTTTGGCACCGTCACGACCTTCCAACGGGGTCGTCAGCTTTGAATCATGCCTTGAAAATATTTTAGGATGTGATTGCTAATTTTTGCATATGACGGGCTCGCGCCTTATTAGATTAGGGTAGAATTCTTTTCGAGCCGTCACCTTATAAACCGTCAGGTTGAAGGCCTGACCTGTTTTTCGCACTTGGAATATAGGCTTAACCTTTTAGGGTAGTGCCGTCGTTTTGAGGCCTTTTATTTTCGCGCTTGACAGGCTTCTAAGCCGTCAGCTTTGGTGCTTGACGCTTTTACGCCTCGTAGATTTTAGATTGGCTTTTGAGCCGTCAGCTTGGGTGCCTGACGCTCTTATGCCTCGTAGATATTAGGTTGGCTTTTGAGCCGTCAGCTGGGGCGCCTGACGCTTTTGTGCCTTGTAGATTTTAGGTTGGCTTTTGAGCCGTCAGCTTGGGCGCTGGATGCTCTTACGCCTTGTAGATTATAAGTTGGCTTCTGAGCCGTCAGCTTGGGTGCTGGACGCTCTTACTCCTTGTAGATTATAAGTTGGCTTCTGAGCCGTCAGCTTGGGCGCTGGACGCTCTTACGCCTTGTAGATTATAAGTTGGCTTCTGAGCCGTCAGCTTGGGCACTGGACGCTCTTACGCCTCGTAGATTATAGGTTGGCTTCTAAGCCGTCGACTTGGGCGCCTGACGCTTTTATGCCTTGTAGATTTTAGGTTGGCTTTTGAGCCGTCAACTTGGGCGCCTGACGCTTTTATGCCTTGTAGATTTTAGACGTCGCTTTGGTATACCTGTTTGAAGATCCAAGCGCAGTACAAGAGAGATTGAATAAACTTCTAAACCTTGCATCAATTTTAAGAAAGGAAAAAGGTGCCCATTGGGCCCTCGAGATACATTTAGGCAAATACAAGTAGGAGCTGCCGCTCTTTTCTTATTGGTAGTACTTTCGTAGGTGCTCGGCGTTCCATGGATGGGGTAGTGTCTGTCCTTCCAGCGTTTCCAAGTGGTAGGTGCCTCTTCGATGCCACGACGTGACTCGGTAGGGTCCTTCCCAGTTGGGGCCGAGCTTCCCTTGGGCAGAGTCTCTGGTAGCACCCATGACTCTTCTTAGAACAAGGTCTCCGACTCGGAAGTCCCTGTACTTGACCCGGGAGTTGTAGTGCTTGGCCATGCGATCTTGGTACCGCGCGAGTCTTTGTTCGGCTACTGCTCTGTCTTCGTCAATTAGGTCCAGCCGTAGGTGCAATGCCTCATCATTCCTGCCTTCGTCGTGGGCGTTTACCCGGTAGGTCGAGAGTCCTACCTCGGCTGGGATGACTGCTTCGCTTCCGTAGGTTAACCGGAATGGAGTTTCTCCTGTTGGGGTCCTTGCCGTCGTCCTGTATGCCCAAAGTACGCTGGGTAATTCCTCAGGCCATATCCCCTTTGCCCCCTCGAGCCGAGTCTTGATAATCTTCAGCAAGGATCGGTTCGTCACTTCGACTTGGCCGTTGGCTTGGGGGTGGGCGGGGGAGGAGTAGTGGTTTTTTATCCCCAGCTGCGAGCAGAACTCTCGGAATGGGCCGTTGTCGAATTGTTTGCCATTGTCCGAGACTAGGACCCTAGGGATCCCGAATCTGCATATGATGGATTTCCAGACAAAGTTCTGCACGTTCTTCTCCGTGATGGTGGCCAGGGCCTCAAATTCTACCCACTTTGTGAAATAATCTATGCCTACTACCACGAATTTCAACTGCCGCATAGCCGTCGGGAACGGACCCATAATGTCTAGTCCCCATTGAGCAAAAGGCCACGGGGCTGTCATGGGAGTTAGCTCCGCGGGCGGCTGTCGAACAATGTTGCTGAACCTTTGGCATTTGTCGCAGGCTTTGACGTAGGCTTGGGCGTCTTTCTGCATGGTAGGCCAGTAATACCCAGCCCGAATCAGCTTATGCGCCAGTGATCGAGATCCCAAGTGGTTTCCACAAACTCCCTCGTGGACTTCCCTCATGACATAGTCGGCTTCTTCGGGGCTCAAACACCTCAAGTACGGGCGGCAGAAACCCCTTTTGTACAGGACGCCGTCCATTAACACGAACCTTGCGGCCCTGACCTTCAGCTTTCTGGCGGCCTCTCTTTCGTCCGGCAAGGCGCCATCCTTTAGGTAGGAGACGAGCGGCGTGGTCCAATTGCTTTCGGAGCCTATTTCCTGCACACTGATAAGCTCTATTAGTGGCGTCATTTGCACAAAGGAAAGCACATTGTCGGGGGGGGTCATGTGTTCGGAAGAAGCGGCTTTGGCAAGACGGTCGGCTTGCTCATTCTCTTCTCTTGGTATTTGGATCACTTCGGCCCTTAGCTCATCCACTCTTCTCTTCGCTTGATCTAAATATCTTCTCGTTCTGTCGCCTCTACACTCGTATTCTCCGCTTACTTGGTTAACGACGACCTGGGAGTCACAGTAAGCTACCACTTTGGTGGCCCCTGCTGCTTTGGCGAGGTCGATCCCAGCTATCAGTGCTTCATATTCAGCCTCATTATTTGTGGTGGGAAAATCTAGGCGAATCATGCATTCGATCTGATCTCCCTCGGGGGAGCGAAGTACGACACCTATCCCCCCAGCCTGTCTGGTCGACGATCCGTCTGAGTGTAAAGTCCATGAATGGTGCTCATCTGCCCCCTGGTCCTCGCCACTTGTGAATTCGGCGATAAAGTCAGCGACAGCCTGCCCCTTCATGGCGGTGCGCGGGCGGTACCTGATGTCGAACTCGGTCAACTCGATCGCCCATAAGGCCAGGCGACCTGCCGCTTCGGGGTTGTGCATTACCCGCCGCAAGGGTTTGTTGGTTAGGACAACTATCGTATGAGCTTGAAAATACGATTTGAGCTTGTGGGCTGCGGTGATTAGGGCGAAGGCGAGCTTCTCCATAGGTGGGTATCTCCCTTCCGCTCCGCGGAACGCCCGGCTGGCGTAATACACAGGCTTCTGGACCTTGTCTTCTTCTCTGACCAAGGCCGCCCTGACTGCCGCCAGGGAGACAGCCAAGTAAAGGAAGAGCTCTTCCCCTGGTTGTGAGGGGCTTAGTAGCGGAGGTGAAGAGAGGTAAGCATTCAGTTCCTCGAACGCCCTTTGGCACTCGCCCGTCCACTCGAACGACTTCTTCAGCGTGCGGAAAAAGGGTAGGCACTTATCTGTCGCCCTTGATACAAACCGGTTTAGGGCGGCTACTTTCCCATTCAAGCTTTGCACCTTCTTCGTGCTCTTTGGGGGCGCCATTTCTACTATGGCCCGAATCTTGTCAGGGTTGGCCTCGATACCCCTTTGGGACACCATGAAGCCTAGGAACTTTCCCGCCGCCACTCCAAATGCACACTTTTCCGGATTGAGCTTCATGTTGTAGGAACGGAGCGTATCGAATGTCTCTTTTAGGTCCCCCAGGTGGTCTTCCTTCCTTCTGCTTTTTACCAACATGTCGTCGACGTATACTTGAACGTTCCTTCCTATTTGGTCGGTGAACATTTTGTTCATGAGTCTCTGATATGTGGCACCCGCATTTTTCAGTCCGAATGGCATTACCTTGTAACAGAAGAGACCTTGGCTGGTGACAAACGAGGTCTTCTCCTGATCAGCCACGTCCATCCGGATTTGATTGTACCCTGAGAAGGCATCCATGAAGCTCAGTAGCTGGTGTCGGGCGGTAGAGTCCACCAGTGTGTCGACTCGCAGGAGGGGGTAGCTATCTTTGGGGCATGCCTTGTTCAGGTTTGTGAAGTCCACACACATGTGCCACTTCCCACTAGCCTTCTTGACCATCACCACGTTGGCCAACCAATCAGGATAGTACACTTCTCAGATGAACTCCGCATCTCGTAGCTTACCGACTTCTTCTGCTATCGCCCGGTCTCGTTCCGAGGCAAACACCCGTTTCTTCTGACGGACAGGCCGGAAAGTGGGTGACACGTTCAGCTTGTGCACCATGACTGACGGGTCAATTCCGGGCATGTCTTCGTGACTCCAGGCGAACACATCCTGGTTTTCTCGGAGAAAAGTCACGAGTGCCTGGCGAGCCGACGGGCTGGCGAGAGCACCGACTCTGGTGGTTCTTTCTGGCCTGGACTCGTCGAGTGCTATTTCCTCGAGCTCTTCGGCGGGTTCTGCCCCCACCCGCTGCTCTATGTTCATTGCCGGCAGGTGATTGTCTGCCTCCACCATCGCTACGTAGCACTCTCGCGCGGCGACCTGGTCTCCCCATAATTCCCCCACTCCGTTCTCGGTGGGGAACATGACCATCAGGTGGTAGGTCGACGTCACTGCCTTCCAAGCGTTAAGGGTGGGCCGCCCTATGATAGCATTGTAGGCGGACGAACAGTCGACGACGAGGAAGGTGACGTCTCTAGTGACCTGCCGAGGATATTCTCCAATCGTGACTGGCAAGGTGATGGCACCGAGGGGGTGAACTCTCGTCCCCCCAAACCCGATGAGCGAGACGTTGGTAGGTGACAAGCGTTCCTTGCCGATCCGCATCTGTTGAAACGCAGGGTAATAAAGGATGTCCGCGGAACTACCATTGTCGATCAAGACCCTATATGTGTTATAGTCTCCCAGCCGGATATTGACGACAAAGGCATCATCGTGCGGATGATGAAGACGTTGGGCGTCTTCTTCTGTGAACTCAATAGTAGGGCTGCTGACACGCGGCCTCTTCTGAGCGTCGCCCGCCGCCTGGACGTTCTGTACTGCCCTGAGGTAGGCTTTCTGAGCTTTCTTTGTCGATCCGTCGGTTGTCGAACTCCCGATGATCATCCTTATGTCTCCTATGGGCGGTCGAGGGCGCTCATTGTCCCGGCGGGGGACCTGTTCATGGCGAGGCGCTTCTGTCCTCTCTCGGCTGACGAACCTTTGCAACTTTCCCTGTCTGATCAGGGCCTCAATCTGCTGCTTCAAGTCGTAACAATCGGCGGTGTCGTGGCCGTGGTCTCGGTGGAAGCGGCAGTACTTGTCTTTGGGTCGTCTATCGGGATTCCCCTTCATTTTTCCCGGGAACGTCAGGGACCCCTCGTCTTTGATTTCCATCAGGACTTGGTCGACCGGGGCCGTCAGCGGGGTGAAGCTTGTGAACCTACCGGCAGGGGGCTGTGGTCGCCTACTGTCTCGGCCCTCCGTCCGAGGTTTCTTTCGTCCCTTATCCTGTTTGACGTCCTCGTGCCTTTCCCGCCGTTTGGGAGGTCTCTCCCCCCGAGCCTGTAATGCGTCTTCCGCATTCATATACTTCGTTGCCCTGTAAAATACCTCTAACATCGTCTTCGGGTCATTCTTGTATAGAGAGAACAAGAATTTGCCCTCCTTCAATCTATTGGTGAACGTGGCGACCTGTATCTTATCGTCCGCTTCATCGATCGAAAGTGCCTCTCTATTGAAGCGGGCTATATAGGACCTGAGTGTCTCGTCCTCCCGCTGTCTGATGTTCATCAAACACGCGGTGGATTTCTTATACCTATGTCCTCCGATGAAGTGCGTAGCGAACTGAGCACTGAGCTCTCTGAAGGTACCGATAGAGCCGGGTGTCAGCCTGCCAAACCAAGTCCTTGCCGCCCCCTTTAGCGTCGCCGGGAATGCCCGGCACATAATTTCGTCCGGCACGCCATGCAGGTGCATCAGCGTCTTGAAGGACTCCAGGTGGTCTAGTGGATCTTTGGATCCGTCGTAACTTTCTATCTAGGGCATGCGGAACTTTGGCGGCGTTGGGAACATGATGACGTGCGTGGTGAAGGGAGAGTCTGTACGGTGGACGAGGTCGTCGAGGTCACTGGATACTCGTCCCTTGAGGGCGTTCATCATAAAGTCCATACGCTCCCTCATCAACCGCAGCTCCTCGGTAGTGCTAGGCGGATCATTGTTAGCTGCCGACGGACGGCTTGTCCCCTGCCCTTCGGGTTGGGTCAAGGCGTTGCTCCCTTCCGGGCCTCCATGATCTCTCTCCCGAGCGCTGTCTTCCTCATTCTCTCCATGGTTGCCTGCCGTCGCATCCCTTCGCAATAGTTGTTCTTCCAAGTCATTGTTGCGCTTTGTGAGGCGCTCCACCGCGGCCGCCAGAGTCTGGACTTGTCTCTCGAGGGCCGTGGTGCGTTGTCCGTTGTCTTGATCGTTCATGGTGGTAACCCTTGAACGCGTGAGTACCATACAACTCTTTGTCCGGAAAGCACAGAACACAGCCTAAGTACGTGCTCTTTCCCACAGACGGCGCCAACTGATGGTGCCGAAAATCACCCTCAGTGAGTCGCAGGGTCTTCACGCGTTTCAGGTAGACCTGCACGAGTAGAAAGAACCTCAAAGGGAAGTACTGGTGTGGTACCGGCCAACGACCCTCCGACAGTCAAGTTAGTATTGCTCACAACTCCAGAGTGCTAAAGTCGGGGTAGAAACATGCGTACCTTTTTCATGAGGGCCGAGGGTATTTATAGTGGAGCAAAGTTGGGACTTTGGCGTGTCGGAGGAGAGAACCTCTAGTCAGAGCCATGCCCTATTGCGTGGAGTACAAGATATCTATTTCAGCGTTTGGCGTGCCTGACAAGACATGTCAGTCCTTTTAGCGTTCCCCCGTCACCCGTGCACCCCGTCGGCGCGTGGATGACGCCGTCAGAGCCGGCTGGAGATACGGTCAGGCATGATGAATGGAGCAGCGCCGTCACCCCTACCGTGCCGTCACCCACTCGAAGGGCGACGGCACCTTCAAGGACGACGGCACCTTCAAGTGGTATTATTCCCATCAAGAACACTCCAAGAAGAGATGATCACAAGTTTCCGCTTCCTCATTACAGAGCACACAGGAGAAAGAATTTAGCACCTTCTTTTCAAACAGCTTTGTACGAGTTGGTAAGCTGTCATTACATGCTCTCCAGATGAATGTTTTGATTTTGGGTGGAACCTAAGCTGACCAAATGCCATTCCAAAATGAATGAAGTTGAGCTGGATTGGATGAAGAAGCTTCATTACCTGTGGACTTTCTTTCAATCTCAATTTGTAAAAAGTATGCACTTCTGACAGAGAACACCCCGGATTTATTCCTCGTCCAAACTAGAGAATCTTCGGGTCTACGTAGGCTCAAAGGGATGGCTTTTATGATTGAGGCTTCAAAAGGGTAAAATATAGTATCAATGAGCATGGTTTTCCATCTAGGTTGAAATGATGAAAACTCCATGAGATCTGCAACTCTTGCATCAGATGGTAAAATTGTACGAGGAGAGAGGACACTATGATTGGCTTCAGATGGCAGCCACTTATCAGCCCAGATGTAGATCAAAGAACCATTACCAACCCTCCAACGACTCCCTTGTTTGATAAGTTCATGCCCATGAGTAATACTTCTCCAAGCATAGGAAGAATGACTCGGAACAGTAGCTGCAAAGTTCTAAAATTTCACATCTTTTCTCTCCTTTCTAACAACCAAAAAGATGAGTCTCAGGCAACAACAAAATAATTCAGACAGAAAAAGGGACTTTTATATAGTGGAATTTTAAAAAAAAAGCCATATACGTACTTTAGTATTTTTTTTTTTTTTTTTTGTGCTTTTTGAAACGAGATATTATAGTCGTTAAATCAATACAAAAGAGTAAAAAGAAATCAAATAGTTATCTATATATATATATAACCGAAGCCTCTGAAACTTCCACAATTTTTCACGTCAGCATTTAATTTTTATTTTTATTTTTATTTTTTAAATTTAATTTAAAAATAAATCTAATTTTTCCCCACCAAATACACGTTAAAAACCTGATACCTCTTTAAAAAAAAAAAAAAAAAAAAAAAAAAAAAAAAAAAAAAAAAAAAAACGTAAAAATCTCTCCTCTACTTACACACTAAACATCTCCTTCCCTAAACCTAAAACTCACCCTTCCCTTCCTCCAAAATCAAAACCCAAAACTCAGATTCTGCCCCCATTGCCGCCGCCACCATCGTCGCCATAGATTGCCGCCACCACGGAAAGGCTGCCTACTGAATGATGCAAATTCTCACACAACCACCATCACTTCTCCGAAAACATTACCAGTAAGTTTTTAATTTTGTTATGTTGTTTTTGGCTGTTAAGTATGCTTTAGGGTTACGTTTGGAAGTGTTTCTTTTGAATGATTAGCATAAATTGATGGGTTTGGAGGCGGTAGTGGAGCTAAAGTGCCTCTAAAAACATGTATAAGCAGATATTCTCTGATTTCAATCAAAACTGCGTCTTGGATTTATACATGGCTGTATTTTGATTGAAATCAGATAAGCCCCAACACCCTGAGGTAGAACAACCCCACTTGAGGGTGTGGCTGAAGAGAACAGAATCCCAACCCTTCGCCCTTAAAGTGTTTGATGAAATTCCTGAGCCAAACTGAAAAAGGGACCTGACTTTAGAAAGTTTATGTCAAATAATTGAAAATTGCTTCATATGTATTGAATGGGGGAAAAAAAGAGTCACATGGTTGATTCAATTTAGAAATAGAGTCATATAGTACTTCAATGGAAAAAATAGAATGAAGATAATCGGATGGGGAAATCTGTGATAGTCTAAATCCTATGCTAGCAAGGTTTTGTTTCTAATTATGAGCTTTGTTGACAATTGGTTTTGATGTCATTGATTGTGGATGTGTTTTGAAGTGATGACGTGGGTGGTTTTTATCAATATATGAGTGTGAGAAAGTTTAAATTACTATCTGGGTTTTCATTTTGGGGAAGCCTATATTTGATCATGGGAATAAAATGTGTGGATTGTGGACCTAGAATTGGTCACTGGGTTATGATCAATGGGGAGGTCATCTACTTCTGTGTTTTAGTTACTTTGGTCATGCACATCTACTTCTCTATTTGGTAACTAAGTTGGTTCTATTTGTGGAACTAAATTTCAGTTTCTTTCTTATTTGTATATATTAGTATATATTATATCTTGACGTTGTTTAGTCATTTTATCTTCAATCATAATTGCAAATTGTTCATGAAATCCTTGATTTGAAAGGAATTTTCTTAGAGTGGTTTGTAAGTAGATTTTAATACGGTAGAAACATAAAGTCAAATTTCCATTTTAAATGTTGAGTATGATTAGGCGCACGTCAATCAATCATTAGAACGTAAAAGGAAGTTAGAGGATTTGTAATATAAATGCACAGACCCAAAAGATAGTTGGAGAGGATTGCATAATCTGATGGTGGTGGTGGCAACAATGTTCCCTCATCAAGTAGTTTTTTCATCTTATTATTGCAATTTTTTATTGAAAGCACCGTTTATTTGTTTGTTTGTTTGTTTTTTTTTTTTTTTTTTTTTTTTTTTTGCTTTAGTTTCAAAATTTCAATTGATGGTTTCAATGTTTTATATACTTCTATGGTTTAAAGAATACTTCTTTAATGATTAAAGAAAAAAAAAATTAGTAGTGCTAGCATTGTAAAATTCAACAAGTCATGGATAATATAACACCTTTATGTACAAATTTACTAATCTATTGTTTGGTTTGTTATCCGCTCATCCAATAACACCCTTGATATCCCTACTTTAGGAGGTACAAAACAATGCAAAAAAGCTTGACTCTATTGCAACATGGATTATTTATTACTCCTTCTTGACTCTTTAGATACCCAATTGAATCTCACGTTGTTGGAGCTTTCATCATGCCTTGCGCTAATTGTTTCTTCTGTTCCATGGTAATATCACTTTGAGATGCTACACTTTACCTTGTCCAGTTCTTTACTATTATCTTTAATGCTGTCAAAACTACTTTGATAAATGCTGTAATAATTAGCTTCATCTTCTAAGAAAAATTATGTAACACAAAATTCATTTTTTTTTTTTTTTTTTTTTGGTAATTGGGTGAAGGGTGAAGACAAATTATGCGATAATTTCTCTGCTTATAACCGAGCAAAAGGAACTCTTTTTGATAGAGAAACTAGGCTGTTCCTTTGCGGTAGTGGTAATTATGCTTTCAATGTCTTACTTTTACTGTTTATGGAGAATAATATTCTAAATTAAAGTCGCTCATTCTTCTTTGGTATGTTTGATTCTTAATTTTTTTTTGTCTGAGATATATGCAATGTTTACTACATATCAACTTTAAAAATGTACTGTTCAATTTCTAGATATCATATTGAAGTGAACCCCATGTTTAGTTTTATAAGAACATTAATGTGAATTGTTTTGTTTCGCTATGGTGACTCTAAATCAAAATCATATATACTTTTCTAGGATAAGATTCAATCTTTCATTTGGGATTACTAGAGAATCTTTCTCCCTCATAGTGTATATATATGCACATATTCAGGAGGTACAAAACAATTCAAAAAAGCTTGACTCTATTGCAACATGGATTATTTATTACTCCTTCTTGACTCTTCAGATACCCAATTGGATCTCACGTTGTTGGAGCTTTCATCATGCCTTGTGGTAATTATTTCTTCTGTTCCATGGTAATATCACTTTGAGATGCTACACTTTACCTTGTCCAATTCTTTACTATTATCTTTAATGCTGTCAGGACTACTTGGATAAATGCTGTAATAATTAGCTTCATCTTCTAAGAAAAATTATGTAACACAAAATTGATTTTTTTTGTAATTGGGTGAAGGGTGAAGACAAATTATGCGATAATTTCTCTTCTTATAACCAGGTAAAAGGAACTCTTTTTAATAGAGAAACTAGGCTGTTCCTTTGCGGTAGTGGTAATTATGCTTTCAATGTCTTACTTTCATTGTTTATGGAGAATAATATTCTAAAATAAAGTCGCTCATTCTTCTTTGGTATGTTTAATTCTTAATTTTTTTTTGTCTGAGATATATGCAATGTTTTTTTAAATATTATAAATACATTGAATACTTAGTGGAAGTCATAAAATAAATGGAATTGAAAAAAAAAATCATAGCAAAAATACATGGTATTGGGACTTATGTGCATCACACGGGTTCTTTTGTAATACTTATTAAACCAAATGTAAGAGCACATTATGATTATTGTAAAATATTACTTCATAATATTTGTATTTATCTCATTTTTATTATTACTTCATAATATTACATGTTTCATCTTATATTAGAGTCAAATTAGCTTTCAATAATTGAAATTAGAGAGATGTTTAAACCTGAACATGTTAACATTTTATTTAAAACTATCTCGTGCATCGCATGGGTTTGTGACTAGTTTTTATGCAAATCCATAGTCTTTTGGTTAAGAATACAAATATTTTTGTTTACGAAGCATAGCACGTACATAATTACAGGACCCTAGTTAATTTTTTTTTTTTTTCCAAGTATCAATGTCACCTAATAGAAAGTTACAGGTGATGGAAAATGTTTCCTAATTCTTACTTTAAAAAATATATATATTATTATTTCCAATAAAAATGACTTCTCTCATATGTTTAGTAATATCTTAAAAAATGAGCTAGAAAACACGACTTTTTCTCTCATGTTTAGTTATAATCTTAAAAATGAGCCTGAAAACACTTAATACTGATCTTTGCTCACGATATAACATTTTGGAAAACATTTTCTACACTGCACTTGATCTGAAAAAATAAGGGCATATTTGGTTTAGAGTTTTGAGTGATATGATCCAAAACTCATAACTGAGTTATCAAAAAACATGGGATCCACACAATTTTTTTTTTGGTTTGGCTTGATTTCCTAATGTTGTTTTCATCACTCAAACTCAAAAATTTTGAGTGAGAGTGATGAAAACTGAAAACACCAAATTAGTCTTTTCAGAAGTTGAAAACTGAGTTTCAGTGGCATAATGGAAAATATTGTGACTTTATGAGACCCACGGTCAGACGCTCAAGACAAGACCACACGTGTTCTTCCTCCTTTTTCTTCTTCACTTTTTCTCTCCACCATACTGATATTTCTTCTCTCCCTCACCTCTTTTCTCTTTTCTTTCTTTCTTTTCTTCTTCAAGCTGGGTTCTTTCAGCTGCTTCTCTTTTTCTTATCTTTTTTTTTTTTTTCCTTCTTCACGACTGGGTTCTTTAGTCTTCTTCTCTTTTTCTTTTTTCTTTTTCTTTTTTTTCACTATGGTTTCTTTTCTTCTTTTTCTTCACACAATGATGGCAGAGATGGCAAAGGGCTTCGATTTCAGTTGTGATTTGTGTTTTAATCGAGTCAAGGTGTGTTTTTTGGGCTTGGAGTCATGGATTTTGTGGGGTAATTTTTTATGGTGTTTATTTTTATTTTTATTTTTATTTTCATTATATTTATGTAAAAGAATTTGCTGTGATGTTGAAGGTGTTGGTGGATCTGCTATGGTGGATGGGTTTGATTTTTGGTGATTTGTACGGTGGTGGATGCAAAACAATGGTGGTGGGTTGGATGTTTGAGAATTGCAATTGGTGGGTTTGTGGATTGTTGGAGGTCATAGAGATCGAAAATGGGAGGAGAAAGGTTTCAATGTTTCAAGCTTCGTGAAAGAGGAGAGGAAAAAAAAAATGAAAGGAGAGAGACATGTTACCATTCTGAGCTGCACAGTACATGGGCTCCACCATTTTGTCAAAATTTTGAGTTAAACTCACCCAGATTTGAAACCAAACAAAAATAAGAAAGAGTTAAGGAAAAAGTAGAGATATGAGATATGAAAACTGAGTTTTAGTGATGAGAAATGAGATTTGAGAATTGAGTTTTGAGTTAGGAGTAAACCAAACAGGCCCTTAAGTCTCTCTTCTCTTTTCTCATAAGAGAGCAAAGGAGAGAGAATGCTTATTCAAGTGGAAAGTATTTTCTATTCTATTATGTTTATTTTCCGTTCACTACCAAATAAGGATGGATTTTTTGTTTGTTGGTTGACTTGTGTTTTGAACCATGCTAAGCACTAGAAAATGTTGAAAACGTTTCTGGAAAAATATTTTTTTACCGAAATAAATAGAATTGTTTGAAATATTAGTTAAATGATTAAATTTACCACATGTCGGGTTTCACCTATTAAAAAATAGTTTTGACCCACACGTAAAGGTGGGTGTTAGAAGTATTGATTAAATGATTTAATTTTATCATATTTTAATAGTTTAAATTTTTATAAAATTTTAACAAAAACGTAAAAACAGAATAGGTCACAATCACACACAAAGAGGAGCTGAAGAGTAAGTGCCCAGGTAAAATGTCTTGGCATACTCGGCAGTGACTTCTCTACACCTTTTCAAAAGCTTCATTCAAACGATTCCAATAGGTGCTACCATCATTCTCAATTGGTTTTTCCGGATCCATTGCAGTCTTCCTCCTATGCTCTCTCATCAGATCTGCTTGCTTCAGCACCACTTCATGCACCCTTTGCTCCACGGATCTTGATGGGTTTGCAACTGCACTTGAATATGCAGAAACCCCAGATGAAAAACTAAGTTTAGAGCTCAACTTGTTACTACTACTACACCTGCAATAATTTCTGGGCATGAGACTGAGCAGAGAGTGAGCATTCTCTTTGGGACAAACCACACAAAGGACAGCAGACATCTCAGGCGTTTTTGCTTCGGTTTTAGCGTAGCTTAGGCTCTGCTTATGGAAAAGTTTGGACTTTAGACCAGTGGTTCAGAGACGTAGAAAGGAAGTGCTTGAGTTTATAACAAAGGGTGACCACCATAGACATAGACCAGTAGTTGAGAGACAAATTAAATAGTAGTATTTGTTATTAAACGCTTAAACCATGTTTCTGCCAAAAAAAAAAACGCTTAAACCATGTGTTCTCTTTAAATCACAAAAGCTACTTCTTTGATAATGATATGTATTACAAAACCTAGTCTATTTCTAAGTAAAAAAAATGACAGGGTTTATACTTATTCATTTTATAAGTTTTTTTTTTTTTTTCATCAAGTCAAGACAGGGTTTATACTTCTTTGTGTTTTTTTTTTTTTTTTTTTTTTCTTTCTTAAGAGGGAATCGTTTACGAATCTCTAATTCAACAAAAAAAAAAAAATAAAAAATAAAAACTTTACCACTTTTTAGTTTTACCAATTAGAACCCACACAAAAACTAAAACAATAATCAGGGAAACATATTATGTATTATAATTTGTAAATATTAAATATTAATGACCAAACTTCAAAATTTTGTGACAAAGATACATTGATCGAGCAGATAGAAATTTTATGTTTCCTTTGACAAAATGTATCAAACCAAAACTTTTATTTGCCCTTTTTTTCATTGGAGAATCACAATGTGTTATTGAAAAGAAGATAGCTCTTTCCTTTCCCTAGAATATCTCTTCTCGACATGGAATTTTACCAATTCAACCAACACTAGGGGTGTCCACGGGTTGGGTCGGGTCAGGTTTGTGCCCGACCCGGACTCAACCCAAAACTTTCCGGTGGGTGAAAACGGAACCTAAAACCGACCCGAAATGCTAGTCAAATCAGGCGGTTTGGGTCTCGTCAAGTTTCGGGTTGTACCACCGGGTTTCAAGTTGTATTGCCAGTGATGTTATTTTGGCCGAATCTGTCAAGATCTCGCTAGATCTCGTTGGATCTAGACTAGATCTCGTTGGATCTAGACTAGATCTCGACGAGATCTCACTGGATCTCGTCGAATCTGATGGGATTTCAAGTAATCTTCACCAAAGAACTTTTAAATTCAAGAATACATTTTATATCTTTTAAATTCTGTCTGCCAACAGGGATAATAGATTTTTTTTTTTTTTTTTTTTTTTGAGAATCAACATGGATAATAGATTTAGTTAGTTCATCAAATCTTATCTCTCTATTTTTTTTATTTGTAATTTTCCTGAAAAATCTTATCTATTTTTGCTTCTTCGTGCAATCAAATACACAAATATATTTATAATGCGTCACCTTTATGAATTAATTAATATGACCATTGTGGCCACATGTGGGATGCGCGTGTACTATGTGTAGGGGCTAGGGAAGGCATGACTGAGACCTTTATTTTTATATATATAAGAGCATCACCATCAAGTATTTTTTTTTTTTTAAATGTCATTTTAACACACCAAATATCTACTTTATTATTTTAACACACTATTTTACAATTCACTATTTATCACATCTTCTATTTTTTAATTCTAAACATCAAAATAATATATTCAACACATTAAAATAATCTAAAAAAAACTTTTAGAAATATATATATATATACACACACACAAAATCCTCCACCACCCACGCCCACAAATCAAGCGCCACAGCCCACAACCACCGACTACCCCCACAAATTCAACCACTGACCACCAATATCAGCCACTGCTACCAAAAAAAAAAAAAAACTCAAACAAATTACAACTAATATCAGCCCCTATACCAAAACAAAAACAAAAAAAAACAAAACAAAACAAAACAAAAACCACAACATCAACCACCACAACCCAATCGGCGAGGTGTGGAGAAAGGTGAGATCAGCGGGCGACGGCTCCAGGCGAGCGTTCCGTCTGTCCACAATTCTCTGCAACCAGTTCCTTCTCGGCGGCACGGCAGCAGCGTTCAGCGGAGTAGAGTGAGGACAAGAGAGGAAGAGAGTGAGTGAAAAAAAAAAAATGAAAGTGAGACCAGAGAGGAGAGAGAGAGAGAGAGAGAAAGTTGTGTTGCAAACAGAGACAGAGATGTGTTTGGAGAATAGAAAAGCAAATAAAATAAGCAAAAGAATTTTTGGCGTTGTTGTCTGTACTTTCTCATATTTGAGACGGTACTGTAGCATGTTGCAAAATTTTGGCACATTTGGAACACCTCATGAAGCTTGAATAATGGTGTTTGGTGTGTCAAATGTCAAATATTTGGCATTTAACACACCTGATGGTAGTGCTCTAAAAGAAGGTGTGAAACACATTTTTTTTTTTATTAAAAAAAAATTGCAAAAACACAAAAGGGTATGATTGACATAATATTGGGCCTGTTTAGATACCGCTTATTGCTGAAAATTGAAATTGAAAACATTATAGCAAAATAATTTTTAAATGTGTGAATGGTACCGTGAGACCCAGTTTTAAAGTTTTTTTGCTGAATAAAGTATTTGCGAGTCTCGTGAATAGTGCACGGGACCTACTGAAAAACACTTGAAGTAGCTAAAAAATCATTTCAGCTCTATCCAAACATTCACATTGTGGTGAACAGAGAATAGTTCACAATACAAAAAGTTTGAAGGTAGCAAAAATTTCACAAAAGATGTCACAGTACTCTTTCTTGCTTACGTACTGTGAATTGTGATGAGCCAGTGCATGCCTTAATTCAAAATACGAATTGTTATTGAGAAAAATGTTTCTCCTTATGGACTTGTCTTAGGTACAATGCATGCCTTAGATCCAATGCAATAGATCCATTGGAATGATTACACATAGACAACAGTAAAACCATGTCATTATCGTGATGGGTCCAATGCGATAGGACACGAACCCATGAATTGCACTCTCCTTATATTCTCTCTCCTTTATTTATTTTCAAAAATTAGATAGCTACAATCAAAAATAGAGATTTGAACTATAAATGTCATGTATACTGCAAGAGGTGTCAATTAAACAGTTGAGCAACAAGACTCCTAACCTTTATTTGTTAACTTAACGATGTAATGATGATAGCATTCCTATAATAAGTATGGCGTATCTTTGCCATTGTTGTGTTCTTGAACTCAGTTACTCAAAGTCTCAAATCAAATCTCAACATTGTATTCAAAATCGTCTTATGGATCATTGAATTGGATGAGAGATTTTGCACCCTCATATATAGATTTTTTTTTTTTTTAATTTTCTTTTTCCTCTTTCTGTGTGTGTATGTGTTCACCTCATTGATTGCTTCTTCTTCTTCTCTTTTAATAATTTGATAATTAAATGAGAAAACTTAAACCCTTAACATCTTCATTAATTGGAATGTCAATTAAGCTAGAAAATTCTTGGTATTAATCGTTTCTTTTAGATTTATGTGATTAGTTTATGTAGTCATCCCTTTTCTTGATATGAAACTTTCAACCATGAAAGTAAAGATCTGATAGAAGCCATTTCGAAGAAAAGCTCCTCACTAACAAAAATAATAAGAAATCATATTCATAACCACAAGAACCATTACGAGAATACCAAAACTTACATATCCACGACCCCTATAATGACACAAATAAAACTTCATCTGAATCCCATAAACTAACAAGCCTGTAAAAAAGACTAAGAAAGAGAACCCAGATACACTCTAACGTATACAAAAAGTAAAACAGTACTGGTGCAAAGAATCATCCAAGCAAAGCTAGAAGAAACAAGGATGGAAATGTGGCATCTCAACTCTCAAGGACTAGCGTAATAGTGCTTCACTTTGATGGAGGTGGGGAGAGGAAAGGAATTGTTGGGATTGTGGTCGGAATGGTGGGGATCGAAGGAATTGTGGTTGGGATGGTAGGCAATGGATTAGCTGGGAGAGGAGGTAGTGTCACCTTGGGAATTGTGGGCATGGTTGGCAACGTTGGGAGTTGGGTGCTTGGCAATGGTGGCAATGTGGACATTGGAAGAGTTGGTTGATTTGGCAGTGTTGGCAATATGTTGGTAGGCAACGGTGGCAATGTGATGGTTGGTAATGTTGGCTGAGGTGGGACTTGGGCGCTTGGAAGTGGTGGCAATGTGGACTTTGGCAGAGTTGGTTCAGTCGGCAATGTTGGCAAAGGAGTGCTAGGCAGTGGTGGCAATGTCGCTTTAGGCAGTGTGGGCACTGATGGCAAAGGTGGCAATGTGGCCTTTGGCAGAGATGGGATTATAGGCAGTGTTAATGCTGGGGGTGGAGCGGCTGGTGTGTCCAAAAGGTAACGAGCCACGAGGCTCACATCGATGCTTGAGAGTGACAATGCTATGATCATAGACAGAAGAAAACAATGCCTAGAAAAAGCCATGGTTTAAATGGTAGGAGCTAGTTCACTTCTAGTATTGGCAATGGCAAGTGGTGTTAATTGAAGAAAACTTATAATCTGGTGTATTTATAGAGGCCAAATTCTAAAGGATTCTGAGGACTACGTAAGTTTGATGAAATGTGGTTGCTGTAGGGAGAAACATCGGTTAGTTCACCTTCCAAGATAGGCAAATTGGAGCAAAACTAGTACTAACTATTCTAGAAAGATAATGCCATGAAAATTGATATTCACCTTTATGAAATCAGACCAACATTTTTTTTATGGCTCATTAAAATATGTCAATTGAGTTATTGAACGAATTTTGGACCAACAAGTTTGTAGTAGGGTCGACTAGGAAGTTTACTTGTTCAAATGGACTATGGCTTCTTGTGACACAAATATAGTCTTACATTAAATGAATATATCTTGCAGAAGGTGGAAATCAAGTCTGCAGAATTAATTAATCAAAATATCCATATGTCTAGAATTTTATGCTTTATGGTGGAATTTGAAGTGCATATAATCAATAAACTACAAATAATAATTTGATACCATATGAACCTATTTACAAATTTATATAGTCCAATCTCAAGTTTATATAAGTATATTTTTAGACAAGTATACATAAAAATATAATATAAATATATGAAATTAAATTGAACATCATATTCATGAACATATCATTATTTTTGAGCTTGACTTATTCAATAAACTTAAACTTAAACTTGACTTGTTTGCTAAACAAACGAACAATAATAAATATTTTCCCAAATCAAACTCAAGCTATTTATTAAAACAACTTAGTTCATTTACGCCCAATATTCAAACTACGCCAAGGCATCAGGTTCATATCTCATTACTAACTTGCCAACTTTGAGGGTCCCTTAAGTGCTCTCCCCAAGGCAACAGGAAGTGATATTAATTTCTTTGCTTTTGCTACATAAGCCCGCTTTGTGAAGTTGTTGTAATCATTAGCTTCAATGGCATCTAAGATTTGTCGGTACAACAACAACGATGACCATACTGCCCATCTACTAGCTAAGTTGAGCTCTGAAATCCCCTTCTCGGCTTCATCATAGAACATCCTAGCTCGCTTTATCTGGCCCTTCATGAAACTACGCCATTTATCGGTCACTTTCCCACAAAATATGTCATCATCTGACAGGCCAGCTTGTGCTAGTTCATCTTGTGGGAGATAAATTCTTCCTCTGATAGCACTGCAAAGTAGAAGGTGCAAGTGTTTTTGTATATTAAAAATAAAATAAAAACCTATATAGGACCACAAAATATTTACGAGAAAATTACATTTTACTACTCTAAATTATATCCTATAGGGTTTATAAAATGAATAAAATTGTTCATCAACAGCTTAAATTTGGTTCATGGCTATTGTTTGAACTCAGTCACTAACACAACGAAATAGACTTCAACTCAAATTTAAATCTCAATTATACAAGAATTAATCTTAAAAATAAGGTTCAGTTTCATATGTTTGTGAATGCTAAAAGATAATCTTATGCAATTAACATGATGAACAACTTAAATTTTCATTTTGATTAGGGTTGGTTTGGGATCCACTTATTTTGTTGAAATTGAAAACTTTTTGCTAAAAGTATTGTAGATAAGGTAAAAATTAGCTGAAATAATACAATGGGACCCATAAATAGTACCAAAAAATGTAATGAGGCCCATGAATAATAGCAAAAAAAAAGTTGAATAGTAAAATAAGCTGGCTTTTTAAGCTGGAGCCAAACGCACATTAAATAATTACTATTGAAGTGTAAATGAATTTTGGGGGGCCCAAGGACCGAGGAGGATCAGACCAGAGAATAATTTACTTAGTCCAAGCCTAAAGAGATTGATTTGCTCTGAGGATTTCGCCCACCCGAGGATGGAAACAGAATCAAGACAATTGGAGTCCTATGGTGTTCCAAGGTAAGGAGAAGGGATAGCGATGGAGGCAAGGATGATAAGAGGAAGTTTCCTGGAAGGAACACTTCCTTCCTCCACATTAAATGCCCTGCACAATCTTATCAGCTGCATTAATGTGAAAATGACCCATGAATAATAACTTCACAACTAGCAACCCCTTCCACCACTTTCACAGAGTTTTGATGGAACAAGTATCTTTAGGAATGCCTGGAGGCACACAGGTGGAAGGTTAGGATGCAAGGAATGGGGATATAAAAGGAGAGGAATCTTCCAAAAAAAAGGGGATGGACATTTTCTCTAAGAAATAGAAAAACAAGAAAGTGAACAATGCATTATTTGGTGTAGAACCTAAACAAAATATATATAAGAAACTAATCCTTGGACCTACCCGAGGAGAGCATTTTTCTCATTCACTACATGCATTACACCTCTCTGTTACTCTGGGCTCTTCGGCCTTAGACTTGAACTTAGCTTAGAATTGCACTTGAAGTATTTTCCCACTCTCTAAAGAAAATTCTATTGTTTGGGCTTGGTTTTAAGGACAAGGTACCACTATTCTTAGTGGGCTTGGGCCTTTATTTTCTAAGCACTTACAGAATTAATTAGTAGTTTTGGTGACTAATATGCATTATCAAAGGTAGAAAATATAAGGTTTAAGTAAAAAATTGTAATATATAAATTAATTTATTTAATCAATTCAATATATATTAGTTCGTTTGGGAAACTAGCAAGCTAAACTTTAAACCTAAAAAAATAACTTGGAATTAAACTTGACCTTAATATCAGAGTACACACACACACACACACACACACACACATATATATATATATATATATATATTGTTGGTGCAAACACAATAATAATGAAATAACACAAAGAGAAACTGAATAATACTTCCTTACCATTTTTTTTAGTGTATATTGCAGTATTTTGGATTGAGTCTAAATGAGTCTATTTATAAGTTCAATGGGCCTTAAGAAATTATTACCCAAATTATCTTAGTCAATTCATATTAACCCATTAATCACCACAATTAAAAATAATAAAATAGTCTCTCTCATTTTCAACGTGGGATTAAACAATTTCACTAACTCCTCATCTTCTATATTCGCTCCCACATCATTTTACATTTATATTGTAATATTTATTTATTCTAATTGATTAATATTAAAATGCTCCAATATATATATATATATATATATATATATATATATGAAAATGGGAAGATGTATATCTGCGTTATAAGAACCTTACTCTTCTCCCACGTCTCTGAGTATGTTGGTGAGTTGATTAGCGATTCCAAGGGCTAATGCAGCATTGTAAACACTCTCTATTGAAACCTTTGATTTTGGTGCTATCCCTATCACTGGAACACTCATAAGCCCCACAGTGCCGGCAACATGGTAGCAGTAAAGGTAGAGCTCATCGAAGTCCTCGTATCTTGATTTTGTCAAGTCTAACTTCATTCCTTCTATCATGTCTTTGAAAGGCTGTCCAATGAAACAAGTTACAGTTAATTGGTCAATCTTAGCACCTAATATTGATGTACATTCTGTGCTGTCTAATATTCAAGTGAGCATGCCAGTTTGTTTAGAGCATTCACAGGTGCAAAAATTGGAGTTCTATTCATATTATGTTATTTACTTTATACTACATTTTATTATAATAATAATTTTTCTTGACTTTTTTAAATTTGTATCTTTCTTCACACACAACAACCATCATTGATGCGTAAGTAAAGAAATACTAAAAACTTAAATGCAAATTGAATAATGTCAATTTAAATTTATACGGTAATTATATCAAACTTGTAAAGTTACCCAATTATACACTGATATTTTTAGACCAAAATGTGTAAATTTTACACTTTTTTTCTGTTATACATTTACTTATATGAGTGCTTTAAGCCATTTGGAATATACCTGTGCATCAATAGGGTACTTTGATGCAGTATCAGATAGAGCAACATCATACACATCACACGGTCGACCTTCAAAAATATCATTTAATCTTTTCTCCCATCTTTCTAGATCCTTGAGTGTGGTGTATGTAGCATTAGGCCCATCCACAAGTTCGTCAGTTCTCCTGCACCACACTACAGAGAAGAAGACATGCCATCCTTTCAATCAACACTTTTGATTATATAACTCTAGCTAATAGAGCGTTGGTTATTACACATACATTGTACATATATACAAATTAGTTTTTAACTGAAATCGTGACTGTGTGTATAAGAGTAATTTCTGGTCTTAATATATGTACATCAGCTTTCAACACTTTTCATGTTTTAAAGGTAGGTGGACATCATTTTTTTGTCTTTTAAAATGTTTACTGCAATTGTGGATATTATATGATAGAGTGAGTATAAAGAATATTTACTGTAATATATAAGCACTAGTTATTTAAACAGTAGCCAGAGCAAAGTAAAACATGAAGCTCAGGTGATATTAGCTAGGCTCCAACAAATACCACTAATCGCCCAAAAAGCTCGTCGCAATTCCGGCATCATGAGTAGTGTACCTGAAAATCGCACATGAGAAGCTCAGTTCAACAGTATTTGCCCAATTTTATTTTAAAAATAATTTATAATGCATCAATTAAAAATTACCACAAGTTAATTTCAAAAAATGTACTCATAGTCATAGCTGAAAGAGGTTTTTTTTTTTTTTTTTTTTTTTTTTTTGGGCGGAGAAAACGTTGAGACTTAATAGCCTGTTTAGATTGAGGGGGAGAGATAGGTTAAATTCTGGTCAACTCTACTCTACTTCTCTCTACTCTCCCCCCCCTCCCCCCCCCAAAAAAAAATCCAAACAAGCTATAAGAATGTGTGATGCGAATGGTGATGGTTGTTGTCGTTGTTCCATTTTTTTTTTTAAATAAATAATAGGTTGGTTTGTCTAATCTTCTTGAACAGGAATATACTTAATCAGATTATTTATTGAAAATTAGTTAAGATATAAATATACCACAAAAAATATATAAATTTTAAAAATTTTGTTTATATACATTTAAACTAAAAAGTTTTTTTAGGGGAAAAAAAACTTTCTTTCTCTTTTATTTTGCATTGTAGATAAACCGCCTAATAATTCCATTATATGTTGAACAACATTAGAATTTATTTATTTTTAATAGATATGGTAGAATTTAGAATGTGAACCTTCAAACAAGCACTAATATAATTATCAGAACTGCAAAAGGATCACACTAAAATGAATTTTATATATATATATATATATAGAGAGAGAGAGAGAGAGAGAGAGAGAGATATGATATATCCACAACATTTTTACAACATTTTTATAACAAATCTTAAGTGGCAAGTTGTTACTAGTTATTATTGTTGAGGCAAAAAAGTAATCTTAGTGTTAGGTTCAAATATGAACTGATAACAACTAACCACCTGTAGTTTGTTATAAAAATATTGTAAAAATGTTGTAGACGTAGCATCTCTCATTTATATATATATATATATATATATATATATATATATATATATTGGCAATCAGAATAATAACTACAAAGTTCTAAAATTTTGCATCCTATCTCTCACATGTAAAGAAAATCGCTCGTTAGGCTCCCAAAGCGGAACCAACCAGACTCTATAGTGGACTTAGATAAAATCTTTCTTTCTTTATGTTATAGTCTTTAAACCTAAAGAAAAGAATAAAGTTCACTTAAAAAATAGAAAAGAGTAAAACAAAATCAAATTATTATTATTTTGCAAAGATATAGAGTCCATTTGAATACCGCTTATTTTGCTAAAAACTGAAAACATTGTAACAAAATAATTTTTAAATATGTGAATAATACCGTAGGACTCATTTTTAATAAAAATTTTATTGAAAAAATAGGTTTGTAGGTCTCGTGAACAGTGCACAAGACCCACTAACAGACACACTCCAGTAAAAATTTTGCTGGTCAAAAAGGTAGTGGGTCTCGTGCACAGTGCACGGGACCCACTGATAGACACATTCTCCCGTGAAATGCACTTCTCAATAATAATAAAAAAAAAAAAAAAAAAAAGGAAAACGCAAACGCAACATGCCAGAAATGCAATCCAAACACATACTAGTCTTTTTGGTTAAGAATCCAAAATCTTTTTCTTTAAGAAGTATAATTAAAATATAGAATACACATATATAATTACTGACTTGTATATTTAAAAAGAGTAATTAATTATAAAATTTTCCAATAATATATAAATATGTATTCAGTCCTCTCACATATTAGTAAGTCCATAATTAAAATCAATATGGAACCTACTATTCAAATAAGAAGAAGGAGCTAGGCTGAGTAATGTAGGCTTGTCACCAGGTAGGGCAACAAAAGTCGTTGAACCTATGTTATTTTTCACCAAAAAAATAAATAAATAAGAAAAAGAAGGAGTACGTAATTAATGCATTCTCAAAATATTCTATAATTTTCCATTTAAAAGTAACAATCTTTTTTAATAGATGGTAATGCTGGAAATTGTTTTGTAAAAAAATCTCTCTTTTCTTTTTTAAGGAAAATTATGAAAAGTTTATTTGTTTTCTCATGTTTAAAAACATTAGAAAATGTTTGATTGTGATCTTGAAATAAAATAAAAAACATTGCCCTTTCCATGTCCCGAACATCAAAAAATGTAGAAATTATTTTCTTAGAAACAAAATAGATTTTGATCACAAATAGTGTTTATTACACATATTTACTCGGTTTTAACACACAACCCAAAACAAAAACAAAAAAACAATGACTTTAAAGCCACGGTTGTCAAATTAAAAATAGTGATTCAAGTTACGATTTTAATTGTTTTTTGGAATATGTGCAAAATAGTTTGTATGTAACAAATTAAACTCTAGAATGAAATACATACTAAGGTACAGAAAGAGCAAGTATATATACCCAAGTAAAATGTGCTGTCATGGTCGGCACAGAACTCTCTACACTTTTCATATGCTTCATTCAATCGATTCCAATCAATGGTAGTGGTACCATCATTCTCAACTGGTTTTTTCAGATCTAGTTCACTCTCTCTCCTATGCTTTCTCACCAGAGCTGCTTGCTTTAGCACCACTTCATACACCCTCTCCTCCGAGGATCTTGATAGGTTTGCAACTGCCCTTGAATAAGCAGAAACCCCAGATGAAAAACTAGGTTTGGAGCTCAACTTATTACTACTACACCTCCTTTGTGTGCAATAATTTCTGGGCAAAGAGTGATCACGACCATGCACTCTGGGACAAACCACGCAAAGTACAGCAGACATCTCAACTCTCAAGCAAAGATAATCTTCTTAATACTTTTTTTTGGAAATGAGGTAGGCTCTCTGGATACGGTATCCACTTTATAACAACTACGTGCACATGCATATGTCACCAGACTCACCACACCATTGACCAGTATTATAAACAGTAACGTCGAAGAGTACACAGATTCTCTGAACAGAATTGAATGTGAACGACAATTTGCTACAGTATTTTTACTATGCACCGACACACGTTTTTTATCCCATTGGTGGTTGTGGTGAGGTTATCAATCTGCAAAGGTTCTTACAGGTACGTACTCGCCAGTGTACGTACTAGGTCCTCCCAATTCAACTTTTCTGTGCATATATTTGATTTAGAGCGTCCGTAGCAGATGTTGTAAAAAATGGAGGAGAGGCCACCACCGAAATTGTTGCGACCACCGAAACGGAAAAACGTGAACAAAAATTGTTGCGGCGACTTCTCAACCGCGATAGGCGAGATCGGCTGGGCGTCTACTGGGCGAGATCAAATGGGCGTCTAATGGGCGAGATCGCGCGGCGGCGGCTTCAGATGGTGAGGGAACGGGTATGGAAGAAATGGAGGAGAGGAACAGAGGTGAGAGAGAAGAGAACCGTCGCGCCGCCGCTATCAGATTTGACCAGCCAGTCATGACCCAACACTAAACCGGATCAGATCTCAGCCGCGATCCACTATCCACGAGTGAAAGGAAAAGAGAATCGATGAGAAGAGAGAAGGAAAAAAAAATGATAAAAACGGCACTGAACAGAGGATAAGAAAAGAGAGGAAAAGAAGAAATGGAGGAGAGGAACAAAGGTGAGAGAGAAGAGAACCGGTGAGAGAGGAGAGAGAAGAGAGAGGAGAGAAGAGAGAAGAGAGCTAGTGAGAGAGAAAAGAGAATAAAAAAGTCATAAAAAAATTATGCAACATGCTACAGTACCGTCACATATTTGTGACGGTACTGTAGCATGTTGCATAATTTTTAACATTTGCAACATCTGATAAATCTGTGTTTTTTTGTTTGATATGTTAAATGTGCCAAATATTTGGCATTTGGCACATTTAGCACGTCTGCTACGGATGTGTTGGGTAATAATCATGTTTGTATCGCATACAAAACATACGCAGCGGAAAATAAACGGATCTACTTCATTCGCAATAGATAACATGCACTATGTAGGTTTTAGAATATAAGAACAAGAGAGTGTACCTTGATGCGGTGAAATTCAAAACCGAATGAAGAAGTACTCGGGAAGATTTTCAATATTCACTCCAATTCCACTTGATGCCCAAGATGTGTGGTCTCTCAATCAGTTCTATGTCTCTAGAGAGAATATGAAAAAGTGACTCTCTTTCTTATTTCATTACCATAATTATGATAAAACATACAAAACCATTTTATTCTATATAAAATTCTGTATGTTTCTCTCCACATAACTGATTATCTAATTGGGCTAGCCTTTTGGGCCTTTCCAATTGGGCTTTAGTGTGTGGCTTGGAGTGGGACCAAAAAGGGAACAAATAAGACACTAGCTCCAATGGGTCTTGGGCTTTTCTGTCAACTCTTGACAAGTCCAAAGTTACCATTAATTATATTTAATACCACTATATAAATATAATTGCACTCTAGGCCTCATTAATAAATTATATCCCAAGACTTTATTATATATGCAACCCCCTTCATAAAATATTCGTAGTAATACAAAGTCATGAATATAGACTGCCACTTTGTAAATTACTACATCTTAATCCTTGAGTACCCGGTTTAATCCTTTTAAGTTATTCATCATATATTTATGAAATCCAATTTCATAAATATATACTTTAATCTTACTAAAGTGGTTAGGCCTAACTCTCTGAATAACTGTACCCATTAAACTTATCTCAAGAGAACATTTTATATCTCCGTTAAGAGACTATGAATTCCATCTTGAGAATATATGTTACATCAACACTAAGTGTGGCTGCCCAACATACTGAGGTTTTGACCGTTACTTTAGATCTCACTCCTGATATATCAAAGCAACCTACATTTCATGATCAGGTCCATTATTCTCTCAGGATTAAGAGTTCATGTGAATACAAGTCGTGAGATTTATTATTCAATTGATAGTCGTTAGGAGAATAATAAATCTCACAGCGGTCCAGTTCAATATGTCTTAACTCTTAAAACATATCAACATATTAACTAGAAGTCACCACTTCCATGATCAAGACAAATCATCGTAGTTAATATGTTATAGTCTTCGCAGATGAAATGCCCAATTTCATCACCGACTACGAACCAAAATTCTGAGTTTACAAAGAACTTGTGATCTATATCTTCTGTGACTTTTCACATAAATCACATACTATGCATCTCATGGACTATTTGATAATGTCTGAATATTCATGTTACCATTATTTTAGATAAGAATAAAACAACTTTATTAAACACAATATTAAGTCATACATCACGTCTCACATAATGTCATACATAATATCATACATAGTATCATACAATAGGATTTAAGGGCACATATCCTAACAGGATGCTCTTAAGGGTGTGTTTTTTTTAAGGTGAAATAGGTTCGATGAAATACTTTGGAGAAAAAAATAAGAAATAAATTTCTTTTGGAGTGTATTTAGTTGAGTGGACACGACTGGCTCAATAGGTGATGTAATTAATGCAATTGCCTAAAACCCCAAATAAAAGAGGGCCTACACTGGTAAAAAAAATTATATATAATATATTTATCTGTTACTATAAATTACACGGTTTCTCACTTTATCTATTACTATAATTATTATACCAATTAATAATTTGATGTGTAATTTTGCATCTCAAAAGGTAAGAAAAATATATTTTAAATAAAAAAGTTCAATATATATAGTATTTGATTAATATTTAAATATAAAAAAAAAATCTCACTTAAAATTTTCGCCTAAGACCCTCGAAGTCATTAAGCCGGCCTTGTGGTGGAGAGGAAGGAAAATAAATAGTAGGACCTATGTATTTTCTCCTCGACCCCACCAAAAGTTTTCTCCAAAAATGAAGAGAAAACTAAAAGTAGAAAATGGGGCTGCTTGATAGACAAAAATGTCTATGTGCACTTGCACATGGGCAATTCGTCCAATTCATTTCTTCTTCCTTTTTTTTTTTCTTTTTTTTTTTTTCCTTTTTTTTTTCTTTTTTGCCCTCTTTTTTTTTTTTTCTTTTTCTTTTTTTGATTTCCTAGGCTATGGGTATGATAATTGTTTTGATTTTCTTCTTTTTTTGGTTTAACTAGACTTTTTTTTTTAGACATGATTTTTTTTTTTAATAAATTGGGTGATTTTTTTTTTTTTTTTGGTTGTTTGTCACTTTTTTGTTTTATTAGATATCATTTTTTAATAAGGATATATTAGTAAATTTATACAAACTCACTTTTTTCCATCCCTCCACTTTTTCACTCTTAACCAAACAAAAATGAAAGAAATTAAAATCTTTTCTATTCTCCCACTTTTCTATCCTCCCAACATTTTCTATCTTCCCACTTTTCCATCCTTCACTACAAAAAACGCGCTTTTAAGCTGCGCTTTTAAGCTGCGTTTTGAAGCTGCATTTTTTAAAAACGTAGCTTCAGGGGGTAATTTGAGCTGCGTTTTTAAAAATGCAGCTCCACCCTTGACGTGGAGCCGCGTTTTTATAAACGCGGCTAACTCTACGATAAGAAAGGAATTCAGTATAAAACAGTGATCAATACTATTTTCCCACATGCAATCTAACTCTACAATAGCTAATAATGTCTAATCAAATGAATTTAATCCTAAATCAAGATCAGGATACTCTATATTTGATTCCAAATGAAAAGGGTATATTTCCTTGTGAAACTTTAGTTTTTTCGTATATCTAAAGGTGTATGGTGCTATGTAATTAAAAATGTCATTCCATTAAGTAATGAAAGATAATTTTAGAATCATATATAACATCACCTTTAGATTAGTGAAGATATTAAATGGACAAGATGAACTCCATGGATTACAAGACTATCACTTATTTGAGTGATATAATATATAGGTATGAAAAAAGTATCAATTTGGTTATAAAAATCATGTTACCTAGAAAAGAATAATAATCTCTAACAGGATCATTTCCATGGATTATATGGCTATCGCTGATTTGAGTGTTATTCTATGGGTACGTATGAAATAGTATCATAGGATATAAGAATCATGTTACCTTAAAAATAAGAATAATAATTTCTATGACCCTTGGTCATTACTTAAAACACAAAGTCTCTGAATTAGGGTTGTAGATATCTTTATAGTCCTTATAAAAGTAATTACTTACCCTAGCTCTAGTTACCTGCACCATTTTTCTTAGTTCTTACAACCAGATCGAAGATATTGACAATAATGCATGCATATGGTGTCGTATACCATAAATACAAATCTAATAAATATTATGTCCCATACCTACTGTTTAAGGGTTCCATATTTTTTTACCAAATTAACTGAGGGACCATGTTAATAAAAATCCGTGCCTTATTATAGCAAGTATAGCAACTGTTAACTAATCAAGTCACTTGTCAATGTGACTTGATTGAAGCAAGGCAGAAAACCTTTATCCCAAAGGACAACAAACTTGGAAAAGATTACACAGTGGTATATCATCTTTTATTAAAATTTCGATAATGCCTTTTTTTTTCCTTAGATGCATTTTGTGATGTAAAAATTTAGTCTTGGTTCAAATTGTAATTAATCTTTGTGATGTAATTATTTGTTTCTGTAATTAATCTTTTGGCAATGAAGAAGTTTTGTTTTTTGGCAATTGGTTGGGAATTGTTGAGCGTTGTCTCCAATTGGTTGAATCTGAGTGTTGTGATGAATTATAGGTCTTGTATTGGGCGGGAATGTGTTTAGGAAGAGCCAAGAAGAAAAAAAAAATACCTATAGCTGCATTTTAAAAACACGGCTATGGGTGTTTTTCTCTGCCTTTGATGCGGGTACTATAGGTGTTTGGGCTGCGTTTTAAATGCAGCTATAGGCCAAGACCTGTAACCATGTTTTTAAAAACGCAGCTATACCCCGATCTTGTAACTGCGTTTTCAAAAACACAGTTCTAGATTCCACAGGGGCTATAGTCACACAGGATAAGCCGTGTTTGAAAACGCGGCTATAAAAACGCAGCTATAGACTATAGCTGCATTTTTTTGGGCTATAGCTGCGTTTTTCAAATGTGGCTATAGCCCTCTTTTTTTATAGTGCTTCCAACCAAATGAACCCTAAGGCTTTACTTGTTTATATACCTTTAGGGTCCATTTGGTTGAAGGGATGGAAAAGTTGGAGGATAGAAAAGATTTTAATTTCCCTCCTTTTTGTTTGGTTGGGAGTGGAAAAATGGAGGGGTGGAAAAATGAAGGGATGGAAAAAATGAGTTTATATAAATTTACACATATACCCTTATTAAAAAAAATGATGCCCAATTAAAACCCAAAAAGTGATAAACAACCAAAAAAAAAATGAATCACCTAAATTTATTAAAAAATAAAAATCATGTCCATAAAAAAAATCACATCTAAACAAAAAAAAAAAAAAAGAATACTAGACAAGCCTGCCCAGTAAATCAACGCCTGCCTAATAAATCAAAAGTATAAAAAAAAAAAAAGTGTGAAGAAAAGCAACATGGGTGAAGGTGCAATTAGGGCTGTAAATGAACCAAGCCGTTCATAAACAGCTCGGACTTGGCTCGATAAAAAACTCGTTCATGTTTGTTTATTTATAAACAAGCCAAGCTTAAGATTTAATTTTAGGCTTATTTAATAAACGAGTCGAGCCCGAGTAAAAATTATTGTTCATGAATAAGCTCGTGAACACCAAGGCTCAATACAAAAGTAACAAACAAGTTGTGCCTAGGCTTATTTATAAGTTTGGTAATAAAATTGATTTGAGTTTGACAAGTAAACTCATATCCTTCTAAGACTTTAATTAATTATAAGTTAAAACCACTCATCCAAACCAAATAAGCTAGATAATAAACTTGATATAAGCACGATAATATACTTGTTTTGGATCTCTAGCTCAAAAGCTCGAGCTTGGGCTTGATATTGAGCTCGAGCTTGGCTTGACTAATGAATCAAGCCAAGCCGAGCCGAGCCGAGCCAAGCTCAAGCTTAAACAATATTTTTAGGCTCATATTAAGTTTAAGCCAAGCTTGAACATTCTACTTTTGCTATCAAGCCAAGCTTAAACATTCACTACTCGACAAAACTCGGTTCGTTAACAACCCTAGGTGCAATTGTACATGGGCATTTTTGTCAAAAAATGATGCTCAATTTCTCTCTTCAATTTTCTCTCCATTTTGGAGAGAAAACTTTTTGGTGGGCCAGCAGAGAAAACACATGGGCCCCACCATTTATTTTCCTTCCTCCCCACTCAACCAAATACACTCCAAAAAAGTTTTCTTTCCCATTCTCCAAAATTTTCCATCCACCCTAACAAAACACACCTGAGCATTCACACCAAATCAATATATATATAAAAGCAGAGACCTTATGCGGGAAAGCATGAGGTTCTGCCATGTGGCGCTTTCTTTGATAGCCATCCAAATTTTTTTTTTTTTTTTTTTTGTTCAAGTTACACCTCATCTATTACTTATTACTCCTGTCATCACTCCTCTCTCTCAAGTCTCAATTGATTAAAATAACTTTTAAACTTTCAAGTATACCATTAATTGTTTAATAAAGAAAGAAAAAAAAAATACCATTAATTCAACTCTTCTACGTCTAACCCTTCAGTTGCCTGCCTTTTGCAGTTATCTACGTTGTATAGCTCTTCTACATCTAACCCTTCAGTTGCCCACCTCTTTCAATTATCTAAGTTATATATTAATTAGTACACTTCCTTCTAGCCATGAGTCTCCTTTTACAATCACTTCTCTTCTTTTAATGTTTCTCTTCTTTTTTTTTTTCTACTTCTTTCTAAAATCTTTAGCTACACGTTTTTGAGCAATCACATTTTTATAACTCAAATTCTTGATGTATTGTTGGACGGATTGTGCTTGAAATGAGTAAATCCTATGGCAAAATCGTGGTTTTGCATTCTGGAATCTGTAAAGTTCAAACATGGTGAGTAAGGGTTTGAAATTTTATTCTGTTTCTCCTTTTGAAAATTTATTCTAGAAAGTGATTGTGTTCTTGGCTAAGTAAGAGGAAACACAAATACTGTGCTTTAACTAATATAAACTAAATTAATTTTTGTTGTTGTTATCAATCTAATATTAGAGTTTGCAACAGAGGGTTAGGTTTTAATTGTGTTGTTATCAATTCAATATTAGAGTTTGCAATTTTGACGTGTTGGGTGTTTTGTTGGAATTATTACAAACAAATAAAAAGAAGTGGTTTATGAAATCCTATGACAAGGGCAATGGCAAGGAATCTAATCGTATCCAATTGCTCTCTCTCCACACCTTTGCAAATACCACAAACATATCATCATAATTGGAATGTCCCTTTGAGGTCATTTTTATTTTTCCCTTTATTTTCTTTGGGATGTTATTTTTAATTTCAATAATCAACTAGGTTTATTTTTATTTTTCAAGGACAATAATCATCATATGCAAAGGTTAAAATCTAGAGCATCTTATCATAACTATTAGTATACGTCCATTTCTTACTTTCCAACTTCCATTCACGTAACTGAAACTATATGGAGCTTAATAATGACTATTATTAAAATCTCATTTCACCTACTGCTAGGCGTTAGCCACCTATTGGTGCTACAGTGCTCAAAGGCCCTATAGGGAATTTTTTGTTTAACTATATATTATTGCTAGATATCAACACAGCCCAAATTTCATCTTTCGTGTGCATTTTAATTTAGTCTTCTTTTTCTTTTGAATTTAACTTGCTCTTTGTCAATGTTCATTCTTTGTTGTTAATTAATGATATGCTTTTGATTCCATAAAACATTTGGATATTAATGTTTTCATTCTTAATCAATTTTGAGTGTTATTTGGATGTAGCTAAGCATCAATGTAGTAGACCTCATGTTAGTTATGTGTTTCTTAATGTACTTTGGGTAAGAAGGTGAATTAAAAGGTCTAAGTTTACATGTGCAGGAGATGAACTTTACGCAATCTTCTATAGAAAAAGTGGACCATTCAGACAATGACACAATAACACATTAATGAATTTAAATTTCGTTCATGTTTTCTAGCTATAAGAAACTGAGGAATTTCATATTGAAAGCTTTAAAGGGGCAACCGAAATATAAATGTTCTTGGAATTACCTTTTAACCATTGTTGTAATTGTGACTTTCAAATGACTGCATTTTGCAAATTGTTATGTTGATATTAGTTTGAGATACTTACAAAAAATAACAAAGAATGTTGCGAAATCTAAATTTCGCAGATTGGCACTAACTACACTCAATAGAATTTTTAATTTTAATATTGAGCTTAATTAGATTTGATTATGGTTAGGAACTAGGGCTTGGTTTGAATTTAGTTCTACTATTAAAACTTTGTAAATTAAAAATGACGAACAATAATTATATTAATGAACGCAAGGGGTTAAAAGATTTTCTTTTTTTACAAAATATTTCAAGATGCACCGCGCATCGCGCGGGATATCGGCTAGTTGTAATAAATGCTAAAAGCTATTTTAGCAACAAAACCACCAAAACGCATGCTACAACAAAAATGTTATAGTTAAAATAAAATAAAAAAGCTAATATTTTATTCCACAAAAGTTAAACAAAGCAAATTTGATGGTTGTGGTTGTGGTTGTTGTTTATTGTGTTAGATATATTATTTTATTATGTTAAATGCTAAAATAAAATCATTGATGTTAGGTGTTTTGTTAAGTATGGTGTTAAAATAGATAAAGTAGTGTTTTGAGTTGCTAAAGTTATATTTTTTAGTAACATTGATGTGAATGCTCTAGAGTAATGCTAAAGATACAAAATTTTTTATAGAAAAAAAAAAATTACAAATTGCTAAAGTGGTAAATGGTTATTGATAAATAAAAAAATAATGTTAATGATAGAACTAAATGAAAACCAATAAAAAGTTAAGCACATCAACAATTTATAAAAATATTATAAAATAATTTGTCGCCATAACATTATCCTTTACTTAAATAGACATTTATTATATATGCGCACATAATTTATATATAATACTTAAAACCAATTTAGAAAATAAAATAACACTAACGTGAATATTAAAGTATTTTAATATTATATAAAACCCATATATATATATATATATATTGCGCTTATTTATTATAATTTTATATATAAATAAGTAGGGTTTTAATTTTTTTTCATTATCAAAATTCTATTTATAATTCTCATGTAATGATATTCACTTACTAAATAAAAGGTAAAGGAAAACTCAAATTAAGTAACATACATTAGTAGGGTTATAAAAATGATTTATTAATTAAGAAAGGAACATAGAGTATAACATTAGATACAATAAAATGGAAGAAAAGAATATAATACATATGATCGACCTTAAGTAATATGTTGAAGATCCATAGTCGACCATAAAATTTAAGATGTAGGCTTATTATTTTTATTGTTGTGAATAAACCTTAAATATAAATTATATTAAATTTAGGGCCACTAGACTTATTGTGGCGTTTTTATTTTTAGTGAAAATGTTTGAATAAACCATGATGAAAGATAAGTAATCTATCAGCTTAAGTTATTCATTAAAAAAAAGAAAAATCAAATTAAGTTCCTACATGCTGTTGGAGATTGATTAAATTGTGAAAAAATCTTAGGTACTCTCAGAATATAGATAAATGGTACCCTCTCCTCGCACATTTATAATGAACCCCATCATGAATTTAATAAGTGGACTCTACCATAAATGTGAGATGAGGGGTATCATTCTTTGTGCTCCGAGAGTACCTAAGTATTACTCGTAAATTGGATATCTGTCCAATTTAGGCTGAATAACTTGGATGGTGTTTAATTTCGGCATTTTGTTATGTTGCGGCCTTCACCAGCCATTTTTTCCGGCCTTCAATTACTGCAACATCTTCCAATCAAATTGTATCACTTCACCTATTTCCTTCAGACTAACCGACTTGATATTGTTATATATGCATTAAGTTATTGAAAGAATGGACATACTATTTGTATCAAATATATCACTTGCATGTATTTCGGCAATAATAAAAGGAGTAGATGAATACTTAAATATTTTTCTCAACAAAAAAAAAATATATATATATATATATATATATTAAGTCTTATACATAATCACTTATAGTTTTCTCTGTCTACTACTTTCTTTTTTTTTATAAACGTCTACTACTTCCTTTTATTTTATAACATATGCACTTTTTTTTATCCTTCATTTTTCTACTTGTTTTTCCTTCAAACAAATTATGATGAAAATATTGGATGAAATACATTTTTCATGAATAGAGATGTTTAGATAAATCCTATTTATAATGAAGTGGGCAAAATAGTAAATACCTTATAGATCTTGAGTTCAACTTTCTTTCGGTGTCCCAAGACTAGCTTAATACAATTTGAGGAATAAGGCAATTATTTTAAATTTTGCATTTTTTGTATTTTAAAATCCTACATCTTAATGCAACATTAAAATGCTTCTCACATCTTGAGATAATATATATATATATATATATATATATATATATATATAAAATTAAGTCTTTGTATTTAAAATTTTCTAACATATTATTTTCAATTGATAATATGACTAATTCAATCGATATATTAATTAAGTCTTTGTATTTTAAATTTTCTAACATACTATTTTCAATTGATAAAATAACTAATTCAATCGATTTAAAATAGCATTTTATCAATTTTAATTTTTATAAAAATCATTTATGCTAAAACAATTATTTGGGATGGGGACTTTTTATTAGTATGTGATTCTTTTGGAAAATGTTCAGACTTTATTTCATCATATCAAGCTCTTGTATACCTAGTGGAAGGTGATAGATATGGGATCTTAAATAAAACGCTCTTACTCTTAATTTTAACGTGGAGAGAGATCCTAAAATTTTAGAGAATGAATGACTTTTAGAAATGTAGCCTTTTTTGGAAAGAATCTATAAATGATGAAATGGAATTAGAATTATCGAATTCTATACTTTGGTTTTAGTGGATCTACCTCTAAGTTTAAAATCAATTGATAGTAAATGGTTATTTGGAAGAAAATATAATATAGATGGGTTTGTTTAAACCTTTGAAGCAAGGTTAACGACAAAAGACTAAACAAAGGGAATGACTAAACTATTTTAATAACTATGCACTAATATGGCTAGGATCATGTTAATTAAAGTATTGTTAGCTCTTGCATCCATATACAAATTAGACTAATTAGTTGTACACCAAATGGATGTGAAGACGACTTTTTAAAATGGTGATATTGATGAGGATGTTTACATGAAACAACCCAACGGGTTTGTACTTTTTGGAAATGAAAAGAAAATTTGTAAGCAAATCAATTCTTTATACAGTTTGATACAAGCCTCAAAACAATGGCATGGAGAATTTGTGATGGTTTGTGTTCTTATTGGATAATTTTAAATCTGTGAAAGAATAAGGTGTTATGTATGTCTTATATATGTTTATGATATACTTACACTTAATACAGAATGTGTAAAAATATTTTGACTTCTATGTATAAGATAAAAGGTTTAAATGAAGTGGAAGCTTTTTTGGGAATTAAGGTGGATGTGTGATGCTTCGTTATATAAGCTTAACCGTATCACTATGGTATAATTTTACGGTTGTTGTGTTGTTGTCCTGATTAAATCATATCAATTATTGCATTGGATATATGATATGCTTTTGCACCCACATTGATTTCATTTTTATTTTTTTCTCTTTTCGTGTATGTGTGCACTTCATTGATCATTTCTTTTTAGATTTATGTGGATAATTCATGAAGTTGTCCAAAACCTTAATATGAAATTTTGGATTCATGAAAGTAAAGATCTAATAGTAGTCTTATTTTTGTTTTTTTGGCTAAGAGGTCTGATAGTAGTCATTTTGAGAGAAGCTCCCCACAAACATAAATATATAATAAGAAATCATATTCATAACCACAGTCCATAAGAACCAGTACAAGAATAATAACACTCACATACCCATGACCCTATAATGACACTAATAAAACTTCAAAATATCTCACACGAAGAATTTGAAATGGACACACTCAAGCCTGTAAAAAAGGACATATATAGAACATTAGAACCCATATAGGTTCTAATGTATACAAAAAGTAATACAAGTACTGGTGAAAAAAATACTCCAAACAAAGCTAGAATAAAGAATAGAAACGTAGCATCTCAAGCAATAGTCCTTCACTTTGAGGGGGGTGGAGAGAGGAAAGGAATTGTTGGGATTGTGGTCGGAATGGTGGGGATCGAAGGAATTGTGGTTGGGATGGTAGGCAATGGATTAGCTGGGAGAGGAGGTAGTGTCACCTTGGGAATTGTGGCCATGGTTGGCAACGTTGGGACTTGGGTGCTTGGCAATGGTGGCAATGTGGACTTTGGAAGAGTTGGTTGATTTGGCAGTGTTGGCAATGGGTTGGAAGGCAATGGTGGCAATGTGGTGGTTGGTAATGTTGGCTGAGATGGGACTTGGATGCTTGGAAGTGGTGGCAATGTGGGCTTTGGCAGAGTTGGTTGAGTCGGCAGTGTTGGCAATGGAGTGCTAGGCAGTGGTGGCAATGTGGCTTTAGGCAGTGTGGGCACTGATGGCAGAGGAGGCAATGTGGCCTTTGGCAGAGATGGGATTGTCGGCAATGTTAATGCTGGAGGTGGAGCAGCTGGTGTGTCCAAAAGGTAACGAGTCGTGTGGCTCACATCGATGCTTGAAAGTGACACTGCTATGATCATAGGCAAAAGGAAACAATACTTAGAAACGGTCATGTTTTAAATGATAGGAACTGCAAGTTGTGGGAATTGATTCACTTCAAGTATTGTATTTGCAAGTGGTGTTGATTGAAAAAAAATACTTGTACTTGGTGGTATTTATAGAGACCAAATCTAACAGGATTTTGAGGACTAGGAAGAGCTAATGTGAGTTTGATGAAATGTAGTTGTAGAAAAAACAAAAAAAAAATCAGTTAGTTCACCTTTCAAGGCAAGTTGAAGGTTCAAAACTACTAACTAATCTAGAAAGATTAGGAAATCAAACCAACCTGTTTTATGGCTTATCAAAATATGTCAATGAGTTACGTACAAATTTCGGACTGACACATGTAGTTGCGTCCACAAGGCAGCCCACTTGTCCAAATGGACCATGACTTCTTGTGACACAAATAGTCTACAAAATTTAATTATAAAAAAAATTCCAGAATTCTCTGCTTTATGGTTGGATTATATTACATGTTGTTGGCTAATTCCCAACCAAGAAAATATGGTCACCTAAACAGGGAGGACAACCAAAGATATGTAAACCAAAGGCATCTATATAATTATAACAATATACAATATATAAAAGCATGAGTTGCTTAATTTTTATTTTTATTTTTTTCGGTTGAATAACAATTTAAATGAACAAACCAAAAGGATCCAAGTGGTATAGAGGAAATGAAAGAAGGTCCCGGGCCGAAGAAGAACCCCAAATTATGGGCCATTGGGCTGCTACGTTATGGGCCATTTCTTTGGAAACACCTTTAAAATAGCCAATTGCAAGCCCAATGTAGTTGTTTTCTTCAATTGCCGAAGCTCTCACCTGTTATGCATTCTCAAGACTGGAATAAGGAACACAGAAGAAATATTCTTCAACTGACCTGAAATTTACGTATTCTCACGTATGGGACAACAGAACATGACTTTCTCCAATATGAAGACACACTTTACAAACTTAGAATCCTACAAACATGGCAGGATATCAGGTTCACCTCATTACTAACTTGGCCAATTTTGAAGGTTCCATAAGTGCTCTGCCATAGGCTATGGGAAGTGATATTAGTTTCTTTGCTTTTCCTACATAAGCACGCTTTGTGAAGTTATTGTAATCATTAGCTTCAATGGCATCTAAAATCTGTCGGTACAACAACAATGATGCCCATACCGGCCACCTACTAGCTGAGCTGAGCTCTGCAACCCCCTTCTCCGCTTCATCAAAAAACAGCCTCGCTCGCTTTATCTGGCCCTTCATGAAACTACGCCATTTATCAGTTACTTTACCACGAAATATATCTTCATCTGACAGGCCAGCTTGTGCTAGTTCATCTTGTGGGAGATAAACTCTTCCTCTGCTAGCACTGCAAGATCACATACAGGTGTAAGTATCCAAGACTAAAAAAATAAAATGTCAATCCACCTCTCTCCCTAAATCACATGAAGCCAATCTCAAGAGTTGGAATCATCATCAAAAGTGATAAACTTAAATCAAAGTATCTATTGAAAGGGGTGCAAAAAAAGGTTTTATAATAACCACCTAAGTCAAATGCATGTGCTTTATAGACACGATATACAGCAGTAAAATGAATCAAGTTGTTCCTGAATAGCTCAACTTCAATTTGTGAAGCTTGTTTAAATTCTAACTCAATTTAAAAGCTCGAGTACATAAGAATTAAGCTTAAACAAACCCAATCAGCCTCTCCAAAAAAATATTGGATGTAAGGCTGCATGCTATGAGTCTAATAACCTCTCCCAGACCCTGCAAAAGTGTAAGCTTTGTGCATTAGGTACAGCCATCATTAACATGTACAACTAAAATGAAAAAAATTTTAAAACTGCATTTTCATTTCATGTTTAATAAAATCAATATTATTGAAGCATAAATGGAATAATTAGATAATCATTAGATTATAGTTTGGGCAAATGCAACATCAAAGCCATGCATTTAAGTGTATTAAGTAAAAATTGTATAATTTACTTAACCAAATTTGTATTACATGTTTACTTGACTATGAAAATTAATAGATATGGAAAAAATCATATCAAATTTGTAATGGTATATATGCGATTGTGCATTCTAAGAAACTTACTCTTCTCCAACGTCTCTGAGTATGTTGGTGAGTTGATTAGCAATTCCAAGGGCCAATGCAGCATTGTAAACACTCTCTGTTGAAGCCTTTGATTCTGGTGCTATCCCCATCACTGGAACACTCATAAGCCCCACAGTCCCGGCAACATAGTAGCAGTAAAGGTAGAGCTCATCGAAGTTCTCATATCTTGATTTTCTCAAGTCTAACCTCATTCCTTCTATCATGTCTTTGAAGGGCTGTCCAATGAGACAAGTTATGGTAAATTGGTCAATTTTAACGAAAATAGACATTTTATCTAATATACAAGTGATCAAGCCAGTTTGTTTAGCCATTTGGAATTTACCTGTATATCAACAGGGTACTTTGAGACAGTATCAGATAGGGCAGCATCATACATATCATATGGTCGACCTTCAAAAAGGTCATTTAACCTTGTCTCCCATCTTTCCAGAGCCTTGGGTGTGATGTGTGTAGCATTAGGCCCATCCACAAGCTCGTCAGTTCTCCGGCACCACACTGCAGAGCAGAAGAAATGCATCCTTCAATCAGCAATTATAATTATCTAACTCTAGCTAAGCACGATAAATATCCACGGCAAAGTAAAACATGTAAAATGAGAAAAACATTTTTGTGGGCAATCTTGGCTATGTTTGAGAGTCAACATACAATCTCAAAAAAGAAATATTAGATATAATAATAATAATAATCAAGAGAAATGATTATTGATTTCCCAAATGGATATAGAAAAAAGTGGGGATAGTGAGAATTATGAATTTGGCCTTGAACAATCCATAAGAGCTCATTTTGTGTCTAACCTATCAATTGTATCATTTTAAATGTTTAATCCCTTAAATTTTGAAAATGATTCAATGTTACCCTCAAACCCATTTTCATTCTAGAAATCAATAGATTTTGTAAAATTGTTCTACAAAAAGAATTTTCTTTCAACTATTTATAACTTTCATTCTTAGTAATACGAGATCAAAGAGTTCAGAGAAGGCATAATTTTAACTGTGAGTGAGGCAAGAGTAATATTGAACCGATTTAAACATTTCAAGAATTACATTTACAAATCGATAGTTTCAAGAGTAATTGTCATTTCAAAAAGAAAAACTAAAAAGGCAATGCTATAGACACAAAAAAGTTGACAACTTAATTGTGTAACATCATATTCTCATGGATATACCATTAACACAACTTTTAATATATACTAACCACAATATGAAATCTCATCAATTGTTAAAAAAAAATTGTGAAAATCTTTTGTGTCATTACTTATTAAATCAGAAAAAAAGAAACCGTGCATACCATAAATTGCCCAAACAGCTCTTCGCCGTTCTGGCGTCATGAGTAATGTACCTGAAAATTGCACCAGAAGAAGCTCAATTAAACAGTATTTTGCCAATTGTACAAGAAATTAAGATTCAAAAAGAAAAATGCACAAGTTAAAAATTACAGAGTTAAGTCAATTTTAAAGAATGTACTCATAGTGGAAAGAGATTGCTTACGCTGGTTGGTCTAAGCATTCTAATCATAGTAAAATGATTCGTGTGGGCATTAGCTAAGGCAGTATAAGACAATAAAGGGGTGGGTGAAGACTGAAGACTCAGTTCGAAACCTCCCCACTTATCTTTACCAGAATATGTAAATAAATAAATAAAATATAAAAAATGCTCCAAGCTTTTTTTATGTTGCATGCCTTTGTATTTAACAAATCTGGCGTCTGAATATACCTGCACAATTCTAAAATTTCATATCTTCTCTCCTAGTTTTCTAACAACCAACAAGATGAACACTATGTAATTTACTGTGTTGTAGTGTTTATCAATTAATAAAATTGCCATATTTTCTTCTCACAAAAGGAAAAAGTGTCACAGGAAACAGAAAAAGAAAACAAACTTATATATAGTGGGAGAAAAAAAAAACATATATTATAAATCTTTAGGGCCATAGAAAAGTGAATATATAAAACCAAAGACTTTTCTTCTGCAGATCCAAAACCTTTTTGCTTAAAAAATATAGAATTAATGGACCCCAGATTTTTTTTTTTTTTTTTTTTTTAAAGCAACAACATTATGTAGATAGAAAGTTAAAAACAGAATAGATGACGGCCACACAAACAGAAAGGGGAGCTGAACGAGCAAGTACCCAAGTAAAATGTCTTCGCATACTCAGCACAGACCTCTCCACATCTTTCATAAGCATCATTCAACAGGTCCCAATCGGTGGTACAATCAGTCTCAATTGGTTTTTTCAAACCCAGTGCACTCTCTCCTCTCTTCTCTCTCACCAGAGCTGCTTGCTTCAGTACCACTTCATACACCCTTTCCTCTGAGGATCTTGATGGGTTTGCAACTGCACTCGAATATGCAGCAACCCCAGATGAAAAACTAAGCTTAGAGCTCAGCAGCTTATTACTACTACTATTGCACCTCCTTTGTGTACAACAATTTCTGGGCACGAGACTGAGCAAAGAGTGAGCATTCTCCTTGGGACAAACCACCCAAAGAAGAACGGCAGACATCTCAAAGCAAGCGAAGAGAATCTGAATCTTCTGAATATTTTATCTAGCTTCGATTTTAGTGTAGCTTTGAGGCTTTTTCAATGGACCTCACCTCTAGTGTAGCTTCTTTGAAAAAAGTGCTCTAGTTTATAACAAATGAGTGGACGCTCAAACTAGTAGTAGTTTTTTTTTTTTTTTTTTTTTTTGAGTCTATAAAATAAAAAAATGTTGCAAATTTTCTTAATTGGCTGAGAATATAAAAAAAGTTCAACTTTCTAGTTTGTACTGCGATGTATCTAAAGGTGAAGACTAAATATGAAGAGACCAGTCAGAAAAGACAAGAAGTATTTCAGGCCATTGTGGTTTGTGAGGATTGAGGAATATGCTGTCTATTATATCCTTTAGTTGATACAAGGAATTGAAATGTGTGGACTATGTTTGGTAAAATCCTCACTGAGGTTTTTAACTCGATGGGATTGGGTGGTTATCTATCTACAAACGTAGACACAAGTAGTTTCCACTAGGTACATAAAGTTTTCGATAGGTATTTTTTAATTTGGCATAAGAACAAACAAGCCGTCTTAGCTCAGTGGTAGAGCGCGTGGCTTTTAACCACGTGGTCGTGGGTTCGATCCCCACAGACGGCGCCTCCAAGGTCTTTTGATTTTTAGCAAAAAAATAATATTTGGCTTAAAATTTTGTTTATTTTATATTTTTTTTAAAGCCGCTCAAGATTGTTTATTAATGAAGAAGATATTTGAATAAATTCATGATTAAAAAAAATAAAAAATAAAAAGTAATTAATCTCCACTTAAGTTGTTCATTAAAAAAAAAATCAACTTAAGTTCCTACCCATATTTTGGAAAAACTTTTTTTTTAATGAAATGACTTAACCCTAAATACAGATGTTCATATAAAACCTGTTTATAATGAAGTTTAAAAAATAGTATATTTTAGGCAAAAATACTTTTTCATCTTTGTTCAAGTTCATCCCTAATAATTTTGATGCTCATCAATATAGTTCTTGTATATGGTCCAAATTGATCTTGATGATGCTTTGAAAGAGATCCATGACATGGCAAACCTTGAGAAAAATAACGTTATTAATTATTATAAAGGCATCGCCAATCTTAAGGATGGAAGAATTACATTGCTTAAAACTACAAGTTTTTTATAATTAAGGAACCAAATTATTAGAAAGTATCCTTTATTTTAAAAACTAAAAGTATAGTTTGGCCATAGACTAAAGTGGCTACCAAAAAGGAGATAACTATCTGTAAATTTTCTTATTTTTGATACCTCGCTTGTAGGGGTTGTTGATGTTCTTAACTATGACTTTGGTGGTTTGTACTCTAACAAGCTTTGTCCTGGTACTCTTGTTGTTCCTTCATTAGCCTGGCTTAATGAATTTTGTTTTTCCACTAAAAAAAAGAGGTCACCAAATACCTCTAAGGCTCTAAGCTATCATTTGGATTTTTTTTTCCTTAATTTATAAACATATTTACTTATGTATAGTATTTTAAAATCTCATATACTTAAGAAAATGATTGTATAAACTAATCCAAGTACACATCTCCATTAACGTAAAATAGAAGCTAAAAGATCTAAATTAGAAACATTCTAATGAATCCAATCAAACTAAATTTTGAGTTTAAGCCTACAAACCGATGCGTGTAGGAAAATGAGTCATTTTACAATCAAAAATAAAAAATAAAAAAAGTTATTATGATAAATGAGGTGCAATTATGAAAACACAATTTTTTTAATAAATTATAATTATTAAAAGTGAGAGGATTTAAATTCTGAAGGTCTCTATTATATGATTTTTTCTTTATGACCGTGAAGAAAAGAGGGTTAGATCCAAATTAGGTAAATGAAAATTTGTGTTGCTTCCTTTTGTGAGGTTTGATGACTAAAATAAGAACAAAGAAATTGAAAAAGATAAATAGTTTTCAATTAATTATTCCAAATATCTTTTACGGTAAATTCAAAGAATCTCATATGTTTTAAAATTTATCAATTGTAAAACACTTTGTTCTTCTCAGCCGATCTAGCTAGGGAGGAGTTTCAACTTATAGCAGATCTCTTATTTAACTATTAAAGATTTTACCAATTGAATCAACTGGAATCTACAAAATATCTAACGCCTGATCTATAACATATAGAAAATTTAAAGAAAATTCACATTCCCTTCCCGTAATTTTCTTTGATTTTGGAAAATCTTTTTGATAAGAAAGGTGCTATACGTGATTATATAAATAATAATAAATGTCATTACTGGATAATACTACAAAAACTGATCGGGTATTTCAAATCCCATACACTACGCCAAATATACTAAGATACCTACTCACTTTGTCATGCACCATAACGTTACACGTGAATCATCCCATTCCCAAACAACTATGCTACATCATAGAATTCCTTATAGCTAGGGCTGTGTCTATATATTATATAATAATAACATTAATAATAATAATATAACACTCAGCTGCCATTGTGAATGACATTAATTAGACTAGCTAACTAGGTGTAACCATGCATACTCATTAATACATTAAAAATTAAACAAATATTGAAATTATTGTCTAAATTTAATACTACTTCTTGTCCCCAAACCTGTAAGAGCTAATGTCCTGGACAAAGTATTTGAGCCTCCAAATTATTTACTAGTGGGTTTCCAAACAATCCAAGGAAAATGACTTCAAACACAAACTAAATAGTCAAATTTCTATTATTTCTGTGAGTTTTTGGACCAACACCCCCTTTCCCCTCTGATCGCTCTTCCCCCTTCTTTACTCACACTCTCTCTTTGTTTTCTTTCTTTCCCCCTTCTTTTGCCAATTTTTCCAACCACCCCCATTTTCTGTCTTCACTCTCCTTATATAGTCTCTCCTTAGTGGGGTTTAAATCATTATTGTTTCACCAGTTTCCATGCAATCTCACTTTCATCCAGAATCCCAAGAAACCATCATGTATTATAAGGATTCTCTTGAAACTTGTTCCACGCCAAATAGTGTTCAGCAGCGAACTCCCCAGAGACACTAACAACTCTCGGTAACCAACTTGAATTTAATCATTAATATTCACTGTTGATTTCCCGCCGCCTCATCAGTCGGTAATGGGCCGAACATTGTAGGATTCCCCCGAACTATAATTTCTAAGTCCCAACATACGTACCATCGGGCTAGGCTTACTCCGACTGGATTTGGGTCCACTTCCATCTTATGGGCTAACTTTGGCTACTCAAGCCGATCTTGGGCCTTAGTTAAGTGGACAGCATGTGGTAATCTTTGTTATGTGGTGATTTTTTTTTTTTTTTTTTTTTTTGAAGATTGTGTGGTGATTTTTTTTTTTTTTTTTTTGTGATGGAATGTGGTAATTTTTATTAAGTAGTTGTGATCGGTTTTTATTTTCATTTTATAATTTATTAATATTAGACTTTTAGTATTTTGCACTCATTAACTCACTTGGCACAAAGATTAAAAAAAAATTAAGTGAACACATGGCACAAAATCAGCCCACAATTAAATTTTAATTTGAAATCTAATTGAATTTTCTTTATTTTTGACTTCAATTATATATATGTATATAGATTATAAATTTTTTTAGAAGAATATAGATTATTATTAAGAATACATTTTTTGCCTTTTAAATTTTAATGGCCATACCTAAAAAGATTCTAAATGGGGATAATAGATTAAGTCAATACTTCAAATATATATATATTTTTTGTATCTAATTCTCTCATCATTGTTTCTCACCCAAAAAAACAAATAAATAAATAAAAAATCTTATCATTAAATAACAAATTTGTAGTTTGATTTTTGCCTTTATCAAAAATTAATTGGTATCTTGACTTAATAAAGAATAATCATCATAGAACGAATACCATAAAATAAAATCTTATTGTATCTATTAAAATTAATACACAATACATATATATATATATATATATATATATATATATATAAGTTAGGAATGCGTCACTTTTATTTGACCTAACTTGCGGCCACATGTGGGATCCATGTGATTAGGTAGGAAAGGGACGAGAGTGAACTCATAACCTTGATGTTAGATGAGGTTGAATAAAAAAAAGGTGTGATTGTGAATAGACTCAAACTCAATAGAGTAGTTCAAAACACATACCCCTCCAATCGTCACTTAACTTAGAGCATCCACATCAATCCTTCTAAAATGTCAGAAGTGACAAAATTTACACAATATGAGCCAAAAAAACACTCATATCAGTGGGTGCAAAAACTTGTAAATATACACTTATGAACAGTAACCGTGTATATATCCACGGTTACTGTTCATGTGTAAAAGATTTTTTTATTTATTTTTCTTTTTCTCTCCTCTATCAAACTCCTTCTCTTCCCAAACCAATAACTCAGCTCTTCCCAAACCAACAACCCAGCGCGCCAGAATAAGAAGAAGGAAGAAGAAAATAACAACCCAACCACCAAACCCAGCGCCACCACCAAACACCGCATCCTAGCACAGCAAACAGTCCAAACCCATCGAAAAACTCACGTGAAATGCCCAACGGAGCTGGATCTGCCGCCAATCTACTGCCACTGCTGCCGTCGGGTCTTCCATTGCTACCGTCGGATCTTCCATTGTTGTCGTCAGTTGGGGATGGGAGGCGAAGGGTCGTCGATTGGGGGTGGGAGGCGAAGGGTCGATGGTGGAGGAGAGAGGGAAGGGCGAAGGAAAGAGGGAGGCCAAATCGGTGGAGGGCTGAGGAGGCGAGCTTGATCGACGACGATGGCGGGCTGGGTGAGGCGGCGTGAGGGAGAGAGTGAGGGAAGGAGAGGAACGGAGAGAGAGTTGAAAAAAAATAGAGGAACCGGTGAGAGAGAGTGAGAGAATGGGTATTAATAATAATAATAATAATAATAATAATAATAATAATAATAATAATAATAATAAATTGATGAAGAATGAATATTTTATTGAAAAGTCTTGTAAAATAGATACACTGATGTGGGTGTTTTGTAAAAATGATAGTGTAAAATAGAAAAAGTAAATTTTTTTATGCAAAATAGATAAAATCTTTTGCACGAACTGATGTGGTTGCTCTTGAGACATTGGTCCTACACAGCGTGCGAATTGCCGATATATATTATATACATATGTCTTTGTATTTGAGTCAACGATTCTGACTCCGAAAGCATTTGGTTCTCTGTATGCAGCCCATGTTTTTGAAAGTTTCAAATGCCTTGTCCACAAGGCGAAGATTAGAATCCTTTTGTATATCTTTTGTGGATATCATGAATCAAATAAATCTATGCACCAAAACTTTTTTACATAATTTTAAAATCCTTTAACACTTTATGAATAAAAATATAATTTACACCCTATAAATTTGGGAAATTGTTATTTTAGTTCATTAAATTTAAATTTTGTTACTTTAGTCCATTAACTTTGATAATATTCTCATTTTAGACATTATGTTCTCGTTCGAAAAATGTCACTAACTCTCTTAAAACAACGTTGTTTTACTTTTGTAATATTGAAAAATTATTTAAAACAACTTTATTTTAAGGAAGTTGACTTAATTGTATTTTTCAAAAGACAATGAACGGAATGACTAAGATGACAATGTTATCAAAGTTAACAAATTTAAATGATAAAATTTAAACTTAGTTGACTAAAATAACAATCCACCAAACTTACGAGGTATAAATTATAATTCTACTCATTTTATGTCTCTTAATTTAGCCAAAAATATATATATTATATCTATTATGCAGTGGTAGAGCCACATGATGCTTGGGCCCCTCCAAAATTTTTAATTTTTTTTTTTAAATATAGGTATATTTTAAAAATATTTAATGGTTACATGAAAAAAATTGGAGTTGGTCCCCCAAAAAAAAAAAAAAAAGCATTGATCAACTAATTTAGTAATCATGAGAGAGAGAGAGAGAGAGAGAGAGAGAGAGAGAGAGAGAGTTTAGAGTTGAGTTGAGTTAAGTTGATATACAATTACAATAGAAATAAATAATTAGATAGTAAGTTTTTTGAGTAAATAGTGGAACCCCTAATTTTTAGCTCAATATCAAATTCTAGTAATGCATTCAAATCATTCAACATTAATAATATATTCAATTTGGTTAAAATTTTCTATTCTCAAGATTTTATCCCCAAAAAAAAAAAAAAAGCTCATATGAAACTCCAATTGTAACATTATGATTTTGATTTGAGTTTATCTTAACACAATAGTTCAACCCCCCAACTCAAAATTCCTAGCTCCGCCACTGCTATTATGTTAATAAAGTAATCTCAACTGGTAGTAGGTTACAGTTTGCTCAACTAGTAAAGTCTCTAATAGTTGAATAGGAGATTTTTGGGTTTAATCTTCACCTTCATTAAAAACCAATTTGTGTCTTGATCTGATAATAAAGAACACAAATGAATGCCATAGGTAGTTTGACACCAATTTCTTGCACTAAAAATCTTGTAAGCCCTCTATATCTTTATGTTCAAACTGAAAAACCAATAAGTTAATTTTGGAGGTAGATTAGTAATTAAAAATACAACGATATCACAATGGTCCCTTATCCTGGGATATATGTTTGGCTATTGGAAATTTCGAATTTTAGAGTTATAAATTATTATTAAGAGTGTAATCTTATAAGATATAGGGCATGTGACATTATCATTGGGCTATTACTTGAACCCCCTCTCCCATTATCGACCTATGAAAAACAAAAAAGAAAGTAAAGTTTTACCTCATAAGAATCAAAATGAGTTATTCTATAGTCACAACAAAATCTCACAATATTTTCATAATAATTAAAGAATCAATTCAACATAGGTCAAAATAAAATTTTACCACAACTCAAAACTCTCAAAACAATAAAAATGTTGTGAAAATGTTATGAGATTTTGTTGTTTCTAGACATTCTCAATTAAAATCTGTAATAGTTGAAATTTATGTTATTTGGACATAAATTGAATTTAAATGTATATCATAGTATTATATTATAGATGAGCAGTGGAGCACTATAGTTAAAATTATAAGTTTTAATTTTTAAAAATAAATTATACATATCATTTTAATATTGTTTTCATAACTAACTAAATAATAATAATAATAATAATAATAATAAGGGTAAACTATATATATATATATATATATATATATATATATATAGTTTCTAACTTTTCCGTTGTTTATCAATTTGGTTCCAATATTTTAAATGTGTCAATTTAGTCTTTAATTTTTTGGTATTATGTCAAATTAGTCCCTATTATTAATTGATGGATGGAAAATATTGACGTGACTAACCGGTAAAAATAAAATATAATTTTCATGACACAAACTAAAAAAATAAAAAATAAATAAATAGTTAAGGACTAAACCTTGAACTGCCACCTATCCTTAGTATATTTTTAGATTTAAAATTTTATTTCCTTTACTTTCTTAAAAAGCCTATGGGGGTTAAAAAACCCAAAATTGAAGATTCAATTTACTTCATTTTCCCATATTTTCCCAGCAACCAAACAAGGAAAAAACAAAACAAAATCCAAAACCCAGAGAGAGATGCAGAGAGAATCACAATCATAATCGGACTCTGTTGTTTTTGCTGAGTGTGCTTGATTAGATTCAGAACTCATTTTGTTTAGGTGCTCAGGGGTTTTTGATCTTTTTTGTTTGGAATTAAGGATCTATCATTTGAAGAAAATGGGATTGGCCCGATTGGGAGTTTCGAGAATGTACAGAGGAATATAGGGATGGATCTTTGAATTGCTGAGTGATTGGAGTTGGGATTAGAGTAAGGTCAAAGGTGTTAAATAATCTGGACCCCGCTGTTGATTTATGGAAGTGATTGGTTTGAAAATTTTGAAGTGGGGTGTCGACATTAGCGAACTTGGAAGCCCAAACGAGTTAATTAGGTGGTTTGAATTTTTTCTTTCATTGTGATTCCTTTCTGCATCTCTTTCTCTGGGTTTTGGAATTTGTTTTATTTTTTTCCTTGTTTAATTGCTAGGAAAAAAAAAAATGAGAAAATGAAGGAAATTGAGTTTTAAATTTTGGATATTTTTAACCCCTGTATGGTTCCTAAGAAAGCAAAGGAAAAGCAAATGAAAGTAAATTTTAAATCTGAAAATACACTAAGGACAAGCAGCAGTACAAGATTTAGTCCCTATTATTATTATTATTATTATTATTATTATTATTTTGTGTTGGTGTGGCAATACATGTGACAGTCCATGTGTCATGAAAATAATATTTTATTTTTACCGTTAATTATGTTAATAATTTTCATTTATCACTTAATGGCAGAGACCATTTTGACACAATATCAAGATATTAAGGACTAAATTGACATATTTGAAATATTATGGACTAAATTAACAAACAGTGCAATGATTAAGGACCAATGCGTAATTTACCCCAGTAATAATTTTGATGAATACTTTCGTAACTGATAGAAATGCCCTTGAACATTAATAACCATCTTACTTTGGTGAAAAATAAATATTTTTTTTATAAAATTAACTTAATGAAATTTTTTTTTAAGAAATAAAGAGTGAAAAGTAGAATTTAACTATTTTGATTCTCAAGTATACAAAATATAGGGAGTGGACATTTCATGCATAAAATGTGGGTTTTTTTTTTTTTTTTTTGAAATTTTGGTGTTTTATAGAAATTGATATGACCAAAAAGACTTTAGGTTCTAATTAATGTTGCATAACTAAAACCTAGCTTCCATTTGTCCTTTTGCTCTCTTCATGGACTGCCATGCTCTGCCTTGCTCCAACCCCACCAAAAAATAAATAATAAAAAAAGAAAAGAAAAGAAAAGAAGAACATGAAAATAAAGTTAGGGCTACCTTCCAATTGTCTTTAGCCGTTTCTGTATTATATTTATTTAATGTAAAAATTTATGATATGACCAAAAAAATTTAATGCAAAAATTTTGGTGTTTTATAGAAATTGATATGACCAAAAAGACTGTAGGTTCTAATTAATGTTGCATAACTAAAACCTAGCTTCCATTTGTCATTTTGCTCACTTCATGGACTGCCATGCTCTGCCTTGCTCCAACCCTACCAAAAAATAAATAATAATAAAAAATAAAAGAAAAGAAAAGAAGAACATGAAGATAAAGTTAGGGCTACCTTCCAATTGTCTTTAGCCGTTTCTGTATTATATTTATTTAATGTAAAAATTTATGATATGACCAAAAAAATTTAATGTAAAAATTTGGATGTTTTATAGAAATTGATATGACCAAAAAGACTGTAGGTTCTAATTAAGGTTGCATAACTAAAACCTAGCATCCATTTGTCCTTTTGCTCTCTTCATGGACTGCCATGCTCTGCCTTGCTCCAACCCCACCAAAAAATAAATAATAAAAAAAAGAAAAGAAAAGAAAAGAAGAACTTGAAGATAAAGTTAGGGCTACCTTCCAATTGTCTTTAGCCGTTTCTATATTATATTTATTTAATGTAAAAATTTATGATATAACCAAAAAAATTTAATGTAAAAATTTTGGTGTTTTATAGAAATTGATATGACCAAAAAGATTGTAGGTTCTAATTAGTGTTGCATAACTAAAACCTAGCTTTCATTTGTCCTTTTGCTCTCTTCATGGACTGCCATGCTCTGCCTTGCTCCAACCCCACCAAAAAATAAATAATAAAAAAAAGAAAAGAAAAGAAAAGAAGAACATGAAGATAAAGTTAGGGCTACCTTCCAATTGTCTTTAGCCGTTTCTGTATTATATTTATTTAATGTAAAAATTTATGATATGACCAAAAAAATTTAATGTAAAAATTTTGGTGTTTTATAGAAATTGATATGACCAAAAAGACTGTAGGTTCTAATTAATGTTGCATAACTAAAACCTAGCTTCCATTTGTCCTTTTGCTCTCTTCATGGACTGCCATGCTCTGCCTTGCTCCAACTCTACCAAAAAATAAATAATAAAAAATAGAAAAGAAAAGAAGAACATGAAGATAAAGTTAGGGCTACCTTCCAATTGTCTTTAGCCGTTTCTGTATTATATTTATTTAATGTAAAAATTTATGATATGACCAAAAAAATTTTATGTAAAAATTTGGATGTTTTATAGAAATTGATATGACCGAAAGGACTATAGGTTCTAATTAATGTTGCATAACTAAAACCTAGCTTCCATTTGTCCTTTTGCTCTCTTCATGGACTGCCATGCTCTGCCTTGCTCCAACCCTACCAAAAAATAAATAATAAAAAAAATAAAAGAAAAGAAAAGAAGAACATGAAGATAAAGTTAGGGCTACCTTCCAATTGTCTTTAGCCGTTTCTGTATTATATTTATTTAATGTAAAAATTTATGATATGACCAAAAAAATTTAATGTAAAAATTTGGGTGTTTTATAGAAATTGATATGACCAAAAAGACTGTAGGTTCTAATTAAGGTTGCATAACTAAAACCTAGCTTCCATTTGTCCTTTTACTCTCTTCATGGACTGCCATGCTCTGCCTTGCTCCAACCCCACCAAAAAAAAAAAAAAGAAAAAAAAAAAAGAAGAACATGAAGATAAAGTTAGGGCTACCTTCCAATTGTCATTAGCCGTTTCTGTATTATATTTATTTAATGTAAAAAATTTATGATATGACCAAAAAAATTTAATGTAAAAATTTTGGTGTTTTATAGAAATTGATATGACCAAAAAGACTGTAGGTTCTAATTAAGGTTGCATAACTAAAACCTAGCTTCCATTTGTCCTTTTGCTCTCTTCGTGGACTGCCATGCTCTGCCTTGCTCCAACCCCACCAAAAAATAAATAATAAAAAAAAGAAAAGAAAAGAAAAGAAGAACATGAAGATAAAGTTAGGGCTTCCTTCCAATTGTCATTAGCCGTTTCTGTATTATATTTATTTAATGTAAAAATTTGTTGTCTGATTTGTTCCTGCCAAATCAATTTCAGTATCATATCTATTCTCAAGTGTGTTAAAAAAAAAAAAAACTAGTCAACAACTTATGTAATGCTCATAAAAGTTCAATAAAATATGATTTTATCTAAAGCAAATGATATTCTCTCCCTCTTTTATTTTTTATACAACTATGCATTTGATTTAATTGGAGAACTTGATGCATTGTACCTAAAAAATTGAACATAAGTTTTGCCCTTATACTTCAAGGTAAATTAATACTTCGCTACACGGAATATATATATATATATATATATATATAGTTACAATTAATTGAGATGTGACGATTTGAACCTTGGATGTTTCTATATTGCAAACACTAAAATGAATAAGTTGAACTACAAAGTTCTTGGCATAGAATAAAAAGTTTTATTACAAAAAATTAATGTGTGACAATGTTGTTCTAGTAACATTGTTCTAGTAATGTTGTTTAAGTTTCATTTAGTAATGTTGTTCTAGTAACATTGTTTAAGTTTTTTGAAAATAAGTGTAGGTTAAAAAGTGTTGTCGAAATACGTGTTGTGTTGCTTAAACAACGAAAACTGTTGTTTAAACACCCTTACCAAACACCCCAATATCCTGAACAACCATAAAAAAAATTTTAATTTTATTTTCCTTCAATTTCATTTTTCTTTAATAGTTACTCTCTCTTTTTTTATAGTTTTTTTTTTAATTATGTTTTTTAGATAAGTAGATAGCGAGGGAGCTAGAGGAAAGAGTGAAGTTTGAAATATAAACACAAGACAGCACAAATGATGTCATTATCACTGTAATGTGTTTGAACTTCGAAGCCCTTTTCTCTAATTACTTAAACCAGCTTTAAGTATGTCTTAGAGATAGCATCGTGGGAGATCTCACAATTGTCATCATAATTACCACTTTTACAAATTAACTTAGCAAAATTTATAATTACTCACAGTCTTCATCATAACCACCTTTGCACTTGTGTTCCTAAACTTATTGATAGAGTTGTAAAGAGTCATGTAGCTCAATTAGTTATCACTACTCGGTATTTCTAATAAAAACTTCTGAAATTTAAATCTCTTTGCCTCTAACTATTGAAGTAACATGGGTGAATAAATGTGGTCGAATCAATATTTAGCGCATCACATACTCTAATTGCATGTGAACACGGGATCCCTATGTGTGATGCCCCAATTTGATTGATTGTGTGATGTGAGTGGGTGTATGATGAGTAACTGAGCTTTATTAACAACTGCAAGGAGCCTCAATAGTGACTAGTCCTTTTGAGGTATAGCGCAGATGTGGCTAACGCTTTTCCTTGAGTCGTTACATATGGTATCAGAGCCGGCCCAGTAACCCTGTGTGGGGTCGGAGACACTACCCCACAAAGTGGGCCCTAACGAGGACGTTAGGGATTTAAGTGGGGGAGATTGTGATACCCCAATTTGATTGATTGTGTGATGTGTGTGGGTGTATGATGAGTCCCACATCGGGTATTTACTGAGTTGAACTGGGCTTTATTAACAACTACAAGGAGCCTCAATAGTGACTAGTCCTTTTGAGGTATAACGCAGATGTGGCTAGCGCTTTTCCTTGGGTCGTTACACTATGTTTTGCCATTTTTCACAACTGCATGTTCTTTCAACCGAACTTCATAATTGTGATTTCCCCCTCCTGTGCTACACACGTTGTGTGAAGTAACTACCTGATATCGCATCTCTTGATTGCTAAATGCCTTGACATAGTATTTCTCAGATTTACGCTTATTTCCCTCCCACGTGGAGAAGGCATATGTACTCCATTTCTTACCCTCCAACAACTCATTCGTAATTTCTTTATGCTGGTCGTGGAAATATTCAACAAGTTGGACCAAGTGAACTCAACCATTGCGGCAATAGGAAGGCCCCGTGCACCTTTCAGTACACCATTGAAACACTCTGATATATTGGTTGTCATTGCCCCAAACTTATTAAAAAATTGAAAGCTTACTATTTTAGGTTTAACAATGTCAAATTAATTACTCGCAATTATAAATTAACTTTACAAGACGTGTGGGACTTAACAATTCACACATAATGGAAACCACATAGATAAGGTAAAGACTCATGATTCCCTTGTCATGTTGATAGTAGTGAGGAAAGGACACAAGAACAACAACAATTAACAAAATTGGAATTTTTAGGCATGAATGATCAATATGTATAGAGAGAACGTAACTAGGGGAAAGTTTCTAGACTGCAAGAAGAGTATATTAGGACGAAGATCCTTTACATGTAAGTATTTTTCGATAAAGACAATGCCCATCTTTTACTTAGTCATTTTGTATGTGGGCATGCATGAACGTGTGGTGATTAAGATGGCATACATTTTGATATCAATATTCAATGCAGGTAAATGAGTTTTGAGTCACTTTTGGCCGTTTCCTGAAAATGGCTTTTAGTATAATACATATGGCACTGTTATCACTTTGAGATCCATCAAACTTTTCCTTTGGAGGAAGTGCATTCACGAGTCACGACATAGCCGTATAGGACATGTAAATATGAACCACAAACACCCATTGGTAAAAAAAAAATGGAAAGATTATTATGAAGATGAAAATAAGTTTTTGGATGCATGGCTCTTTAATTTGTGGTATGGAGTATATGGAATGTGAGAATCGAATTTCAATTACAAATTAAAACAAAAACAGAGAAAAAGGCAAAAACACTTATTGATGTGAAACCCCAATGAACTACTTAGATTATTGGATTTGATTATATGAGTAGTGTGCCTGTTGTGTAAGCCATGAGTGTATTAATTAAATATGTATTAATTAGTTCGAACTAGCTAGGCTATATAAAATTGTGTACCACTTAATTATTTTTGCTTAATTGCATTATCAAATTAATTATTTTATTTCTAACATTTTGTTATGTGCTTGTAAAAATTGAGTACTTCTTAGCATTTTAAGAAAATATGATCTTATACAAGGTTTTTTTTTTTTTTTTTTTTTGGTAAATAGCAAACTAGCTTGTAACCTACCTTTTTTTTTTTTTTTTTTGAAAAAATAAGTGTGAGTTAAAAAATGTTTAAAGTATGCGCTATGTATTAAAGAGTTAGACCATTTTGGATATATACCACTGTCAATTTTTTTAAGATATTCTCTTCTTTCTGGGTAAGTATGTTAAAATATTTAATATTCTAAAAAAAATACTTGTAACCTACCTTAATTAAGCAACATTTAAAAAATAATAATAATGAAATGCGAATGACTCCCACCCTTCTTTCTTCTCTTTTTAGGTACGTGACTACCTGTTCAAAATACCACCATAAATAATCTAGTTTCCTTACAGCATTACGTCCATCACAATAGAACCACCCCGAATACATGGTACCTGTTTTTATATTGTAATTAATAAGATAATTATTATTCTAAAGTTAATTTGACTTTCAAACCAATTTAAAACAATAAATATAAAAGTCAAGTACTTAGAAACAAAAAGTCAATATTCAGTACAACTTTCATAAAATATTAATGTCAAGTTGTTAATATTAACGTATTATTAGCAAGGTTTTCAAACTCAGACCATTTATTGAACCGTAAAAGGGAGAGGTTTAAGGTTTTTGAGGTCCAACCGAGATTGAATCGGGGTCGAACTGTGATGATGTCATAATTAATTTAATAATTAATTAAAGCCTAAATATAAATATTAAATTTATAAAACTAGCAAAATTGACTAACATATCTATATATGTGAGGAAAATTTAATGATTTTCAAGCATGCATTTAATAATTAAATAAGAAAGTTAATGTGGGGATAGGGGCCCAAGATCATGCATCGGGCCATGAAGAGGCCGGGAACCCCAAGATCGTGTAGTGGGCCTCGTAGGGTTGAAGGCCCATAACGGTGTGCTGAGCCCCCGGCCATGTTCGAGGGCGTGGTATGGTCCGAGGAGGAGGAAATGAACATGCAGAGCCTCAGATTGCGGTTTTTTACGTTTGGAGTAAGAGAGGCAGTCCGAGGAGTGACTCCAACTTTGGGGAGGTGGGAATCCCCAAAAATATCTAAGGAAAGGCTACCACCACTGCATTAATTGTGTTGCACCAACTCTTCTGGCCGCATTTATGTGGAGAAGACCCATAAACAATGCAACTTTGGCCACCGTGACTCACTGCAGGCAAAAAAAGATACACGATGGGACATGCACTCAAGTGAAAAATCATATGGATGACAAGTGTATGGTGGAGATGGTCTGGAGGGAGCTATATAATGTAAAGGAATTCCCCTCTAATGTGGGGCACTTTTTGTAAGGAAGAAGAAAGAAAGGAAGTGTTAATAGTAGAATTCACCTCCTCGGACCTTTGTGGAGGAGATTTGGTCAAAACTTGGGTCTCTTATTTTCTCTTTTGGGAAACCCCAACCTATTGCATTGGATGTTTAAACCGCCCTAGCCCAACTTTCGCATCTCACTCTCTATAAACTCATTGTCTAAGGACCGCTTGGGCCGTCTCATCTAGTTTGGGCCGGCTTACGAGTCCGTGTCCTTACAGTTAATAAAATAAAATAATAACCATGAAAACATTAAAATTTATGATTAATTTTTGAAGTAAAGTTGAATATCTTTGAAGAATTTTAATTATAATTTTTTTATATTCCTTATAAGAGATGGATAATTTAATTAAGTAGAATAGAATTGTGTTAAGTTGTTTTTATAAAATAAAATAAAAAATTGCATTAAGTTTACTTCAAGTATTTTTTTTGTTATTGTTGAGCACCAACTCACAAGCTTGGCTGAGTGGTTAGGCTTCAACCAAATCTCTGACCGGCAGGGGTTCTACTCCTTGCAACTGCATTTTTTGAATTTTCTTGATTTAACAGGCTGCTTGAACCGAGGTTGGACCGCACGGTTCATGCCACCGGTTCTGCATGAACCGTGCGGTCCAACCCTGGTTCATGCAGTTCATAGAATTTGGAGGCTTACCCGGTTCTGGAGGCTTAAAAAATTGAAATCCACTCCGGTTCCCGGTTTTTCCGGTCGGACCGCCTGGTCCGGTCTGGGTTTCAAAACCATGATTATTAGAAGTTGTTAATAGCCTACGAGGCTACAACAAGTTTTGGTTTAGAGTACGTAGTAGCATATATCCACATGATCAAATATTTATTATACGGTGGCCAAGGGTTCAAAATCTTCATAAAATTTTGTACGTAGTAGCATATAAACACAAAATTTTAGATCAAATGGTATTTCTTCTCCTTGCATATGATAAAATGAATAACGTCATAGATTCAACCGACATACATGAGATGAAATCATTGAATACGTATGTAGTTTATAAACAAAAAGGAAAGAAAAAAAAAAAAAAAAAAAAGACTTTTGTTTGTGCTGAAAATCCAAAGGTCAAAAAGAAAAAAAGAAATAGAAAAGAGGTGTGGAACTTCCAGCCAAGAAAAGGGAGAGAGGAGAGGACCGTAAAGAAGATGCGAGGTTGAAAGCTTGAACAAGTGATTGATATTCAATTTCAGGGATATCGAAACACAAATTCATTGATTTGTCCCAAAACAAACCATGGGTTTTCCAGTGTACTTTTTTGTTTTTTGGGTCGTCTTTAAGTAATTTTGCAACCCTAGTATTCATCAGTCATATTCATAGAGGTCCACACATGCATGTGTTTGCTGCCCTGTGTTTGGAGCTTTGAGTTTTTTGTACGTTTGCTTTGTGAGTTTGTGAGGCCACTTGGTAGCCACAATAAACCCTTTCGATTTCATGGTTGTCCAAGCTTGGAATCTACTCGAACGCTTGGCTTTTTTTGTACAACTTGAGTGACAGTCGTAGACGTTGATGTCACTTGGCACTTGCCAATGGGAACAAATTAACAACGTCGTTTTATTATAACTAGGTTCCATGCTCGTTTCTTTGTCAATGCTTTTGGGCTTTATTGGACACAAATTGGCCCCCCACCTTCTATCATGTGTCCAAAACATTTACATGTGTTACAAATACACACGCACATAGTTTGGAGACAAATCAAACACGTGCTATACAACATTCTAGTGCATGATTCATTTTATATTGAAAATCTCTCATGAAATTTGTGGATCAACAAATCTCATATATATGTTGTCCACATGGAGACAATAATCAGCATGTCCTTCGCCCTTGGGTTAAAGGGCACCCCCACCCACAATGGATGGGTAGTCCATTCTCAAAATATATATGAAAATTTCAGTTTCTTGTTATTCTAGTGAATTTGGCATAGATTATAGCACTTTAGTATTGTTGTTTGATGGACATAGATTATAAGATTTCACCATGTTCAAAATTTATTGGAACTCAAGAACCAAAGCTTCGGGTGTGAAAGGCTAACACTAATGGCATATTTTGTAGTGTCCCATGTCCATAATGAGAGAGAGAGAGGGAGAGAGAGAGGGAGAGAGAGGGGCTTGTAGAGTAGAGTGTGGTACTGGTATCCCATCATAGCAAAATGAGCGAATGAACCTTTATTTCTTATTAGCCTATGAGCATGAGCTCACGCGGGTGCTCAGAGGTTCTTCTATTTTTTGGGTAAAATTTATTAATTTGCATCAATTATAACTTAGGATTACGACATTTTCCAATTACAAAAATATTTAGGGGTGTGATAAGTATTATGCTATAATACTTATAAATAGCCTTTAGAGAGATGATGCTATAATTTAGTATTAGCCTTTAGGGAGAGAAAAAAAAAATCCTGTGAATAAATCTTATAAATAGTGCACATATTTCAAAATGCATAATGAAATTGTAACAATAAAACTACTTACAAAATACATGTGATGACCTTTACAAAAGCTATTATGAAGAGGTTGATAGATCAATGTAGAAAATTGAAATATTTAAATCAGGTAAAATTAAGGGTGAGCAGAAAGTCACCGACACCAATCCAACCGACCGACGCCAATCGTCCCTAACTGCCACTGCAACCGACCGACGAAGCCGATGCCGGCGATCGGAGCGCGAAGGGAGTTCCGATGCCAATGCAATATAGTCACCAGAGTTGGAAATCCGAAACTGAGAAGTCACCGAACCGAACCAATACCTACTTCTCCACTTTTCAGTTTTTTTTAGATAGGGCGTTGTTGACTCGTTCTCGTTGTATAGGTTCTCTTCTCAGTTCTCAGAATCTCTTTTGAAATTTTTTTTTTTTTTTTAATAAAACATCTTCGTACTCGTATGGCTGTTATTAAAACAAAAACAAAAACAAAACAGTGCCCTTTTTGGCTAGGTTTTCAGATTCTACCCTAGTATAAATTCATTATTTGGTCTCTCATAACCCTTTAACTCTCTCTCTCGCTTCGCCTTTCGCTCTCGCCTGACTGTAATGCCTTGCCTTGCCTCTGGCTCTGAGCTCTTGCCGTCGCCACTCGGCTTGGCTAGCCTTTGCAACAGCCAACAGCAAGCGCTCGCTCACCAGTCATGGCAAACCAACAGTAAGCCACATTTGAGCTCTCATTTTGTTGAAGGTGTTTTGATATATGGGAAATGTACAGTTAGTGGTTAATATTTTGATTATGATGTGAAATGCGACATGTTTATGTAAAAAGTTACAAATTTGAGATATGGGTTTTTGTCATTGTTGGATTAGTTTAAGGAATATTGTGAAAGATTTGCAAAAGACCCAAGTTGAATATTTGAATAGAAAAGGATGGTGTGGGTTTAGTAAGTAAGAAAATTTGGTCATGATTGTGTAATGTGTGAAAATTCTGGAATTTATGTAACTATGAAGTCTATGATTTTGTACAGACTGGATTACACAATATATATCTGGCATAATATGAGAATTTCATTGCAAATGTCATATATGATATATGTTATGTTTTACAGCTTTCGCATTAATGCTTAAGTTTTTAATGTCTATATGTGATAAATCCTATAGATATTCTAGGTTTTGTGTTATCCAGTTTAAATATATACACACAGAAATTTGTTATTAAGAAATATTACACTCATTTTATTTACTTATGGTGAATTTGATAGTTATGGATCATTAATGTTTGGGTGAACAGAATTTTTTTATAAAGTTTATGTTGAACATATTTTTTCTTATGTGAACAAATTTTTGGCACAGGTTTTGGATCATTACTGTTTAGGTGAAGAGATTCTTCTTATAAAGTTTCTGTTGAACAGATTTTTTTTTTATAGGTTGAACAGATTTTTTTTATTATTAAAAAAAAAACAAAAACAGTTTGTTAATGTTTCAAATCAAACCGACCAAACCGATTAAACCAAACCGATCAAACCGCACCGCCATAGGTCGGAAAACCGATCCTAATCAGTATGCATTAGTTTTAATTATTACAAAACCGATCCCTATCGGGTCGGTAACAAATTTGAAAAAAAAACCGACCCGACGGAACCATGCACACCCTTAGGTAAAATTGTAAAATAATTCACTACATCTAAAACATAGAATAAGTGAACTTATTAATATTATGCTGGCTATGGTGGAGAAGTTGGTGGAGCAATGTTATTTGTTTCACATTTTAATTGCTTTCCAGCAGCATTTGCCATGAACCTATGATACAAAATGTGTTACTTTGTGTTATTAATAGAGACTTTAAAACGTACACAATAATGATAAGTACAATGAACATCAAGCATAAACTTGTGAAGTGAAATATTTGAACTAATCTTGTGATGATATTGCATAGCTCCATGTATGTGAAATGGTCTACTTTAGCTTGGGACTTGAAAAACTGTTATTTAATTACCAAAATTTTTATAAAAAATTTAAATAAAAAGTATGTAATTAAGTTTTTCTTTTTTAAGTAGATGTGGTAATGATTTGTACCTGCTTTATTTTTTGCATTGTCCTTGATTCCCATTTTCTGTTTGTCTTTACTGTTTTGGATGTTGAAAATTGCATCGTCCTTGGTTTTTTTCTTCGTTTCTTTTATTTCTCATGGATGTTGGAAACCACAATGTCCTTGATTTTCATTCTCTGTTTGTCTCTGTTGGCATGAGTGTTTGTCTCAAGTATTTTTCCTTTTTGCACCAATAGTTTTGTGGTAGATTAGGAGACTTTCCTTGACAACACCACATATAATTGGCCATGACTAAAAACATAATCAGGGAGATAAATTCCAACAATTGGAATTGTCTGACCTTATACTTTGTTTATTGTAAGTGCAAAGCTCAAACGTATAGGAAATTGTCGTCTGATCATTACAAATAGCAGGTGTACATTTTCTGTTATTTTCAAAGGAATTCTTAGCAAGAAAACGCATGTACCCACATATTGTCCAGTAAAAATTTTAGCATCAATTACATTGTTAAAACATCCACGACATATCAATCTTGTACCATTATATAATCCGGCTTTTGGATCTATATTGCACAACAACATAATTGGAGCACCCTTTTTCAGCTTTAATATATGTGGTAGTAAACCCCCTAGAGATATAGAGTTTAGGAATTCTTGTTGATATATATGTTGCATTTCTCCTTCAACCTCATCAAAAGAATGTAACGTAAACTCATCTCCTAGGAACTGAGAAATTATCTTTGCATTAAGCTGTTCAACATCATCATTTATAGGTGTTAGCAAAGCCCTATCTATCATATATCTTGCATCATTGGCATGTTCTTGCAAACTTGGAAAAACTTTATCAATCAAGTTAAATATAGAATGCTGACCCTCCCATTGCATTTCTATTGAAGGAGGTATTTAATCAAATCATTCATTATAAATGGTTCATTCTCATCATCGATGTGTTGTATATACTCAGCAAATTATTCATCGTTAATAGACTTCATATTCTGCTTCAAATATAACACTTTGACATCTTTCCATAACGGGGACTTGACTATGCATGCATCAATCATTTCTGGCTTTGTATCCAAATATGTAATGGGCCATAGACCGGAGCTTGCCTTCAGCTATATAGGGCTGGGCTGGGCTTTGGGTAGTTGGGTTCCTTTGAGTTCTCTACAGCTTCATGTTTTAATGTCGGTTGGCTATATTTTGGGACTTATTAAGTAAGAGCCCAGTTTCGTGTAAATATTTTGAAACTGCGAAGCCAAAGCAAAAATATTGTTGTTATTATGATTTTCATGTTGTAACTTGTAAGGAACTCCTCGTGGTTTGAAGTTTGATTGTAGTGTTATTAATATAATTTATACCTGCTATTTGATGGAACGCCAAAGAAATAAATTAATTTGTGAAATTTCTTAAGGCAATTTGAGAGTTCCTTGAATGGTTTCTGGACTCTAGAGTGTGGAACTTGCGCCCTCCTTCCCCATTTCTTGTGTCTTCTATCTATATTATCTCAAAAAATGTACATGGTACTTCATGGAATTAATACCAAGGGATAAATTAAAATGTGGAACTTTGTTTTGTAAATGAGATTTCAAGTGATAATCTAGAGGTAATAACATTTCTTGTAGAGCTCATATTTATGATTTGAACCATCCCCTTCTTTCTGCTTCTTTTTGTTTCTTAAAAAAAAAAAAAACTACTATGTTTCATGAATAAGCTTATTTTTACTCGACAAAAGATCAATATGCCTTTCAATAAATTATAATTATGAAAAGTTGAAAACCATACTATACATACGGTCGAATCAATTGAACAATTATTGGAGAACTTTGGTTTGGTATGAAAAATATATGATTTGCCAAAAAAGTAAAATAAAAGACTGGACCATTTTTTAGAAAATAATATTGAATTGCAAGGTTTATATAAACGATACAAGTTTTTAAATTTTATTTAAAAACTTTCTAAGTCTTATTTTGAATCCTTGAAAGAGTAGCCTATATATATATATATATATATATATATATATATCAATTTTACAGTTCTAGTCTCGAATGGATCCAATAACTCAATATATCAAAAAGGCTTTATTTTAGCTTTGAAACTAAATTGTATGGTTTTCAGTATTTAGTATGCTTACATGTTTAAATTAGTACAAGCTAGCTAATCAATTTTTATTTGTAAAAATTTTCTTCTTCATATTTTTAAATTTAAACTCTTATTTATCTATTGAAATAAAATAATTATTAAACTAACGATTGAACCAATTACTCAATTGTCAAATCAATAAATCGCTTTAACTAACAATCTCTTTTTAATAAGTATGTGAGTCGTGAGAAACGTTATTATTTATTTTTCTTATTTTTGGAAGAAGAAAAACTTTATTTTTTGAATATTGTAGTATGGCCAAATACTGTCCAGAGCCTCTTAAAAAGTCTAAAGTTTTTTTTTTTGAGAAACCAGACCCTTAGGCCCTGTAATATTGAAAACAAAACAAAGAGGAATTACAAAGAGTCACAAGTGAAAAGGGGAGCTATATCCTCAGGGGTGGTATTATACCAAACTTGTAGCTCACGACCAGACTTTGAACTTCTGGCTAAAGAATGGGCAACTAAATTGCCTGTACATTTCACATGGGAAAAACTACACCACTAAAAATCATTAGCTAAGAACAGAACATCTTGAATCACATGACCACACTCTGGGTGAGATGAGTACTTTTGCATAATTGCTTTTATAATCACCTCAGCATTACCCTCCACAATGCACTACACAACCCCAAGTTCCTTAGTAAAAAACATTACCTTACGGCATACTAGAAGTTCAACTATTGCTGCTGAGGAAGGCATCTTGATTCGTTGGGACAAAGCACCGATCACAGCACCTGTGGAGTTCCAAACAACAACACTGATTCCTGCACAACCCAATTCCTTGAATGTAGCTCCGTCAAAATTAATTTTGAGGCAAGATGAGAGTGGAGGAGTCCACCTAGCTACTCTAGCCCCGATTGTAGAGACCATAGGCTGTGATAACTGGGCTATACAAAAGTCATGAAGAAGAGTGGCTGCAGTGGCACGAATCCTGCACAGAGCAACAGAGGGTTCTCCAAGCCTATCCGAGTTTTTCTTACTCCAAACCAGTCAGAAACAAATAGCTAATAGATTTGGGTCAATACGTTCCTTCATCAAAAAAACCATTCCCAATAAATCAGAAAAGTCTTTAAACTTATACCTGAGGAGCTTTGTTAGCATCTCATCATTCGACCACATAACTAAGAGAGAGGGACAAGTCCAAAAAGCATGGGTTATATCTTTAGTACCAGATTTACATCTCGGACAAAGGGCTGTGGTCACAACCTTACGGCGCCGTAAGTTGTACAAGGATAGGATTGCATTGTGTGCTGCTCTCCACATCAAATGTTTCACTTTGTGGGGTATTTGTAGACCCCAAATTCCGTTCCATAGCCTATGGGATTTTTCTAGATTTGAGTAGCTTGGTCTTTTTCTTCGATCTTCACTTGAGAGCAAATGATAGGCACTCTGAGTCGAGTAATCCCCATTGGGGGTTGGGAACCACACTTGTTTATCTGGTACACTCTGGTAGCTGAGGGGGATGCCCAGGATCATGTTTGCTTCATGAGGCAGGAACTCACTCATAATTAAAGTAGACCACTAAGCATAAGTGTCCTCATTAATGAGCTCACTAACTTTGGCTTCTGGTGGTAACGTGGCACTAGGGGAGAAAATCCTTGCGGCTGGGATCTTTGGCAACCACTTGTCCTTCCGAATACAAACTGATTGACCATCACCAATTCTCCATCTCGACCCCAAGTCAATTACATGGCGTGCTTGTAGGAGGCTCTTCCAAGCAAAAGAACCTTTGTTTGAGCTAACACATTCCATAACCGAGCACTCAGGGAAAAATTTGGCTTTAAAAACTTTATGCAGCAGAGTGTCCTCACATGTGTGTAATCTCCAAATTTGTTTAGCCAAGAGGGAGTCATTGAATTTACTTAGCTCACGGAAGCCCACAACTCCCTCATTCTTTGGGAGACATAACTTCTCCCAGCTCACCCAGTGGATTCTTCTTTGCTCCCATCTATACCCCCACCAAAATTTTCTAATCAAGGACTCAATTTCATTTATAAAGCCTTTAGGGAGTTTGAAGCATGACATAGTGTAGGTAGGGATTGCTTGGATGACTGCTTTTATAAGAATCTCTCGACCAGCCTACGATAGCAATTTTTCTTTCCACCCTTTCAGCTTCTTCCAAATTCTCTCTTCAATCAAGATAAAAGATTTCTTTTTGTTCCAACCAATTAAGGAAGGTAGACCTAAATATTGCTCGTATCGCTGAGTTGCCAAAACACCTAGAAAGTTAGAAATAGCTACACGGGTTTTGTGGGGAGTGTTTGAGCTGAAAAAGATGTTGGTTTTACCTCTGTTTATATTTTGCCCATATGCTTGCTCGTACAGCTGAAGGAGGGATTGGATTTGGACACATTCAGCAATAATGGCTCTATAGAACACCAAGCTATCATCTGCGAATAGTAGGTGTGAGATCTTTGGACTAGCAGCACATATAAAAACCCCTCGTAGAGCTCCATCAATACCAACCTTTGTAAACAGAGCATGTAAACCTTCGGTGACCAATAAAAAAAGGTATGCGAATAGCGGATCACCCTGGCGGAGCCCTCTCTCCAGAATGATTAGGCTGTGGGGTTGATCATTCAACAAGATGGAATATGTGACAGATCTAATACAACTTGATATGAGAGAAATCCATCTCAGGCTGAAACCCATCTTCAACATAATTTTTTCAAGAAAGACCCACTCCACTCGGTCGTACACCTTGCTCATATCTAACTTCAGTGCCATATACCCCATCTTCCCAGTTCTTTTAGTTTTCAAATAATGGAGAGTCTTGTGGGCAATTAAGATGTTTTCAGTGATCAATCTCTCAGGCATGAATGCACTTTGTTTCTCTGAGATCAGCTTTGGCAGCAAAGGTTTTAGGCGATTGGTGAGGACTTTTGCAACAAGCTTGTAAAGCACATTACTCAGGCTTATTGGTCTGAAATCAATTACCCTTCTTGGACTATGAATTTTGGGGATGAGAGTTAGAAAAGTATGGTTGAGGTCGGTAGGGATAGTACTTGAGTTAAGCACGGCTAGGACTGCTTCTGAAATATCATGGCCAACCTTACTCCAAAATTGCTTATAGAACATGGGTGGAAGCCGATCCGGGCCAGGGGTAGTACCAGAATCCATTTGTTTAAGAGCAATCTAAACTTCACTTGCCTCAAAAGGTTGAAGCAAATCCTCATTCATAGAGCTAGACACCCTTGGCTCCACACCATTAGGAACTTGGTCAAAATGTGTGGGATTAGAAGAAGCAAAAAGGTTCGAGTAGTATCAGATTAAGAGCTCCCCAACTTGTTCTTCCTCCTCCACCCACTCACCAAATTCATTTTCTAAGCTTGAGATAAAGTTTGGTTTATTTCTCTCTATAGCTCGACAGTGGAAGTATTTCGTATTTTGATCCCCATACCGAAGTCATTCAGTTTTTGACCTTTGATTCCACATACATTCCTCCATATCCATAAGCTTATTGATTTCCTCAGTCAGAATCCTCACCCTTTCATGACTTCCCCCTGCCATATAAATAGACTTTGCCTCTGCCAACTACTTCCTCTTTTTTGCCAAAGACCAACGGACATTACCAAAGGTTTTTTTATTCCAAGAAATCAGTTCAACTTGACAAATGCTTACCTTTGATAGTACCTTGCCCATTGGATTGCCCACGGAATCCATGTCCCAAGCAGAGTGCACCACCCCCTCACAGCGACTATCTTTAAGCCACATGGCTTCAAATCGAAAGGGACATTGGGGCCTATAAAACCGAGTGTGAACATCATTAGAAACTAACCAAATTGGCTTGTGATCAAAGGAGTAACTTGGCACGTGGTGGACACAGACTGGAGGAAACTTTAGCATCCAATCCGTCGATGCAACAGCTCTATTAAGCCGAACCCAAATCATTTGACCATCAAAACGCCGGTTGGACCAAGTATAAGGAAGGCCTGAGAAACCAGGATCTTTCAAACCACAAAGTCCAAACAATCCCTGAATTGTTGCATCTGCCACTCCAGTCAGATCGATCCACCCGATTTTTCTCCAAGCCGAAGTCTAAAGTATTTCTATTTATGTATAGCATATCGTATGCCAATTGCAGACTAGAGGGGCCAAATTCCATAGCCACTCAAAAGATCTATAAAAAAAATGTTTAATATATAGTGTAAATTGTGTAATAGAGAGATTCATTTTAAAATGTATATAAAAAAAAACACAAACACACACACAAAGTAGACTTGCAAACAACCCCCAACTAGATTCTTTATTATATATAATTTTTCCTTATATAATATAATGTCTTCACATATATTTAACTAGAGTCAAACCTACCATCCCTAAGCTATTGTATCAATTTATTTATATTGTTTTCGTGTTTACGTATATTGGTAAAGCCAAATGTAGGCTAAGAGAACCAAATAACCTCTCAAAACATTAAAAAAATAAAAAAGAAACCTCTTTATGCATATAGCTTAGCGTAATAAGATTGCTTCAAATAGTGGAACAGTCCCCCACTCCGAATAAAATGTTGGCCAAAATACTTTGTTGGTTTTTGAAATTTACTATAAGTGGAGCTTATGGTCCTTTTGTTCATTGTCGTTAGTCTTTTGGAATTTCTAGAGAGAGAAATAGTTTCAAAGGGAACCATTGTCTTCTTAGACTCAAATGGTTCAACACAATGTTTTTAATTTCCTATTTTCTTGGCAGACAAACAAATTTGTTCTGCAGAAGACCGGTTTCTAATGGGTTTGGGTTAGGTCATGGGTTTTTTGATGTGACAATATTATGTGGGTTTTTTAAAATATTAAAAGTGTTGCCACGTCACCTAAAAAGAGTCTCATCATTGCTTCGTTAAGCATATAAGTAAGGATACTAATGACAATTAACATAAGAATCAATAGTGCTCATTTTTTAACTTTTGGGACTATTAGAGCTCATTTGGGATTTCATGAACCAAAAGTGCTCACTTGGTAAACTTTATGGACTAAGAGCATCCACATTGTTGGTGTGAAATTGCTAAAATGCTATTTTTAGCACCACAATATACAAAAAGTGTGCTACATTGATGGTGGTTTAGGTAGAAAATTTAATTCATCAACTACAGTGCGCAACCATCTATAGCTTCGTATTGTAGCTCAAATGGTAAAGCAACATAATATATTTTATGTGGTTGTGGGGGTAGTTGTGGTTGTGGTTGTGGTTGTTGTTTATTGTAGTGGATATATTATTTTATTATTTATATTATTTTAATATGTTGAATACTAAAATAAAACCATTAATGTTGAGTATTTTGTAAAGTGAGGTGGTAAAATAGATAAAGTAGCTTTTTATAATACCAAAAGCTAAATTTTTTGGCACTACCAATGCGGTTGCTCTAATAGTGTATCCATGTCTTCCTTGACATATATGTGGTCCATTCGCCTTCTCTAACCTATTGTAATAAGTTTTTGGTGTCATAGCTAGAGGCAGCTCTAACCTAAAAAAAAATTATTATATATAAATTTTATGATTTTTTTTATCCTTAAAAAAATAGTGATCACCCTAAATTTTTTTAGGCCCAACATAATTAAATTTTGGTGAAAATTTAGCAACAAACTAAAATTGTAGACTAAGACTACAACTCCACTTAGTATTTTTTTATTGGATGTAAATTTTGATAAATTTACGATTGGATTACATTTTCTTCTTATATCCTCCGTGCTCACAAAATTTCAATAAAATCAAAGATCCATAGTTATGTCATCAATCAAATGTTTAAATTCTGAATTTTTGTAGTCTAAAATTATACACAAAAAAATATGTTTACGGATCGAATATTTAATAACATCCAATAGACATGAAATTTGGCACGTGTTTTAAAAACATAAAAAACATGCAATTCAACGGTTAGATTTTCAAAATATGTAGCAATGTTAATTTGTTTAATGAGAAGCTACAACTAAATTTGTAACCAAACTTTTTCCTTAAACTTCAATCCCCTTAACAATATATTAAGCTATTACAAACAAAAAAGGAAAGTTAGAAACAAATTTTATTGAACTAAAATTTTAAAAGAGACGTAACTGGCAGAATTGATTATGAGACTATCTTATAATGATTTCAAAATAATAATAAAACTCATAAAAAAATTGTAAGACTTTATGTATTTGCATGCGTGTGTTTTTTTTTTCAATATATAAAATTTTCTTTTTATTAGATTCTTTTTATTAGATTTTGTATATTTATGTTTTTATAATAACCACCTTGAAAATAAATTATGAAGGCGCCGCTAGGTGTAATCCCATTGTCATTAGAAGCCTCTCATCGCCACAAGACTACTGCCTTTCCTAAGACAACCTAGGTTCTTTCTATTTTTATTTCTATTAACTATATAAAAAGCGGCTATGCCGCTACAGTGCTCTACATTGTGCATTTTGGTTTTGTGAGGCAGCCTTCCTTTTTCTTTTTTTTTCCCTTTTGTATATATTTTTATACCGACACAACAAATTTCATAATATTTTCACAATTATTGAGGTGTCAATTTCATATAAGTCAAAATAAAATAATAAAATATGAAACTGAGACCAACCACAACTACGTGAATGCGCGTACAGTGTACATTTGGTTTAGTGAGCCATTGTCTTTTTTTTCCCCAAGTTTTGAACAGTAGCTACAGTATCAAGCGACGCTGTTTTTTTTTTTTTTTTAGTCTTTCGTTTGTACTTTTTTTTCCTTTTATATATATTTTTATACTGACACAACAAATTTCACAACATTTTCACAATTATTGAGGTGTCAATTCTTATAAGTTAAAATAAAATAATAAAATATGAAACTGTGACCAACCAGAACTGAAAATAAATGTTTTGGGTTATGACACTTGTTAGGTAAATGTGTAAAAGTTATAGTACTTTTGATTTATTTAATATGTACTTTTTTTTTTTTTCAATCATCAATTTGTGCTCTTTTTTCTACTAACTATATAAGAAGAGGCAATGCCTCTACAGTGTCTTTTTTAGTGTTGTGAGCTATTTTTTTTTTCCTCCAAGTTTTGAACAGTTGCTACAATGCCACTTTGGTTTGTTCAAGTGGTACTGTAGCTACAGTAGCTACAACATTTTTTTTTAGTCTTCCGTTTGTACTTTTTTTTTTAAAATATTTATAAGAACCCACTTATATATTGTTATACAGAAGAAACAAATTTCACAATATTTTCACAGTTATTGATGTATCAATTTCTTATAAGTCAAAATAAAATAATAAAATATGAAACTGTGACTAACTACAACTGAAAATAAATGTTTTGTGAAAATGTTGTAACATTTGTTGGGTGAATGTGTAAAAGCTACAATACTTTTGGTTTATTCAATATGTATTATTTATCACTTTTTTTATTTTTTCCCAGTCATCGATTTTTGATTTTTTTTTTTCTATATATAAAAAGAGCGAATAAACTCAAGAATAGTATTATAAACAGTATTTTTGGTTTAGTAACATGCCTTTTTCCTCCTTTTTTTTTTTTTTTTTCCTTTAAGTTCACCAACTTGGTTTGAACTTGTTTTTTTCTTTTAAAATATCTATATATGTTTACTTTCTACTTGTAATATAAGTTTACATTGTATACACACAAAAAGTAGCAAATATTATATACATTTGCAAAAAAAATTGTACAAATTTTGCAAATGTGTACAATATTTACTAATTTTTATGTGTTTACAGTATAAATTTACATTGTAAGTGTAATGTATATTTATATATATACATTATATATAAAAAGAGTGAATGAGAAAAGTTACAGTAATTTCGCTACAGTAGTTATAGTTTGTTTAACTTTCTAACCCTTTTTTTTTTTTTCTGAATGAATAAAGTTGTAGTATATTTGCTAGATTATTTTTGGTTTGTCCACAATAATTTTCACAACACTTTTATAACAAATCAAATATGGTAAATTGTTATTGGTTCTAATTTAAATTTACCAATGAAACCATTTTTTTGCCCACCAATAACAACTTGTAGTAACCTACTACTTATGATTTGTTGTGAAAATGTCATGGATATAACATTTTTTTTTTGTGAAAAATTTTAAGACATCTTGATGTTGTCATAATATTTCCAAAACTGCTGAGCTGTCAATTCTTTACAAGTTAAAATAAAACATAACAAAATTATAAAAGAATTATGAAAATATTGCGTCATTCTGTTGTGTTTTTAGAAATTTTTTGTTGATTTAATCGACTTTGTTGAGCCAAAATTCACTATTCAACATACAATTTTTTTGAGTAGACTTTTTGTATATTTTTTTCTTTACACACTATTTAAAGTAAAAACAAATAGTTTTGCACACAAAAACAAAAACTTAGGAAAAAAACATTTTTCATCCTTTATGTTTGGGGTAGTTTACAATTCTTCCTTAAACTTTAAAATCATGCAATTTTTCCCTAAATATTTTGAAAAAGAGCAAATATGTCATATTGTTATACTCTCAGTTAAACCCTAATGAAAGCTTATGATTCTTAAAATATTTTATTGTATAATGTTTAAATTACACCAGCTAAATTTTAACATTCTAAAAATTTTCTGTACATATTTTAAGTTTTAAATGATAAAATTTCTTAGAAAGTTAGAATAATGATATTCTATTACACAAGCCTTTTGTTATCTTTTTTTTTTTTTTTTTTTTTTTAAATTTCTTAGCAAAACTGAGTTGTTTATTGTTGAAAGATGATGATATTCATTATCATTCTTAGAAGTTTTTAGAGAATAAATATATTGTCTTTAGCAAGAAGGTACTAAAAAACTATTATAGTTAATATATATATATATATATATATATATATATATATTTATATGTTAAATAACTACCCTAACTTTGTGGTTGATCAAAATTCTTAAACGAATGAAATTAACTTTTTTCGGCATAATTATCAAAATTCTTAAAATTAATGTTTCTTTTGATTAATGTAAATCTTTATATACTTTAAAAATCAAATGATTCATATCTTTATTTTGTAATACAAATAAAATCTAAAATTGATCCTAATTACTACAGTACTTTTTTTCCACGACAAGCACGTGCCTTAGACATGCTCTAACCAGTCCTTTCAATATATATATATATATATATATATATATATATATATATATATATATATAGACACACACACCCATTGAAAGAGACAGGGAATACAAAATCAGTGAGCAAGATTATCCTATAAAGTATAAAGTCTCCCTTCTTTTGGTTAAAAACTGAAAAAGCTGAGATTGATATAGGACCATCACTTAAGTGTTTTACAAAAAGCTGTCCTTCGAGTGACATTATGGGCCAAAAGTTAATACTGGAACTATAAATAAAATCCCAAACATTCAAAATAATATAGGTTAATTTTTATTTGTTTTCAAAACTCCAATTTTCTTTAAGTATTATATTATTTATTTATATAAATTTATCATTGAAATGATCCATATGATTAACTTATCACTTTCTCCAGAAATAAAAGTGAAAAAGCATAACAACAACTTAAGTTTCATCTAAAGGAGCATGAGTGTAGTTCAAATATCTTGATATTTTCAAGAGAAACGTCTAATATTCAAATTATTTATTTTTATTTTAAATTTTAAATTATTAAATTTGTATTTATATATAATATTTCATCTAAATTACTTTCAAGGCTTCTTGTCATACGACGATGAGGTACCAATCTTTTAATCTAAACATATTACTAAATTATCAAGGTGATTTAACATTATTTTAAAACTCTCTCTCTCTCTCTCTCTCTCTCTCTCTCTCTCGTATTACACTTGTAACTATCAATTTAAGTTTTGAGTTTATAGATGTTTGTCAGAATATTTGTTAACTATCATTTGGTGTTCAAAATATTTTAATTGTTAAATTAACTTTTGAGTTCATATAAGTTTCATGGATAACTGTCAATTCAAAAACCATATATAATAGAAAGCAAACTTGCCATATACATTAATTTCATTTTTGGGCCATAGTAATCATTTGCTTATTTTACTTTTAATTTTTTTTAAAGAAAGTTTTTTGGGAAAGAACAAGGGGTGACAAGATTTTTTTTTTATAGATATATGATAGAATTTAAATAACAACATTTACTCTATGATCATTATAGGGGTAAAAGGCCCAATTTTAGATGTTGGGCCGTGAGTTTGTCCGAAGAGGCACATTTGTCCCAGGATAGTGAATGATGAGGAAAATGCATGGATGCAAACCTCGCAAAGATTTGGCCGATATGTGAACAAAGAAAAGTTGTCCGAGGAAGATTACTTCTTCGGATAGTCAAAGAGAAAGCCAAGATGCACACTCTGGCATTTGTCGTGATATTTTAGGGGATTCTTCTGGTACATAAGCATCGAGTGAGCACCTAGGACAGGTGGAAGCAGTAAGATATTATATGAAAAGCTGCAACCACCGCATTAATGACTCTGCAGCTAACCCTATGGCCGCATTAATGAGGAAAGGATGTCTGAACAGTGACTCTGAATCTTTACAGCTGCCGTGTAAAGACTTTAAGGGAAGGTTAATAGGACAAGTATCAAAGAAAGGTCATCTGACTAGCACGTGAGAAAAAATGGAGTATAAAGAGAACTAGAGGCAAGGAAAGAAGGGGATCAAAAAATTTGGAGTAAAAGAGAGAAGCAAAAGAGAGAGAAAAGAGAAACACAAAATTGTAAACATTCAAGTAATCATATTGCTATCCTTCTCGGACCAAGCCGAGGATGATTTTATATAACATCATTGCTTTATTTTTATCTGCCTGGATTTAGAATACATCTAAGTAACACTTTATTTCATTTAAAGCCCAATTTTTCTAGTCTACTCTTTATAAATTTGTTGCAAGGACTTTTTAGGCCTAAGTCCATCTCGCTTGTGGGCCAAATCACCAAAATTGTATCCTTACAATCATCATGGTTTATTATTTGACTAAGATGCTAATTAATTTTTTTATATGGGAAATGCTAACGAGTGCCCTTAGGGCACTCCTAAGGACACTCGTTGACATTTCCTTTTTTTTATATAAATAAAAATTTGGTAATAAAATATGTTACCAATGGAACTTATATGTAACTTGCAAAAAGTGACAAGTTAACATACATGTACGATACAAAAACAAGCAAGGAGGTGTAGGTACCATTGGACTAAAAAACCAATTGCCCTATGCATTATTTTTCTCTCCCAAAATATTTGGCTACAGAATCAACCTCTTTTTTTTTTGGAGAAATGGCTATAGAATCTACCTAAGAGATCAAAAAGAGGAAATGACATAAAAGTAGTAAACAAAAGGCAGCAAAGGGGAAAGTCAAATTTAAAAGAAAAACAAAGAAACGTTAATTGTCAAGAAATTAATAAACCGGGCAATAAGGTAATAATAATAAGACATGGCACCACACACACCCACTGCCGTACACGACCAAAACAGCTCTAATCGCTCTCCCTAATCATTACTTTGGCATTTAAACCCCCGGATTCCCCTAATTAATTTAAAAAAAAAAAAAACAAATCAAAAGTAACAGCAAACACACAGCGAGTACAAAATTCCAACATACACAACCCGAGTGCACCGACCCAAAAGCTCACATTCATTGCTGGTCCCGTAACTTTCCCTCGCTTTCTTAGTTCAAATTTCAAAAACGACCCAACAACTCTCTCTCTCTCACGCTAAAATTTTTTGCTCTCATTCGCTTACGACTGAGCATTAAAAATCAAGGAGTATATAAGGCGAAAAGAAAAATAGAAAAAAAAAAAAAAAAAAAAAGGTGTAGAGGATAAGAGACAGGACATAGGTACCAGTAGTGAGTAATTATCAAAAAATCGATGGTATGCTGGTTGTGGAAGCGTGAGTTGGGATTAGTGTGTAGGTCAGTGGTGGGGTTTCTTGACAGATCGGTTTCCAGAGCTATGGGCTGCTTCTTCGCTTGCTTTCGTGTCAAAGACGATTGCCATCACCGCCATCGCCCTCACCTCGTCTCCTCCGATCCCACCAAGCCTACGGTCATTTCTCTCTCTCTCTCTCTCTCGCCCTCTGTTTGGTTCCCGAGAAAAATTAACAGAAGAAAATTAAAGAAAATGTCTCTCTCTCTCTCTCTCTCTCTCTCGCTTTCTTTCTTTCCTTTCTTGATGTAGTAATAGGTCTGACGTAGGTGCTGGTTCGTAGTGGTTTTTGAAGGTGGATTTTAATTTTCTTTTATTTTCATGAGCTTTCTTTCTTTCTAAGCAGCCAAACAGGGATTTTCTTTCGTCTTTTAGAAAATTTTAGCATTTCTTTATCCTCCGTGAGAAAATTGATTGAAGAGAAAACAAGATTAAGTCTTTGAGCCTTCTATTTTTTTTTTTTTTTTCCTTTTCGAATTAGGGTTCAGTTGACTGCGATTCAAGATTTCGTGTTTTTGATACATTTTCTAGATAATCAAGCAGAACATTGGTTTCGTGAGTTACATTTAACAAAAAAAAGTTGTTGTTTGAACTTAACCTTCCGTTTGGCTGCTGAGAAAAATTAAAGAAAAGAATACAAATGAATTTTGTCTGTTTTATGTCTATGTTGTTTTAGTTTATTGGTAACAAATAGCTTAATTTAATTTCAGAATACATTTTCTCAGTGTCCAAGCAGAGAATAAGTGAATTATGAGATTTCTTGCTCACTTTTTTCCCTGTGTGTCATGATCAGGAAACTGTGATATCTCAAAATCGTTTGGCGTCACTTTTTCTATCTGAAGGTATAAAATTTTCCTGTTGAGTTTTTGATTATATTGGTTCTAATTGTTTAAGTATATCGACCTTTTTGTTAATATCTAAAACTGTGAATTTGTTAATGTTTTTGAAATTCGTTCTATTTTTTAATAGAGAAAGAGGATTCTCCGCACGCTGATAGGGAAGCTCATGGTTTCGGATCTCCAGAAAGTCACAAGGCACTCAAGGATGAGGTATACTGATCTTGGACATTACATGAAAGGTCCTAAAGATTGTGTTTATTGCAATTATGCTAATTCAGATTACATTGTCTCTTTAAACTTTTAACAGTAGTTTACATGAAGGTGTGTATAATTGTGTTCAATTTTAAATTTTTAATGATTTTTATAGTGTTAAACCTTGAATAAGCATAGTTGAAGCTATGCGTAGAAGCAAAGAATTATGCCTCTGCTTAACACATGCTTATACATGCGTTTTTGCTATATTAGTTTTCAACTTTTGGAAGAGATGGTAGTCTAATTTTGTTTTGAAACACAGCAAATTAAGTGAACCAAAGAATTTAATTTTCTAGTAATGACTAATTAAATTAATAACTATTTCCCATATGATGCGAAACACTGGTTATTCATTATAGATTGCTTATCAGGCTTTTGTTTCTTCATCCTTAATGGACTAATGTTTTTGGGTTGCATGTGTTTTTTTTTTTTTTTTTGGTATGCATATAGGCATAAGTTAATTATTTTGAAATGAGAATGCTAAATGGATAAGTAAAAATACAAGAAAGATTTGATATGAAATGAAGAAATTTGGTTTAAAGATATGATAGCTCCTGTTGATTAAAAGATAAGGGGGACTGCTTGATATGAGTTCAAGTGGAGAAAATGAAAAAAAGGCAGAGGAACCCAAAACAAAATGGTAGATGCTGTAAACAAGGATATGTTAATTAAAGAGGTGATAGGAATAGAATGACAAAAAATACATATGGCAACCTTTATTAGTCTCCAACTCTTAGGAGGTTTCATAGCACCATCCTCAAAGTTTTGGGACAGAAGCTTTATGAGTCACGTTGATGGAATTTATGAGGCACATTGATAATGATTTTACAAGTGGCATAAAAGCTGTAATCAGAACTGATTTTTTGGTGTTTGTATTCTGCAGTTAATTCTTGCTTCTTTTTGGTTGTATAGATGGTCTGTAAGGCCTGCCATATTCTTTTTGATTAGATTATTTAATTTTTTCATCTTTGTAGGCGCTTTTTAGGGTGCTGGATTCTAGAACTATCCCCCTTCCCTATTTGTAATCTCAGTAGATTTGAATGTGTGATTGCAAACCTATTGGCTATTTCAACTGTCTACTGCATGAGTTATCCTCAAAATACTAGAATCATCCTCATTCTTTTCAATAGGGCATTGGTTACACTAATGGATAACTTTCTTCAGTCAAGGTTCTTGTTGACTGTTGACAAGTATCTTTTTGATTGTATGAAATATATTATGCAGGCCAGGTTTCTTAAAGCTTGTGGTACCTTAGCAGAGACCCCTGCAGAAATTCGGAAAGCATCTGCAAAGTCGAAATTTTCACCTTCATACGATGGAGATTCAGAGCCTCCAAAATTCCATTCATGGCTTCCCAACACATCCATCAAGAAACTTCAGTTAGACAACCAACCTGAGCAGGCCACTACTCCCATTAAACTTAGTGAAGAGTGGGGAAAGGGATCAGGTTTGCAAGAGCAGACACCTAGCAGGTTGTACTTCTCTCTATAATGATTATGTTTGTGAAACAATTGATATAATTTTAATTAATTATTGAGTACACCTGTCATGGGAAGGGATATTTCAAAGCCAACCTGTCTGTTATTTGGTAGCATTAATTGTTTATATTTATGAAATGTGGACACCAATTATTTGGTAATACTTAGATTCACCTGACAAGATTAATAGCTTCCTGACATTTGTCCAATTCCATTTCCCTCTTCTAGCTGTATATCCAGCATACATAACACTGGAAGGGTCTCTTTCAGCTCAACTGAAGGCAGTGGAACGGGAAGTGTTAATACAGCTGGCAGGGTTCATGCTAATCAGACTGAAAACATTGCGACATCAGTTTCACCTTGGATTTCAGCCACAGAAATTCAGTGCAGGAGCAAGTCTGTGCGTTTTCAATGTGATTTTGATGCATCTTCCTCATCATCTGAAAATGTTAGCCAAAATCAAAAGAGATCTGAATCACCAGGTAATCAGAGTGTGTCAAAGCCTTCACCTTATCCAACCCCACTTAAGCTGTCTGACGAGATGCAAACACCTGGAACCGTTTTTCCCACAAACTTTGACAATTTACCATATGGGAAGACCCGAATTAGGTCCCAGTATGTGTATTCAGTTATGAACCCAGTTGAGAGTGACTCTCAGTGGAAGTTATTGAGGGAAGAAGATCCTAACTATCATCAACTTTCAGGTGAGCTGAGAGAATCTATTGAGTTGCCCGAAACTACAACCCCTAGGCCAGAAGCGGGGGTAAAAGAAACTTTTTCTGGGAAAGAGTTGAAGGTGGAAGCAAGCCTGTCTGCTTGGTTGAAACCACTGCCATCCATTCAGGATGAGAATAGTAAAATTTTTGACCCTGCTTCTACTAGAAAACCTCATTTTGGTAGAACTCCTGGGGACAGGCCAATCATTGGGCTTGTTGCTGCTCACTGGAATGATAATGAGCAATCTCATATTTCGCCAAAGTGGTGGGATGGGAATGGAATCCCAAATTCGACCAATAAATACAAGGAGGTATGTCTTGTGGCTTCTTTACTTTCAGCTTGAGGCCTTTGAAATGAAAAGCTTCATTTAAGGAATGCTGGTTGTTTTTGCAGGATCAGAAAGTGAGTTGGCATGCTACGCCATTTGAGGAGAGGTTAGAAAAGGCTTTGTCTGAAGAGAGTGTTATCACTCAAAGGTATGCTAGCTTCCTTTTTTGATGTGTTCCGTGTCCTGTGTGACTGTAATTTAAAGTATACTGCTGGTAGCTTTTGAACGTAAATTGCAACTTATTCAAAGGCAAAAGGTGACCTTAAGTTGCCTAGGCCTTGTATCATCTGGGGTGTAAGGTGTCAAAACAGCATTAGCTCTATTGATGTGAGCTGCCAAATTCTAAATATTGTTAATATACATGTAGAACTTAAATCATATTTATCTATGTATAGAATATTCTTATTTATATATAATTATTTATCTAATGTATAGAAATATTACAATCAAGTCTCTAACATGTGTTGCATCTTGCATGAAGTAATTAGGTCTATTAATTAATTTGAAAATAGGGCACAACTTAGGCTCTATTAAGCAATATGACAATAGGTTTTACAAAAACTTCAATAATTAATTAATCTAACCATACGTTTAACAACAAGCTTCTGTAAATTAATCATCCAACAATAGGTTCTACAACAAGCTTCTACAAATTGTAAATCAAAGAGAGAGAGAGAGAGAGAGAGAGAGAGAATAGAATAATGAAAGAAAAAAAAATTCCAATGTGTTGTTTGTTATGGTCTTAAAAGATGTGTTTAATTTTTTTGATCAAATAAAAGCCTTATTGTTCTGTTACTTTCAAACTTTGTTTTGTTGTGGTTGAACTTTTGCCTTACCTCCCTAAACATTGTTTAAGGCATTTGCCTTGCTTGCCTTAGTGCTCTAAAGACGCCTCACCTTATAGCCTTAATGCGGCTGCTGGTTCAGCGTTTGGCTTGTTTTTGATTACCATGGTAAATTGTGATGATATGTATGGGGAGGGCATACCAATTCCTATTTTTGCATTATGTTAACTCCAAATTCTATGCATAAGTCATCGTAAAGTTTCCCATTCTTAAATGTAGGTTTTGTATGATAACACTGATGTTTATGTTGTTGGCCTTTTACTTGAAGAATGTACATACCACTATTATGCCAAGAGTTCAGCTTAACTTAAAGAATTTACGTTTTCTTGTTAGCTGATGTTATTAAAAATCTTTACTTATTACATTTTCTTTATATGCGTGTTAATTTCAAAGTAGTAGTAAGTCATAAGTTAATTTCACCACTAACAATAAGGATATTCAATATCATTTGTATATAATGTAAAATAAATATGGGAAGCTTCTGTGAATGCAAAAAAATAAATGAAACTCCAGAACATTTAAAACGGATTATGTTTTCATTGAGAGCTGTGAGCTTAACAGTTACCAAAGCTTTCATCAGCTTCCTTTTCTGGTTTCCTGTTTAAAAAGTTCAGAAGTTTTTAAAACATTTTTTTTTTTAACATCTTAAATTTGCTTCATAGACAGTCTGATTATATAATTGTACGATTAACAGGAAGCCTGTCTACGGAAAACCAATAGCTTTTGATGAGAACGAGGAAAGTGATACGGCTGTTTCTCAGTTGCAATCTTCAACCCATCCTAAGTCAGTAGTTTCATTCTGATGAAGATGGTGGTGGAATTTCTCCATTGTGTTGTGAGTTGGAAACCTCAATTGAAGTTTACATCGTTGAACTGAACAAGGGTATTGGTTTTGTATCCAGACATTGATTCATTGTGCTGGTTCTGAAAATCTTATTTTTGTGGTTATAGACTTTTCAGCAGCATGGGAGCTGCTTGTAATGTACATAAGTAATGGAAATCCTCTGCATCAATGGCTCTTTGGTTCTGAATCGTTCTTAATTTTGTTTGCCCCTTTGAATTTAAGCATTATGAAGTTAGCTATTTACTATTAAGGGTCTTGTAGCATTTGTCTGGCTATGTTGCCGTTTTTAAGATGATATTTGCTCTCATTCGAAGAGAGTTTCTAATTGGTTACTAGTAAATCACCTCTAAGATACAATAAAGCCTACGAATTCTATAAATAGCAATTCTAGAGAATTTTCAAGATTTTCTTGTGTTTCTTGTTAATTAGAATTCTGAATATGGACAAACATGCATATATAGAAAATGAAGAGACAATTGAAGAGTCATTACTTTCAAAATAGGGTTTAAAACAGTTGTTAGATAGTAATGACAATCAAATTCAAGTTAGGCACATTTGTTTGCATAATTTTGCAGAAAACAAAAACTTTGATTGACCTTGCTTACACTTCACCTGACTGAAACTTGAGCAAACCTTAAACTTCCTCAAACAAAAAAGTTTGATAGATTTTTGGTTGATAATTGCTCGAGTGGTATCAAATTGGAGAATCAATCCAGCAAACTTTTGAAAATCAGATAATTGTAACTGTCTTTTTAAGTCAATTTCACCATTTCCAATGTGGGATTACCTCATGTTATATACAGTAATATAATAAGGAGAAAATTCATCCAAAAATCCAAATTAGATTCTACTAATTACATTCCAATATTACGTCAAGTGTCCTAATTGCATTCTAGATTTCAAGTGTATTTTAAATTGGCTTTAATTTTATACAAATGTCATTTCATTTCTGAGCAATGCTAGAACAAAATTTATTGCATAATTTTTGTCACAACTTGCCATGTGGCGAGTTATGAGTTAAGTAATAATTGTAACTGTCTTTTTAAGTCAATTTCACCATTTTCAATGTGGGATTACCTCATGTAATATACAGTAATATAATAAGGAGAAAATTCATTCAAAAATCCAAATTAGATTCTACTAATTACATTCCAATATTACGTCAAGTGTCGTAATTGCATTCTAGATTTCAAGTGTATTTTAAATTGGCTTTAATTTTATACAAATGTCATTTTATTTCTGAGCAATGCTAGAACAAAATTTATTGCATAACTTTTGTCACAACTTACTATGTGGCGAGTTATGAGTTAAGTGTCTTTGCATGAAAATGAATGAATCTAAACTTGTAAAACATTTTTTTAAAATAATCTCAAATAGAATTTATTATACTTTTTTTATTTTTATACAAGATAAAAATTCCATTATAGCATAATCTAAGTGTATATGTTTGTGAAACTCTCACTTGAAGACTTGAATCCAAACTCTTGTCCCCCATCCCACAAGCAATTATACTTATGTAATACTTTTAACCAATTTTAAAACTATTTTCTTTTCAATTTTTTTTAAAAAAAATCTATTTTAAATGCATTTAAAACTACTTCTAACTATTCTATTTAAATATCATTTGAAACTACTTTCAATTCATTTAAAACCAATTTAGATTTTCTTACCAAAAAAAAAAAAAAAACTTATTATTTGTTCGAATATAACTTATTATTATACAAGATGACAAGAATTGAAAAAATGCATTGTTGTTGCTAGAGAATGCCACCAGAGTTATGGCCACATTTTGTAATAATAATAATAATAATAATAATAATAATAATAATAATTGTAAGGACACAAATTTAGAGAATTCGAATCAAAGATTGGTGGATCAGCCTAAAAGGCCCAAGTACAAAGAATTTGTAAAGAGCAGGTTAAGAAAACTGGGCTAGGATCAATTAGATCACCAATTGGATGGGCTACAATTACAAATTGGAAGGAAATACTAGAATTCCGCTTAAAGGGTCCTCTCGGCTTGCCTGTCAGGATGGTTGTTTTGTATCAGTCTTTTTTTTCTCTCCTTTTGCCAATTTTTCTCCCTCCTTTTAAATTACTTCCCCTTTTCTCATGGCCCTCCACGTACAGATATGATGATTTGTTTGTTGACACCTGTTCTTGTCACCTATTCCTTCTAGTTTCTCCAGAATCCTCTACGTAGAAGTTGTAGACTTGGAAGTCACTGTTCAGATGTCTTCTCCACATTAATGTGGCCAGGAGGTTAGTTGTGGAGCATTCAATGCGGGGTTGGGAGCCTTCTTCCTGGATATTTTTGGGATCTTTTCTTGGTACGTGCTTCCACAATATTCACCCAGTTCAATGGAATATTCTAGATTTCCATTCTGATCGGTAGAGTTCCAAGTTTTACCCCGGCTTTAATTACTTGAGGACGTTCTCGTCCTCGGCGAAGTTTTCGAGATCATCAGGCTCACTTTTAGCTTCACCGACCTCCATCGCAGCTCGTCTGGGCCGAGCTGAAGCGTCCTCGGACTTGACCTAGTCCCCTGCTTGGGTTTGGGGATGCGCTATGTAAATGGTTAAGAGGTTTCAAGGCCCATTCCTCCTACAGGGTTCAAAGCTCATTGCTTCTATAGGGTTCAAGGCCTATTGCCCCTATAATAATAATAATAATAATAAAGTAATTTTTTTTAATATTTAATGATTTTTTTCATGATTTTTTTTTTTGAAAACTAAAACTACATCATTTTTTGGTACTTAACGGCAAATCATCTAATTTTTATGGTAATGATATCATTTGTGAACTTTGATTTGTGTAAACTTAAGTATCTATGTATTAATATTATTTAACTTTTATTTTTGAGTATTTTTTTATTTTAAAATTTAGTAATTTTTTTTTCATTTATTATTATTTTGCACGTGAAAGTTAGAGATGGACTTGTGACCCGACCTTGTCCAACCCGTTTTAGATAAGTTGTTTTTGACCCGAGTTCAATCCGTTTGCTAAGAGAGGAGTCTCGTGCAAATATTAAAAAGAAAAAATAAATAAAAAAGAAGTAAAAAAGTGAAAACCCTAAGGATATAAGTTGATAGATTTTCCGTGACTCGGCAGGGGAAGAAGAGCGGAGGGGTCGGGAAGGGAAGGGAGAGAAAGGTAGTAATGACGGAGAGAAGTGAAAATACTAGAAGCGGCAGTCACATGTGGATACGAAAACCTACCTGAACCTGAGGGGATATCATGATTTTATCCATTATAGTTTTCAATCTGAATTCTGATTTCCAATCACACTTGCTGCTCGTATTTCCTTCTTCTTCTTCTTCATCTTTTCCTCTCTCTCAAACCCTCCCTTTTCTTCTCTGGGCCTAGTGATGATGTTCTCACAGCTCTGAAGGTTCAATCTCTCTTTCGAATTTAAACCCCTTTTTATTTTCCTAATTTTGTGAATTCTTCTGCATCTGTGCTCCTTGAAATTTTATTTACATTTAAATATTTCAAATTGGGTTCTCATATATGTATATTTTTTCCATTTAGTAATTGAAGAATTCTTATTGCTGTTTGTTTTGTTATAAAAAATACCTCCTGTTTTTTTGTTGAGTTTGCAGCAAAATATTTGGCTAGTAGTAAAGTTTTGTCATAATCATGTTGTATCTGTTTAGTGATAATGGATGAGAAAATTTTGTGAAGCATCTATTTGGTTGAAATAGACTCCTAAATTCCAAACAAGTTTGTACTTTATATAGTAGTTGCTTCCAAAATATAACTTCTTGGACATTTTAGCCAAGACTTGATGTGGGCAGAACTTTGATATCATATTGGTGAATCATAGATGGCCATTTTACAAGGGCATAGGATCTTATTTACAATATTTCTTATAGGACTGCTTTACCATTAATGGAAATGACTTGAGTCAATTAGGAGGAGCTTTGACAGTTGGTAGTAGAGCTAGTGATGAAGTTTTATGGGTCTAGATAACAAACTAGAAGCATAATATAGGAAGAAATACATCAAATTGCTTAGATTGAGAAGAGCTCATCTCACTTCAATGAGTCTATAATCTTGATTAAGGCTTTTGTGGAACAGCAAGTCACCAAACATTGGACTTATGGTTGCTTAAATTCTTTTTGAAAGGTTAATTTAAGGACTGAATGGACTTTACCTAAATAAGTCAGGAGTTTCCTTACAGATAAAGTATCCTTAAGGCCTTAGTTACCTAATCAAGAATTATGCTTTTTAGTAAGCAGCTGGTATTTGAAGTACAAAACTACAAAAGGTCTCATGTTTCACATAGTTACAAAATGTTCAAAACGACTTCATTTCATTTTGTGGGATGAATTTCAAGCTTCGAAGTGGGGCTTCCATAAGAATCAAACATATTTGGGAGGCCTCTGTCTTTGGTTTTGGATTAGAATCATGTGGTTTTGCATTAGAGTATTAGTCTGTTTATATGTGTTGAAATCTTTTTGGTTGTTTTACCAAAAAAAAAAAAAAAAAAAAAAAAAAGAAAGAAATTTTTTTGGTTGTGTTGCTTAATTACTGTCAAAACAAGAGTTACTTGCCATTTTGTCATTCACCTTCACTTACCTTATTTTTACTATTAAAAGATAACTTTTCCAGTAATACTTAAAATCTCATTATATGATGCAATTTTGCAAACTTTCTTTACCTTCTATTTTTTTGATATAACAAATAGGAGAGGAGCTGTCCCATCCTCTACCTTTCTAATAAAAAATTTAGCTTTGAATGATAAAAACTTAATTCTTCATTCGTTCTGTTTAGGCCAAATTACTATTTTTATCCTTTGAACTACAGTTTAAGGTTAAATTGTGTTCATAAACAATCAACTGTGTCACTATAGTCCTTAAATTTTTTGAAAATATTTCATTGTTTGTTTACTTATCATAAAAAAATAGCCACAATTTATACCAGTCGTGTTTCCTTCAAACTATTTAGTTTTGTTAGTAGGAATCAAAGTTAAATATAGATTGACTCACGTCTATAAGCTAATCTCATAGGCATCACTTCATTTCCAAAAGGAGAGGACGGGCAAGGGAAATATTGAACCATTTTCAAAAATTATGGGTCTAAATTTTAGTTGATAGCTCGGGTATGAAATTGAACATTGATGCATAATTTACCGTAGAGCCACACTCTTTCTCCCCCAAATTTTCCGTTTCTCCTTGGTTGAATCATGGTCATTATTCTCAGAACTGGAGTGGCAGTATTTGGCTGACGATGACAGATTGTCTTGAAGACGCAAAAAATTAAGCAAACTTCTTCTAGTTTTAAATTATTTTGATTTCCTAATTTATCAAACAAAAAAATGAAATGAACTTTATTTCGTGTTCATTTTGATGTTAAACTAATTAGGCATTAGGCATTTGGTATGGGATGGTGTTTTAGGATTTTTGGAAATGTTAAAAGATTTTATAATTTTTATGTTTGGTTGCTAATCAGATGTGTACGGATATTTCTATCCTCTAAACCAAACACCCCTTAATGGGGTTGATAATCTTTTTTTAGTTTAAGAATGGGTGGGAGAAGAGGGGGGGGGGGGGGTTGTTCATGATAGATCAAATTCTATATATTTTTTTGCTCTTCATAATTACCAAGGGAGTTAAAAAAAAGACCGGAATCAAAATTAAGGGATTTAAAATTCAAATATAATGGTCTATCCTTACTTCTCTTTGTCCAACTTTACATTGGCAAGACTTGGTTCAACTCTTTAGGTGCAGTAATAGGTTTCTCAATCAAATTCAAGCACATGGTTGCATTGACCAATAAGATACAAACAATATTATCTTTTTAAAAGAAAATTAAGTCTAAGGCAAATATGTGTTTGAATTTGTATTAAATTTAGTTGGGGAATTAAATGTATTGCAATTAAGGAATTGCACTTACGTTTTATTTATCTTGGATTTTTAATCATAAGTTCACTTATGTTTTACATGTATACCTAATGTTTTGATAGGTAATATACCCAACATGAAGTTACTGATTGTTCAAAGTGGAGTGAGTCAGGTTTTTATGTGATGTGACAGATTCTACACCGAAATTTGATGTAGAAATTATCTTATTTAACCTTAGCACAATCTAACATGAAAAAAAAAAAAAAAAAAAAACAGTTAGAACTATGAAGTCATTGTTATAATTATAAAGACAAAAACATTATTTTGGTCTCTATATTTTGGGATCACAGTCAATTTAAACCCTACATTTTGGACAAGGCCACCTTCACAATCTTCTCCCTTCTGTCCCTATGTTGTAGTAAGGTAGGGTGGTTCACTTGAGTTGCTCAACCGCTTCTTTGTCATAACAGTTAATTTGGTCCATGTTATTTTTAATTTGCAGTCAATTTGGTCTTTATCTTTAATTCACTAACGGAAAATATTTACGTGGCAAACGGTGTCCACTGGTGGCCTATTTAAAGCTTACTTGGCATATAAAATTATATTAAAAATTACCAAGTCAGCATTTTAATAATTAATAAAAAGCCATGTAAGGGGGGGGGGGGGGGAACCTACAATTCTAAACTGATTTTTTTAACAGAAAAAATAAATATGAATAATAAAAAAAAAAAAACTCAAAATTAAACACATCAAGATTTGAGAAAGACCCAGACAAACTTTGTTTGTGTTTGGATCTTAAGAAATGCAAAGGATCTAGGTTACCAACAACTGAACAAAGAGAATCAAACCAATTTAACATTTGATATACTTAGAGCATTTTCACCAGGAGTTGCAAAAAATACTATTTTAACACATCAAAAATACTACTTTATTATTTTAACACACCATTTTACAATTCAGTGTTCATCACATCTTCTATTCTTAAACTCTATACATTAAAATAATATATATAAATATTAAAATAATATTAAAAAAACCAACAATATATAAAAATACAAAATAAAAAACCCACCGCCCCCACCGCCCTACATCCCACCTTACCAGTCACCATTGTCCATCACCCCCACAACCTACCATCAAAGACACCAAAACCACCGCATCAAACACCACACAAACACCCAACATATCACACCACAACAAATCACACCACCATTGCCGAATCCACCATCAAATCACACCACCACAGCAATCCATAACCCAAAACTGCCACCACAACCATAGCAACACTAGCCACAACCATAAACACAGCACATCGGAACCTATCCCAAATCTCACACCCACAACCCGATTAAGAGAGATCCGAAGGTGGGAGGTCGAAAGATGCAAGAAGGTTGTCGGCGTGGCATGAGGGACAACGCTTTGAGGTCGGCGGTGAGTTGTGCAGACTAAGGCGGTGAGATCGGCGGCAAGAGTTGTGGAGGACAACTATGGCTCCAGGCGAATGTGGCGGCGAGATCGGCACTTGTGGCGAGATCGGTGGCTATATCGGCAACTTCAGCGAGATTGGCACTTTGGCGAGAGAGAAGAAATGGCGGGCAAAGAGAAAAAAATTCAGATGAGAGAAAAGGAAGAGAGAGTCTAAGTGAATATATGAGAGAGAAACAATCGGTGAATAATTAAATAATAAAAAATTTTGCAACATGCTACAATGCGATTCCATTTATGAAATCGCACTGTGGCATGTTGCAAAAAATGTTAAGATTTGGAACATCTCAAGAAGCTTGAATATTGGTGTTTGGTGTGCCAAATGCCAAATTGGCATTTGACACACCTAATGGTAATGCTCTACATCATTGAAACACTTGGATACAAATGGACATGGGTTCTTTTCTTTCAAATATGAGGAAGTGATGAAGTCTGCAGCAGATTTTGTGGAACCTAAGCCATGGCCAAGGTTTACACAGCCAAGCCCCTTGGTTGCCGCCAGCAACCATCGTGAGCCACAAACGGATGCCTAGTGCTCACTCTCTCTCCCCTTACAAGGGATTTTTCTTTCCTAAGCCTGATTCTTGAATTTCCTTTGATGTGTGCTCTGTTGAGATCGTTTGTGACTTTGTGTTTTTGGAATGGGGTTTTGATTTAGCTTTTAATTAAAATGGGTTTGGAAATGAGGTGGTATTTGTGGTGGCAATTTGTTGAAGAAAGTTGGGTTTTGGAATAGATTTCAGTGGCACAATAACCCATTCTAAATCAACGGTTATAATCCAAAATGAAGAGCCAAACTAACGGTAAAAATTAAATAGAAAAGATATGATATCTCTCACAAGTATACAAAATTATCCCAAGACTCGAAAGTCCTATAATCAATGAGACACAATAGGCCATTGTATGAACCCACTAAATTAGCAACTCCAAACTCTAAAACTGATGGGAATTACAAACTCAGATATCTTTTCAAATGTGCGGTCGGAAGCGACCGTACAGACTTGATTATTACTGCGACAAGGAGAAATCATGATAATGATTATTAAGAGAGCGGGTGGAAATGAAATTGGGTTTAGTGATGTAAGAGTACCATGATTTACAAATGATTTCACTGGTAGAATTTTCGCAATCTAGGACACAATCTCGTCTGGAAGATGATGCTTCTATCGCTGTCGGACAATCGGTCAGATTGAATGGCCGAATTATTTATAAAAATTTACTGTATAGGATTTGACATCACATGCCAGGGACAGCACATGCTCAGCAATGCCAACCCGAGACCCAAAAACAACTTTGTCTCACACACCATCCTAACATGCATATCAACCGTTAATTTCAAATTAAAAATTTAAAATTAACAGTGCTGATGAGAGTAAAACTTAGCACAATATGACCGATTTCAGTGGCATAATAACCCATTCTAAATCAACAGTTATAATCCAAAATGAAGAGCCAAACTAACGGTAAAAATTAAATAGAAAAGATATGATATCTCTCACAAGTCTCTTCAGTTTTTACTTCAGAGACAGTTCAAGTCATTGCTTCCCATTCACGCTTCCTCTCCTTTTCACTCTTCCTCACCTCTTCAGACTTGGCTCTCTTAAACTCTCACAGTCTCACTTTTCTTTTTGGTATTTTGGTTCACTCTTCAACAATCCTCAAACCGATTCTCCAAATCCAAACCCTAGTTGCCTCCAATGCTATAGCTCACTCCCCTCTCCGCCTCCAATGCCTAGCCGCCGCCGCTGTTGTGCACTCCTCTCTCCGTAGCTACCGTCGGTGTCAGTACTTCTCTGTTTCTTTGAGCTTATTTTTTTATTAGTGTTGTTGGTTTCATACTTACATTTGTTAGTGTCCTTCTGGTTTCATTAGAGTCAAACACGGAGAAGAGAAGACAAATAGTTCGTCCACTGCTACCTCTTCATCGCGGCTCGATCACTACCGCCTTTTTACCGCTACCTCTTGAAGATTAGCCAGATTAGATCAGATTTAGATTTGTTGTTCTAATTAAATTTGTCTTCTTCCTTGTTCTTGATCTGTTATTCTGATTTTAGATTTGTTGTTCTAATTAAATTTTTTCTAATTTTAGATTGTGTTACCGTTACGCTTGAGAGAGAGAAATGAGTTCGATTGAGACGGGATAGAATGAAGAAAGAGGAAAGGAGCTGATTTTTTGGGTTTGCTCTCCCAAAAATGACTTTGGCTAGTCTAGTAGTAGTGGAGATGTTCTTAGTATTTTTTTTTTTTCAATATCTAATTTATGGTTGTATTTTATTTTTAATGGATTTTGTATATGGTAAGCTTTCAGATATTTCCTAAAATATTTCGTACTATGATTTTTATTTATTGTTTATTTTTCACTTTGCTGCTATTTCTTCACATTATTTTTCACTCTTTGTCGCGACTTTTGCTAAAATTTCCCGCACAAATCCTGCTATATATATATATATATATATATATATCTTGTTTTTTGCTACGCCTCTAGTTCATCACAGAAAGGGTAGAGAATGAAACCAAAGACAAGGGTGCCAAGTACTGATTTATCCCCTCCATTTTTATTCTTTGCGCCTCTAATTTATCTCTCTCAATCTCTTCGTAATTTAATATTTCGGTTTTCTATTAGCAGATTTGCTCAAGCTTTTACACTCTTGGTGATCCATCAGTCAAAGGTACACATCTAAAATAATATTTTACTATCTATATAAATAAGACCTACTTTAACTTTATATAAACTAATGTTACAAGGATAGCTAGCTTTACAAAATCAATCTTAAGGATTGATGTGATAGAATAGTGCGTTTGGTTTACAGAATCAATCTTAAGGATTAATATTACATGTGTCAGTTCGTTTAGACCCCTTAAACCCAACAGATTAACCTAGAGAATTAGCCAAGTGATTAACTTAGGTAATTCAATAGATCTAGGTTATCACAAATAGTCATAAACAATAAAACAGCGGAAAATAAAGAATACAAAGATCTGATGACCCAGGAAACCACACCGGTAAAAACCTGGGGATGATTTAACCTAGCTTTCCTCAAGGTAAACTGAATCCACTATGAAAGAATCGAAGTTTACACAATAAGACTTAGACCACTAACATCCTATTGCTACCCAAGTATAGGAAACTTACTACCACGACCACGTGACAGCTCCGAGATCCACGGACTCCTTCTTTCCTTGAATTCTTCAGCAAATCACAAGCGCACTTGCTTGTATATCTTTATGCTCTTTTGATTCTGCAACTGTATTGATTTACACAACTCTTGACATGAATCTCAAGTTTGTAAACCCTAAGTGTATGTGAAGGTAAAAACCTCTAGATCTCACAATGAGATTCATAAACACAGCATTCAGAACACTAAAAACGTGGCTAGGGTTTCCCCTTTTATATTTAGGGCAAAACATAAAACCCTATACATTAAATGGGCTTGGGCTGAGTTGGAATTTTCTGCAGAAAAATGATCTGCCCGATTTTCGATCGATCGAGCCTAATTCTAGATCGATCGAGTCAGGCAGAAAGTTAACAGTTACTTCTGCAGTAAACTCGATTCCAACTTTACATAAACGCCATACTTTGAGCAAGTCTAACACAAGACTAAACATTGTTTTGATTATGGTTTGCCAACATACAAATTGAAGTTCTAATACATTAGTTCCTAATTCTTAGAACCTAACAACATGGAACACATTGTAGTTTTGTAAATATTAAGATTATACAAAATGTTAAAAATTTCATGTTCTTGTTTTCATTTGAATCTTATCCATGATTTTTGTTAGGGGACAAATCAGATCAACATGTCTCTCCTTTTTTTGGTGGCTATGAATTATCATTGATTCATGATGTACACAATAAAGATCAATATTGATTAGTTTGCACCGTTTATAGTTGTCAATTAAAATTTCTGATTCAATTTATCAATGTGATAGGATGATGAGCATGTATTTAGTTCTGAAAAAATTGTTAGTTATATTTTTTTTTCAAAGTAATGTCATTGAAGTAAAAGCTTTGTGAGTTTGGTAGAGCTGTGTTTCATGTGTAATTTCACATTAATATTCATAACTGCTAGTGTTCTTTATTTTTTGTGATCGCATTAACATATTTATATTATACTTTCATTGTGTTGTTTACAAATGTTAGTTTATCTAATAGTAGGTAGGCATGGCAAGGAAAGGTAGGAGGAAAGGTAAAGGCATTAGTGAGTCTCAAGACTCTCAACTACAAGAAACACAGTCAACTAGGCCTTCCTTTGATCATAATGAAGTTTCTGAGCCGGAGCTCTCACAAATTCTACATCCGTCATCTGAGCCTCAAACTGATGAAGGAGCACATCAGGCCTCTAATTCCATTATAATAGGTAGTATTACATTATATACCTTTTTCTTATTGCATTTACTTATATTCATAATTAATGTTGTGATTTGGTTGCACCAAGGATCTTCATCATACATTACAGTTCCAAATCCATCATATTACTATAGCATCATTGCAAGTGGCTGGTTGAGAATATTGTGATGATCTTACACGTTCCTTATCAATTTTTTTTATTATTATTTGTTTTATCAATAGGTACTAATGCTGGAAAAAAAAGGGATCGAGGAAAGGCTAAAGGCATCAATGCCAGAGATGGTGAAATAGAGGTTGAGATTTATGATGGCAAGTGAGTGACTTATAGCTATGTTGGTTTATTGAAATGAATTATGGTATCATAGCTATATGATATTGTTAACATGATTGATTTCTATTTTCAGAATTATTACACCAAAAGCCACTCGAGAGATTACCATTCTTTTTCACCAAAAACTTAATGGAGCTTGGACAACTTTTACTAAATACCCAAAATCTGAGCTAGAGACTTTATATGCTCGATACAAAGCTCAATGCTTTAAGCATAAACAGCCAGATGAGGAAGTCAAGAACGTGTTTGTAGAATCAGTGAAACACCCGCTATTCCGATTGGATGTTTCACATAAGAAATCCTATTTTTCAGAAGTACAAAAAGAAAGAAGATCGATACAAGAATGGTCCTTCCTTCATTCCAACACCTTTTTGGAAAGAGATGGTGGATAAATGGATGGAAGGAGATTGAGGGGTGAGTATAAATGGAAATACATGTCATAAATTCTCTCACTGTCTCTGACCATTATTTGTTAATATTTTCATAGAAACTAATGTTTTAGTGTATGAATTTTGCGTGTAGGAGACAAGTTTGACAAATAAGGAAAACAAAAATAAGTCTAAAATTTTCTCCTCTACCGGTTCTGTACCAATGGCCAAGTACAGATATGAAATGGTATATTATATTATCATCAAATAGTTTTACATTTTATTGTGTAGTTACATAGTTTAATAACTTTGCCAATGTTTTTTTTTTCTTTCAAATATTGCAGTATCTTGAGACGGGCTCTGAGCCTAGCCCCATTGATTGCTTTAAGAAAATTCACACAAAGAAGGATGGCAAAGAATGGGCAACTGATCATGCTAAGACATTATATGTAGGCAACTAATACGAAAATTTTAATTTTGTTATCAACTTTAGTTTTTTTGTTGTTTTGATTATCCACGTGGTTTTTATTTGTGTAGGATAAAATGGATGCCATAAAGGCAAATGCTGTTTCTGAAGGTACTAAGAAAAATGATTATCAAATCTTTCCTGGTTGTATTCTTGGCATGGGAATAGGTATTAAGGCTAAGGATGTGTATGGCTTAACTTCATCTGGTAAAGGTTGTAGCAAACGTTGCAGAGAAGATTTTACAAAAGAAAAAGAAGATTTGGAGGCACGTCTTAGAGAGGAAATGGATTCCAAACTTGCAAAAGTTGTGGAGAAGCTTGAGGAGAAGTTTGCACAAAAGTTGCAGTCGATGGGCATAACACAACAATCTAACATAGATCCAGCTTCCACGGTACAATTTCAAACTTATGCTTTTGCCTCTTGGATCTTCTACAACTTTCTATTGGTTTGTCGTGGTTTGGTTTACAGCTTGCATCTTTTATAATATTATATTATTTTATATTTAGTTTTGATAAATGATAATAGGACTATGACACTATCTACTGTTTTGACAGCTGTGCATAGATTTTGTATTTAACTTTGTATATCATGTGTTTTGTGGTTTAAGTTTTACACAATTGTTATATAATTTTAATTTATATTTAATTTTGATAGTGGTTTAAATAATCAAATTAAGTTATTGATATTGTTAAATTGAAAAAAATATAACAATTGTCGATTTTGAAAGTGAAAATGCTTATTTGTGTTAATATCGCCATTTCCACCCGAAATAAGTGTTGGTTTTGCTAAAAAAGTTCAGTCTTTTGTATTTTCTTGATCTCTTCTAGTGTTTTGATAATAGAATGCACAGTTAAGCCAAAACAGATACATATTTTTTTTATTAGTTTTTTGACAAGTAAATAACTTCAGTGAAAATTAGATGAGAAAATACAATGAAAAAACAAGGTAGACAGATAGTGTGCTAAATATATGCATTCCAGCGTTATCAAATACAGATTTGATTTATTCTACCACTTGCAGATTTGTAAATATGTGAATATATTGTAAATTAAGCAAACCATTGTTTTTCTGTTTGTTATTTTTCAGTGATTCCTTTTTTGCCTATTCAAATATTAAGATTAGTGCATACTGACTACTGAGGTCTTGAATTGATATAGCGTTATAGTACAATATGTATCATATAATAATATGTTATATGATTACATTTGATATGGTATATTTGTACTTATTTATGAATCATTGATTCAAATACAAATTCACTTTGATTTTTTCATTTTAACTCATGTTTAATGTTTAATTTTTTAATTTTTAGGATGGTACAACTCAAACAATAGCATAGAGGTTGAAAACAACTTGGAGGGTGACTCAGAGGAAGAGTGATATAGATCTTGTCATAATTTTAGTTGTTTAAGTTTAAAATGAGGTTTAATTTCAGGATTTTTTTGTGTATTTTATATTTTAAAGTTTGAACTTATATGAAATTATATAAATTATTACCATTGATCACATAAAAATTTGGTCATAAGTAACTTTATATATAACTTTATAGTGATGACAAAGTCTCTCTTGCAATTAATATAATAGCGACACTCCTTAACCTCTTGCAAAAATGTTTTTAGTGGCAGCTTAATGTCATCACTATTATTCTTAACTAATTGCGTGGGGGTTAAATCCTTTGCAAATAAATTTTAGCGACGTCATTATTTGTCTCGTTAATTTGAAATTTGCACATAACTAATTGCGAGGGTATAAAGGTCTTCACCAATAGTTATTAACGATTGCTTTCCTTCGTTAAAAATAAGTAGCGAGGGGTTAAAAGCCTTCACAAATAAGTTTTAGTGATGTCATTATTGCGAGGGTATAAATGTCTTCACAAATAGTTATTAACGACGACACCTTTGCTAAAAATATGTTGCGAGGGGTTAAAAACCTTAACAAATAAATTTTAGCGATGCCATTATTTGTCACTAAAAATTATGTCGTCAATTTGGAATTTACAAATAACTAATTGTGAGGGTATAAAGGTCCTCACAAATAGTTGTTAACGACGACTGTTTCCCCTCGCTAAAAATAAGTCGTTGACTTTTCTCGTCATTTGGTAATATATTCGTGAGGGTGAATTTGTTTAATAACGACGGTGGATTGCCCCCGTAAATTATTTATTTGCAAAGGTATGGTCGGAAAATCTCTTTTAGCAACAAGAGCAATATGACGGCTTTCGAGGGCCGTATGCCCTCGCTAATAACTTTTGTGACGATATTTGAATTTTTGCGAGGGTATTTTACCGCTCGTTGATAGACTCTTTTCTTGTAGTGTATATTGATCCAAATGCTGTGAGACCACTTCCATTAGAACAATATGTATCTTAGAATTCATAAGAAATATCCCTAGCATCTAAATTTACTGTATACAATTTAATACATAATTTACCCTGTGTAAACGTAGAATTTGTCACAGTGACAGCTTTGCAACATTTTCTTGTAAAATCATAAAATGATTGCAAATTGTCTTGTTATCATATGCGGATTTTTATACACTCATTAGACATGTTAGTTAACACTTATATACAGTCATTTAACCATTTATAGCAAAATTAAATACAACAAAAATCTTAGCAGTAACATCAAAAGTACTCAACCTAACTTTTTCTTACTTCCTTGATCACGTACATTCCCTTAATTAGTAAAAACCCTAATCTACCTTCAACAAACCATCAACACAGTTGCAAAGCTTCTTAAAACAGCATATATATATATATATATATATATATATAGACTTACAAGTTCATGATTTCCTAATTTCACAAATCACAAATTTTAGCTTCTAACAATCAGATTAGAGAACATAGAAGTGAAACTAAAGCAAACCATTCCACAATTAAAATACCCATAATAAGATGAGGGTTTTTTTTTTTTTTTTCACTTACCCATAAACTTTGAAGCTGAAATCTTAGGGCTAATATTTTATTTTCTTCCTTAGAGTGAGATATATGGTTGAGGTGAGAGAGCGAGGGCTATGTTGGGATATGTGCCATTAAATCCTATTGTATGATGCTATATATGACATTAAGTATGACTTAATGTGATGATTAATAAAGTTATTTTATTATTATCTAAAATCATGGTAACATGAATATTTGGACATTATCATATAGTCCATGAGATGCATAGTATGTGATTTATGTGATTTAGTCACAGAAGATATAGATCACAAGTTCTTTGTAAACTCAGAATTATAGTTCGTAGTCGGTGATGAAATTGGGCATTTCATCTGCGAAGACTATAACATATTAGCTAAGATAATTTGTCTTGATCATGGAAGTGGAGACTTCTAGTTAATATGTTGATATGTTTTAAGAGTTAAAACATATTGAACTGGATCGTTGTGAGATTTATTATTCTCCTAACGACTGTCAATTGAATAATAAATCTCACGACTTCTATTTGCTGAATTCTTAATCCTGAAAGAATAATGGACTTGATCATGAAGTGTAGGTTGCTTTGATATATTAGGAGTGAGATCTAAAGTCACGATCAAAACCTCAGTATGTTGGGCAGCCACATTTAGTGTTGATGGAACATATATTCTCAAGATGGAATTCATAATTTCTTAACAGAGATATAAAATATTCCATTGAGATAAGTTTAATGGGTTTGGTTATTCAAAGTTTTAGGCCTAAACACTTTAGTAAGAATATACTAAAGTATATATTTATGGAATTGGATTTCATAAATATATGATGAATAACTTAAAAGGATTAAATTGAGTACTCAAGGAATAAGATGTAGTAATTAACAAAGTGGCAATCTATATTCATGACTTTGTATTACTACGAATATTTTATGAAGGGGTTGCATGTATAATAAAGTCTTGGGATATAATTTATCAATAAGACCTAGAGTGTAATTATATTTATATAGTGGTATTAAATATAATTAATGGCAACTTTGGGCTTGTCAAGAGTTGATAGAAAAGCCCAAGGCCCATTAGAATTAGTGTCTTATTGGTCCCTTTTGGTCCCACTCCAAGCCACACACTAAAGCCCAATTGGAAAGGCCCAATAGGCCGACCCAATTAGATAATCAGTTAGTTATAAAAGGGAGAAACATAAAAAATTTTTTATAAGAGAAAAAGAGACATCATTGTGAAGTGGTGTGTATGTGCGAGTGAAGCCACTCAATTATTCTCCCTTGGAAACTGATTGAGAGACCACACTTCTTGGGCGTAAAGTGGAATTGGAGTGAAGATTAAAAGTGCTCTCGAGTACTTCTAATATTTTGTTTTGAATTTCACCACACCAAGGTACGCTATTTCGTTATTAAACTCTGAAATTGACATAGTGCATGTTATCAATCATGAATGAAGTAGATCCATGTTTGTTGCTTCTGCTGTATGTTTTGTATGAGATACAAAACCAGATTTTCCAACAATTGGTATCAGAGCCAAGTTATCATCTCATGATTGTATAACATGTGATTGAATTTTATCATAAAGGAAAAACAGTTTCTTTTGATTACACCAAATGTATTCATTCACATGGTGTTTATTTTCTTTCCATGAATGATACGGTACTTATGCATGTTTAATATGATATATATTGGTTTATCCAATATGGTTGGACTTGGATATATGAATTGCCTTGGTTGCATATTTATTTGTAAGAATTTTAGATCCTTGTCAAACTAGATTGTTTAACCTAATTAATTAACTAAGTGAATACTTAGGTTTATTATTCAGATATAGGTTAAAACAATAACAATCATATCATGTAAAGCAGCGGAAAATATAAAGAACACAAAGATCTGATGACCCAGGAAAACCAAACCGGTAAAAACCTGGAGAGGATTTAACCTAGCTATCCTCAAGGTAAAACAGCAAATCCACTATGAAAGAATTGAAGTTTGTACAATAGCGACTTAGACCACTAACATCCTATTGCTACCTCGAGTAGAAAACTTACTACCACGACCACATGATAGCTCTGAGACCACGGACTACTTCTTTCCTTGGCCTTTGCAAAATACAAACACTTATGCTTGTGACTTTAAGATCCCACTCAAAGGTATAGTAACACAAACTCTCTTATTTGTGACTCCAAGACCACCCTTGAAGGTTTAGATTATCAACACCTTTGATGATTAGAGAAGGCAGCAACTTCAACAATACCAGATCTTGAGAATCTTCAAGCGATAACACCGGTAGAAGATATGAGAGAGCTTTTTAGGAACAAAACCCTAAATACTAAAGAGGCACACTCTTCTCTCTCTAAAAAGCCTTATAAAAACGTGCTTAGAATTTCTTTTATATAGTGGAAGAAGTAAATCTGAAACCCTAATCCTTAATGGGCTTGAACTGCTGTTTGGGCCAACTTAAAATTCTACATATACGACTTTCGATCGGTCGAGCTTGTTTCTCAATCGGTCGAACCAGGCAATTTTTGAATTCTTCTTTCTGCAGCTTACTTGTTCATGAATCTTGACTTGAATCACCTTGAGCATTGTCTAATAAAACCTATAGACTGTAAGAACTATATCTAGACAAGTTTGTGTTCACGATTTGCCAATTGTTCTAAACTTTTAGAACCTAACATTATTGGTATTGAATCCGTGTACCTGTGCATGTTTAATATGATATATATTGGTTCATCCAATATGGTTGGACTTGGATATATGAATTGCTATTCACGCAAGATATATGGCAATTCAATGAAAGTAGTAGTATTACACTACTTGGATATTCTTTCCATGGCTTAACAATAAAAGATATATACGATATGTAATATATATAATCGGTATAGTACTTGGATGTAACTGTCATGTGTAAACCGAATCGATGCAATGCTTGGCTATATGAAGAATTATTATAAGGCTTGCATGGGCTTGCATGCGGTTATTATAAGGCATGCACCGCTTGGTTATTTTTGGTTTGCATGGGCGTGATTGTTATATATGTATAATATGTAATATATAATTCGTATGGTATATTATATAATATATACCATATAATCCGTGTGATGATAGGTTCAAATGCATATTATATATAATCCGTATGGTATATTATATTTTATAAATATTATTTATATATATGTAATGTAATATATATGGGTTTGGTTTTATTTTTTTATATATTAACGCTAACATTAAAGTATTTGTTTAATGAAATTTATTCCTAATGAGATTAGGGTTATGTTTTCAAAGTTTCTAGCGTTATTATAGTTTTTGATCTTAAAAACCTTTATTTAAAACATCTAGTGGGAGAGAGATACAAGGGTTGGATCTCACGGTCTCCATTATCGGTTCATAGTAGTGTGGGTAAGCATCTTGTCTTGGCGTATATGCCTTGCGATCCCAAAGGAGGGTGTTTACTTCATAGTACTACAAGATTGAACTAACCCGTTTAAAGTAGTGTGAACAAGCACCTCGTCTTGGCGCATATGCCTCGCGATCCCCAAGGAGGGTGTTTTGTTTCATAGTATTACAAGTTTAAACACTATAAAGGGAGAATGAAATGTGGCTACACATGATTCTAGATAATGGTACACACTAGACTAAGTGTAATGTTAACCTCCCAAAGGAGCTATGTCATTATTACTTAGAGGCTAAAGGCAAAACGGCATATTATTTTTGTTTGGTAAGAGTTACTATGATAGCATTAATAATGAGAATATTTCTTAACCAATTAATGTGTTTATAATAAACTTGTTACCAAGGAATTATAGACATGGATTGGGTTGTCGTTGCATATATTATTTTATGGTTTTATTAAGGTTCCATATTATATGCTTATATGCTAAATTGATAATGTCCACTTTATTTATTATATTCATGTTTGTTATTTTCAGATTTAAATCATGGCATCATTTAGCCCACTTGTTGCTATTCTTAATCAAAATAAACTGACTGGATCCAACTATGTTGACTGGAAAAGAAATTTGGACATTGTTCTTATTGTTGAAGAGCATAAATATGTGCTTACTCAACCATGTCCTAGCTTTTCATCATTAGATGCTCATTTTGAGGAAAAACAGCGATATGATCATTAGCAGAGATCTAATGAGATGGCAAAGTGCTATATCCTAACATCTTTTTCAAATGTTCTACAGCATCAAATGCAGGATGTAGAACTAGCTTCAGACATTATGCTAAGTTTGAAGGAGATGTTTGGTGAGCAGGGTCGTTTTGCAAGACAAGAAACTATGAGGCAAATTTATAATACCAAAATGGTTGAAGGTACTTCAGTGAGGGAGCATTGTCTTAGGATGATCTCTAATCTGAATACATTGGAAGTTTTAGGTGCCGATATTGATGGAGAATCCCAAGTGGATATGATACTCCAGTCACTACCAGAATCATTCAAGGAATTCGGGCTTAACTATAATATGAACAAAAAGGTTTATACATTGTCTGAATTGATGAAGAGTTGGTAGCGGCGGAAGGCATCCTTGGTAGTGTTGATGCCAATATGACTGAAACTTCTACTTCTCAACCTAAGTCGAAAGGCAAGGGTAAAAAAGAAGAAGAAGAAGAAGGACTTCACCAAGAGAGATGGTAAACAAGTTACCTTAGAAGTTTCCAACAAAGGAAAGAAAACCAAAGGAAAGTGTTTCCATTGTGGTGAGAAAGGACATTGGAAGATGAATTGTCCAATACTTAAAGCTTCAAAGAAAAAAGGTATGAAAAATACATTTCTTCTTGAATTATGTTTAGTACAGAATCCCACGGATTCCTGGTGTGTGGATTCAAGTTGTACTAATCATATCTGCAATACTTTGCCGGGGTTCCAGGAGACAAGAAAGCTGAATGAAGGGGAATTGTTTCTTACTTTGGCTGATGGGAGCAGAATACCAGTTGTAGTTGTTGGAGTGTCTAATTTATGTTTTGAATCTAGGGTTTTAATATTGGAAGACTGATTGTATGTACCTAATGTTCGTAGGAATTAAATTTCTGCAACTTATTTAGGTAAACATGGATATTGTGTTATCCTCAAAGACAATGTTGTAATAAAGAAAAATAAAGTGTTTATCTGTTCTGGCGATATTGTGGATAGTCTTTATATTTTAACTCCTGACAAGAATGAATTATACAATTCTGAATTAGATAGTAGCTTTCATGTAAAATCATTAAAGAGAAAGTTTCCTTCTACTAGTGATGCAAATCTATGGTACTTGCATTTGGGTCATATTAATTCAAATAGGATTCAAAGACTAATCAAAGATGGACCTTTATAGCCCATGGACTTTGATGGAAATCTAGTTTGCAAATCTTGTTTTGAAGGTAAAATGACCAAACAACCTTTTAATGCAAAAGGTAGAAGAGCCCAAGAGTTGCTTGAATTAGTTCATACAGATGTGTGTGGTCCTATGTCAACCCAAGCAAAAGGAGGTTATGAGTACTTCATCACTTTTATGGATGATTACTTAAGATATGGTTATGTGTACCTAATAAGACGAAAGTCTAAAGCCTTTGAAAAGTTCAAAGAGTTTAAGGCTGAAGTTGAAAATCAATTGGGTAAACGCATAAAGGCCATTCGATCTGATCGAGGTAGCGAATACCTTTTTGGGGATTTCAAGGATTATCTAATTCAAAATGGGATTGTCTCCCAATTGACTGCACATGGAACTCCCTAACAAAATGGTGTAGCGGAAAGAAGGAATAGGACTCTTTTGGAAATGGTTAGGTCCATGATGAGTTCTTCAACTTTACCAATTTCCTTTTGGGGATATGCACTAAAAACTGCTATGCATATTTTGAATTTAGTTCCATGAAAATTTGTTCCCAACACACCTAAGGAATTGTGGAGTGGGCGCAAGCCTAGTATGAAATATCTCCACATTTAGGGATGTCTAGCACATGTGTTGAAAGGGAAGTCTGATAAGTTGGAAGCTAAAACGAAAGTTTGCATATTTTTAGGGTATTCAAAGGAAACTAAGGGTTATTTATTCTATAATCATAAGGATAATAAAGTGATTGTTAGCACCCATGCCAAATTTTTGGAGGATGATTATGTGAATAATTTTAATCCTAGAAGTAAAGTTGTATTGGCTGAATTAGATGAACCTGTAATTGAATAACCAATGGATGTAACTAGGAATGATGTGGCTGTATTGGATACACCACAAGACATTACTCATGAGATGACTAGTACACTGGTGCCTTGTCGTAGTTGGAGAATTGTTCGGCCTCCTATAAGATTTATAGGTTTGGGAGAAACTTATGAAGCTATCCCAGAAGAGGCTGAATCAGATCCCTACACTTATGAGGAGGCAATGAATGATATAGATGCACATCATTGGGTCCAAGCTATGAAATCTGAATTAGATTCAATGTATTCCAATCATGTTTGGGATCTTGTAAAGGCGTCTAACGGCATTAAACCTGTTGGTTGCAAGTGGCTTTACAAGAGAAAGAGAGGGATAGATGGAAAGGTTGAAACTTTTAAAGTAAAACTAGTGGCGAAAGGGTATACATAAAAAGAAGGTATTGATTATGATGAAACTTTTTCGCCAGTAGCCATGCTTAAATCTATCAGAATTCTCTTATCAATTGCTGCTCATTATGATTATGAGATTTGACAAATGGATGTCAAAACTGCATTTCTTAATGGCAATCTTGAAGAAGAAATTTATATGATGCAACCGGAAGGTTTCATAGCAAAGAACCAAGAGCATATAGTATGCAAGTTGAAAAGGTCCATTTATGGACTTAAGCAAGCATCTAGGTCATGGAACATCAGATTTGATCAAGCAATCAAATCATTTGGTTTTGAACAAAATCTTGATGAACCATGTGTGTACAAAATACATCAAGATAAAGTAGTAATGTTCCAAGTGCTTTATGTTGATGATATTCTACTCATTGAAAATGATGTAGGGGTAATGTCATCGGTAAAGGTTTGGTTGTCAAGCCAATTTGAAATGAAGGACTTAGGTGAAGCTAACTTTATTCTAGGGATCAAGCTTTGGCGAGATCGCAAGAATAAGATGTTAGGTTTATCACAAAATGGGTATATAGACAAGGTTCTAGAACGGTTTAGCATGCAAAACTCTAAGAAAAGATTACTTCCTTTTAGACATGGAGTTCCTCTGTCTGATGACCAAAGGCCTAAGACTTTAGAGGAAGAAACTATGATGAGACAAGTTGCTTATGCTTCTGCAGTGGGAAGTCTTATGTATGCCATGCTATGTACTAGACCAGAGATCTGTTATTCAGTTGGCATGGTCAGCCGATATCAATCAAATCCAGGACTTAAACATTGGCAAGCTGTAAAGCATATTCTCAAGTATCAACGGAGAACAAGAGATTATATTTTTGTTTACCATAGTGAGGATTTGATTCCCATTAGTTATACAGATTCAGATTTTCAGTCAGATCTTGATTTCAAAAAGTCCACATCAGGTTGTGTGTTCACCTTGAGAGGTGGAGCCATAAGTTGGAGGAGTGTTAAGCAATCTTGTATTGCGGACTCCACCATGGAAGCTGAATATGTTGCTACTTGTGAAGCGGCAAAGGAAGCTGTTTGGCTTAAGAAATTCTTTTCTAATCTTGGTGTTGTGAGAATGGAGCAAGTTCCCATCACATTGTTTTGCGATAATAGTGGAGCGGTTGCACAATCCAAGGATCAAAGGAATCACAAGAAAGGAAAGCACATTGAGAGAAAGTACCACATTATTCGAGACTTTATTGCTCGAGGAGATGTAATAGTAGCAAAGATTGAAAGTGTAAGTAATCTAGTGGATCCATTTACCAAAACCTTGCCACAAAGGACTTTTGAGTCACATTTGGAGGGAATGGGAGTTAGATTAGTGCACAATAGTCTTTAGGGCAAGTAGAAGATTGTTGGAATATGTGCCCTTAAATCCTATTATATGATGCTATATATGACATTAAGTATGACTTAATGTGATGATTAATAAAGTTATTTTATTATTATCTAAAATAATGGTAACATGAATATTTGGACATTATCATATAGTCCATGAGATGCATAGTATGTGATTTAGTCACAGAACTTATAGATCACAAGTTCTTTATAAACTCAGAATTATAGTTCGTAGTCGGTGATGAAATTGGGCATTTCATCTGCGAAGATTATAACATATTAACTAAGATGATTTGTCTTGATCATGGAAGTGGAGACTTCTAGTTGATATGTTGATATGTTTTAAGAGTTAAGACATATTGAATTGGATCGCTGTGAGATTTATTATTCTCCTAACGACTGTCAATTGAATAATAAATCTCACAACTTCTATTTACATGAATTCTTAATCCTGAGAGAATAATGGACTTGATCATGAAGTGTAGGTTGCTTTGATATATCAGGAGTGAGATCTAAAGTCACGATCAAAACCTCAGTATGTTGAGTAGCCACATTTAGTGTTGATGGAACATATATTCTCAAGATGAAATTCATAATTTCTTAACGAAGATATAAAATATTCCATTGAGATAAGTTTAATGGGTTTCGTTTTTCAGAGTGTTAGGCCTAAACACTTTAGTAAGAATATACTAAAATATATATTTATGAAATTGGATTTCATAAATATATGATGAATAACTTAAAGGATTAAACTGGGTACTCAAGGATTAAGATATAGTAATTAACAAAGTGGCAGTCTATATTCATGACTTGGTATTACTACGAATAGTTTATGAAGGGGTTGCATGTATAATAAAGTTTTGGGATATAATTTATCAATAAGACCTAGAGTGCAATTATATTTATATAGTGGTATTAAATATAATTAATGGCAACTTTGGGCTTGTCAAGAGTTGATAGAAAAGCCCAAGGCCCATTGGAGCTAGTGTCTTATTGGTCCCTTTTGGTCCCACTCCAAGCCACACACTAAAGCCCAATTGGAAAGGCCCAATTAGATAATCAGTTAGTTATAAAAGGGAGAAACATACAGAATTTTTTATAAGAGAAAAAGAGACATCATTGTGAAGTGGTGTGTATGTGCAAGTGAAGCCACTCAATTATTCTCCCTTGGAAACTGATTGAGAGACCACACTTCTTGGGCGTAAAGTGGAATTGGAGTGAAGATTAGAAGTATTCTCAAGTATTTCTAATATTTTGTTTTGAATTTCATCACACCAAGGTACGCTATTTCGTTCTGAAACTCTGAAATTGACATAGTGCATGTTATCAATCATGAATGAAATAGGTCCATGTTCGTTGCTTCCGTTGTGTGTTTTGTATGAGATACAAAACCAGATTTTCCAACAATTGGTAGCAGAGCCAGGTTATCATCTCATGATTGTATAGCATGTGATTGAATTTTATCATAAAGGAAAAGCGGTTTCTTTTGATTGCACCAAATGTATTCATTCACATGGTGTTTATTTTCTTTGCATGAATGATACGGTACTTATGCAATATGATATATATTGGTTCATCCAATATGGTTGGACTTGGATATATGAATTGCCTTAGTTGCATATTTATTGGTATTGAATCCGTGTACCTGTGCATGTTTAATATGATATATATTGGTTCATCCAATATGGTTGGACTTGGATATATGAATTGCTATTCACGCAAGATATATGGCAATTCAATGAAAGTAGTTATTACACTACTTGGATATTCTTTCCATGGCTTAACAATAAAAGATATATATATATATATATATATATATATATTATGTAATATATCTAATAACTTAACCACTTAATATAGTTTTGAACATATTAATTATATATTTATAATACAATTAGCCATTCAATTATTTTTAATTTGTACAATTCTTATTCAATGGCATTATAAAATAATATGTTTATTAAATACTCTTCTATTAATTATAGAAAGAAAGTGGCTTAAAATAATAACTAACTATTCAAACACATAGTTTAACTATAAAGTTGGGCCGGCGTGTTACATTAGTGGTCAAATCTATGATACTTATACTGTCTCTTTCCCTATATTTTTTTTTCCTAGAGCCTAAGCCATTTCGTTGGCTTGGATCATGTCCTACAGGAACCCGCGTTATACTTTTCATACTTTTCTTTTTTATGATAATACAATTTTTTCCTTTTCAATCTAAAATAATAATAGACAATCAAAACAGAATTGAACTCCAACTATTGAACCAAATTTGGTTTACCAAATAGAGAAAATCAATCACCCCACTAAACATGTGGCATAGTATTCTTAAATTTCACTTCTAATTTGCAAGTTGTAAAATTTGCAGTACTAATTAATTAAATTAAATAAATAAAGAAACAAACCCAAAAGAAAAAAGAGGTGTTAGGTTCTAAGAATTAAAAATTAATGTATTAGAACTTTAATTTGTAATGTTGGCAAACCATGATCAAAAAAATCTTTAGTCTTGTGTTAGACTTGCTCAAAGTATGGCTTTTTATGTAAAGTTGGAATCGAGTTATCTGCAGAATTTACTGTGCACTTCTGCCTGACTCGATCGATCGAGAATTAGACTCGACCGATCGAAAGTCGTGCAGAATGTTTTTCTGTAGAATTTTCCAATTCAGCCCTAGCCCATTTAATGTATAGGGTTTTATGTTTTGCCCTAAGTATATAAGGGAAAACCCTAGCCACGTTTTTAAAGTTCTGAATGCTGTGTTTGTGAATCTAATTGTTAGATCTAGAGGTGTTTACTTTCACATACACTTAGGGTTTTCAAACTCAAGATTCATGTCAAGAGATTGGTAAATCATATAGTTGTAGAACAACAAAAGAGTTTCAAGATATACAAGCAGGTGTTGCTTGTGCTTTGCTGAAGACTTCAAGGAAAGAAGGAGTCCGTGGTCTCGGAGCTGTCACGAGGTCGTGGTAGTAAGTTTCCTACAGGCTGGTAGCAATAGGATGTTAGTGGTCTAAGTCTCTATTGTGTAAACTTCGATTCTTTCATAGTGAATCCTTGAGGATAGTTAGGTTAAATCCTCCCTAGGTTTTTTACCGGTTTGGTTTTCCTGGGTCATCATATCATGTGTTATTTATTATTCCGCACTTTTGCATGATTTGATATTTTTGTGTTAACCTAGTTTTTGTTTAATTTACCTAAGTTAATCACTTGGCTAATTCTCTAGGTTAATTTGTTTGGGTTTAAGGGGTCTAAACAAACTTGCAATTGGTATCAGAGCCGGTAGCTTTTGTTTTTGATCCTTTGATCTTTGAGCTGATCCTTGACCCCCTGTTGTCATGGAACACGGACACTCTCTTGTTGTTCCACCTCATTTTGATGGAAACAACTATGCTTATTGGAAAGTAAGGATGAGAGCATTCCCGAAATCCATTGATGAGAGAGTTTGGAACTCTGTTGAATATAGATGGGAGAAGCCCACTACTCCTGTGAGTGAGTGGCAAACTTCTCAAAAGGAGGCAGCTACTTTCAATAGCAAAGCTATGAATGCTATTTTCAATGCTGTCTTTATGGAGGAATTTAAGAGAATCTCTAATGTTGAGGTTGCTCATACTGCTTGAAATATCCTCCAGACTGTGCATGAAGGCACAAAGGCAGTTAAGATTAATAAGTTGCAGCAATTAACTACTAGATTTGAAGGCATTAGAATGAATGATGATGAATCTTTTGATGAGTTCTATGCTAAATTGAATGATATTGTTAATTCTTCATATAATTTGGGTGAAATCTATGATCAACCTAAAATTGTTAGGAAGATTCTTAGATCTTTGACTGAGGATTTTAGACCCAAAGTGACTGCCATCACTGAAAGCAAGGATGTGAACTCCATCCCTGTTGATGAACTTGTAGGATTTCTTCAGTCCTATGAGTTGGACCTACCCAAGACAAACAAATCCAAATCAATGGCTCTTAAGTTAGTTGATGATGTTGAAGATGGTGGATTTGATGATGAACTCTCTGCAATAGAGATTGCCTATCTTGCCAAGAACTTTAGAAACTTTCTTAGGAACAATAACAGAAGGGCAAGAGGCAAGAACACTGCTAAACCTATAAATTTTAGGAGGAATGATCCTACTAAGGTTAATAACACTGAAAAACCTAAAGAGAAAGTAGGTCAACCTTCTAATAATTCTTTGGGACAACAATGTTATGGATGTCAAGGGTATGGTCATATGAAATCTGAATGTCCTACATACTTGAAGTCTAAGGGTAAAGCTATGGCTGTGACTCTTAGTGATGATGAAGTTTCTGACAATGAATCCGCTAGTGATGAGGATGGAAACTTCATTGCTTTCACTGCTACTACTGTAGTTAATGAAAGCATGTCTGTTGAAGAGAACCCTTCTGATGGGGAACTCTCTGAAGATGCAGATCTACAAGAAGCCTTTAATAAACTTTGCAAAGTTGCTGCAAAGGATGCTATGAATGTGGATTTAGGCTTGAAGAAAATTGCATCTCTTGAACTTGATAAAAGAATTTGCTTGTGAAATTGTTTGATGCTAATGAGCTTGTGAATAATGTGAAAACTGAGAACATGTTTTTACTTGATAAAGTCAAAAATTTGGAACTTGAATTATCTATTGCTAGAGAACAATCTAATAGGTCTGCAAGCTCCAAACTTGATCACATGTTGAGTGTTCAAAAGTCTCCTTCTGACAAAACTGGCTTAGGTTTTGTGGAAAGCATCTCTGTGCTTGAATCTCATTCCACAAATTTTGTTCCCTCTTCTGAACCTCCTAAGAGTGAGATTGTCAAACCTTTGGTGAGTGAACCTGTTAAATCAGTAGATGTTACTCCACCTAGGAAGATTAGGGTTGATCTTCAAGCATCTCATTCTAGAGCTTCTACTTCTTTTAAGGGCAAATTGCTTGATAAGCCTGCTTGGGTTTGTCATTTTCGTGGAAAGTCTGGACATATTCGTCCAAATTGTTTCAAGTTGCAAGCTGTAAAGCGAGCAAATAAATCCAAAGTACCTGTGCCTCAAGCACAAGATCCTATGGTACTTATTGGTGAATTGGTAAAGGTGTTAAACCTTTATTCCAATCCTAGAGTTGCTCAGAATTCAAATGTGAATTATAACTCCAATGCAAGAGTTGTATCTAAAAGGTTTTGGATGCAAAAGGCTAGACCTAATTAAGTCTGTCTGACATGGTCCTTGTGCTTCATTGTTCTATCTTTTGTGACCATTTTTTTTAGGTTTTGCATTGCATAACATTCATGCATCTCATTCTAAGTCGTTTATTTCCTTTATAAAAAAAAAATTGTGCAAAATGTGTTTTTGCTATACTTTTCTTGATTTGGAAGACAAGGTTGGTTAATCTCTTTTGCATAACATGTTTATGTACCTTGTTTAGATTGGATGCACTTATTTTTACTGCACTTTACTAACTGAAATTTTTGTAGTGCATGTTGTGTGGGAAAGATGTTTATAATTTTTGATCACATGATCTTGATCTTGATCTTGAAGTCACATGCCTTTGATTGTCGGACTTAAACTTTTTGAGAAAGGCATAAATAACCATCTCACCACTGTTTACTAGCCAATCATGAACACCTTAGTGCATATCGTACGATTTTGTGCTCGAGAAAGTGTAGCACATGCACAAAAAGAACATAAGGTGTGGCCTCCATTAAAATGCTAAAATTGGTGTGTACATTATTGGGATATAATAAATTCACAATTCAAATAAAATTGGTGTGTACATTATCCCGGCTTTGTTAATAAGTTTCTAATCTATTTAAAATTGATATTAATTATGAGGCAAATCAAGAAACTTACATGATTGTAAGCTTTTATTCTAGGAGATGTGAGAGTTATATGATGTAACTCTTTAAGTTATAGTCTCTTTCAATTTCATGTGATGAATTTTGTAGAAATTGTGATTGATCACTATGTGCATATCACCTCACATGTTTCTCAAGCTTCTGCTAGTTGCACACACTACACAAGTTATTCTTTGCTAAACTGTGTACATGTTATTGTGTGTTTTTGGTCTGACCAACCAAGTTTGAAAATTTCTTGAAATTGATGCAGAAAATGTTTGTTGTTTGAATTCTTGGGGGTTTCTATTAGAAAATCTTGTTTTGGGAGATCTGGGATAAATTCATGTGTTTTTGAAAGACATTTCATCTCATACTCATGCATTTTATTCATAAAATCTAATGCTTTGAGGAGTTTCAGCACTAAAATTGGTTTGTTTTTCAAAAATTTGTTTTTCCAGAATTTCAATTGATCAAACATGTTTTTCGACCGATCGAAAATGTTTTTAAAATCTCTGGAAATTCTCGGGTTGTTTCGATCGGTATTCGATTGGTGCTGGATCAATCGAGGTATTTTCGACTGATCAAATCTATTTTTCGATCGATCGAAAATCGAGCTGAGTGTTTTTAAAAAGGAATTTTTCTCACGTGTTCTTCACTTTTCAAACACTATTCAAATCCTTTTTTCTTCTCTTACCAACCGGTCAAGCCATTTTTTGCTGTTTTTGTCGTTTTCCTCCATTCTTTTTGCATCAATTCTCTCTTCCAAGGCCGGTAAGACTCTTTTGTCCCTACTTTTGATTTTATTTTCTTGTTTCATGCTTCTTTTTCATGCATTTTTGGGTATTTTCGGCATTTAGATTTTTGTTATTTTTGGTACTGATTTTGGGTGTTTTTCTTTCAAATTAATCATGGGTTTTTGTGGGGACACCGTATACAAGGACTACAAGTGATTTAATTTGATTAATTTGGTGTTTTGTGGCCAATTTGAAACTCTAGGGCTTGAAATTGATGAATTGGGGACTTTGTTCAAATTGATTTAAATTGATGAAATTGGCTTATTAGATTAATTAATTTGATCACTATATTGTGTTTCTTAATTGCTGTGTTGATTAATTTATCAATTTGTTGTGTTTTGAAAAATCGGGTTTTCCAAATTGGGAATTTTTGATAAAAATTTCATGCTCAAGCCAATTTTGTGAATTTAGATGTTATTTGAACTGTGCCACTGCATTAGTTCATGCATCATTTGCATATTTTGTTCATGCATCATATAGAATTGGTATTTCTATTTTTTTGCTGTGCTAACTTGCAGTCTGCCCTTGGTTTTTGTTTTTGATCTCCTCTTTCTGTGTCTCTCTTTTCTGTCCTTAGCACCATGCCTAGGAAAACTAAAGCCTATAGGACTTCTGAACCTTCACCTTCCTTTGATAGTGATCAGTTTCCTAGTGAGAAGAACCAAGAGACTTATAAGACCCTTAATCTTAGGCGTCATATTTGGGGTGAGCGTAGGGTCATTCTAGATGAGGTTGATCCTGAGGTGAGACGTAATTTTGAGCATCGGGGTTGGTTACCTTTGTTAGATATTGATCATCTGCCTCCAGCTACCTTGATTAGAGAGTTCTACTCGAACCTCTCTATCCACGTCTATGATACCAACACTCTAGTTAAGAGTTGGTTACGAGGTGTGGAGTGTCGCATTACCCCTTCGGTAGTGTCTGATGCTCTTGGGGTGTCTATTGTTGATCATCCCGTCTTTCCGTATGATGAGTCTCCGCCTCTTGATGACGTGATGTCATACATTACTGGATCTTCTATCCAGTGGGGTTCTGATCTTCGAATCACGTCTGCTGAGCTCTCTGAGCTTCACTATCTTTTCTTTAGAATTGCCTGTCATTCCTTGTGGCCTATTTCTCATCTTCATACTATTCCTATTGAGCGGTGTGTCTTTTTGTATGCTCTTGTTACTGATGCTCCTATCAGTTTTCCACACCTGTTTCTTCGTTCTTTGAACAAGGTGCATCGGAGTAGTTCTACGGCTCATGCTTTATTCTTTCCTGTTTTTATTCATAGGATTCTCCTTCATCTCGGTTTAGGTGATTTTCCTGCTTCTGAGCCCGTACACATTATTGCTCCTATAGGTGCTACCTTTTTGAGGCAAAGGGCTGCTCAACTTCGAGCTAGCTCTAAGCGTCCTAGGGTAGAGCCTTCCGGTGTCACTCCACCTCCTTCTTCTTCTACAGATGCTCCTGCGGCTGAGACGTCTGCTGAGGCTGCTGATGCTGCTGCTATTCCTCCACCTTCTCTTTCGGATGTTTCTGATATTCGTCAGACTTTGGACACTGTCATGACCGTTCAGGCGGCTCATGGTCAGCTTTTAGTGGATGTACTTGATGAGCTTCGTGCTTTGAGAGCAGATTTGGCGAGTTTTCGTCGTTCTCCTCTGCCGCCTCCTTTTGATGATGAGTGAGTGCCTTTTGGCAATTCGTCACAAAAAGGGGGAGTGCATTCTATTGAGGAGCTCATATCTTGTAGAGGAGACTTTTGTTTTAGGGAGAGTTTTTGGAGTTTTTGGATCTCTTTGTTATACTGAGGAGCTTGTGAAGTCTTTTAGATTGTATCTAGGTGCTTTACTGTGTATTTACTTTTTTGGCTCATGATAGTGGAGATATATATTTTTGGGATACTTTTTATGTATTTGTTTCTTATTTCACTATGCTACATTGCTTATTGATTTATATTTATGATGTTATTCATGATATATGTCTTTATTTTGTGTTATGTGAAATCAAGAAGTTTTTTTATTACTTGTATTTTCCACACATGCGTTTATGTGTTTGTTAAGTGTAACAGGAATATACAGGTTGATTCAGTCGTGCTGTTGTCTACTTTGCAATTGTTAGATAGTAGTTAGGTTGAATTTGTTTAGTGGCTTTTTATTTTGTAATAGGCTGTTTTATTTTGTAAACTTTGAACTTTTTGTTAAGTCTGTGTTTTGTCACGGATTGCCAAAGGGGGAGTTTGTTAGGTTCTAAGAATTAGGAACTAATGTATTAGAACTTCAATTTGTAATGTTGGCAAACCATGATCAAAACAATCTTTAGTCTTGTGTTAGACTTGCTCAAAGTATGGCTTTTTATGTATAGTTGGAATTGAGTTAACTGCAGAATTTACTGTGCACTTCTGCCTGACTCGATCGATCGAGAATTAGACTCAACTGATTGAAAGTCGTGCAGAATGTTTTTCGGCAGAATTTTTCAACTCAGCCCTAGCCCATTTAATGTATAGGGTTTTATGTTTTGCCCTAAGTATATAAGGGAAAACCCTAGCCACGTTTTTAGAGTTCTGAATGCTGTGTTTGTGAATCTAATTGTTAGATCTAGAGGTGTTTACCTTCACATACACTTAGGGTTTCCAAACTCAAGATTCATGTCAAGAGATTGGTAAATCATACAGTTGCAGAACAACAAAAGAGCTTCAAGATATACAAGCAGGTGTTGCTTGTGCTTTGCTGAAGAATTCAAGGAAAGAAGGAGTCCGTGGTCTCGGAGCTGTCATGTGGTCGTGGTAGTAAGTTTTCTACAGGCAGGTAGCAATAGGATGTTAGTGGTCTAAGTCTCTATTGTGTAAACTTCGATTCTTTCATAGTGAATTCGTTTTACCTTGAGGATAGCTAGGTTAAATCCTCCCTAGGTTTTTTACCGGTTTGGTTTTCCTGGGTCATCATATCATGTGTTATTTATTATTCCGCACTTTTGCATGGTTTGATATTTTTGTGTTAAACTAGTTTTTGTTTAATTTACCTACGTTAATCACTTGGCTAATTATCTAGGTTAATTTGTTTGGGTTTAAGGGGTCTAAACAAACTTTCAAGAGGAATGAACTCACGTTTGTTGTTTCCCATCTCAACTATATATATTTTTATATTCCATGGCCATTGATCCTTATATCCTCACTTTTGCTTAATTCTTCCAACCTAAGTTGTGTATTTGTACAATTGAGTTTGTGCACAAACTTTGATAAATCATTGGGTTTGGAACTCTGCACTGGCTGTCATTCTGTTTGATATATATATATATATATATATATATATAAAATAAAATTTTGATATTGTTAATTTTCATAGATGTTTCTTTACTTTCTTTATTTATTTAACATTTGCTAACTATTCTATGCATCGCACGGGTTAGCAACACAATGTGGTTTTTCACTTGGATTTATACTCCATAACAGAATATAATAATGAAAGATATTAGTGGGATATACTCTCTAAAAAAGTGGAGGGTCTGATGTGGAGATTGGGAAATGTACAAATAATCTATTTATGCATTAGAAGTCAGAACAGTGACTAACTTGAAGGAAGAGAGAGATTACATGTTACCATAAACTATCACTTCCAAAGCATCTTTAATCAAAGATTAAAATGAAACTACAATTCAAAATAATTCCAGCAATTACCCGTGTCCCAAATTCTAAGTTTCAATCTTTTTCCACCAATTGTGAGCAGCTTAATCTTAAAATTTCATCTCACCGAAATTAAAAAGAAAAAGGGAAAAAGGAAAAGGGAAAAATGAGACTCTATTTTATGTGACACATATATACTTATGAATTTCAAAACAGTGTGTAATTCTCATATGATATAGAAGGAAAAAGGCATGCCAATAGCCCAATTACATTTTCCACCCCAAAAATAAAATAAAAGGAAAAATCAAAATCAAATTCATCTATCTCCAAAAAATAAAAATCCAAAATCAAAACAATCACTTGAAACTCCAAGCAACCATATCAATTCCTGCTCTGTTTGTAGGAAAAGGAAAAAGGAAAATTACTTAAGTCTTACATTTGAGCACTAATAACCATGGCAACCCTGTCCATAGAAAAAGCATGCAACCTTACTAAAAATGAACATTACAATTGGCAAATAATTTTAACCACCATTGACAGCTGGACCCATACTAATCAGTCATTGATGATCATAAAGAGGATCTAAAATGCAACATCAGACTCATAACATCAAGATTACATGAGAAAACACAATTCTCATGCAGTCGCAGATATCTCAATAACATGGCACTCCACAGTACAAAAATTACCTCATATTTGTTTAGTCACAATGGCTTAATGCTTGTCGTGCTGCTTTATCTCTTAAGCTTTATCTTACGTCTGGCTTCTCGGACAGTTTCTACATCTGCTTGCCTTCATGCTTCTACCCACCTTAAACTAAAATCAAAATTAAGAAACAATTGACCAAAAATTCAGTTCAAGCCTTTCTTCGAATAGTTTCATGGGAATTGAGAAACTAAGGAAAAAATTGATTTAAAAAACAAAAATATATAATGGAAAATCCTTAAGAGAGAGGTTGAAGGTACTAGTGAAAGCGGAGATCGTTGGAAGCATAGTCAATCTGTGTTTCCATGCCTAACAACGATGGAGACAGATTACATGTCACTACTTTCATATTTGCAATAAATATAATGAAACACACAAACAATTTTTATCTATTCTGAAAACCCATTCATCAATGAGGTTTTCCAACAAAATAATTGGGACTATTCAACTGACATGATTATCATTTTTCTTGCTAACCCTTCTTAGGCAACATTCATGTTCTTTTACTAATTTAATCAAAAGTTTCAAATGCGTGTACTTTTATACACCACTGAACTTTAAGTAACTAACAATAAGTCTACCAAATCTGGTAAAATATTGTTTCAAAGCTAACAAAAAACAGAGAAATCCACAAATACCGATAACTGGAATGAAAGACAACACAAACCAAAATTTAAAAAATGGGTACAGGGAAACACACAATCAGAAAAAATAGAAATGCTATAAACCACAAACCAATTTTTTGAATCTAGTTTGAACTTCAAATGAGTAATTATAGAAGCATCAGAATGTAACATTTCGATTTTCCTTTCTTCCTATGTCTTTATTACCAACTTTCATGACTCTTCTAAATTTTTTTGGATTGTGTTATTCAATTCCTCTTGCTTTAAAAAACACAACTGTTGGGTCTCAACAACATACCAATGGACCACAAATATTCACTCGGGAATTTGAAAGTAACTCAAAAACATCAAACAAACATATTGTAAAAGACAAATAGTAACAATGAATGCAAATATTAATTACGTTACAATTCAAAATTTATTTTTTCTTATTTAAACATGATAAGTCACAATCCAAATTGAGTCATGTGAGTTCAAATGTAAAGAGAACACTTCAATCTTTGCATTCATTAAGGATCTTAATTCTAGCAAGAGCCAAAGAAATTAAAATCTAACTGTACCTTTTAATTCTTATATTGCAGAAGTCCCAATGTCTTTATCTGGCACAGGGATACGGTATTCTGCAACTAGAGGGAGAAACAAAAGAAAAAGAAAAAAAAATTCAAAAATTAATTTCAGTGGCAAACGAATGAAAAAAAATGCCAAATAGGAACAAAATTCTATCCAAAAAAAAAAAAAAAAAAAAATCGACAAAACAAAACCCGAGAAATTGGGAAAAAAAAAAAAGGGAACGGAGAACTCTCTCCTTCTCTCTTATTTCTCAGTTTTTTCCCTCTCCAAACCTAAATCATATATAACCCCAAATTTCAAAAAATCAAATCAAAGCTTAATGTTACCCAAATACCTAAATAAAAATCAATCCAACAAAATTTCTCAAAACTAATTCATATTTCATACCCATACCCAGATCTAAGAAAGAATGAAAAAAATAAAAACTTATCGATGGTAATTCTCTCAATGTCTGTCTCCTTTTCATCTCTGTATCGCAAGGTTTATTTTTTCCTCCTTCTCTATCTCTAGATCGCAAGCATCGGTGTTAAGAAAATTGAAAACGAAGCGAAAAGAAAGTATCCGAATAGAAGAAATGGAAGGCGCCCTTACGGAGATGGCAGAAGATCTGGTGGCGCCCTTCTCTCTACCTCTGCCTCTTTATTTCTCTGTCTCCCTTTTCTCTCGATCTCTCTTTCTCCTTTCTCTGTGAAGCAAATTTTTTTTTTTTTTAAGCGGTTAGTTTCCTTTTATACCAAGGGCTCCTAAACAGTGTTTTGACGTAGTCAAACATTATAATTTATCACTTTTAAACGGTGTTGTAGCGTTATTAAACAATATAATTTATCGCTCTTTTAACTTAAACGTGGCTAAATTTTAGATAGCCATTTTTCCTACATCGCAACACCTCTTTAATTGTAGGAATCAACTTTCTCTCAACTTCTACTATTATATATAGTACTAGGCGCAGATTTGTGCATGGCGCGAGATAATTTTTTTTTAGGGTGATAAGTAATAACACTCTCCCATTTTGTGTATATTAATAACAAAATATTTTAAATTTATTTAAGAATCTGCTTATAAATGTTTAACTATTAGGACGTATGTGTTTCACTTGTTAAGAACATATGTCATTATTCTATGTAATTGGCTAATCCTTTGACAAAACGTACTTTACTTGTATTTGGGTAGATCTAGGTGTTTTTAATACTTCAAGAAACAAGGTTTCAAGATCAAGTGTTAAAGCCATTCAAGTCTGTCCAAGAAACAAGCTGAATAGTGCAAATTCATTAAAGCTTGACAGCTACATCTATCGAGCTTAAGTAAGCTGTTTCAGCCCGTGTGCTCGACACCTGCTCGACACCTTCTTGACAGCTTCTATCTGTCGAGGTTTATGAATTTTAGAATTCTGATATAATTTTCTTGGGATCCGTAAATGTTTCTTTGAGCTTTCTTTTCTCCTAACCCTAGACATATAAAAGGATTGTTTTAAGGGCCGTCGAAGAGTTCACAAGTTGCACAAGCATTGAGCAAAGTTTGTTCAAGCAAATTGTGACTGGAGACAAAGTTTTGCCCTAGTTCATCTCTTGTGAAGAAGTTGCTGTGTATGTGCACCGTAAGATTTTGTGACCAAGCATCTTCTTGATCTTCATCGTCTAGATGAACTGAAAAACTTTGCAGGCAACAAACTTCTCTAATACTTAGGAGCCGTGCAACAAAAGGAGAAACTATCACTACAGAATAAGTCCAATTGGGTATTGGGGTAAGGGTTCAACTATAGGTTGGTATAAGGTACTGGAATTCCTTTACTTGTAATCGTTTGTTGTGATAATAGTGGAGTTTTGGGAGTGGTGACCTTAAAATCACCTGGTGGAGTTTTTGCCATGTAGGTTTTCCCCTTTCGTAAACAAATCACCGTGTCATTTATTTTTCACTGCATATTTAGTTAATTGGTGATTTGTTTGTGCTACCACGCATTTGCATGTTAATTTGATTAATTAATAAACTTGGCTAGTTAATCAATTAATTCATCACAAGGGGTCAATATGTTCTTGGCCTATCAAGTGGTATCAGAGCAGGCACACTCTGATTAGGTTAATTATTGCTGTGTTGATCCATTGACCCTTGTTTTTCATGGATAGAACACAGTCATTAATTATACCTCCTTTATTTGATGGTACTAACTATGCATATTGGAAAGTACGCATGAGAGCTTTCTTGCAGTCTTTAGATGAGAAGGTGTGACAAGTTGTAGAGATTAGCTAGACCAAGCTAAAGGAAGCGCCGGCCGATTGGGATGATGCAAAGATCAAGGCAGAAAACTTCAACAGCAGAGCATTGAATGCCTTATTCAGTGTGAACACAAATGAGGAGTTCAAGAACACAATACATTCTTGGCCTATCAAGTGGTATCAGAGCAGGCACACTCTGATTAGGTTAATTATTGCTGTGTTGATCCATTGACCCTTGTTTTTCATGGATAGAACACAGTCATTAATTATACCTCCTTTATTTGATGGTACTAACTATGCATATTGGAAAGTACGCATGAGAGCTTTCTTGCAGTCTTTAGATGAGAAGGTGTGGCAAGTTGTAAAGATTAGCTAGACCAAGCTAAAGGAAGCGCCGGCCGATTGGGATGATGCAAAGATCAAGGCAGAAAACTTCAACAGCAGAGCATTGAATGCCTTATTCAGTGTGAACACAAATGAGGAGTTCAAGAAGATATCTTCTACTGAAACTGCTAAGGAGGCATGGACCATTCTCTAGACAACCTATGAGGGAACCAAGGCTGTCAAAGATTCAAAACTTTAGAGGCTCACTACAAGTTTTGAAGAAATCAAGATGGAGGAGGATGAGTCGTTCGATGAGTTCTATGCCAAGCTTAAGGACACATGAACTCAGCCTTTAATCTTGGGAAAACCATTCCTGAATCCAAGATTGTGAGAAAAGTGGTCAGATCTCTACCCGAGAGATTCCATGCCAAGATCACAGCGATAGAGGAATCAAAGGATATTAACAAGATTCCTCTGATAGAGCTGGTTGGAAATCTATAGACCTACGAGCTAGGGTTAACAAGAATTGGATGCCAAGGTTTCGGTCACATGAAGCAAGAGTGTCCCACATATCTCAAGAGCATTAGGAAGAGCAAGGCACTTGCTGCTACCTTGAGTGATACTGAGCTTGAAGATGATTTTGACAATGAGGATGACGGAATCTTGAATGCCTTCACTACCACTATTAATCCTACTGAGGGGATTGTTGAAGATGTGGATGAAGAAGAAGAATTGGTGGAGTCTAAGTTTGAGAAGATGGATGAACAAAATGACATCGATACAGCCTATGAGAAACTGTACAGGCTTTCTGAGAAACACGAGAAACTCTATAGGTTAGCCACGAAGAAGCTCAGTGATGTAAAACTTGATCGTGAAGAGCTTTTCACAAAGTTTGATGAAGCAAATCAGACTATTGGAACACTAAGGTTTGAGAATAATTTTTTGGCTGAGAAGACCAAGAAGCTTGAAGTAGAGATGTTTCAAGTTAGAGCTCAATTGGAGAGGACTTCAAGTGCGAAGCTTGACGAGATGCTCAGCATTCAAAAATATGCTTCAGATCAAACAGGTTTAGGGTATGGTCTTACTTCCTCTAATATTGCTTCTACTAGTACTACTGTTTTTGTTCCCCATGCTAATAATGTTGAAATTGAGAACAATGTTGTTAAAAATGAATTAGCTAGTGAGAACTTAGACAAAGGTAAATCTATCTTAGGAGCACCCCCTAAACAGGATAAGAAAAATGTTAAAAACCCAAGGGCTAAGAAGGCTAACTCTCAAAAGCCTAAACAGAAGAAGCAGTATCTTTGTCATCATTGTGGAGTTGCCGGTTACACTCAACCAAATTGCTATAAATGGTTAGTCACTCAGCAGAGCAATAGCATGATAGCATCTAGAAGCCAGAATCAGCTTCAATCCCCTCCTCCTCCTCTTGGAGATCTTCTCAAAGTCCTCACGTTCCTTTCGAACTTGAACGGTTTCAATTCTTCCCCCTCATCGCCGGTTTAAAGGTTTAATCAAAAGAAAGGTTCTTCCAAGGTGTGGAAGGAAAAGCGTTCCAAGTGATTCTATCACTTTCTTCTCTCTCTTCGTTTTTTTTTTCCATAACTTGTGTGTTTTGTTTTTATTTTGAGTCAGTCTAGTTTTGCTGCATTACTTTGCATAACATGCTTTTGTTTGTTTATTTTTCAGTTTTGTTTATTTTGTTTTTCATATAAAAAAAATTGAATAATCAGAAAAATACAAAAATAGTGTGTTATGTGTACATTGGTACTTGTGTACCTTGGATGGCCATTGAAACAAGGTTTTCTAAACTTTGTATCTTGTGTAGCTTAGATGAGCATCTCTATGCACAACTAAGCAAGTGAGCTTTGTGGCTCGTGTTTATGATGAGTAAGATTAAGTAGTCTCTTGTACTTAACACTCATGTCACCCTTTTTGATGGGTAGTACTAGAAAATCCTAAGAGAAAGGCATAAATAACCATCTCACCACTGTTGCCCACCAATCATAAAATGACATCTGTATGCTTCGGCATAGCAAAAGTGCAATGTCAAAAGCTTAACATCATTGGGTATTTCTTCTCTCTCTTATATGCCCATGAATAGTTTGCTTAAGAGAAAAATATGAAAAGAAAATTAAAAAGCTAAAAGATCAAAAATGCTTATAAATATGATTGCAAGCGTGTATTCTAGGAGATGTGGGAGTTATAGGATGTACCTCAAAGGTGATAGTCTCTATCAAACAATTATGATTGTGTGTGAGTTAAAGTTATTTTCTCATATCTCAAATTGTCATAACATGTAAACACTTATGCAATCTTGTGATGTATTTTCACACACAACACGCAATATTCTTTCCTACTCTTGATACCTGTGCAGGTACAATGTGATATGGCCATCACAAGGGTTACATGTGTTAATGTATACTCACTAAACTGTCTTAACTTGTTTTTGAAATATAAAATTGGTTAGACTTGTTTGTGTGTGTGTGTGTGTGTGTGTGTTTTTTTTTTTTTTTTTAGATCCATGTGCTTAAAATTGTTGTTGAGAGATGATTTTTAGAGCTTAATATGTTGAATGGATCATTGGTTGAGTTGCATGTTTGATTGCATTTATATCTATGTTTTTCTCTTCTCGAGAAACTGTTTTAAAAAGCCAGCTCAACAGCTCCTCGACACCTAGCTGTTTTTTGAGCTTCTCAGCTTTTTCTTATCGCAATCTCGACAGCTTCTCGACACTTGGTGGATCGATCGAGAAAGTTCCTGGACCCTCGATAGCTTCTCGACACCTGGTGGATCGATCGAGCTTTTGTTCTTGCATATGGTAGTTTGTTCCTCGACACATTCTTGACACCTGCATCTGTCGACAGCCAAAATCTCGACACCTTCCTCGACACATGGCTCGACACCTCTATTTGTCGAGATTTACTGAGATCCTATATAATGGTTCTGTGCGATCCGAAAATCATTTCTCTCGATCTCTCTCTCGATACCTCTGCCATTTCACCTCCCTTCTCACTTTCTCTCTCTCTAAACCTCTACCCAAGTGTTTTTCAAGCTTTTTCAAGGCTCTTTCTACACTTGGTATGTTCCTTCTCCTTCATTTACATGCATTTCATGTTTTTGAAATCTAGGTTTTGGTCTTTTTGAAAAATTTTGGGGTTTTTAAAAATTGATGAGTTTTTGGGAAATTTTTGGGATGGGTTTTGAAGATTTGATCTTATAAACTTCATACATTGCATTTCATGTGTATTATAACTATTTTCATGCATTTAGTTGTGTGTTATACATGTTGAACAGTTTGTGTGCTAGTAGAATTGGATTGGTTTGAGCCCTTGATGCAGTCATATGTTCATGCATTTCCCATGCATACGTACTCTATTTTCAATATACTTGCTATATTTGAATTGTTTTGGAGCTTTTCTGATTGTCTCTTTCTCTCCCCCTCCTTCTGTTTACGTTAGTCATGTTTATGGCACCAAAACGTAAGTCTATTCTGTCCCGAAACCCTCTGCGTTCTGTGGCTTCCACTTCATCTGATTCTACTCCATCACATATTCGGTTCCATGATGAGGATGCCCGTAAGGCCTTCTCGGAGAACTTTTCTAGACAAGGCATTCATTCTGAATGCCAAGTCATTTTGGCGTACTTCACCGACACTGACCTTCTCGATGTCATTCACAGTCAAGAATGGGAGTCACTGTGTGACATTCCGGTCACCTATCCTTCCGTGTTTATACAGGAGTTTTACTCCAATATGCATGGAATTGATCGTTCTGTACCTCACTTCTTCACTTGCATTCGAGGTACGCGCTTTCCTATCACACCGCAACTTGTTGCGGATGTGCTTCGGGTTCCTAAGGTAGAATTTCCTGACTATCTTAGTTATGAGCGTTTGAGGACTGTGTCCAAGGATGAGCTCATGTCTGCTTTCTATAAGTGCCCTTCTGATTGGGGTGAGCGTTAGTTCACACCATGTTGGCTTTTTGCTAAAGGTCCTAGATTCTTAAACATAGTGATGACTTTTGTTTTGCACCCACTCTCTCACTACAACTCTATCATAGAGCCTTGTGCTCGATTTTTGCTTTTCCTTCTTAAGCATCTCACTATAGATTTTCCTTCTCATTTTATTCTATCTATCATAGATGTTCATCTGGATTTGGCATCCCGTGATAAGCTCATCTTTCCATCTGCTATCACGAGGATCCTACGCCATATTTCTGTTCCTTTTCCCTCGTTCGACCACTTCACTGTTATGTGTGCTATAGATGCCGCTACTGTTAAACGTAGCGAGGCGTAATTTAGGTAACAACAGCCTAGGTCAGCAACTCCTCCCTCCCGTTCGGCTCCATCCCAATCTGCTCCATCCACATCCGCTCCTTCCTCTTCTATTGGTGATGTGACTTTCGGAGACATCATGACACAGCTTCAGCGTATAGATGCTCGCCTAGATACACTCTCTATTGAGGTGTATCAAGTGAACGTTTGTGTCAGCCGTATCGCATGGCAGCAAGTGGTCATGGGTGGCTTCGCTCCTGAGGCACCTCCTCCACCTCCTCCAGTGGCTTCTGGTTTTGATGCGTCTGATGCTGGTGAGATGATGATGATGCTTCCGATGGTGATAATGATGGAGATGCTAGCTCTACCGATGAGATGTCTACTTGACACTCTTCCCTTTGTCATTCGTGACAAAAAGGGGGAATAATTTTGGTATGAGAGTAGTCATACTTAGGGGGAGAGTTAGTATAGGACCATTTTGTTAGGGGGAGTGTTGATACTTTGAGGGATGTAGCGAGGATTACTTGTATCTTTTTCTTTTCTGTCTTTTAGAGATACATTTATTCTTGTATATGGGTCTTGTGACCATTATTGACATACATTGTATTTATTTTCTTTATATGATGATGTATGTTTCTTTCACCTACCCTTACATGTGTTATTTCTTTTTTATCTTTAGACACATGCTTCTTATTACTTGTACGCAATCTATTAATTCTGTTTCACACTAAGATGCCTTGATGAGTTTTGTTTAAGTGTTTCAAAAATACAGGTTGTCAAAGTTTACTTGCCATAAACTCTCTTCTTGTAAAGTTTTTCAAGAGTTTGTGTTAGAATAGATTTTATTGTATTCAACAAGTGAGTATGAGTTAAGTGATTTATGACTTCTCTCATATGATCATTTGTTTGTTGTGGTTTTGTCATGGAATTCCAAAGGGGGAGATTGTTAGGACATATGTGTTTTACTTGTTAAAAACATATGTCATTATTTTATGTAATTGGCTAATCCTTTGACAAAACGCACTTTACTTGTATTTGGGTAGATCTAGGTGTTTTTTACACTTCAAGAAACAAGGTTTCAAGATCAAGTGTTAAAGCCATTCAAGTCTGTCCAAGAAACAAGCTGAATAGTGCAAATTCATTAAAGCTCGACAGCTGGCTTGACAGCTGCATTTATCAAGCTTAAGTAAGCTGTTTCAGCCTGTGTGCTCAACACCTGCTCGACAGCTTCTCGACAGCTCCTATCTGTCGAGGTTTATGAATTTCAGAATTCTGATATGATTTTCTTGGGATCCGTGAATGTGTCTTTAGACTTTCTTTTCTCCTAACCCTAGACATATAAAATGATTATTTTAAGGGCCGTTAAAGAGTTCACAAGTTGCACAAGCATTGACCAAAGTTTGTTCAATCAAATTGATCGAAGACAAAGTTTTGCCCTAGTTCATCTCTTGTGAAGAAGTTGCTGTGTATTTGCACCGTAGGGTTTTGTGACCAAGCATCTTCTTGATCTTCATCGTCTAGATGAACTGAAGAACTTTACAGCCAACAAACTTCTCTAGTTGGTAATTGAAGTCACGTACTGGAATCCGCACAATTAGTTAGTCACGTACTTAGAAGCCGTGCATCAAAAGTAAGACTCTCTTTACTTGATTTCTTATTTGCTTTTGGAATCATGCTTTCATGCACATGCATCTTTCTATCATGTCTTCATGCATACGCATCTTTCTTTCATGCTTTCATGTTTTTTGTCTGTTTCTGTTTGGTTGTTTAATTTTTATTTTGTTTTGTTTTCAAAATGAAAATAGAAAGAGAAAAATCAGAAAAAATACAAAAACAATGTGTGCTTGTGTACATTGGTACTTGTGTACCTTGGATGGCCATTGAAACAAAATTTTCTAAACTTTGTATCTTGTGTAGTTTAGATAAGCATCTCTATGCACAACTAAGCAAGTGAGCTTTATGGCTCGTGTTTGTGATGAGTAAGATTAAGTAGTCTCTTATACTTAACACTCATATTACTCTTTTTGACAGGTAGGACTAGAAAATCCTAAGAGAAAGGCATAAATAATCATCTCACCACTGTTGCCCGCCAATCATAAAATGACATATGTATGCTTCGGCATAGTAAAAGTGCAATGTCAATGACATCAGTATGCTTCGGCAAAGTAAAAGTGCAATGTCAAAAGTTTAATATCATTGGGTATTTCTTTTTTCTCTTATATGCCCATGCATGGTTTGCTTAAGAGAAAAATATGAAAAGAAAATTAAAAAGCTAAAAGATCAAAAATGCTTTTAAATATGATTGCAAGCATATATTCTAGGAGATGTGGGAGTTATAGGATGTACCTCAAAGGTGATAGTCTCCATGAAACAGTTATGATTGTGTATGAGTTAAAGTGATTTTATCATATCTCAAATTGTCATAACATGTAAATACTTATGCAATCTTGTTATGTTTTTTCACACACAACACGCAATATTCTTTGCTACTCTTGATACATGTGCAAGTACAATGCGATTTGGCCATTACAAGGAGTACTTGTGTTAATGTATGCTCACTAAAATGTCTTGACTTGTTTTTGAAATACAAATTGGTTAGACTTGTTTAGTGTTTGTGTATGTTTTGGGATCTATGTGCTTAACATTTTTTTTCTTGTTGAGAGATTTGTTTTTCACATGTTTTGCATCTTTCTATTATCTTGTTATCCATAGCATCTTGTTTCATTACATTCATGCATTTATATGGATTTCTTTGTACACCCTTGATCATCTTTGATCATCTTTATGTCTCTCGGGTGAAGCTTTCTAGCTTCTTGTACCCTTTGTCAATCATGACAAAAAGAAGGAGAAATTGTGGAAATATGTGGTTTCTTTTTAAGATTCTACATGTTAAGAGGTGAAATACATGCCACTATAAGGGGAAGATGTGTTTCATCTTATTAGGGGAGTGCTTACCTCTTTCCTCTTGTACACCGATCTTGTGACCATGTTTACATACATTGTGCTTATCTTTGATATATATATGATGATGTATATCTTCTTTCACCTATCTCTACATATGTTGTTTCTTTTCTTTCTTTATGCACATGTTTCTTATTACTTATACGCAATTTATTATTTCTGTTTCACACTAAGATGTCTTGATGAGTTTTGTTTAAGTGTTTCAGAAATATAGGTTGTCAAAGTCTACTTACCATAAACTCTCTTCTTGTAAAGTTTTTCAAGAGTTTGTGTTAGGAAAGATTTTATTGTATTCAATAAGTGAGTGTGAGTTGAGTAATTTATGACTTCTCTCATATGTTCATTTATTTGTTGTGGTTTTGTCATGGATTACCAAAGGGGGATATTGTTAGGACATATGTGTTTCACTTGTTAGGAACATATGTCATTATTTTATGTAATTGGTTAATCCTTTGACAAAACGCACTGTACTTGTATTTAGGTAGATCTAGGATGTGTTTAATACTTCAAGAAACTTTGTTTCAAGTTCAAGTGTTGAATCCATGCAAGTCTGTCCAAGATTCAAGTGAAGAAGTGCTGATTTTTAAAGCTCGATAGCTGCTCGACACCTCTCGATAGCTAGGTCATCTGTCGAGATCTTTAGTTGATTGTTATCGCAATCTCGACACCTTTCAATAGCTAGGTCGTTTGATCGAGCAAATTTCTGTCCCCTCGAGAGCTCCTTAACAGCTTTTGATAGCTCGCAACAGATAGGTTCGACACCTCCTCGACACCTCCTCAATCAATTAAGAATTAATGAGCTTTACAAAATTCAGATTTCCAGATTTGATTTTCGGCTCATGCTGACATGTATGTGTAGGGTTTCTTTTCTCACAACCCTAGACCTATATAAGGCTTATTTTAGAGGCCATTACTTAAGAGAATACAAGGAGAACATATGCAAAAGGTGACCAATGCCTAATTCTCCCTGAAAGAAGTTATTGTGTTTTTTGCGCTTTAAGGTTTTGTAACCAAGTGCTTCTTGATCTTCATTGTTGATGAAGTGAAGAACTTTGCAGCCAAAAATCTTCTTCTAGTTGGTGATTGAAGTCGCGTACTGGGATCCACGCAATTGGTTAGTCACGTAATGGGATTCATTCATCAAAATGGTGGCGTTCATATATTGAAGAGTTCAGAGGTTCTGAAGCGGTAGAATGTTTCTGTTGTGAGTTCATCTACGGGGATTGTAGAGTCTAGGGACAAAAGTTTTGTACTAGATCTGAAACTTCTCTTTACTATAGTGGATTGCCTTTTGGGAAGGTTTTCCCCCAGGTTTTTTACTGTGAAACTGGTTGGTTTCATTGATTTTCCTAGGTCATCATATCTTGTCTTATTTTTTTTTTCCGCTACATTCATTTCTGACATGATATTGATGTTTATTTGTTTTAATAAGTTTTATTCATAATAAATCTAATTAACAACTTGAATTTAAAACTTGTTAATTCTATCGACCGGGGTCTAAAATTTCCCAACACAATTGTAAAGGGTGAAAATATTTTTTTCCTTTTAAGTTTGGGGTAGAGCGTCATTTCTTCAAACCTCAAGGAAGGGGAATGTAATTACCCCTCTATTCTTCTTCTTCTTCTTCTTCTTCTTGTTAATAATTGATTTTTCATTTCTTTTAAGTTAATAAAAACCTTATATATACCTTTTTATTTATTTATAGACTATACATTTTTTTAACATTTACATATCTTTTTTTTAATGTGAATCTTTACATATACCTTAAGTAAATTTTATATATTCTACTTCTTTAGATGTGTAAAATCATAGACTACTACTTCATAATGATAGTAGCTAATTAGTTTTATCACTTTTTTTTTTTCATAATTTCATTTCTAACATTTTCTACTATTATTATATATTTACTGCCTAATGATTTTCATAACAAAGGTCTTAAATGAGATATATCATTGTTTATTAGATTTTTAAATGTAATTGGATATGAAGATTACATATATATATATATATATATATATATATCTAAAGTTAAATGAAATGTCAAAAAGGGGATTTTAACATTTTCTAGCTTTATTTCTTATGTAATTTCTATTATTACACGAGAACATCTCCTTTTAGTTATGAATTTGAGTTTGATTAGGTTTAAGTTTAAATATATTTCTATGATTGTGTATAATTATTGATTATTGATTCAATTTTTTAAGTGAATGTAACAGTTGATTTTATTGCACTGTAAAGTTTTTAATGTTCTCCATATTGGTCATATTATTTTTCATTTTTACTTCGCCTTACAACCTCTTTGTTTGTCAATTAATAGTTACTAATTGACATTTGATTTTTTTTTTATTTACCATCTCTCTCTCTCTCTCTCTCTCTCTCTCTCTCTCTCTCTATAGATATCCTACTGTTTTCCAAAATTTGATGATTATTTTATTGCATTAAATATGCATTGTAGTTTTTTTTTTTCATTTAATTTTGCTACCCTTAAGTTAGTATATCCATAACTATTAGTTTCTTTATATTATATTTGGTTTGATATCCTCATTTTTTTTTTTAATTTAGTGTTTCCCAATTGGCATTTGTTTTGTATTATATTTTTTCTTTGATATATTGGGTTTGAGAATGAGTGTGTCCCCAGTATTACTCCACTTTATAATGACACTTTTATTTTTATTGAAGTTATATAAAATTTTTAATTTTTTAAATAAAAAGGAGAGAAAAATATAAATAATTTAATAATATGGAAGATGTGGGGAGATGAATAGTGATATTAAGGTAAAAGGTAGTGGGGAGATGAAAAGATAAAGATAAGGAAAAAGCTTGGACAAAATGTAAATGTAAAAAAAATAATAATAAAAAAAGTACAATATTTTAAGGATAATTTTATTATTTAAATAAAATATTCCATGTTTAATTATTAAAAATAAAAAAGAGAGAAAATATAAATAATTTAATGGTGTAGAAGATGTGATTGAATTTAAATGTTGAATAACATAAGACGAGAAAAAAAAAAAAAAGTAAAAATAAAACATATAACAATAAATACCAATAAAGAGAACAATTGCACATAAAAGATTTTTGTTCTTTCTTATAACTCAAATTAAGATTGATGGTTTTTTTTTTTAATATGTGTTTTTTTTAATTTCCCACAAGAAAGTCTTTTCTTTCCCTTTTATAATTTTAATCAAATTTTGGTTTGGATTAATACTTAGTTGTTTTTGGAAATAGGAATTTGAATATGCCTACCAATTTTTTGACTAATAAATTATTATAAAATCTATTTTTTATTTCTTTAGTTTTATATTTAATTTTGGTTAAGTTAACACTGTAATTTTGTGATGATTTTTTATTATTATGATAATTTTCTTATTCCGTAAGAGATGAGTTGTATATTAAGCAAATGTAACACACTACAACAAAGTTAGAAGAATATGGTTCACCTTAAAAATTATTAATGAAATACAAAAAAAATATTAAAATGACATATTCGTAGAGATAAAAAGATATAAAAAAAAGTGTAAAAATCTTTTTTTTTTTGAAGAAAGGAAAATGCTTGAAGTAATTGTTACTTTTTATATATTACACTTCATTGCATAATATTTATATTCCCACGCATCATGTGAGTCTGCGGCTAGTTTCCTATAAAAACTGAATGATTCTACAAGTCTTCTATTGGGAATAAGTTCTAATCTTAGGTTGCTAAATGCAAATGTAGTAGAAACATAGTGAGAGAGAATAATGGGTTGTGCCAATGGTTAGTGTAATAAGCATGTGATATGATTGTGGGCTTCCTTTATAATAGGATCTTTTGTTACTCTTAGAGCAAACAAAATGACGCCCTTATTCCCACCCAAAATGTTTTCTTATAATGACAAGTTTTATCTTTTAACCTCTAAGAAATGCAATGCAATGGCCAAAAGATATGCCCCTTTAATATATTGTCTCTAATCAAATAAACAAAGGCTCCTATCCCCTTTAGGTACAGGTTTATATAGAATTCAATTGTTTTCAATTTTTTCTTTTCTATGTAAGAAAGAACCATCAACCTTAACTAACCAAAAAAAAAAAAAAAATCATCAACATTAATTAGAGTTATAAGAAAGAGCAAAGAAAGGGTAACATTTAACAATTAAAGAGAAAAAAAAAAAAAACAATTTAAAAAACAAATCTAAATGGCATTAACCAATGTGGAGTTTTAAAGAACTCTTGGTTTACCTAGAATATAATAGAGAAAATAAAAACGAAACTAATACGAATTCTAGAAAACATATATAGAGAAATAGAAATAAGGATGCTAATTAAAGAAAATTGGCAATACCATCAATCCCACTTGAAGATTAATCATAACTCCACTAATTTGCTGACTTTCAACTTTTAGCTGGTATATATTCAGGCGTTCTCCAATGCCATAAAATTCCTTATTGTCTGGTTTTACTTGAATTCCTGCAAACTACTCAATTAAATTAAGTGAGAAAATGAGCCTAATGATTCTAGTGTAGAAAAAAAAAAATTCCCAAAGATTAGTAATTTGGCATAAATAGAAGAATGTATAAAAAAATTCATCGAAAATGTACGTTTTTAGACCCCTTAAACACAAACCAATTAACCTAGTTATTTAGCTAAGTGATTAACTTAGGTAAATTATTCAAATCTAGGTTAACACAAGTAAATCATATCATGCAAAGCAGCGGAAAGATAAAGAACACAATGATATGATAACCCAGAAAAACCAAACCGGTAAAAAAGCTAGGGAGGATTTAACGTAACTATCATCAAGGTAAAAACAGAATTCACTATGAAAGAATTGAAGTTTTACATTAGCGACTTAGACCACTTATATCTTATTGCTACCTCGAGTAGAAAACTTACTACCACGACCACGTGATAGCTCCAAGTCCACGGACTACTTCTTTCTTGAATTCACAGCAAGCACAAGCACTCCAGCTTGTATATCTTTAAGTTCTTGAATCTGCAACTGAATGATCACCAAGCTCTTGATATCAATCTTGAGATTGAAAACCCTAAGTGTATGTGAAGGCAAACACCTCTAGATCTCACAAAAGATTCACACACACAGCATAAAGAGCATCATTAAAATGTGGCTAGGATTTTTCCTTTTATACTTAGGGCAAAACCTAAAACCCTACACATCAAACGGGCTTGGGCTGAGTTGGAGAATTTTGCAGAAAAACAATCTGCACGACTTTTGATCGGTTGAGTCTAAATCTCGATCGATTGAGCCAGGCAGATTTACACAATAAATCTTGTAGTAACTCAATTCAAACTTTACATAAAAAACATATACTTTGAGCAAGTCTAAACATGACAAAAATGTTTTGATCATGGTTTGCCAACCTTACAAATTGAAATTCTAATACATTAGTTCCTAATTCCTTAGAACCTAACAAACTCCCCATTTGGCAATCCGTGACAAAACACAAACTTAACAAAATGCTCAAAGTTTAAACAAAAATAGCCCATTACATAAACATAGCCTAGTATAACAAATTCAACCTAACTACTATCTATCAGTTGCAAGTGTAGACAGCAGCACGACTGAATCAACCTGTATATTCCTGTAACACTTAACAAACACATAAACGCATGTGTGAAAAATACAAGTAACACAGAAAATAACTTCTTGATTTCACATAACACAAAATAAAGATATATATCATGAATAACTTTATAAATATAAATTAATAAGCAATGTGAAACAAGAATCATATACAAATCAATGTATCTCCCATATCACGGACAACCCAAGCAAAATGAATCATGAGCCAAAAAGATAAATACATAACGAAGCACCTAGAATACAATCTAAAGCTCCACAGCTCCAAAACATCAAAAAATCTCCCCCTAACAACAAAATCTCCTCTACTACAACTACAATGTACTGTCCCTTTTTGTGACGAATTGCCAAAGGGCACTCACTCATCATCAAAAGGAGGTGGCGGAGGTGAACGTCTAAGATGCTCTAGATCTACTAGCAAAGCACGAAGCTCATCAAGCATGTCCACCAACAGCTGACCATAAATTTTTAAAATTCCTAGTTTTTTTTTTTTTTTTTTTTTTTTTTTTTTTTTTTTTTTTTTACCGTGGTGACTTCATTGGCACCACCAACTCAACGGAGGTTTATATTCTTAATTTATATAGTTAATTATTTTGCTTTTATTTTTCTTGGAGACAGATTGATCTAACTCCTTGAAAAATTTATCAATTGAAGATAGTATCACGGATATATATATATATATATATATATATATATATATAATGCATGCACAACAACATTCAGAAAGAAAAAAAAAAAAAATGCATTACAACTCTACAAGAGTGTAGAGTAGCCAAACTTTCACTTGCATGAGCGTAAAACAAGGCAGGAAAATGTTTGTGTATGTCATCATTTTAAAAGCGTACAATTTACATGCACATCATAACTATAATAAGAGCCCATATAATATTAAAAAAAAAAAAATTTTGAAAAGTGTATCCACTTGATTAAAAAAAAAAAAAAAAAAGAGTGTGGAACTCAAAGTTTTCTGGGCATTTTGAGTGTTCCAAAATGGAAACACAGCTTTCATGTTACCCCTGGTTGAACTTGACTGGTTCTCACATGAGAACCCTAGGTGATTGCCATCAATTGCCACAAGTGGCGCCGCAGTTTGGCTTTCCTTCCAACTAATCCCAAAATTATGGACATAATTACGTCTGATTATACTTTCTTTTTTGAGAAACATGTCTAATTAAACTTAAGATTATGTAACAAATCCAACTAATTTAATACATTACCCTCTTCTTCCATCCATTTCCTCATACCATATATACCGTTGTTTTAAAAGTATAAAGTAAACTATTAAACATTCCTAATGCCAAGCATTAAATCTCATGTTCACAAAAGTTATTCAACAAAAACCAATATTAGAACATACAAAGTTAATTTTAATTTTATCCAATGAACATGCTAGTTGGAAAGTTGTATGAATTTTAACATTATGATATTCTGCAGCATATAAGGATTATTCAAATAAAGAAAACAAGGAACTATTTTTCATAGATAATTACGGTTTCTAATGGAAAACTTTTTACTATCAAAATAATAATAATTACATCATTGTGCACTTTTTGAAAATTTGTACAATATTGTTGCACACATTTTTTTAGTCTATAATGTAAATTTTACATTGATAATACAATGTAAACAAGTAAATTTCCGAAAACAATTCTAAGCACATGTAGACATGCTACCAACGAGGCTAGTTTTACTTTATTCTAATTTGTCTTTTAACCATCAAAATGTATTAATATATATATATATATATATATATATATATATATAGATCAAAGTCACTGTGAGAGAGAGAGAGAGAGAGAGAGAGAGAGAGAGGTTTATTTTAAACAGTGTGTTATGTCTAATGTTGGCAAAATGTAGAATTAGACACCAGAGAGTGGCATCCTCATAATAATAGTACATATATATATATATATATATATCAAAGTCACTGTGAGAGAGAGAGAGAGAGAGAGAGAGAGAGAGAGAGAGAGAGGTTTATTTTAAACAGTGTGTTATGTCTAATGTTGGCAAAATGTAGAATTAGACACCAGAGAGTGGCATCCTCATAATAATAGTACGGAACTGGGAAGATAACGGTTGAAATAGTCGAAAGAAATAAAAAAAACATTAAAATTTTAAAAAAGCCCTCACGTACGTACCCATCCATGCAATTACTTATTTTGAACAATTAGAATTACACAATGGAATATATATTCTACAAATACAACAAAAATTTGTAACGATTTCATAATAAGCTGTCTTGTCAACTCATTGATATAGGTCATAATAAAATAAAATAAAAATTATAATAAGATCCATTACAACTCAAAATAAAAATATTGTAAAAATATTATAAAATATATTTATGCTTGTGGAAAGAAGAGACAAATAAGATCAGTTAGGTTACGTTTCAAAAACAGGACCAAAAATATCCTTCGGGGAGGTCTATATATAATAAGTCCTATCTGATTGAGATGTGTTCTTCTGAATGGATACTAACTTGTAAATATATGGTGTTATGGGGCAAAATGGGCAACCGCCCTTTTTGTGCAAATTATACAGTCTTCTGCCCCATTTTCCAAACTAATAAGGAAAATGCCCCTCTTTTGTAATTCAATTTTCTCAAAATCGATTTAAGCCCTATAATGGTGTTTTAAGGACTTATAGTGGCGTTTTGTAATTCGAGCTCTATGAATTCGAGTTAATCCCTATAGTGGCGTTTTAAGGAACCTGTAGTAACGTTTTAAGGACTTATAGTGGCGTTTTGTAACTCGAACTCCATGAATTCGAGTTATAAGTAAAAAATAAAAATAAATTTGCCTATAACTTGAGTTCATAGAGGTCGAGTTACAAAACACCACTATAGGTCCTTAAAACGTCACTATAGGCTCCTTAAAACACCACTATAGAGCTTAACTCGATTTTGAGAAAATCGAGTTACAAAAGAAGGACATTTTCCTAATTAGTTTGGAAAATAGGGAAGAAGGCTGTATAATTTGCACGAAAAGGGTGGTTGCCCATTTTGTACTGGTGTTATGTGATATGCATTATGCCAATTGTTACTTTTAAAGCTGAATTCTGTATTGACTATTTAGACTGCATTTGATCGAGGGTTTATTATTCAAAATGTTATGTCAATGGGAATGTAAAAGTAATTCATCACCGTACTGTTTAACCACATCAAGTTCAGTTCATTCTATTTGCTATTGAAAATTCGTCATTTTAGATGTTCCATGCATGAAAATCTCGTAGTTTTAGTTGCTGCAGGAATATCTTAGTTCGTAAATCTTGGTTGAGTAGCACTCTATCTATTTACATTCCTTGAAGATTTCTCCAAAAACACATTAATATACCAAAGTTAAAATTAATAAATATACAATAAAATGAAAAGAAAGGGAAGGTAAGAGGAGGAGACTAGAGAGTGAGTAAATATTAAATACCTAAACACTTCAAGGCTTTGTTCGCAATGGGTTTGGTCCTGCCCCACTCCCAATTTACCCTTTAAACAATTTTTACCAAACCCACCAGAACACCAATAATGAAAAACTCTACCAAAGTTCTAATTACGGCTAGTGAAAAGTAATTTTGACACAAATCAGAAGGTAGTGTTAACTTCAGGGTCTTTTTTTGACTGCAATCGCTTCTCCACCCCAGTCAATTAAGGATTTTTATCTTATTTTCTATAATTAATTTTTTTCAACTTTCTTTTTTCTGAGAATCCAGACCAAAAGCCTGGGCAATTTATTCAAAACCAAAATTAATGAACATCTCTAACCACAAGGGGGGCAATTTCATCCGGAAGGTCTTCTAACCACACCTAAAGCCCACAACAAAACTAGCTTTCTTAGCCAACGCATCCGCAACAGAGTTACAAACACAGCTAATATACTTAAATTCAACATGTTGAAAGTAAGCTGATTGGAAATGAATGTCACCTAGGATGTTCCCATAGCTGGCAAACTGACCTGTACCATTATTAAGCGCCTCAATGACAGTAATAGAGTCCCCTTCGACCACCACTCGAGCCAAGCCAATCTCTAAAGCAAACTGGAAAGCCTGCTGACAAGCCAAAGCCTCCAACTCCGCCACAGACTGACTGATAGGAACAGGCATGGTCAACGCCCCAATAGGATCACCCCGATTATCACGAACAATCACACCCACACCCACCAGATTCGAAGATCGAAATACAGTTGCATCAAAATTGACCTTGTAAATATTCGGGTCAGGAGGTCGTCATTGTTGTAGGACCAGAGGTCGTGGATGGCTCATCTCGTCCTCCCGCGCATGGAGAAACTCTTAAAGAATGTTACCGGCTTCCCTGCAAATGCTATCCACAGGCCGGACAGCTCGGTTGAAGTGAATGGCATTGTGCCTATTCCAAACGCACTATCCAGCTATAGCAAAAATCTCAGCCTTATACTCATCTTGACTCGGCATAAACCTGGCCAACAACTCTCTGAAATTCACCGGTTGAACAGGGATTGATTGGTGGAACCATTCCAAGGAAGACCAAACACAAGCTATATCCTTGTACAACCAGAGTGCATGAACAATATCCTCAGGAAGCTCTCCACACAAGTCACAAATGTCAGAATCTGTGACGTAACGATGGTGCAAGTTTGTCTTTGTTGGCAGAGCCTCATTACATGCCCTTCAAACAAAATGCTTGATTTTGTTTGGCACCCGGAGCTGCCAAAGACTCTTCCAGAACTTCTTTTGATTTTCTACACTTGGGCTACCTGCATCAGGCATGAAATCATGAGAAACAATTAGTTTATAGGCGCTGCTAGTGGTGAATATACCCAAGGGAGTATGTTTCCAAGTAATACGATCAGGGGTCACCTGAAACTCAAAGGGATGGCCAGAATAGATTCTGCTTCATGGGGAAGGAATAAATTTCGCACCACCTCCTTGTTCCACCTAACTTGGTCCTGATCAATAAGAGAGTTAACTTTTGTCTCCACTGCCACTTGGGCAAGCAGGGAGATAACCAATCCATTAGTTTTATCCGGCAACCACCTATCCTCCTTAATCCTCACCCTCTCCCCCGTCCCCACCCTCCATACCATCCCCTTTCAAATGACATCCCTGGCACTTAAAATGCTCTTCCATGCATAGGATCCCACAATAAAGTCTCTTGCTTCAAGAATGGAGCAATCCAGAAAAAATCTTGCCTTGAACACACGATGGCAAAGTGAGTCCAGGTTATTAGTCATCTGCCAAACTTGTTTGGCCAATAAAGCATCATTAAATTTCTCAATTTCCTTAAACCCCATACCACCAACCTCCTTAGCCTTACAAATTCTATCCCATTTAACCCAGTGAATCTTCCTGTTCCCACCGCTATATCCCCACCAAAATTTGTGAATCATGACTTCCAATTCCTTAATCAAACCTTTAGGGAGCTTAAAACAACTCATTGTATACATGGGAATTGCTTGTATGACTGATTTGATGAGCACTTCCCTTCCAGCCTGAGACAAAAGTCTTTCCTTCCACCCTTGGAGTTTCTTCCACACCCTTTCCTTAATATATATATATAAAGCTTTGTTTCTTAGCCCTACCCACAAGAGCTGGCAAACCCAAGTATTTTTCATACTGACAAATGGTAGGAACACCCAAAATCGCTTGGATCCGGTCCTTCATTTCTAGAGTGGTATTGGAACTAAAGAAAATATTAGTTTTGTCTCGATTAAATTTCTGCCCTGACCCTCTCTCATAGATAGCAAAAATATCCAATATCTTCTGGCATTCCTCCTTTTTTGCCCGATAGAACAAGATACTATCATCAGCGCAAAATAAATGAGAGACCTTAGGGCCATTCCGGCAAATAGCTACACCCTGAATATGGCCTTCCATCTCTGCTCTATGTAACAAGCTTTGGAGGCCCATTGCACACATAAGAAAAAGATAAGGCGATAAAGGATCACCCTGGTGTAAACCTCGTTCCGGTTTAATAAATCCCATAAGCTGACAGTTAAGGAGCATGGAATAAGAAACAGATGATATGCCTGACATAATAAGGTTCACCATTTTATCTCCAAGGCCTAAATGCCACATGATTCTCTCCAAAAATTCTCATTCCACCTTATTATAAGCTTTACTCATGTTAAGTTTAAGAGCCATCTGACCCACCTTCCCTTGGGTTTTTCTTTTAAGATAGTGAAGTGTTTCAAAGGCCACAAGCACATTATTAGTTATAAGTCGCCTAGACAAAAAAGCACTCTGAGATTCAGGGATAGCTGTAGCTAAAAATTTTTTCAATTGGTTAACCACAATCTTTGAGATCAATTTATAGACAACATTGCACAAGCTAATAGGCCGAAAATCAGAAACTTTCTTAGGATGCTTTATCTTTGGAATTAAAGCAATGAAAGTAGAGTTAAGGGAATCTGGAACCACACTTGTGTTAAGGGCTTTAAGCACCACTGCAGTGACATCTTTCCCAACAATATACCAAAAGGACTTATAGAATACAGGTGACATCCCATCAGGACCAGGAGCGGTAAGGGGAGCCATTTTTTTGAGCTCCACCCTAACCTCGTTTGTATGAAATTCATGCCCCAACAACTCAGCTGCTTCCTCAGTAATAGTTGGATGAATGCCTTGCAAAATATTGTCAAAATCTGAAGGGTTTGAGGAAGAAAAGATAGTCCTGTAATAGTCCTCAATAATCCCACCCAATCGGTTTTCGTCTTCTACCCACACTCTAGCATTATCCTCCAAACCTGAAATGAATTTCTTTGGTTCCTTTGGTTTGCTCGGCAATGGAAGTAGCGTGTGTTGCTATCTCCTTCCTTAAGCCAAGCATTGCGAGATCTTTGCTTCCACATAGATTCTTCTCGATATTTGAGCTTCTAAATTTCATCCCTTAGCTGATAAATCTTCCCCGGATTTGACACATAACAACCCTCCTCTTCAGCCCCTTTCAAATCCTTGAGTTTCTTTGCCAAAGTATTACGTACGTGCCTAAAATAATTCTTGTTCCAGACTCTCAAATTCATTTGGCAAGTCGTGATCTTCCCTATTAAAACCCCAGTCAATATTAGGAACTGGCTCACCCTCCCAAGATTGCTTTATTACATCTTCACAAGTACTATCTTTTAACCACATGGCTTCAAAGTGAAAGGGGTGGCCTTTCTTGTAAAAGCGCTTAAATTCAAAATTTGACCAAAGTAGAAGGGGTTTATGGTCAGAGTGAAAAGCATCCAGGTGATGAATACGAAATGCTGGGAAACGAAGAATCCAATCTACATTCACCACACCCCTATCTAGTCGGATCCAAGTATTTTGATCACTAGGCCTTCTGTTACACCGAGTATATGGGAATCCTGAAAAGCCAAGATCCTTCAGAGCACAATAATCCAAAGCATCCCGAAATCTCTGCTTTTGCCTCTCTGGCCTATCTAACCACCCCAATTTCTCATTAGAAAACAGAATCTCATTGAAATCACCCATGCACACCCAAGGCAAATTGAAACGATGGCTCAAAGATCGAAGTAAATCCCAAGAGTTTTCCCAGCTAGCAGTATCAGGATCTCCGTAAAAACCTATGAACTGCCAGGTGTCATCAGGATCTCCGTAAAAACCTATGAACTGCCAGGTGTCATCCACTCCTTGGTTAATAATAACATCAATATGGCGCTCAGAAGAGGTCTGATCAGTAGCATCCACATCAGACTTCCAGAACAAAGCAAGACCCCCACCTGAATTGACACGTGGAACAAAAAATAGATTAGCAAAATGGATCCTTCAACCAATTCTACCCAAAATAAATTTTTCAACCTTAGTTTCCATTAAGAAAACTATTTTGGGATCTTTTGTTGTCACTAGGGCAACAATCTCATCTTCTGTCTGTGGGTTCCCAAGCCCACGACAGTTCCAACTTAGGCAGCTCATAATACTCGGTGGTGCTGCCATGCAGCTATTACCTCAATAGATTGGTCATCCATTCCCTCACAAACATCCATGCACTGTTTTTTACTCTCCACTAGATCCTCTAAGTCAATACTCATACAGCGCTTCCCATTGTCCACTATGTTCACTGCCGTCTTGAGCATACAACCTTCCTCATTTTCCTTCTAACCCTTACCCACCTCTCTACCTAGTCTCTTCCATGCCCTAGTCAACAAAGTTGGGCCTGGCATCTCAGATGAAGAATCAGCCAGAGAGATTGGCTGATCTGCTTTGGTCGAAGCAAAAACATGGCTGCCCTGGTCCTCCATTGTTCCCACCCGTTCCTTCCCCAGCCCAGTATGATTAAACCCATTACCCTCACTTCCTTGCTGAACTACATTCACCTTCCCTGAAGTACTGCAGTTCATGACCACTGATACAGCCCCTCTGACCTCCTTCTCCCTTGCTTCCTCGTGAGCATTTGCACTTGCAACGTGATTGGACTTATCAACGACAACACACTGCGCTTTGGTTTATACATTGGTATGCTTCTACCACGGAACTTTACTGCAGGCAGCCCCCGGAATAGTTGCCACTGTTTTACGGATAGCCCTCATTGAATCCGCGCGAAGCCATTCTCCATATTGCTGATCGTCCTTTCGCAACCTACCCTTATTACGCAACCACATCTCACAATCTCTCTTACCATGACTAACACAGCCACACCAATAGCAAAAATTTGGGAGCCGCTCGTACTTTAGGCCCACCCAACCCACAAGTTTCCCTTCCGCCCGAAGCTTGCAACACCTAGGTAAAGGCTGTGATTGTTGTAAAATAGCGGAAGCTCAAATTACTAAGATTGATTGTGAAAATATTTAAGACTTGAGAAAGATCTCCAAACTAAACAATAGGAACGAAGAAAATTAATCCAAAAGAAAATAGACACAAAACACCAAGAAATTACGTGGTTCAGCAATAGTCTACATCCACGGACGACGACGAACAAATTTCACTATAACAAATTTGGGATAATACAAATTGGTGTAGAGACACTCTCATAAACCCAAATCCCAAATACAACCAAGTAGCTCTCTCTCACAAATACAAAACCAAAGAACCAAATACAAACCCAAGAACCAAAGGTTCACAAATACCAAATACTAATACCAAATACCAAATGCGAATTACGCACAAACCAAAAAGAGAGCCACAAATCAAATCCAAGAGTTGCAATGCACCAAGAGAGAGCAAATCACCAAACCGCAGAACCAAAAACAAGCGGCAACAAAACCTCTCTCACAATTCCAAATTGCAACCCACAAATATCAAATAACCAAACCAAGAGAGAGCCTCTTTTTCTCACACACCAAAACTCTATGTTCACCCCCATCTCAATTTGCCACAGCAGCACTCTATTTATATAGGAGGTTGAGTTGGCTAGCATATTCAAAACCAAGAAGAACTAGACTTCTTTTCCACACAAAAAAGGAGAATCACTCCTATTCCAAAAAGAATTCCAAATCAAGTAGTTGACAAGACTTCTATTAAAACTTGATAACTTCAAATAACAGTAACCCAAAAGGAATAAAATTCATTACTTATTTAAATCCAACAAGGAGTCAAACTCCTAATTCAAGCCATATTCTACAAATCTCCACCTTGGCTTGAATCCCATCAAGCCTCACAAACGACATTTGCAGATCACCAAATATAAATCCTTAACAAGTCTCCACCTTGACAAGACATCTCCCAAACCACAAATACAAAGCCCTCAATAAATTAGAGTTTTCAACAAACAAAGTGCAAATTATCCAAAAACACTTCCCAAAGCACCAATGAATGCCAAATGCACCTAAAGATGGTGCCAAATCCAAATAAGAGTCCAAATCAAAGTGCATATCACCCAAACGAAACTTCTTCTTCGCCACCACCAAAAGCCCCTACGGGCTAATTCAAATTGCAAATACCAAACAAGTCAAAGTAACACTTGAACTTGTGCAAAGGCTTAATCACCATGTCACCACCAAAAATAACATCCTTGGCCAAACACAAACAAATAGTGCCACAAGCTTGTCTATTAATCTTTTCCCAATCCTTGTCTGACATCCCTTCAGGTTTGTCTTCCAAAGCAATATCCAACTCTTGTTGGACCAAAATATCCATAACTTCGCATTGCCACATGCCAAAGTTATTTGTTCTATCAAATTTCTCTACTTCAAATTTGGCATTAGAAACCATCGTCCTAACTGCCAAAGGTTTTGCAGAGGACTCTGACAAAGATTTTCTAGAAGAATCCGCCGAAAATTTTGTAGAGGAATCACTTGACATCTTTCTCCCCAATAATTAGATTCACGAACCAATCACCAAAATCTCCAAAGAGAACAAATCCAAACGCCTAGGTAACGAACCTTGGCTCTGATACCAGTTTGTTGTAAAATAGCGGAAGCTCAAATTACTAAGATTGATTGTGAAAATATTTAAGACTTGAGAAAGATCTCCAAACTAAACAATAGGAACGAAGAAAATTAATCCAAAAGAAAATAGACACAAAACACCAAGAAATTACGTGGTTCGGCAATAGCCTACATCCACGGACGACGACGAACAAATTTCACTATAACAAATTTGGGATAATACAAATTGGTGTAGAGACACTCTCATAAACCCAAATCCCAAATACAACCAAGTAGCTCTCTCTCACAAATACAAAACCAAAGAACCAAATACAAACCCAAGAACCAAAGGTTCACAAATACCAAATACTAATACCAAATACCAAATGCGAATTACGCACAAACCAAAAAGAGAGCCACAAATCAAATCCAAGAGTTGCAATGCACCAAGAGAGAGCAAATCACCAAACCGCAGAACCAAAAACAAGCGGCAACAAAACCTCTCTCACAATTCCAAATTGCAACCCACAAATATCAAATAACCAAACCAAGAGAGAGCCTCTTTTTCTCACACACCAAAACTCTATGTTCACCCCCATCTCAATTTGCCACAGCAGCACTCTATTTATATAGGAGGTTGAGTTGGCTAGCATATTCAAAACCAAGAAGAACTAGACTTCTTTTCCACACAAAAAAAGAGAATCACTCCTATTCCAAAAAGAATTCCAAATCAAGTAGTTGACAAGACTTCTATTAGAACTTGATAACTTCAAATAACAGTAACCCAAAAGGAATAAAATTCCTTACTTATTTAAATCCAACAAGGAGTCAAACTCCTAATTCAAGCCATATTCTACAGTGATATGTCTAAACTGATTCAGACCCGCAAAAATTCTCCCCCAGCCCCATCGTCTTCAGGATCAGCAACTTGAAGCACCCTCCCCAAAGTCCTACCCACTGAGTCACCAGTTTCAGTCGTTAATAGATGAGCAGGAACGTTGTGAAGCTGAATCCAAAATGAAGAGCAAGAGTAATCAAGTGAAGGAGCCGCCTCAGCAACCAAAGTTCTCTGGAACACCACCAGATGTTTATCGAATGACCATGGTTCAAGTTCTAATATACGCTCCAGATTGAGATAGTCCTCAAAACTCAAACATCAGTATATTATCACCCATGTCTCGGATTTTAAGTTCCCCCTTAGGTCTCCACAAAGATTTAAACGTGCGAGCCATGGCATCAACATTTAGAACCCGTTTGGTGAAGAATTTGCCAGCCAAACGATGGATGATAGATTCCTTTTGACCATCAACATCAGCGCCACGCTCTTCCTCTTCTGACAAAGAGAACCTAGCCCACATCTCCTCGAGTCCAACCATAGCCCCACAGTTCACCAAAAATAACCAACCCAAAACGTAAACCACTCACCCACATAACAACTCACAGTCCTACCAGCCTCGCGCGAGGCTGAAGGGAAAGAAAACCTACACTAAGCTAGCGACAGGATTCTACAAACGCAAAGGTAGAGGAAACCCTAAACCCTAGCCGTCAGAGAAACAACTGAAATCTTCTTAATACTAATATATTAATACTAAGTCCTTACAAAATTTACTAATTGAAGCCAAACTTTCACTTGCTGAAATCTATTAAAAAAAATGGTACAATTATAGGTTTACTTTGTACAGTTAATGTAAGATTTACAATATATACTAAACAAGAAGCGTACAATATTGTACATATTCTTATAAAAATGTACAATATTATACACTTTTGTTTAGTTAATATAATATAAACTAATAATTTTCTTAAAAATTTTTATCAAATGAAAAGCTTGGGCTGATGTGGATCCAAGTAGGCATTTTTAACAAATCCTGAACTCTTCTAGATGGCAATGGTAGAGGCAAAGACACATTGCCACGAGTAGGTGCAAACTTTTTAATAATTTGGGAACTAGATTATTTCCCAAAATTGTATTTGAAAATTTGTTGGATTAAATGGAACGATTGGTAAAATTAGCAACAATAAAATATTTCGGTAATATACTTTTAAAAATTGGTGCATCGTGCAGATAGCTTAGATTCTAGGATAGTTCTAAGAATCATATATCTTGATCACTACCTTATCTTAAGCATATTTCCTTTGCTGGTAATAACCTAACAACTGGTGCCATCCTATGTTGTTTACTTGTTATACAAGGTTACGCTCCATTGAAGCTAGCGTTGAGCTTTATCAAGTTATCTTTCTTGTGAGAATCCAGAAAGTATTGTGATCTTGAGAAATGCAACCAACACCCCCAAAAGAAACCCATTTGGCCAAAATTCCAAATCATAAAATTCTCCAAAATTTGTCGACATCCCACAACCCAAAATCCACTTCAAGCGGTTTTTTAATTCCCATTTCATCACAACCATTTATCGAAAACCTCATCATTTCAAAACCCAAATTCACTAAACGAACCTCATCAATCCTAATGATGCTCAAAATATCGTCAGTAAGCTACAAAGTTCTCTCGTCCGTGCTTGATGCAACCTGTAAAACATAAAGCAAGAAATACCTTGAAAGGGTACTGGTGTGGTACCGGCCAAGGACCCTCTGAAGGTTAAGTTAGTAGATGCTCACAACCCTAGAGTGTCAGAGTTGGGGAATAGTATGCGTTCCTTTTCTTGTGAGAGCCTTTAGGGTTTTTATAGTAGTGTAGATCCGACCTTCCTTCCTTGTAAAATAAGTCTTTTCCATATAGAACTTGTCATTGGTTGGACAGATATTGCGGAATCCTCTTTATATTTGGATTCTATTCCCATTGGGATTCTACTTACCTTAGTTATGCGTGAAACGCAAGTATTAGGAGATGACACGTGTATCTTGAACCCGTCTACATCACGTCCGTCCACTGCAGACCCGTCCATATCATATACATATATTTCCACCCGTTTACCCAAAATGAGGTTCGTGAATTTTATCCTCTCCAAATCCCATTTTCAACAACAACCACCACTTTCAGTAATTAGATCCATAAGACAATGATCCATCCTTTGCTGTGAGAGGGATAACGCTTCCAACAATGGAGTATTTAAAGCTTCAGCTAGTCCAATCCAACTTAAAAGTCTGGCCAATTGATTTTTTTAACTCCAGCAAACAAGGCCCACTTTTGAATAAATTTTTCCTCTAGTTCAAATGATATTTGAAGTTGATGACTCATATTGTCCAAGAAGTCAAAAAAAAAAAAAAAACATTTAATTTGAGTCTTCTAGGAAATACTACAGCCTTTACATTTTCACTTCCAAGGCAAACAAGTCTTTAACTATTTTTACTAGTTTCTATAAGTTTGCTTCGAATTTTTGGTCTTAAAAATATAATTATTTTCAATAATATTTACAAATTATGAAAATTAAATAATCTTGGAAGGTATCGTTAAGACGTTAACATAAATTCCAGGGGCCTTTCTGTTTAATATGAATTTTGTCCTATTCTAGTTGTTTTTTTGTTAAATAGTGCATACGCACGTCTGGAAGTTATGAAAATCATAGATGATAGCCTCTTATATAAGCACAAAGTTCAGGCATATTAATTCGTGTTAGGTTCTAAGGATTAGGATCTTATGTATTTAAAACTTCAATTTGTATGTTGGCAAACCATGATCAAAACAATGTTTAGTCGTGTGTTAGACTTGCTCAAAGTATGGGTCTTAATGTAAAGTTGGAATCGAGTTTTTATGCAGAATTACTGTTCACTTTCTGTATGACTCGATCGATCGAAAATCGTGCAGAAAGTTTTTCTGCAGAAAATTCCAACTCAGCCCAAGCCCGTTTTAATGTATAGGGTTTTATGTTTTGCCCTAAGTATAAAAGAGAAAACCCTAGCCACGTTTTTAGAGTTCTGAATGCTGTGTTTGTGAATCTCTCTGTGAGATCTAGATGTGTTTACCTTCACATACACTTAGGGTTTACAAACTTGAGATTTATGTCGAGAGTTGTGTAGATCAATACAGTTGCAGAATCAAAAGAACACAAAGATATACAAGCAGGTGCGCTTGTGGATTTGCTGAAGAATTCCGGAAAGAAGGAGTCCGTGGATCTCGGAGCTATCATGGGGTCATGGTAGTAAGTTTCCTACACTTGGGTAGCAGTAAGATGTTAGTGGTCTAAGTCTTGTTGTGTAAACTTCAATTCTTTCATAGTGGATTCAGTTTACCTTGAGGATAGCTAGGTCAAATCCTCCCCAGGTTTTTACCGGTGTGGTTTCCTGGGTCATCAGATCTTTGTGTTATTTATTTTCCACTGCTTTGTTATTTTTGATTATTTGTATTAACCTAGTTTTAATTAAATTACCTAAGTTAATCACTTGGCTAATTCACTAGGTTAATCTGTTAGGGTTTAAGGGGTCTAAACGAACTGACAAGTGGTATCAGAGCGGGTAGCTTTTGTTTTTGATCCTTTGATCTTTTAGCTGATCCTTGACCCCTGTTGTTATGGATTTCTCTAAAATCTTCTCTTTAGTTTGTCACATTATCTATTTGGTGTGCTTGTCCTTTACAATCTTTGTCAAAGTTTTTCTTGAGTGTCTTACTATAATCACATATGAAAATAATCACATGTGCTATACTGCTTTAACCGCCTTAAAGGCACGTGATTCTTGTCTTTGGTATTTGGATAGTGGTTGTTCCAGGCACATGACAGGAAATAAAGCTTTGTTCAAGACACTCTTCGAAGGAAAGATTGGTACAGTTACCTTTGGAGACGGAAGTAAATCTGTGATTAGAGGCATTGGTACTGTGGACATTCCAGGACTACCAGTTTTTGAAGATGTGTGGTATATTGATGGGTTGAAGGCAAACTTACTCAGCATAAGCCAGATTTGTGACAACGGACTTAATGTGTTCTTCACCAAACAAGAATGTGAAATACTTGATGAAGGAGGTGATTGTATGTGTGTTGGTGTGAGGACAACTGATAACTGTTATGGTATCACCCCAAGTATAAGCAACAAATTCTTCAGTGCTAAGATCAATCAAGTTGACTTATGGCATCAAAGGTTGGGACATGCCAGCCTCAAGCAATTAGAGAAAATTTCAAAATGTGATGCAGTAATTGGGTTGCCCAAGTTTGAGAAGATTGAAAAATGCATCTGTGGACCATGTCAGATGGGTAAACAAGTGAAGTCCAAACATCCGTCTGTAGCTGATGTTCAAACTACGAGACCTTTGGAGTTGCTGCACATTGATCTCATGGGTCCTGCCAGAGTTCAGAGTTTAGGTGGAAAGAAGTACATTTTAGTTGTTGTGGATGACTTTACAAGATTCACATGGGTTGTACTTTTGAAAGATAAAGCTGAGGCTCCTGAAAAAATGATTCATCTGTGCAAGAAATTGCAAGTGGAAAAAGGAACGGTGATAGCCAGAATAAGAAGTGACCATGGAAAAGAGTTTGAGAACACCAAACTGGCTACGTTTTGCGATAATCAAGGCACCCGTCAGGAATTCTCTTCACCCAAAACACCACAACAAAATGGAATTGTGGAAAGGAAAAATAGAGTTGTACAAGAAATGGCTCGTGTCATGCTCCATAATAAGAAGATGCCTAAATCTTTTTGGGGAGAAGCTGTTAATACTGCATGTCACACTCTCAATCGGGTGTATTTCAGACCAAATTCCAAGCAAACTCCCTATGAACTCTGGAGAGGACAGAAGCCTGTAGTAAAATACTTCAAAATATTTGGTAGTGACTGTTACATTCTACGTGATAGAGAGAACCTGGAGAAGTTTGATGCTAAGAGTGATAAAAGTTATTTTCTGGGATACTCTTCCACCAGTAGAGCATACAGAGTATACAATCTGAGAACTAAAACAGTCATGGAATCCTCAAATGTGGTGATCAATGATGAATTAAACTCAGAAGGCCATTCAGAACATGCACCTCAAGTTCAAGAAAAGATGATGGAAGTTGATGATTCTCTACCTGAAGACTATGTGGGAAAGCCTACAGAGGAAGAGTTAATGGTTTTGAATGATACAACATCTGTGCCATCAAGTTCAGAACCTTCAACACCAGTTCATGGAGTTCCACAAGAACAGAGAGAAGTTCAAAGTCCATCAGATCAGAAAGGTACCACTACTTCATTGGTCAAAGGTCCATCTTCAAGAGTTAGGTTAAATCATCCTGCTACTAATATTTTGGGAAGTTTAAATGATAACATGAGATTGAGATCCAAAGCATTAAATGTGATTACTCACTCATGCTACCTATCCCAATTCGAACCGAAAAGGGTGGATGAAGCTCTCCAAGATGCTGATTGGGTAAAATCTATGCATGAAGAACTTCATCAGTTCATTCGAAATGATGTGTGGGAATTAGTTCCTAGGCCTGAGGGAGTCAATGTTATTGGAACTAAGTAGATCTTCAAGAACAAGTCAGATGAACATGGAACTGTTATCAGAAATAAATCTAGGCTTGTTGCTCAAGGATACACACAAGTAGAAGGAATTGATTTTGATGAGACTTTTGCACCTGTAGCAAGATTGGAATCCATTCGAATTCTCTTGGCTATAGCAAGTCATATGAACTTCAAGTTGTATCAAATGGATGTCAAGAGTGCTTTCTTAAATGGCATGTTACAAGAAGAGGTATATGTTGAACAACCGAAAGGTTTTGTTGATCCTCACAGGCCGAATGATGTCTACAAGTTGAAGAGAGCTCTCTATGGGTTGAAACAAGCTCCACGGGCTTGGTATGATAGATTAACTGCATATCTCACGGATCATGGCTTCAAGAGAGGTTTTGCTGACACCACTCTATTTATAAGAAAGGATAAGAATCATTTTGTAGTTGCTCAAATTTATGTTGATGACATTGTTTTTGGTGCTACTAATGATTCTCTTGCTCAATCTTTTGCAGATGAAATGAAGGCCATGTTTGAAATGAGTATGGTTGGGGAACTAACTTATTTCTTGGGATTGCAGGTAAAGCAAACGGATGCTGGGATTTACATCAACCAAGCTAAGTATGCACGAAATTTGGTCAAGCAATTTGGTCTTGACAAGGCTGCACATGCTAGGACACCAATGGCTGCTAATGCAAAATTGACAAACGATCCATCAGGTGAGTCTGTTGATGTTACTCTATACAGAAGCATGATTGGTTGTCTTTTGTATTTAACTGCTAGCCGACCTGATATTGTATTTATTGTGGGTGTTTGTTCTAGATTTCAATCTAATCCCAAGATTTCTCATTTGAATGCTATCAAGAGAATTATAAAGCATGTTGCTAAACTTGTGATTATGGTTTATTTTATAGCAAAGAGTCGAATCTTTCTCTTGCTGGTTTTTCTGATTCTGATTGGGCTGGCAATGCTGATGATAGGAAAAGTACAACTGGTGGTTGTTTTTATGTTGGTGCTAATTTGGTTGCTTGGATGAGTAAGAAGCAAAATTCTGTTTCTTTATCTACTGCTGAGGCAGAATATATTGCTGCTGGAAGTTGTTGTTCTCAGCTTCTCTGGATGAAGAAACTTTTGAGTGATTATGGAATATCACAGGACACCATGGTTGTTTATTGTGATAACTCTAGTGCCATAGATATCTCTAAGAATCTTGTTCAACACTCTAAGACCAAACACATTGAGATTAGATATCACTTCATTAGGGATCTAGTTGAACGGAAAATTGTTGCTCTAGAGTATATTCCTACAGAACGTCAGAATGCTGATATTTTCACCAAACCACTTGATAGAGGAAAGTTTGAAACTCTTCGTCAAGTCATTGGTGTGATTCTTTGTCCCTAGTCTTTCTTGACTTCATGGTCCTTGTGCTTCATTGCTTAATCTTTTGTGACCTTTGTTTCTAGGATTTGCATTGCATTACATTCATGCATTTCATTCTAGGATGTTTGTTTCTTTGTTTAATAAATAAATAAATAAAATTTTTTTTTTGCAAATTGTGTTTTGCTATTTTTTCTTGAATTTAAAGACAAGGTTGGTCAATCAAATTTTACATGTCATATGAATGTACCTTGTTTAGCTTTGATGCACTTATTTCTATTGCACTTTACTAGCTAAAGTTTGCTGTGCATGTTGTGTGGGAAGATGCTATAATTGTTGATCACATGATCTTGATCTTGAAGTCTTATGTCTTTGATTGTCGGACTTGGTCTTATTGAGAAAGGCATAAATAACTATCTCACCACTGTTTATTAGCCAATCATGAACACCTTAGTGCATATCGTAAGATTTTGTGCTCGAGAAAGTGTAGTACATGCACAAAAAGAACATAAGGTGTAGCCTCTAAATAAAATTGGTGTGTACATTATTGGGCTATAATCATCTCACAAATTCAAATAAAATTGGTGTGTACATTATCCCGGCTTTTATTAAGTTTCTAATCAATAAATTTGAATACTGAGGCAAATCAAGAAACTTACATGATTGCAAGCTTTTATTCTAGGAGATGTGGGAATTATAGGATGTAACTCTTTAAGTAATAGTCTCTTTCAAATTCATGTGATGGATTTTGCAGAAATTGTGATTATTCTCTATGAGCATATCACCTCACATGTTTCTCAAGCTTATGCTAGTTGCACACACTACACAAGTTATTCTTTGCTAGAATTGTGTACATGATATTGTGTGTGTTTTTGGCTTGACCAACCAAGTTTGAGAATTTCTAGAAATTGATGCAGAATATGTTTGCTTGTTTTTTTTTTGGGGTATATTGAGAGAAATTTTTGCCTTGAGAAATCTGGATTGAATACATGTGTTTTTGGGAAACATCTCATCTCATACTCATGCATTTTTTCTCATAAAATCTAATGCTTTGAGGAGTTTTTGATCTAAAATGTTTGGTTTTTCAAAACTGTGATTTTTCCAGAATTTCGATCGATCGAAACTGATTTTCGACCGATCGAAAATGTTTTAAATTGCTCAGAAAACTCTCTGGTTGGCTCGATCGATCCCAGCTTGTTTTGGATCAATCGAAGGTATTTTCGATCGATCAAATGTAACCTTCGATCAATCGAAAATCGGGATGACTGTTTTTAAAAATGGCTCTTTCTCACGTGTCTTTTCACTTTTCAAACTTTTTCAAAAGTTTTTGTCTCCCTACCAACCGGTCAAGCACCTTTCTTGGAGATTTTGTCGTTTTCTTTCAATTTCTTTGCCTAATTCTGTCTCTCCCCAGTCTGGTAAGACCTTTTTGCCCCTTTTCTTTGCATTTATTTTCGAAAATCATGCATTTTTCATGCATTTTTGTTGTTATTTTTGGAATTATTGTTGTGGCAAATTAGGAAGTGTTTTTGAGTGTTTCTTTCTCAAATTTTTTATGGGTTTTTGTGGGGACACCTTACCTAACCTCTACATGTGGTTTAATTTGATTCATTTGGTGTTTTGAGAAGATTTGAAATTCTAGGGCTTGAAATTGAGCAAATTGGGGGTTTTGTTCAATTTGATTGAAATTGATGAAATTGGCTTGCTGGATTGTTTAATTTGATCACTATATTGAGTTAATTGAATGTTGAGTTGATCAATTAATCAATTTGTTGTGTTTTGAAAACTTGGGTTTTTCAAATTGGGTATTTTTGATACCAACTGCTTGCTCAAGCCAATTTTGTTAATTTGGATCACAATTGAACTTGTCACTGCTTTAGTACATGCATCATTTGATGTCCATGCTCATGCATCATATAGAATTGATATTTTCTATATTTTATGCTGTGCTAACTTGCAGTCTGCCCTTGGTATTTGTTTGTGCTCTTCTCTTTTTGTGTCTATCTCTTTTCCTTAGCACTATGCCTAGGAAAACTAGAGCCCATAGGACTTCTGATCCTTCTCCTTCTTTTGACACTGAGCGGTTCCCTAGTGAGTCAAACCAAGTCACCTATGAGACTCTGAACCTTAGGCGTCAAATTTGGGCTGAGCGTAGGGTTATCTTAGATGAGTTGGATCCTGAGGTGCGTCGTAACTTTGAGCGTCGGGGTTGGTTACCTTTGCTCGAGTATGAGCATTCTCCTCCTCCTGCCACCTTGATTAGAGAGTTCTATTCGAACCTCTCTATTCATGTCTACGATAACGACACCTTAGTAAAGGTGTGGTTACGTGGTGTGGAGTATCGCATTACCCCTTCGGTAGTGTCTGATGCTCTTGGGGTGCCTATTGTGGATCATCCCGTTTTTCCTTACGAGGAGTCTCCACCTCTTGATGACGTCATGTCCTACATCACTGGGTCTTCTATCCAGTGGGGTTCTGATCCTCGGATCACTTCTGCTGAGCTGTCTGAGCTGCACTATCTTTTCTTTAGGATAGCGTGTCATTCTTTGTGGCCTATTTCGCATGTCCACACCATTCCTCTTGAGAGGTGTGTCTTTTTGTATGCCTTGGTCACTGATGCGCCTATCAGTTTTCCACATTTGTTTCTTCGTTCTTTGAACGAGGTTCATCGATCTAGTTCGACGGCTCATGCTTTGTTTTTCCCTGTTTTTAGTCATAGGATTCTCCTTTTTCTTGGTTTTGGTGAGTTTCCTGCTTCTGAGCCTGTACATGTTATTGCTTCCATCGGTGCTACCTTTTTGAGGCAAAGGGCTGCTCAACTTCGAGCTAGCTCTAAGCGTCCTAGGTTAGAAACTTCCGGTGTCACTCCACCCCCTTCTTCTTCTACAGATACTCATGTAGCTGGGACTTCGTCTGATCCTGCTGTTGCTGCTGCTGCTGATGTTCCTCCATCATTTGATGAGGTTTCTAACCTTCGTCGGACGCTTGATACTGTCGTGACCGTTCAGGCGACTCATGGTCAGCTTTTGGTGGACATCCTTGATGAGCTTCGTGCGTTACGAGTGGATTTGGCGAGCTCTCGTCATTCTCCTCCGCCTCCTTTTGATGATGAGTGAGTGCCCTTTGGCAATTCGTCACAAAAAGGGGGAGTACATAGTTCATTGTATCTAGGAGTTTTTTCTTTTTTGTGGAGATTTACATTTTAGGGGGAGAGTTTTTTGTTTACTTGGTAGTGATACTGCGGAGCTTGTGGAGTTATTAGATTGTATCTAGATGCTTCACTGTGTATTCTCATTTTTAGCTCTTGTTTAGGAGATTTATTTTGTTGAGATACATTTGTATGTATATGTTTCTTATTTCACTATGCTACTCTGCTTATTGATTTATATTGATGATGTTATTCATGATATATGTCTTTATTTTGTGTCATGTGAAATCAAGAAATTTTTATTTATGTATTTCCTGTTTTTTTTCCACACATGCGTTTATGTGTTTGTTAAGTGTTACAGGAATATACAGGTTGTTTTCAGTCGAGCTACTGTCTACTTTGCAACTGTTAGATAGTAGTTTAGGTTGAATTGTTAAGTGGCTATTTTTATTGTAATGGGCTATTTCAAATTGTAACTTTGAGCTTTTTGTTAAGTCTGTGTTTTGTCACGGATTGCCAAAGGGGGAGTTTGTTAGGTTCTAAGGATTAGGATCTTATGTATTTAGAACTTCAATTTGTATGTTGGCAAACCATGATCAAAACAATGTTTAGTCGTGTGTTAGACTTGCTCAAAGTATGGGTCTTAATGTAAAGTTGGAATCGAGTTTTTATGCAGAATTACTGTTCACTTTCTGTATGACTTGATCGATCGAAAATTAGACTCGATCGATCGAAAATCGTGCAGAACGTTTTTCTGCAGAAAATTCCAACTCAGCCCAAGCCCGTTTTAATGTATAGGGTTTTATGTTTTGCCCTAAGTATAAAAGGGAAAACCCTAGCCACGTTTTTAGAGTTCTGAATGCTGTGTTTGTGAATCTCTCTGTGAGATCTAGAGGTGTTTACCTTCACATACACTTAGGGTTTACAAACTTGAGATTTATGTCGAGAGTTGTGTAGATCAATACAGTTGCAGAATCAAAAGAACACAAAGATATACAAGCAGGTGCGCTTGTGGATTTGCTGAAGAATTCCGGAAAGAAGGAGTCCGTGGATCTCGGAGCTATCATGGGGTCATGGTAGTAAGTTTCCTACACTTGGGTAGCAATAAGATGTTAGTGGTCTAAGTCTTGTTGTGTAAACTTCAATTCTTTCATAGTGGATTCAGTTTACCTTGAGGATAGCTAGGTCAAATCCTCCCCAGGTTTTTACCGGTGTGGTTTCCTGGGTCATCAGATCTTTGTGTTATTTATTTTCCGCTGCTTTGTTATTTTTGATTATTTGTATTAACCTAGTTTTAATTAAATTACCTAAGTTAATCACTTGGCTAATTCACTAGGTTAATTTGTTAGGGTTTAAGGGGTCTAAACGAACTGACAATTCGAATATGATAAGTTTAGTTATGAAACCAAATCACACGGTAGAGTAGTTTTTCTAGTAATCATTGTTCAAGGTAGTACTGGGTCTTTCTACGAAGCGTGCACGCTAACAATTTTTAATTTTTTTAATTTTAAGTTTTAGAACCAACGCTATCAATATATTGATAATGTACCTAGACATAACTCTAAAAATTAGTCAAAATAACCACACAAAAAAAAGGTTCAAATAGTAACAAGATTAGACTAAACAGAACAAAAGAACAAAATATTCAACAGAATTTAAAAACAAAAAATGAAAAAAAAAACTTATTATTCAAATTCGTAACTCATTCAATCTATTACATAAAAATAATTTGTAGTTTATTGATGACACAAATCAGATGCTAGTGTTGATCCCAAGTCAACTGAAATCTAGAAAATTTTGATTCTAGGAAGAAATTTTTTCAGAATTTTACTTCCAAATTCACTATGGTGTAGAACATTAGTTGTGTCCATTCGGATAAAAGCTGGTTTAATTAAATCGATAATTGTACTGAATTTCACAACATATTTCTAGTGTAGAAAACCAACCCCCCAAAGAACTTATTTTTTGGGAAATCTCATAAGCTTTTGCTGTCGTTTAGGGTCTCAAAGGTTTACCTATTTAGGACTTGTTGGGTTATAAAATTGACCCTAGTTAATTAATTCAATTACCCAAGTTGATTAATTATTAAAATTACATGCAATAACGGGGAGGCATGAACAAATCACCAATCTAAACTAGAGTGTAGCGGAAAGTGTTGTAGCATTTTAATATTATGTAATTCAAAGGAATAAATATGACAACATAAATATAAAGATATAAGAGTTAATATCAAAGACAAGTAGTTAGTGAAAGGTTTAATCCTACATTGAAAAAGACAAAGACTTTCATTCTTTTTAATTGTGATGATTAATGGGCTAATATGTATTGGAGCAGATATTGGGCTATATACGACATTTTTTGGGTGGTTGCATTACAAGGGAGACAAGTTAGAGATGGTCTATACCGGTTACAAAGATTAGCCAACAATAGCTAATCAACGGGACAAATATGGTCCCTGTAACCCTTTGGTTGGCTATAGCGTCCTGATGACAATATTCGATGACTACGTAGTCAGGAATATGGAATCTAGCTCTAAAGGCCAGTAAGGCCTCGGGTGTGTTTACTAACTTGGCAAACCTACTCATGATTACACTAGAATGAAAAAAGAGGAGGGAAAGAGTGTACTTACAGAGAGGTAGGAGGACTAACACCAAGGAAGATCCCTTTTTGAAAAATAGGAGGGGGAGAAGATGACAAAAGATTGGAGAGAGTTTGAGAGAGCTCGAAAGGAAGAAATGAACTCTGGATACCTAGTAGGTATTTATAGGAGGAGAGTATGACGATGGGTGGGAAATTTGCCACCCACTCTAGCCCTTGAACTCTATGTGTGCCTCAGGAGCCCAATAGACGGATGATTGTGACCGTTAATCAAGGACAGCTGTCAAGAAACGTGCCAAGCTACAGGCTGTCAAATCCAACGCATTTATTATCTGAAGGTTGGTGTTACTAAAGCATGGTAGTTATAACAAAGCACATTCTGAGATGTCGAGGACGTGACCATGATCCCCTCCCCACGTTCTGGAGATGGACTCGTATAGGGCTATTGTAGGAGGATGAATAGGTTGGCCCATGTTAGGCCCATACTAGGCATACCCAAATCAAAGATTGGGCCCGTACTGGGCATAACCAGATCTTAGATTGTCCTAAGGTTGATGAATGCCAAGCTAAGACACTAGCAGTAGACACGGCAAAATGGGTCAGAAAATTCTGACCCGATCCGAAAAATACCTGACTTGAACCCAATTTTTTTAACCCGAAGCAAAAACGGGTTAACCCGTGACCCAACCCGTGTTTTTTACGGGTCAACCCGACCCGAACCTTTTTTTTTGGTAAAAAAAATAATAAAATTAAAACAATATTGGATTAATTGTTTGTTATGAGCATTAAGGAAACAATTGTGACATTTACATAATTGCATGCAAATTAATTGAAAGATGAATGGTTGAGCATTCTGTAATGAATAAAGTTTTTAGATATTAAATAGCAAAGTACATGCCAAGATAATCTGGTTACAATACAATTAAAAACATAGATTTAAAATTGTAGACATATATGAGAAACATTCACAATTGTGAAAACAGTGAAGCCAAAGTATCAAATTACATAAATTATGAATGCTTAGACCTATTTTTTAACAATTTATGTCCAAAATAAATGGCTTTTCAAAATAAATTATGATATTTCCTAGAGTGTGTGTGTGATGCCCCAATTTGATTAATTGATTGTGTGATGTGTGTGGATGTGTGATGAGTCCCACATCGGGTATTTACTGGGTAGATCTGGGCTTTATTAACAACTACTATGAGCCTCAATAGTGACTAGTCCTTTTGAGGTATAGCGCAGATGTGGCTAGCGCTTTTCCTTGGGTCGTTACATATGGTATCAAAGCCGGCCAGTGTAATATCCCACATACTTTATTTTAGGTTATTATTAAAATTTTTCTTTTAATATTATTGATGGACCGTAGGTATTTTTTTTATTAGTAACTGCAGCCCACTACCTCACTTAGCCCACATCTCTAATACAAATAATTAGGGTTTTATAGGAAGGGTTTTATCAAGAGGCTAAAAGGTGTTTTTCTTTGGAGTCTAAAGCACACACAAGTGAAGAGGCAATCAGATTTTTTTTCAAGGTATGATTTCTCATCATTAGAAACAAAGAATTGAAATTTATAAGTTCATTGAAATCCTTGGAATATATAAGTTTATAGGCTTACTGTTAGTTTCTTTCGGATATATATAATATATATATATAATATATATATATATATATATATATATATAATTTATCCTAGATTGAGCCACGGAATTTCAAGCAATCCGTGGCTTTGGCCTTGTACAGGGAATATATATATATATATATATATATAACAATCCTAGATTGGAACCCATGATTTTTGGGCTTGTGTCTCCTTTTGGTTTTGCACGTATAATATATATATATATATATATATATATATATTAAACCCTAGGATCCCTACAGATTGTATTCTAGAACAAAGTCAAAATTATAAAGTTTAAATAATGTTTAAGGGATTACTTTCTATTGGGGCTTATATCAAATCCTAAGTTTACAATATATTAGTTACTGCCCCTAAGGTTTGATAAATTCAAGGAAACATTTTGGGTAGAGATTCATTGCATTAGTGATATTAATTTGTTCAACAAAGTATAATCTTAGTGAATCAGTTTGTATAAGTTCTATAAGTTTTACATTTTGTAGAGGATATTAAGTATATTTCCATGATTGATTATAGGTCCTATTTAAGAGTATTTGAGACTATTTGGAGGGTATTTCAGCTGGACTTTCAGATTGATTCAAGTGCAGTAAGTAATTATGCATAATATGCACAAGTTTTATTCTTTAGGTTCTTAGAAGTTAAAGGTTTTCAAAAGTTGTATTTTTAAAGCTTACGTTTTCTAAAGTTTATCAAAAGCATATTTTATACCATTGAAAGAGAAATTTTGACTTTTAAATGATGTTTTAAAGAAAAACTTTGAATTTCAAATAAAGTTTTTAACATCTAAATCTTATTTAAAAGATGATGTCTAAACAAAATTATTTTCAAAAAGGAATTGAGTTTCAAGATTAGTTTTCTAAAAATGTTCTTGTTCTTTAAGTTTGTTTAAAACCAAGAGATTTCAAAGTCATATTCTTATTTTTTTTCACAGGGTGTTTAAGGCGCTTCTTTTAGCAAATTGGGTTTTTCAAACTTACTCAGGAATTGTAAAAAAATATTTATATAAACTCTTCGGTTCTTGTTCATTCCCTAAGAGAGTCAAGCATCCTTTAATTTATGTTCTATTCGATATTGTGATCTTTGATATGCTTTTGTATTTGGAATAATTGTTAATATCAAGTAAATTATTATATTTTGTATAAACTTTGCTTTTGTGATATGTGACTCAAAATAAGTGTTTTTAGAATTGATCAGATATATCAGATATATGTGTAAATCCGCTCACAGGATTGTATGTGAGGATATGTGTTGATCCCTCACCAGCAGGGGTTAGATGTTGGTATTTGCTCACAGGATTGTATGTGAGAATATTTGATGTGTATATGTGGCACTGTGCTCTGATCAATTATCTATGTGTTTTTGAATGACTTTAAGATTTGATTATATATGTATTAAGTGGTTCTATATATGTTTGGAAAACTATGTTTGAAATTTTGAAATCAAACTCGTGCTTTGCTTGACTTTATTCCGTTGTGTATTTTGTATAATTACTTATTAGATGTGTGGCTCACCCCATCAATTAATATTTTGTATAATCACTTGTAAGGTGCAAGGTAGAGCGTGGAAGTTGTAGGCGATTTCAGTGTTACCTGAAGACTTATAGAATTTTAGCTACCTTTATTTTGTAATTCAGGTTTTCTATAGTGGAGATTATTTCCAATTTGTGGAGTTTAGACTTTTGTAAGAGGTCTTATTTAAGAGTATTGTTTCTTTGAAATTTTAATTTATTTTGGATTAATTATGTTTATGGAGTTTTATAAGTTCAGCAGGTTAGTCATGCATCTAAATTCATGTTCCATGGATTTGGGTCGTGACAGTGTGTTACTTAACAACTATATGATATTCATAAAAGAGACAATGTATAAATAAGTAAACAACCAAACTTTAATGTATATCACAAATTGAAATAGAGTGCCAACCACAATTGACAATAGATTATTAAATTAATTTTCAAGATTGTAAATTTCTTATATGCTTTTATTTTTTGTCAAATGAATTATCCAATAAGTCATTTGTAATTTTGTTTTATATTTTGGGATGTTGATATTGTGTAGAAATAAAACTTGTGTATTTGTTTTACTTATCTTTGTGTTATTTTGTTTTAGATAGCAATGTTAGGATTTGTATAATTTTAAAATTAATGAATAAGTATTAATAAGTGTAGTTCATTCTTGATATAAGTGGTGAATTCAAAATAATGCATTTTACATCAAGTAATTTGGTGCATGACTTTCCAAATGGCAAATACATGTTGTTTTCTTTATAAAAAGAAATTCATATGAAAAATACGGGTCAACCTAACCCGACCCAACTTGATCTGCAACTCGATTGACCCAAACCCGTTTTTAACTTACTTAAAATGACCCATTTTTTACCCGCAACCCGATTAACCTGACCCACCCATTTTGCCATGTCTAACTAGTGGATGTGTTCATAGTGAATTATCTGAGCAAACGTTGCCCAACCTCGGGGATGGAAAATAGTGCCTTGGGGGAATCCGCCTATCGTGCACAAATTCGACGTCTGGCACAAGTTACAAGAGGATCATCTTAACAATGCAGTTAAGGGGTTTGTTCCTGACATATGACTTGATAGGATTAAATAGTGACATAGACCTAAAAAGCCACCCAAACCCTACAAGTGGTGGGACCTACGGGAACGTGTAAGGTTCGCTTATCACTACTTAGCCACTCACAAGAGGCTATATAAAGAGGAGAGGAGATAAGAATAAGGGTAGAACCTAACTCTAGGGGGAGAAACACGAGAGAAAAGCAATGGGTCAACAAATCAAACTAGGGTAGGGTAATCCAACTTGGGCACCCAAAAAGGAACCACGGTAGCCTGGTAGTCTCCTTAGCTAGCCATTCTTTCTAGCAAATAGCTGTTATAGTATCACTAATAAACAGCCAAATTTCTTCCCAGATTTTCCATTGTGGGCTAAACCCAACATAGAATACAAATTAATTGGGGGTTCAAGCCCAAAAAGCTTAGGCCACTAGAATACAACCACCACAATAGTAGTATATGAATGACTATACATATTTTAGACTAAATGAACATTTAGTGGCTCAATGAATATGGAAATATTTCCTTACCAAATACATTTCCTAATAAAAACATTTTTGTCTCGATTGTCTAACGTTTTGAATATATAAACCGCTAGTAACTTAATGGTTTTTCATGTGCAATTCAATGGCCATACTTTTCTGTCTTTTGGTCCAATGTTTTAATACATGGAGCCTATCTTTTTACAACTCATGTAATTAAGTTCTGAAATTTATTTTGATATCATGAATCAAATGTAAAGGCTGTCTGTTGTTAAGGACAAAATTTTCATGCCACATGGCTTTATTTACACAAAATGACACCAAAACCCATGGTCCAAAACCCATGGCAATATTATCTAATCAAAGCCCATGGTTCAAGCTTATGGCATATCATCTCATTTTCAGCTCATGATCCAAGCTCATTAGTCTCATCGGGGGAATTTTGGGAGTTGTGGTTTAGAGAGCCAATAAGTATGTTTAATAAAGCTCCAGCGGTTCAAAGTTGAAAGAAGAAACATGTTGCTTGGCATGTCTTCTCCAATTCCTTGAATTCTAATGAGTTAGTGTGCAATAAGTAATATCTAGTAAGCCTCTTATATCACATAACACTTAAAAAAATAAACTTCCCATTGCTCTTTATCTAAAACTTAATATTCATCATATATTCTAATTATATTATTTCATATAAATTATATTATTATTTTCATTTAAATCCCTCCCAAACACATGGCTAAACCTTATTGGCTATCTCTAACATAAGAAATCTATTTAATATCTCATCGAGCACTAAATGCCCTCATTGCTCTCTAAGATTTGGTCACAACATAAAGAGACCATAATTACATTTCCAAAGCTTCGTCAAATATCAACCAACTAGTTTATTACTTACTAAAAATGTATTGTATGAAACGATGGACTAAACATATATTTTTCCCAAAGAGGAAACTTATCTAAAAGTACCAACAGGAGCTGCCTTAACTCCAGTAGCAACTGCAATAGTTCCAACAGCAACTTAGGTAGTTGACACATGTCCAAAAATGACATCACTAGCCCATTAATGGTTAATCCTAGCAACTACTAGCTATACCAAAAGAAGTAAGGATCCCATAAAAGAAATCCTACTAGTTTAAGCCAAATCTTTAGTCTCCAACTGTAATACCAGAAATTGGAGGATCCCATAAAAGTTATCTTACCATTTTCAACCAAACCTATGAATTTAATGCTGAATCTTTTCTCCAGTAGAAGCTATCTTTCAGGTGAAATCATCCAGCAGTGTCAATTGCTACAGCAGCTACTGTTGTGCAGCTGATAGCTATGTCAGCAATTGTATAGCTATGACTGATAGTTGTAATAGCAGCTCCAGCAGCCTAAAAGTTTCAAATTTCTTCTTTTGGCTAAAAACAAAAAACCAACTAAAGAAATCACTCATTTTGCTAAAAACCTTTCCTTATTTGCTAGCTATTCCTTCAACCAAATCCCATTTAGTTACATACTTGGCTCTATGTAAAGAGGACCGAGCCACAACTCTTCCAAGACACACTAGCACCACTACCCATCTCTTCCACACTCTATTATTCTGAAATATCACCATCTTGCTGCCAATATCTCTAAACATCTCTTTCTCCATTTCTCTTACCAAATCTCTCTTTTTTAGAAAGCAACATAACCCATGAAATAACACAAAAAACCATTCTAGCAAGCTCATGTATTTACTATATTTAACCTTCATATTATCTATCTCATGCTTCCATATATTTTACAAACACATTCCTCATAAACTATCCATACATATTTCCCACATATATTTCTAATATATCTTACAAACACCATATCTCACAAAACATATATATTTCTTACCATCTCCATACATCTTAAAACATATCAAACACTCTTCCAAGAACATTTTATTAAAAGCTCTTCTCATGGAAGGCATATAATTGTAATGCTAAAAATTCTTCTTATGAAAAGTACAAACTTATAATACTAAAAGTCCTTCTCATGGAAGACAATATCGCTCATACTTGACTAAAAACTAAAAGAGCGTTACATGGGAGAAATCATTTAAGTGCATGATAAAGGGGATAAATTTAACCAACCTATGCACACGGCTGGACATATTCTCTCTCTCTCCAGTTGCACCCATTTTTCCCCTTCAATCATGAAATCGCCATAAAAGGACTCATAATATCATATTGTACTGTTGGGCTTATTTTATTATGCTGCTGAAATGTTATGTCCACTGATGTTATACCGCTAGAGCCATAAACCACATAAAGATAAGTCATTATGTCTTTATCTCTAAATTTACATTATTGAATATATTTTACTTAATTATAACTATACTATTGGACTTATGTTATTATGCCGTTGAAATGTTATCATCTCACTGACGCTATACGGCTGTAACCATAAACCATATTAAGATAAGTTGCTATATCTCTATCTTTAAATTTGTGTTATTGAGTACATGTTACTTAATCATTAGTATACCACTAATTGCAAGTTACTCTAATAATATCTTGATAGGCCAAAAATGTATTGACCCCTTGTGCTGAATTAACCAATTAATTAATCAAGTTAATTAATTAATTCAATTTACATGCAATAAACATGGTAGCACAAACAAATCACCAACTAAGTTAATATGTAGCAGAAAATAAATTGACACGGTAATTTGTTTACGAATGGGGAAAACCTATATGAAAAAAACCCCATCAGATGATTTTAAGGTCATCACTTCTGAGAATCTACTATTATCACAACAAGTAGTTGCAAGTAAAAGAATCATAATACCTTATACCAACCTATAGTTGAACCTTTACCCCAGTACCCAATTAGACTTATTCTGTAGTGACAATCTCTCATTTTCAATGCATGGCTTCTAGTACGTGACTAACCAATCAATGCGTGGATCCCAGTACATGGCTTACACACCAACTTGAGAAGAATGTTGGTTGTAAAGTTCTTCAATTCATCAGTTCATCAATACGATGAAGATCTTAAAGCTTCTTGGTCACAAAACTCAACAGTGTACAAACACAACAGCTTCTTCACAAGAAAGATGAACTAGGGCAAATTCTGTCTCCGGTTACAATTTGCATGAACAAAACTTTGCTTCATACTTGAGCAACCTTTGACGGCTCTTAAAATAATCCTTATATATGTTTAGGGTTGTGAGAAAAGAAAGCCTAAACATGTACACACGGATTGGAATGAAATTAATTCTGAAAAACTGATTTTCATAAATCTCGATAGATACTCTATCTATCGAGCAGTTGTCGAGCATCAGGTTAGAACAGCCTTTTAAGCCTCGATAAATACTAGCTGTCGAGCTTTAAAATCCAGCACTTCTTCAGTTGATTCTTGGACAGATTTGCATAGCTTTAATACTTGAACATGAAATCTTTTTCCTTGAAGTATTAAACACATCCTAGATCTACCCAATTACAAGTAAAGTGCGTTTTGTCAAAGGATTAGTCAATTCTATATTGACATATGTTCCTAACATGATTCACATATGTCCTAACAATTTCCTTCTTTGGCAATCCATGACAAAACCACAACAAACAAATGAACATATGAGAGAAGTCATAAATCATTCAACTCATACTCACTTGTTGAATACAATAAAATCTATCCTAACACTAACTCTTGAAAAACTTTGCAATTTGACAACCTATATTTCAGAAACATTTGTAAGAAAAACTCATCACGGCATCTTAGTGTGAAACAGAAATAAAAAATTGCATACAAAATATAAGAAGCATGTGCATAAAGAGAAAAAAGAAACAACACATGAAGAGATAGGTGAAAGAACTGTAATAACAACCTCATCATATATATATATATATATAACATCATAAATACAAGGTTTGCTATCACAAAGTAAGAACAATGTATCTATCTATAAAAGAAGAAAAGAAAAAAATACATAAGTCCTCACTACATCCCTCAAAAAAATATAAACACTCCCCCAATCACAAAAAGTCCTATGCTAACTCTCCCCTAAATACATGATTACTCTCATCCCTTGACTACTCCCCCTTTTTGTCACGAATGACAAAGGGTAAGTAACTCAAGCAGTCATCTCATCATCACTGGGCAAGTTAGCATCCTCATCCCCATCATCATCATCATCGTTGTCGGAGTCACCATCATCATCCTCATCCTTAGAAGCCTCTAGAGAAGGAGAGGGAGACTCTACGAAGCCACCAAGGCAAGCCTGATGTCGTGTAATACGACTGACACGGTTTTTCACCTGACACAACTCATCACTAAGAGTGTCAAGGTGAGCATTCATGCGCTGAAACTGCGCCATGATCGCATCAAGAGTCACTCCATCCGCAAAAGAAGAGGGAGCGGATGTGGAAGGAGTCAAAGAAGCTGGAGGAGCTGCTATCTCGGTCCGTGGCCGCTTCGGTCGAAGCTGGGCCTCACTCCGTATAACGATAGCAGCGTCAATGGCACCCATGACGAAGAAGTGATCAGACTTGGGATAGGATACAGAAAAATGACAAAGAATCCACATAATAGGTAAAGGAAAAATGAGCTTATCACAGGTCGTCATAACCTTATAGACATCTATAAGGGATAGGATGAAGTGAGAAGGGAAGTCAATAGAAATTTCCTCTAAGAGGGATAACAAAAATCGAGCATGAGGTTCTGTGATAGAGTTATAGTTAGACAATGGATGGAGAATGAATGTCATCACCATGTTTAGGAATCTCAAAACTTTAGCAAAGGTCGAGCAAGGGTTGTTTCGACGACCACCCCAAGAAGAAGGTGTCTCACAAAATAGAGACATGAGTTCGTCTTTGGACACAGTCCTAAGACGATCACAACTGGGGTAGTCAGGATGTGCTACCTTCGGTACGTGTTGCACCTCGGATATAAGATCCGAAGTGACTACAATGTGCGTACCTTAAATGCAAGTGACAAAATGAGGTACTGAATAATCGAATCCGTGCATGTTAGAGTAGAACTCCTGAATGATCACGGAAGGACAAGTGACTAGGATGCCACATAGTGACTCCCAACCCCTACTGTAGATGACTTGGCATTCCGAATGAACGCCTCGTCATGAGAAGTTCTCCAAAAAGTCCTTACGGGCTTTATCATCACAAAACTGGACGAAAGGAGTAAAATCAGCGAGGGAAGAAGAAGATGCCCCAGAACAAAAAGGGTTCCAGGACGGAGCAGATTTTTGTTTAGGTGCCATAGAGTAGCTAAAGAGAGAAAGAGAGAGAGAGAGAGAGAGTGTGTGTGTGTGAGAGAAACACGTAGAAAAGCGTGAAAAATGAAGGTATGTATGCGTGAAAAATGCATGAACACGTGACATGCAAACTTAAAAGCATCAGCCCAAAACCAATCCTACCAGCACATATACTTGCAACAAAGTAAACACACATCTAAAATGCATGAATCATAGTTACAATGCACATAGGATGCAATGCATGAACATTTAAGATCACTTAAACAAAACCCATCCCAAAATTTTCACAAAAACTTCATCAATTTTGAAAAACCCCAAAAATTTAAATAAAAAAAAAACAAAAGTTAGGTCAGAATGCATGAAATGTATGATAAAAAGATAGAAAAGAGATCATACCAGAGTAAAAATGCAAGGATTAGACCGAAGAATGAGTGGGGAAGATGAGGAGTGTGATAGAGAAGTGTTTGGGAGAGAGAGATGTGATTTTCTATCGAGAGAGATTGGAGAGAAATGAGAGAAAATTGCGCTGAAGCATATATATAGAAAACATAAAGCTCGATGGATCAAGAGGTGTCAAAAGGTGTCGAGCTTTAAAATAGCGAGAAATAGCTATCGAGAAGCTATCGAGAAGCCGTCGAGAGGTGTCCACAGCAACATAACCTCAATGGATCGAGAAGCTATCGAGCATACAAAAACTTCCTCGATGGATCGAGAAGCTGTTGAGCAGCTATTGAGTTGAGTCTTGATGGATCGAGATTGCGATAATAGCTTTCGAGAAAAGAAGCTAAAGAGCTCAATAGATAGCCTAGCTGTCGAGAGGAATCAAAAAGCTGTCGAGATTGCTCAAAAATAGTTTTTCAAAGAAGAGAAAAGCACAAACATGAATGCAATCAAGCATGCTACTCAACTAAAGATCCAAACAATATTTTAAGCTCTTAGAAACATCTCTTAACAAAAAAATGACAAGCATTTAGATCCAAAATACGCACACAAACACTAAACAAGTCTAACCAATTTTATATTTCAAAAACAAGTTAAGATAGTTTAGTGAGAATACATTAACACATGTATTCCTTGTGATGGTCAAATCACATTGTACTTGCAAATGTATCAAGTGTAGCAAAGAATATTGCATGTTGTGTATGAAAACATCACAAGATTGCATAAGTGTCTACATGATATGACGATTTGAGATATGAGAAAATCACTTTAACTCACACACAATCATAACTGTTTGATGGGGACTATTACCTTCGAGGTACATCCTATAACTCCCACATCTCCTAGAAGACACACTTGTAATCATATATAATACATTTTTATTCTTTTTGCTTTTTGCTTTTATTTTTCTTTGCATATTTTTCTTTTGCTAAGCATATCATGCATGGCATATAAGAGAGAGAAAATAAATACCCAATGATGTTAAGCTTTTGACATTGCACTTTTGCTATGCCGAAGCGTACAGATGTCATTTCATAATTGACTGGCAACAGTGGTAAGATAGTTATGTATGTCTTTCTCCTAGGATTTTCCAGTCCTTCCAGTCAAAAAGAGTGATACGAGTGTTAAGTACAAGAGATTACTTAATCTTACTCATCATAAATACGAGCCACAAAGCTTACGTGCTTAGTTGTGTATAGAGATGCTCATCTAACCTATAAAAGATACAAAGTTTAGAAAACTTTGTTTCAATGGCCATCCAAGGTACATAAGTACCAATGTACACATACACACACTGTTTTTGTATTTTTTTATTTTTCAATTTTTTATTATTTTTTATGAAAAAAAAAATAATAAAGCGAACTAAAAACGAACAAAACAAAAACATCTTAAACAAAGCAAAGCATAAACTAGACTGTCTCAAAATAAGAAAGCAAAACACACAAGTAATGCAAAATCAAAAACAAGAAGGGAAGAGAGAGAGAGAGAGAGAGAGAGAGAGAGAGAGAGAGAAAAGGTGACTAAATCACTTGGAGCCTTTTTCCTTCCACACCTTGGAAGAACCTTTTGGTTTTGCAAACCCTTGATCCGGTAGTGAAGGGGAAGAATTGAAACCGTTCAAATTCGAAAGGAACATGAGGGCTTTGAGTAGATCTCCAAGAAGAGCAAAAGAGGATGGAAACTGATTCTGGTTTCCCAATGAGATCATATTGTTGCTCTATTGAGTGGCTAACCACTTATAGCAATTAGGTCGAATATGTCTAGCTGCTCCATAGTGATGATAGAGATGTTACTTCTTCTGTTTAGGCTTTTGAGTGTTTCCCTTCTTAGCCCTAGGGTTCTTAATCTCTTTCTTATCCAGCTTAGGGGGTGCTCCTAAGATAGATTTATATTGTCTATGTTCTCACTAGCTAACACATTTTTCACATCATTGTTCTCATATTCAACATTATTAGTAGGAGAAACAAAAACAGTAGTACTAGCAGAAGTAATACTAAGAGAAGAGAAATTATACCCTAAACTAGTTCGATCGGAAGCAGATTTATGAAGACTAAGCATCTCGTCAAGCTTTGCACTTGAAGTCCCCTCTAGCTAAGCTCTGACTTGGAACAATTCTGCCTCAAGCTTCTTGGTCTTCTCAGCCAAGAAATTATTCTCAAATCTCAGTACTCCAATGGTCTAATTAGCTTTATCAAACTTCGTAGAGATTTCTTCTCGTTCAAGCTCCACTTCACTGAGCTTTTTGGTGGCCAACCTATACAACTTCTCAAGTTTTTCCAAGACCTTGTATAATTTTGGATATGTTGTGTGGATATCATCTTGTTCATCCATCTTCTCAAATTTAGACTCCACCAAGTCCTCGTCTTCATCCACATCTTCAACAATCCCCTCAGTAGGATTTACAGTGGCAGTGAAGGTATTTAGGATTCCATCATCCTCATTATCGAAGTCATCCTTAGGCTCAATGTCGCTCAAGGTAGTAGCAAGTGCCTTGCTTTTCCCGATGGTCTTGAGATACGTAGGGCACTCTTGTTTCATGTGACCGAAGCCTAGACACCTAAAGCACTTTGGTCCTGAGGGAACAGTGTACTGACCGCCATTCCTAGCATCCTTCTTTCCTTTGTCTTGGTTCTTGAACTAAGACGAACTTGACTGCTTGCGGTCTTTATCAAATCCTTTAGCATTAGCATTCTTCATAAACTTTTTGAACTTCGTGATATAGGATTTTATCTTAGAATCTTCATCATCTTAAGACTCATCTGTGTCACTGCACTTAGCCTTCAGTGCTATGCTCTTCCCCTTACTAGATTTCACATTCCTTATCAAACCCAACTCATAGGTTTGCAGATTGCCAACTAGCTCTATCAAATGAATTTTGTCAATATCCTTTGATTCCACAATTGCGGTGATCTTGGCATGAAATCTCTCAGGTAGAGACCTAAGCACCTTTCTAACAATCTTGGGTTCGGGAATGATTTCCCCAAGATTAAAGGTTGAGTTCACTATGTCTTTAAGCTTGGCACATCAAATGACTCATCCTCCTCCATCTTAATCTCTTCAAAACTCGTGGTAAACCTCTAAAAGCTTTGAATCCTTGATAGCCTTGGTTCCTTCATAGGTTGTTTAGAGGATGGTCCATGCTTCCTTCGTAGTTTCAGTAGAAGATATCTTCTTGGACTCCTCATTCGTGAATGCACTGAATAAAGCATTCAATGCCCTACTGTTGAAGTTTACCACCTTGATCTTAGTATCATCCCAATCGGCCGGCGCTTCCTTTGGCTTGGTCCAACTTATCTCCACAGCTTACCACACTTCTCATCTAAAGACTACAAAAAAGCTCTCATGCGTACTTTCCAGTATGCATAGTTAGTGCCATCAAATAAAGGAGGTATAATAACAGACTGTCATCTATCCATGACAAACAGGGGTCAATGGATCACACAGCAAAGATTAAAATCTAACCAGAGTGTGCCCGCTCTAATACCACTTAATAGGCCAAAAATGTATTGACCTCTTATGATGAATTAACCAATTAATTAGTCAAGTTAATTAATTAATGCAATTTGCATACAATAAACATGGTAGCACAAAAAAATCACCAACTAAGTTAATATGCAATGGAAAATAAATTGACACGGTGATTTGTTTATGAATGGGAAAAACTTACACAGCAAAAACCCCATCGGGTGATTTTCAGGTCACCACTCCCAAGAATCCACTATTATCACAACAAGCGGTTACAAGTAAAGGAATCCCAGTACCTTATACCAATCTACAGTTGAACCCTTACCCCAATGCCCAATTGGACTTATTTTGTAGTGATAATCTCTCATTTTCAATGCATGGCTCCTAGTACGTGACTAACCAATCAATGCGTGGATCCCAGTACGTGGCTTACACACCAACTTGAGAAAGATGTTGGCTGCAAAGTTCTTCAGTTCATCAACACGATAAAGATCACAAAACTCCTTGGTCACAAAACCCAACGGCGTACAAACGCGGCAGCTTCTTCACGAGAAAGATCAACTAGGGCAAATTCTGTCTCTAGTCACAATTTGCATAAACAAAACTTTGCTTCACACTCGAGCAACCTTTGACAGCCCTTAAAATAATCCTTATATAATTAGGGTTGTGAGAAAAGAAAACCTAAACATGTAAACACAGATTGGAATGAAATCAAATCTGAAAAACTGATTTTCTTAAATCTCGACAGATACCCTATCTATCGAGCAGCTGTCGAGCATCGGGCTACCCTCGATAGATACTAGCTATTAAGCTTTAAAATCCAGCACTTCTTCACTTGATTCTTAGACAGATTTGCATGGCTTTAACACTTGAACTTGAAACCTTGATCCTTGAAGTACTAAACATATCCTAGATTTACCCAATTACAAGTAAAGTGCGTTTTGTCAAAGGATTAGCCAATTCTATATTGACATATGTTCCTAATATGATTCACATATGTCCTAACATATCTTACTATTTAACAAACATGTATTCACTAATATTTCACTAATGAATATAAAAATATTGACAAGTTGAACCCATCTCACTGCTGGACATAAATTATTTGGACATAAACCGCTGGACATATATATTATTTGGACGTTAACCACAGCTGGACATATGACATTTAATTAATATTGGACATCACCCCATTATTGGACATATGACATTTAATTAATATTGGACATCATTTAATATACGTAACTATGATATTCAACTCGTCATTTAATCAAAGTTATTATGCTAAATTATTTATTTATTACAACCATTATCACGATTCTTAGGCTTTGAGCTTTATATATTTTGTAGGCTTAAAAATGCTCCGAAAGCCATTGGTGTATGCACCCCAATGTCGAGTTTCAAATGGAACTCTCCAAAACAAATTCGAGTCTAGCAAAGTCACCCTTCTAGCAGAAGACACGTGGTTACACGCAAAAACGGCCCCTGTCATCTATGAACCTTTTATATAACTGGCGTAAGCAATGAGTTGATATACGAATTTTTCATCTCTAAGCTTTTTACATAGTTTACAGTTTTTGACAATCAACTTTCAGCTTTTGTAAATGTGTCATTATATTTTATATGCACTATTTATTGGTAAAAAGAATGTATTATTTTGAGAGCTTCTGATCCTACAAATTGTGTAGGCTTATAAGGACAATCAACAAGGTGGTTGAGTTGTTGTATCCTGGGGGTGGCACGCATAATGTTGTTAGTCTACTGCACCAGAATCTTATAAACAGCGTGTATCATCTCAAGAGAGTGATCTGGTTCACACCTTAACTCTACCATCTAAAAACTCATGAATCGATAGTAAATTATTTATCATATTTTGAGATAACTTTAAAGCATCATCGAGATAATATCTCTCAAATGTTCTCTAATTTTATGACAAACTAGCATGTAGTCCGTGCTTACGCACAGAAATATTAACAATTGTGATGATAAGATGTTCATCTTGGTAGATTCAGTTTCCACATTGAGTTTGGAATCTTCTTGGAGGCGCCAATGAAACGGTAATGTATGAGAGTGTGAAGTAAGGAAGAATGGGATTGAATATTGTGTTTGAATCTAGCCTTGCTCTTAGAAATCCAAAAAGAGGAGGAGAGGGTAGTATGTGGATCTAGTTAGTAAAGGTTGAGAGAGAAGGAGGAGACATGGAATGACGATATGGCATTAAGAGGAGATAATGTTTTACTTTTATAGGCTTTCTCGTTGGACTCCTTGGTTTTAGTAGTGGGCAGGTAAGATGTTCACCCATAAAAGTGTGCAAGTGAGATGTAGCGTTATCATTGTGATTTTTCTTGGCTTCCGTGTTAAATGTGGGCAGGTGAGATGTTAACCCATAAAAGTGTGTAGGTGAGATGTTCTTGCTTAGGCCAATGAGCATTATCACTGTGGTTTTCTTGGCTTCTGTGTTAAATGTTAATGTATCATTTATTTGGGCACAAAAATTAGAAAATCTAATCTAATCTAATACTACATATAAAAGCAGAAGCTTTTAAGGAGGTGCTGCCACGTTAGGAAAAATGTCCCCTTAAAAAACTGACATGTATATAATTAAAAAGCGATAAATTACATTGTTTATAACGCAACAACACCGTTTAAAAGGGTAAATTAAATTGTTTCACTGTCTTAACACACCATTTGGTAGCCTCTCAATATAAAAGTAAAATAACCGGTTAAAATATAAAGAAGCCTGGGACACGGAGAGAAATAGAGAAAGAGGCGTTACTGCGATATAGAGAAAGGGAAGGAGAAAAAAAAACCAAGCAATACTGCGACACAGTGGAGATTCGTACGGCCGGCAGAGAGAGTGGAAAGAGAAAATCTAAGAAGACAGTTAGCCTCTGCCACCATCAGATCCCGTATCCTCCACCGGTTAGTCTCTGTTTTTTGGTTCTTTAAATTTGGGTTTAAATATGATTTAGGTCTGGGTATTTGGATTGGATTGCATTTATGTTTTCGTTTAGATTCAGTTTTGAGTAAGGAATTTGGGTTAGAATGGTTTTTAATATCGGTTATCTGCGTTAGATTTGGTTTTTCTTTTGGATATTTAGGTTAAATTCGTTTTAAGTATATGTTTTCGCTTTAAATAGAAATCTCTGGAGATCTTCATGAATCGATTTAATGCTGAAGAACATAGATTTATGTGTTGCCAAAAAAATAATGCTTTGTCATTTCATTTATGCTTTTATTAATTTTTGGTTGAAATATTTTTCCCCTCTTTATATTTTCGCTTCCCATGTTTCTTTTCAACCATTGTTGTCATGGTTTTTGCAGTATATGTTAGTTTTTGTTTGCAATTGCTCTGATTTGAAAAAATAAAACCCTAGAACACATAGAATAAGAAGGTATTGAACATTAAAATGCCTTTCTTCCTCCACTGATGCCAATCGGCTTCAAGCATTATATCTTTGTGTTTTGGATCCAAAATTAGATCGTACCATTCATCCTTCCTGGCTATGCTCAAGGTATTTCCTCCTGATTTATTTTATTTTCCTCTTTTTATCAGATGGGTATATAATATAATCTTTGAAAACCACCATCTCTTTGCCATTCTCTTAAACTTTTGATTAAATATTTTGGTTTGACGTGACTACCGCAACTTTTTGTTACATGCACGCTGCATATTGCAGTGTTTTGCTCTTTTATATGCACTTTGCCACTTATTTTTATCATAGATCAAACATTAGCTTTCTCAATACTGTCTTAGTACTTTTTCTTTTCTGTAAATTGTTTTCAAATATAAGTTATTGGTTGATTGACTATACTCAATAATTAGTTTATTGTCATACCAATTATTTAACACTGTTGTACATTGATATGAAAAATATTGCATTTTTCATTGTAGTTCAATGTGCCTAATAGTTCAATTACTTCTTTTTCTTCTTATTCCATCATAAGAAATTTAACAATAAAGCACTAAAAAGGGGCACAACCAAGCACAGTAACCAAGTATGAAATTTAATTAATAGTTCAATTTCTTATTGGAGTGTACCTTTCCCTTGGTGTGTTATTGACTTATTGTGGAGGAGGCAAAGTTTTTTTGACGTAAGTTGGGTTATAAATTAGAAATAGAGGATCATTAGATGCCTATGGAAGGAGAATGAAACTTTTTTTACTGACCATATTGTCTTTGAGAAGGAAACTTTTTATGCTGACCTATTTTCCTTGAGGTGGTGTCTATGAGAATGCTATATTTATGTAGTTTGATTTAGTGCATTTGGAATTCTTGATGTAGTCCATTTGGAAGGAGAGCTATTGGGAAACAGGGACAACAGCAGCATTGACACGGAGGGATTCTTTTTTCTTTTTTTTGGTAAATCTTGGTCTTAATTGAAGCTTCAAAGTCTAAGAAAGGCAATTGGATTGGTGTATTATTTCAATGTAGGAATCAAAGAGATTGCAATATTTTCAGGGGCTGTTAGAGTTGGAAAGTGCAGAGGAAGACTACTGCTATGTTGTGATCTTTGAGGGTTCTCTCTATTAGGCTTTCAAACATGAAAATGAATAGTATTATAGTTATGACAACTGGAAAAGTTAAGGAAGTATTCAATCTGACTCAAGAGCATACTAGAGTGAGATGACAAGACAATAGGGTGCTGAACAACCTTGAGAAAACATGTAAAAATCTACAACCTATTAATATTTTGTGTAAAATCATTTTTTGACAAGTTTAAAAATCTGCACCTATTACAAAGAATACAATTTTTGTCTAGTGTAAAATCAATATTTTCATCATTACTATTTTCCAGTTAGATACCTACTTGACTCTCTTTTTTGTTCTTGATTTAGTTTTGGTTGATTGGATGAGGTTTGATCCTTCAGTAATTTCAGATTTTGTTTGTTTATTTCCCTAATGCATTTTAATCAATGACTATTTTTGTGTGTGAAAGAATCCTCTTTTGTAAGTAGATCAACTGTATCTATGACGTTATATAGCAATTTGTTATTTTTTTGAAACCTGTTTTGTGGTGGTTGAGTTTTGGAGTTGGTCTTTGCATTATGTGGGAGGCATGTCTTTATATAAAAGAAACTAGATTACTTATCAAACCAATGCTTTTTCACAGATTTAAAGTCGGTTTGGTGTGATCCTCAACAGTGAAGTACTCTTTCAAAGCCTTTTGTTATTTTGGCTATTGAATTGATAACATATTCTAATGAAGGTTTAGACAAATGGCTATCTACTTAAGTTGGTCTCAAAGCTTAAGCAAACAATGATTTTATCTACATTTGCATCCCTTAATGATCATTTTAGTCATTTTAACTTTCAAAAATTGTTGTTTCCTTTTCCAGCTATGATGAAGTTCTGAATTATATCTATTAAGTATGTTGGATCAGTTTCTGTCACTTGCAGAAACCTTGCTTCTGCCCTGATATTTAGAAACTTTTTCATTTTACTGCATTTTTCTAAAAATCTTACTACTAAAGTCCCTCAATTGCATTGGCATAGTCATGATATGTTTTAACATGTGAGCTTTGTTTCAAATGATTGTTTGAGAATAAAAGGAATTATTCATTGAAGAAGAAGCATATACATTATGAAACATTCATTTACATGTTAAAAAGACAAATTTGATAAACATTGTGCTCTTATAAAGTACTCACTAACATAATTACAGTCTATGTAAGATAGTACACTTCCAAAGTTTCTTATTAAGTTAAAATAAAGTAAGACATGAAATTGATTAGGTGGAAAATCTAGAAAAAATTTCAATTTAATGGTAAATTCTAATTCTATTGAACTATCTTAGCAAAAAAGAAAAAAACTATTGATGTAGATAGTTTCCAGTCAACCGGGACTCTCTAATGTAGTTTTGAAAGTGTATCTTGAAATGTGAAGTTGTAGTTTTGGAAAACACATGATTTGCTGTCATCTCTACCTATTTGAAAGGAAAAAAAGAAAAAAGAAAAAAAAAGATGTTGGACTTAGGAAGTACTAACAGCATAAGGTGCTTGCGATTTACTTTTTTTGTTATGCAGATCAATAAGAGCGGTGGATTGGGTTCCAATAACTTTCTTTTTGGGGACCTGAATTTGAAGCAAAGAAATAGAAAGAAAATGTGTAATGCAACTGTTAGAGAGAAAAGGGTAAGACATATATTGTTTTTTAAACTCATTGATTTAATTATGTTCAGGTTTTATTTCATGACTCTTGCCTTCAAAGACTATTTCAACATGATTGCGATTATATTGCATTAAAGGTTAATTTGTTTGGCTCCAAGTAATTGTGAAAAGGCATATCTGTTTTATCTCAATGAAATTAATTCTAATATAGATATTCTTTTGATTAATTAGTGTTAGGATATGAACAGTTTTTACGTGAAATACTCCAAATTTAATATTGATTATCTTTGCTTTCTAATTTGTAAATGCTAAATTATCAAGTCTGAATTGGTACTAAATTCTCTCTAAAGGTATTGAATAATTTTGACCAACATTGTGATTTTATGTAGCACTTCGAAAACTTGAATAATTTCACACTAAGTGTCACCAAAGTACTGACCTATGATTTCATAGTACTTTGTAAAATTGTAATATTATGCAACCACTTGATTTAGCTGTTTAAGGGTAATTTTTTCTTATTTTACAGATTTTCTTGCAAAAAATCTCATTTCATATTGAATAGTAAAGAACATCTAATTAGTAAGAAATTTGACATTGGCTACAAGCGAGATTGTAGTTTAACTTTGTCCTTCTTATTATATGTATTTTAAAATTTTATGAATTGACATTTAATGGGATTTTTCTCTTCAGTTAAATATGAATGATAGAAAAGGTTTAAGCAAACGTGAAGATGAGAAAATGTATTTTAAATTAATTATTGTTAATTTTTTTCCTTTATGATTTATATTTATAAATATAACCAAGCTAAAATATTACATTTGCATAAATGTGTATAAATATAACAAAGCTATCTTAGAATTTTTATCATATCATGTTCACTTTTAATTTGTTTTTCTTATTTATTGGTTTTTCCTTGGTCAAGATTCAACTTGCATTATGTAAGCTTTTTTAGGTTTAGGAATATTTTTGATATTGGCTGATGATATTTTTGATATGTTTAGCCGATGAAGAAATTATGAGATTAAACGCAATGTTCAAAGGCATGGCTGTTGACAACTTTGGGCCTACAAGATTTAGAAATGAAGCATGAAGTCATTAAGCAAGGAATAAAATATTTGAAAGATTTTAATATGTAGTTTTTAACAGTTTTGAAATTGAAGAGAGAAACAAATATATTTGATGTATAGATATAGTTGCATTCCTAGCTTATTGTGGAGAAGATTGATACAAGTTATATTTTCTATGATTGATTGCACCAGTTTCATTTAATATCTGTTGATAGTAATTATTAGGAAACATTGTCCAAGGCATTATGTGTATACTACCCTGTTTCTTAAATTATTGTCATCTGAATATCCCTACAAAAAAGCATGTAATAGTATTGCTATATATATTTAGTTAGTACTCAATTATTTTATGATTTCTGAATCATAATTGGATTGGTTCAAGAAAGAATCATCATTCAATTGTGTTTTTTGGGACATCTATATATATATATATATATATATATATATATATATATACACAAAAGTATTATTTGTGTAGTGTTTTTGTAAATAACTTTTAAGTTGATTGTCTTATACATTGTAAAAAGATCCCGCGCATTGCGCGGGTTAAATGCTAGTTTAGATAAGATACATGACACAAAATTGGAGTCCAATTTATAATCTAATTAGATTTTTTTTTTTTTAGTTTTAGTTAGGACAAGTGGCGCAAAATTGAGAATCCAAATCTAGACACATGGCACAAAATTGAAACTCTAATTTGAAATTCTATTTGAGTTTCTCTCTGCTTCATCTATTATTATATATATATAAGTTCTAATTTATGTGATATGTTATTATTTAAATGATATTTTGAAGATTATTTATTTATCAATTATTGTTCTTTAGAATAACAATTAAATACTCACTATTTGTACTCGAAAACTGGAACTCACCAAATAAGATTGAAAAAAAAAAAAAAAAAAAACAAAAACAAAACAAAACGTTACGTAAAAAGGAGAAACGTTACGTTGTTCTAGTAGTACTTTTCTTTTTTGAGTTAGAAAAATAGACAATTTTTTTTTTTGTTATTATGAACAATTGGTTTTAGATCACTGATTATTTTTTGGGTCTAATATTTTAAAAATACTATAAAAACCCACATGCATTAAGAGAATTTAGAAATAAAATAAAATTTGGGGGGCCAAGCTATGCTGTGGCTCCGCCCCTAAATGTGAATTAGATATCAAAATCATTGCAAATCATAAGCAATTACAAAGGATTGTAATTTGTAAAATGAATTGAACGTACTCTTTGTCAAGCATAATGTCCAACAAAAAAATTTATGAAAAAAAAAATTAAACATTGTGATGTCAGTTAAAATTAAAACTACAAAAACACCCAAATCTAGCGAGCTCTACTGAGTGCTCTACTTTCTTACAACCATGCAACACATACGTTGATTCTAAACCGCACAGCCAACACATTAAATTCTAATCAAATTAAATAGGAATCAAATTATTAGTCAAGTCCTCAACTCCTTGACTTAAAATGGCTATCAACATTTATTATTTTCAAAGAGAAAATATGACACCTGACAGTTGACAAAGCCAAAATACGAATCTCCAAGATAGGACCATCTTGAATTTGCCAAAAGGTGTTCGTGTACTATGGTTCTAGAACACATAAAATATATATTTATAACCATCATCATATCAAAATTCTCTTATTAGTCATTTTTTGCATTTTTCATTTTGCTAGTAAACGGATATTGTAAAATTTCAAGTGTTTATAAGTTTTTTTTTTTATTATTTTATTATTTTTATGTTGATATATTCAACTTCTTTTTTTTTTTATAGATTTTGTATAATATAAATTTTTTAATGACTAATCTAAAAAAAACTCCTAAAGCTGCTACTATAAATAACAAATCTTTAATAACGACGACAATGCCAATTTAGATCTTGAAATCATTCAAATTCATAAGCACTCACAAAAGATTGCAAATTGTAAAATGAATTTGAACGTAATCTTTTAATTTTTTTTTTTTTTTTTGAGGGAAAATTTGAACGTAATCTTTGTCAAGCATAATATCCAACGAAAATTTACGTACAAAAATACCCAAATCTAGCGATCGAGTTCTCATGACTCATGAGTGCGCACTATCAAATAAAAGCCATGCAACACATACGTTGATTCTAAACCACACAGCCAACACATCAAATTCTAATTAAATGGGAATCAAATCATTAGTCAAGTCCTCAACAGCTTGACGTAAACTAGTTTTCAAAAGAGAGTAGTTGTTCACTACTCAAATTTTCAATACAATCTCCATAGAGAATGATGATGCTCAAATTATCGTCAGTAGGCTGCGAAGTTCTCTCGTTCGCACTCAATACAACCTGCAAACACAAAATAAGAAAAACCTTGAAAGGGTACCGGTGTGGTACCGGTCAAGGACCCTCCGAAGGTTAAGTTAGTAGATACTCACAACCCTAGAGTGCCAGAGTTGGGGAATAGTATGCGTACCTTTTCTGTGGGAGCCCTTGGGGTTTTTATAGTAGTGTAGAACCGACCTTCTTTCCTTGAGTAAGAAGTCTTTTCCATATAAAACTTTGTCATTGATTGGGCGAACATTGCGGAATCCCTTTTATATCGAAATTCTATTCCCATTGAGATTTTGCATATCCTAACAATGCGTGTAACGCAAGTTACTTCTATTGATGACACGTGTACCCATCCACTAAGTTCCCGTCATCCTCGGATCCGTCCACTTCAAGCATCAATATTAGTAAATCAAAACTCAAGTCTATCACCCTAATGGATTTTACCCACGTCAGCTGCCCCCTCATCCCATTGGTCCATGACCTCACAGGGGACGGACTAAGGGGATGATAGTTTCATTTTCGATGAGAGAGACCTGACTCGATATGTTGCCATACGGTAATTAATGTTGAGTAATTAATCATGTAGGACATGTGTCGTCAATTTAATGATTGTGCGTCAAGACGAGGCGTCCCTTCGCCTTCCGCGCTACTCCTCGTATATAAACCTCCCTTTTCCTTCCTCATTTTTCACTTTTCATTGAAATCAAACGATCAGAGTGCATCCGTTCACCTAGCCAAAAACATTTGATCCGTCAATCCTGCTCGTCCGTCACGTTCGTACATCCGTCGATTTCGTACATTCGTCGATTCCATTCTCCAACAGCAAACGCAACCGGTAAATATTTTTTATTGATTCATTCATTTTTATCACCGTCAAATATCTTTAGACTAGTTAAACTTAGGATTTTCCGTCACATGTAGGTGATAGATGTCTAGCGCGTCCAGTAACCAGCCATTTGTCCGCGACAGAGCGGGCAACGATGAAGTTCACCCGTCGGGTCCAAGAGATCCTGACACTTCGAGTGAAGAGAGTTCATCTACCATCTCTTCTTCCTCAAGTAGTGATAGGATAGAAAGTAACCTTAGTGACGGTCTAGAGAAAAACGAACCACAAATCTAATCCGTCATAGATTCTGATGGGATGAGGAAGTTCATAATGCTCTCACTATGGACGGTGAATGACTTCACGTCCTCAATTAAGGAATCCCACTTCAAAACTCTTAGGAATAAGTACCAGATACCCGTCAACATACCCCTCCATCTACCCAATAAATCTGAGAAGTGTTATTACGATGTCAAGGGTGTCGGGATTTATGAACAAATGCTCAAGGCTAGGTTGAGGTTTCCCTTAAGTCAACTACACCATCACTCCTCCACTATCTAGAACTGTCCATCAACCAAGTTTCCCCAAATGCGTGGAGGGTTTTCCTAGGAGTAGAGGTCCTGTACGGAGCAATGTCCAAGGGAAAGAAAAGATTAACAGTAGAAGAATTCCTCCATTTTTACCATCTAGTTGAAATAACAAAATCAAAAGGAATGTATAGTTTTGTAGCTAGGAGTCCATTACTAAGACTAGTGAGTGATACTCTAGATTCCAATAGGGACTGGAAGTCTAGGTACTTTTTTATGGACAGTAATGAGTGGATGTGTCGTCCTGGTGAGACTAAGTTCATGCCAGTTGACACAACATGGGGTGTATTACCCCCGTCTGGTATGCATTCGTCTCTTCCTTGTTTTGCAAATCATATGCACTGTAGATTTCTAACCGTCTTCTTTCTACAGCTCAAGACTGTCCTCAAGTTACACTAGAGAAGTGGAGTTTTTTGGAGAAGATTTTCCAAAAAAATAAATTGGAAGACAGATCTTGGGCTAAATTGGTAAGCCTTGGAACCATCCATTGGCACTGTGACGGACCTGAACCGTCTGAGGAAGCATTACGATACGAGAAACAAGTTCAAGCACGTAAGTCCGTTTACTTGAGTATTACACAGTTTTATTTTCAAAGTCATTAACTTATGTACCGTCTTCCTTTGCAGAAATGGACGATGCTAAGAGGAGAGCTAATATTAAGCAGCAGGCAGCTGCCAGAAAAAGGGGTGGCTAGACGGGTGGAAATGACGCCCCCAAACTACTCGTCAACAAAAGAAAACACAGCCAAGAGACAGACCGTCACACAAAAAAGACAAAGGTCACGACTGAAACCGTCGTGGGTCTCAAGGCGGAGGCAAAGAAAACAGTCCCCGTCAAACACGGTAAAGAAAAGGGCCTGATGACGGGTGGCCAAGTTCTTGCCATAGAGAAGCCACCCGTCCTCCTTCACGAGGATTCCAAGTATGCCTTGGAGAAGCTGTCTTCAATCATAACATCAGATGACTATGAAGACCTTGGAAACCATGTGAGCAATGGGTGAGACGGGTCTCTTCAACCTCGCCCAGGTATTATCCGTCAAATTTTTTTTTTTTTTACCATCCTGTCTGACTTAACCTTTTCCTATTCTAGGCCGTGGTTATGATGAAAGGTCTTATGGACCGTTGTGTTCACAATGAGATGGCTCTGGGCCGTGTACGGGCTAAAGCAGCTGAGACAGAGGACGAGCTAGCTCAATTTACAGCCTGGAGGGTAGTCATTGAAAAGAAGCTAGCTCTGTCCAAGCAAGAAAGGGTTGAATTAGAGAAACAGATGAAGGTGATGCAAAAAGTTCTTGGCGACAAAGAGAAAGAGATTATATCCGTCAAGGACCAACTCCGTCAAGCAAAGGAGGACGCTATTAAAGAGTATCGCGACTCTGAAATTTATTTGATGGAGTTGGGCAGCACCTTCGCAGATGGTTTTAATGATGCTCTCCGTCAAGTGAAGGCCTTTCACCCAGAGCTGGATCTCTCCCATGTGAGCATTGATGAGGCTCAAGCTCAAACGTCCGTCCTCCCTGCTGCTTCCAACAGTACAAATTGTTTATTTAACGAAGATCAAGATGTTAAGGGTGACGGGAACAAGGATGACGAAGCTGAGACAGCCGTCCAGGTTCGGGTTCAGGTTCAGGCACAAGACATGGATGCTGAAGTAAAAATTGTTGATTCCCCCGTCTAGTAGCTTTATACTTTGTTTTTGTAGAAAGTTTAATTTTTGAACCGTCATGAACAATTTGCCTTTGGATGCATTTAAATTAATGTACTTTTTATTTCAAATTCGTCCTTGTATGTATTTGATAATATTTTTGAATTTTAATTGCCTCGTCTGTCTTCTTTTTTAATATTTATGACCCTATTTAATATATCCGCCCTATTAAGGAATTAGGTTTTTACATCCTCTTGGGATGTATCTGTCCCATTAAGGACTTAGATTTTTACATCCTCTTGGGATGTATCCGTCCTATTAAGGACTTTGATTTTTACATCCTCTTGGGATGTATCCGTCCTATTAATGACTTAGTAGCTAGTAGATGTCATCCTTATTTCTGTTCATTGCAAAGACATCATAGTTAATGTAGTAAAACATATATCTGAATAAATTCCTCATGCATAAGTAGAAACTTTGCCTCTTGGGCTTAAAAGTATTGTAGCTAAAGCCAAATAATCCTTAAACGACAATTGAATTAAAAACTAGGAAACAGAATTAAAATCCAGGAAACAAAAATAATGTTACGGTCATCCTTCACTGCTCTCTGTTCTACTGGTAGTACTTCTTGAGGTGTTCGGTGTTCCACGGGTGAGATAATCTTTGTCCATCTAGGGTCTCTAGGTGGTAGGTGCCCTTCCTTACCCATGAGGTAACTCTGTAGGGGCCTTCCCAATTTAGACCTAGCCTACCCTAAGACGAGTCTCTAGTATTGCCCATCACCTTTCTTAAAACAAGGTCTCTGGGCTTGATCTTGGAATTGTAGTGCTTGACCATGAGATCCTGGTATCTTGCAAGCCTTTGTTCAGCTGTTACTCTGACTTCGTCTATTAGGTCAAGTTGGAGACGAATAGCCTCGTCGTTTCTTCCTTCATTGTAGCTATTCACCCTGTAACTGGTGAGCCCAATTTCTGCAAGGATGACTGCTTTGCTTCCGTACGCCAAATGGAACAGTGTCTCGCCTGTAGGAGTTCTTGCCGTCGTCCTGTATGCCTACAACACGCTAGGGAGTTCTTCTGGCCATATACCCTTTGCCCCCTCGAGCCGAGTTTTGATGATCTTCAGCAAGGATCGGTTCGTAACTTCAACCTAACCGTTAGCTTGAGGGTGTGCAAGGGATGAATTATGATTCTTGATCCCAAGCTCTGAGCAAAAATTTCTGAAAGAGTTGTTGTCAAATTGCTTTCCGTTGTCCGAGACCAGAACCCTTGGTATGCCATACCTGCAGATGATATTTCTCCATACAAAGTTGCGCACATTAGTTTCCGTGATTGTAGCCAGTGCTTCTGCTTCTACCCATTTGGTGAAGTAGTCGATGCCAACAACTAGTAACTTCAGCTGCCTGGCAGCTGTGGGAAAGGGGCCCATTATATCTAAACCCCATTGGGCGAACGGCCATGGGGCGGTCATCGGAGTTAGTTCCTCCGTTGGTTGTCTTATCGAATTGCCAAATCTCTTGCATTTGTCACAAGCCCTGACGTATTCTTAGGCATCCTTTTGCATAGTGGGCCAGTAGTATCCAGCTCAAATCAGCTTGTGAACTAACGACCTCGATCCTGAATGGTTCCTGAATACTCCTTCATTTACTTCCCTCATTACATAATCCGCTTCCTTAGGACCCAGGCATCTTAAGTATGGGCGTGAGAACCCTCTTTTGTATAGGACATCATTGATCAGTATGAACCGCACCGTTTGGACCTTCATCTTCCTAGCAGCTTTTTTAGCGTCCGATAGCATGCCTTCCTTTAGGTAGGTGATTATTGGCGTGGTCTAATTACTCTCAATACCTATCTCATGTACGTCTATGTTATCAATTACAGGTGAAAGTTGAACAAAGAAAAGTACCTTATCATGGACGATCATATGTTCTGATGATGCGGCCTTGGCTAGGATCTGCCTGCTCATTCTCCTTTCTTGGGATCTGCATTTTCTGAGCCTGTAAGTTGTACATCTTCTTTTTCACTTGGTCCAGGTACATCTTCATCTGTGTGCCCTTACATTCATACTCCCTGTTCACCTGATTGGTGACTATCTGTGAATCACAGTGGACAACTGCATTGGTGGCAATGGCGACTTTGGCGAGATCCAATCCTGCAATCAAAGATTCATACTCTGCTTCGTTATTCGTCGTAGGAAAGTTGAGGCGAACCATGCATTCCACTTCGTCGCCTTCTGGAGATCGAAGTACAATGCCTGCTCCACCAGCTTGCTTATTCGACAAGCCGTCAATGTAGACATTCCATGGAGGATGCTCCTCTGCCCCCTGGTCAGCTGGACTTGTAAATTCTACAATAAAGTCGGCCACTGCTTGTCCTTTCATGGCTGTTCGTGGACGTTACTATATATCAAACTCGCTCAACTCAATTGCCTATAGTGCCATCCTTCCGGCTGCCTCGGGATTGCTCAAGGCTCTTCTTAATGGTTTGTTTGTCAGGACAATGATAGTGTGAGCCTGGAAGTAGGGCTTAAGTCTTCGAGCCACCGCAATCAAGGCAAAGGCGAGCTTTTCCATCGGTGAGTATCTTTCTTCTGCTCCTCGAAACGCATGGCTAGTATAGTACACGCGTTTTTGAATCTTGTCTTCTTCTCTGATCAAAGCGGCGCTGACAGCAGCTGGTGACACAGTCAGGTATAAGAACAACTCTTCTCCTTCTCTTGTTAGACTCAGCAGTGGAGGAGAAAAAAGGTAGGTTTTAAGATCTTCGAATGCCTACTGGCATTCTTCCGTCCATTCAAAGGATTTCTTCAATGTTCGGAAGAAAGGTAGGCATTTCTCTGTCGCTCTTGATACGAATCTATTCAACGCAGCGACCTTTCCGTTAAGGCTCTGTACTTCTTTTACATTCTTTGGGGGTGTCATTTCTAATAAAGCGTGGATCTTATCTGGGTTAGCTTCGATCCCCCTATGGGACACCATAAACCCCAAGAACTTTCCAGCTGTTACCCCGAACACGCATTTGCTCGGATTGAGCTTCATATTGTACGATCGAAGGGTGTCGAAAGTTTCTCTGAGGTCATTCAAGTGGTCGTCTTCCCTTCCGCTTTTGACCAACATATCGTCCACATAAACTTGGACGTTTCTCCCAATCTATTTTGCGAACATTTTGTTCATGAGCCTCTGGTACGTCGCTCCAGCATTCTTGAGGCCAAACGGCATCACTCTGTAACAAAAGAGGCCTTGACTTGTTATGAACGAGGTCTTGTCCTAATCTGCCTCGTCCATCTTAATCTGGTTGTACCCGGAGAAAGCATCCATGAAACTCAGCAACTAATGTTGCGCAGTCAAATCAACTAGAGTATCAATTCTTGGGAGAGGGTAACTGTCTTTTGGACAGGCCTTATTTAAGTTCGTGAAGTCTACGCACATCCTCCATTTCCCGTTGGCCTTTCTAACCATCACGACGTTTGCTAGCCAATCGGGGTAGTAGACCTCTTTGATGAAGTTCGCTTCTTGCAGCTTGCGGACTTCTTCTGCTATATCTTGGTCTGTTTCTTGCGCGAAAACATGCTTTTTCTGATGAACCGGTGGACATGTGGGAGACACATTCAACCTGTGAACCATGATGGAGGGGTCAATCCCTGGCATGTCTTGATGACTCCATGCAAAAATGTCCCAGTTTGCCTTAAGAAACACTTCTAACGCTTGCAGGATCGTTGGGCTAGCAAGGGTGCCAATTCAAGTCGTTCGCTCCGGAATTGAGTCATCCAATTGTATTTCCTAAAGCTTTTCAACAGGTTCGGCCACCGTCCGCTGTTCTTCGATGTTCATGGTTTGCATCTGGTCCTCCATTTCCATCATCATTACGTAACATTCTTGTGTGGCGACCTAGTCCCCACGTAATTCTCCTACTCCGTATTCAGTCGGGAATTTGAGCATTAAATGGTAAGTCGAAGTTACGGCCTTCCATGAATTAAGAGTGGGACGTCCAATTATGGCATTATAAGCGGACGAGCAGTCAACCACGATAAACGTGACGTCTTTTGTAATCTGCCGGGGGTAATCACCGATCGTGACGGGCAAAGTAATTGCTCCAAGGGGATATACCTTAGTTCCCCCGAACCCGACCAGGGGGGCACTTGTTGGAGTCAGTCGCTCTTTACCAATCATCATCTGTTGGAAAGCCGAGTAGTAAAGGATATCTGTGGAACTTCCATTTTCAATCAGGATCCGATACATATTGTAGTCCCCCACTTGTATGCTAACGACAAGGGCGTCGTCGTGTGGGTGGTGAAGACGTCGAGCGTCGTTCTCTGAGAACCCAATGATTGGTGTTTCGTCCTGCTCTTTCGTAGGAATGAAGCTCGTCATCTGAACGTTTTGGATCGTTTTGAGATAAGTTTTTCGAGCCCTTTTCGATGAGCTAGACGTCGCCATGCCCCCTACAATCATCCTTATGTCCCCTAAGGGTGGTCTTGGACGCTCGTTTTCTTGTCGTGGAATCTGTTCTTGTGGTGGGTCTGTTCTCTCCCTGCTAACGAACCTCTGTAACTTCCCTTATCATATGAGTGCTTTTATCTGCTACTTCAAGTCATAGCAGTTTGCTGTGTCATGTCCGTGGTCTCTGTGAAAGCGGCAGTATTTGTCCCGAGGCCTTTTATTAGAATCTCCCTTCAGCTTTCCTGAAAAAGTGAGGGCTCCCTTGTCTTTAATCTGCAACAGAACTTGGTTTATCGGGGCTGTAAGCGGTGTGAAGTGTGTAAACCTCCCAGCTGGAGGTTTAGGACGCCTCTATTCTCGTTTCTCTCCCGTCCTTGCCGTTTTTCGTCCCCTATCATGATGTACATCCTGTCTTTCTCTTTTCTTGGTGGGCTTCTCATCTCGGGCCGAGAGTGCATCCTCCGCGTTTATGTACTTGGTTGCCCTGTATAGTACATCAGACATGGTCTTTGGGTCGCTCTTGTATAGGGAGAATAGAAACTTACCCTTCCGCAGTCCATTCGTAAATGTAGCTACCAGTATTTTCTCGTCCGCTTCGTCTATTGAAAGTGCTTCCTTGTTAAAGCGGGCAATGTATGACCTCAACGTTTCATCTTCCCGTTGCCTAATATTCATCAGGCACGCCGTAGATTTCTTATATCTGTGCCCTCCTATAAAATGCGAGGCGAAGAGAGGGCTCAACTCCTTAAAAGTGCTGATGGAGCTCGGTGTTAACCTGCTAAACCAGACCCTTGCGGAACCTCTTAATGTTGTGGGGAAAGCCCTACACATAATTTCATCCGCTACTCCTTGTAGATGCATCAACGTCTTAAAGGTCTCCAGATGATCCAACGGGTCTTTGGATCCGTCATAGCTTTCGATATGAGGCATGCGGAACTTCTGAGGGAGAGGGTATGAATTGACGGTCACCGTGAATGGTGAATCCGTTCAATGAACCAGGTCATCCAGGTCATTAGATACCCGTCCTTTGAGAGCGTTCATCATAAAATCTATGCGCTCTTTCATCATCTGCATCTCTGCCACTACGCTAGACGGGACCTGCTCCGCAGTTGATGGTCGATTTGTATCCTGTCGTTCGGGCCTGCTATGGGCGTTACTCCCTTCTGGCCCGTTCTGGGTTCTCCTTTCGGTGCTGCAGGCCTCATGTTCTTCCTCCTGGGTATGGAGGGTTGCATCTCTCTGTCGCAGTTCTTCTTCTAGGTCGTTGTTACATTTCGTAAGGCATTCTACCGCTGCTGCTAGGGTTTGAACTTGCCTTTCAAGGGCTGTTGTGTGTGTCTCCCCTTGATCGTTTGTTGTGGTCGCCTTCGAGCATGTAAATACCATGCAACCTTTTGTCCAGAAAGCACAAAGTAGTGACTTTTTCTTGTGATTTCCCACAGAAGGCGCCAACTGATGATGCTCAAATTATCGTCAGTTGGCTGCGAAGTTCTCTCGTTCGCACTCGATACAACCTGCAAACACAAAACAAGAAAAACCTTGAAAGGGTACCAGTGTGGTACCGGCCAAGGACCCTCCGAAGGTTAAGTTAGTAGATGCTCACAACCCTAGAGTGCCAGAGTTGGGGAATAGTATGCGTACCTTTTTTGTGGGAGCCCTTGGGGTTTTTATAGTAGTGTAGAACCGACCTTCTTTCCTTGAGTAAGAAGTCTTTTCCATATAAAACTTTGTCATTGATTGAGCGAACATTGCGGAATCCCTTTTATATCAAAATTCTATTCCCATTGAGATTCTGCATATCCTAACAATGCGTGTAACGCAAGTTACTTCTATTGATGACACGTGTACTCGTCCACTAAGTTCCCGTCATCCTCGGATCCGTCCACTTTAAGCATCAATATCAGTAAATCAAAACTCAAGTCTATCACCCTAATGGATTTTACCCTCGTCAGAGAATAAGACGTCCCACACTCAAGTGAAGAGAGTAGTTGAATACTCAAATTTTCAATACAATCTCAATAGAGAATAAGACGTCCCACTCCCACACTCAAGCCAAGAGAGTTGTTGAATACTCAAATTTTCAATACAATCTCAAAAGAGAGTAAGACGTCCCACACTCAAGTGAAGAGAGTAGTTGAATACTCAAATTTTCAATACAATCTCAATAGAGAATAAGACGTCCCACTCCCACACTCAAGCCAAGAGAGTTGTTGAATACTCAAATTTTCAATACAATCTCAAAAGAGAGTAAGACGTCCCACACTCAAGTGAAGAGAGTAGTTGAATACTCAAATTTTCAATACAATCTTAATAGAGAATAAGACGTCCCACTCCCACACTCAAGCCAAGAGAGTTGTTGAATACTCAAATTTTCAATACAATCTCAAAAGAGAGTAAGACGTCCCACACTCAAGTCAAGAGAGTAGTTGAATTCTCAAATTTACATTCATCCAAATCTCATCAAGTTAAAATTGGGTTGTCCTTGTAAATCCTATCTTTAATTCATCCAATAACGACTTTATTTTCAATTTCCGGTACTTCTTAATAATTAATTAGATTTCTTTAATTAAAAAATTTTGAAGAACAAAAAAATTGGACACTTAATGGCAACTTTTGACGAAATTTTAGTTGACCCCGAGGTCTTTGCCCAAAGGCAGTGGGTCTCTCTTGGAGGCATGCACGCTATCAATTTATTGATACTGAAGCCTATAAAAATTTATCAAACGAAATTACCACTTATTTTACATTTTTGGAGGTATTTGACAAATTAGCATATATAATACAAATTTGTGTATCTTGCTCTACCTCACACTAATATTTCACCAGTTTCCTGCTTGTCCAAATCAATGAAGCTTCACAACCCCAATTTTCCTGCATTATTATGCTCTACATTACTTCGTATCATTCTGCTCTTTATTGTAACCCTTATATGCTTGAAACCTGCCACCTCCTCTGCCATTCCAACAAATGAGACTGACCGTTTGGCTTTGCTCAAATTCAAGGAATCCATTGATTATGATCCATATGGAATCTTGAGCTCATGGAATGATTCTATCCACTTCTGCAACTGGCATGGAATTACATGTGGCCGCCGTCATCAAAGAGTCACAACCTTGGTACTAGAAGGTCATAACTTGCATGGAACCATTACACCTTACATTGGAAACCTCACATTTCTTAGGGCCATCAACCTCCAAAACAACAGCTTTTATGGTGAAATTCCAAAGGAAGCTGGTCATTTGTTCCGACTGCGACATCTTTATCTTTCAAGTAACACACTGGGGGGAGAAATTCCAACTAGCTTGACCAACTGCTCCGAACTCAGAGGAATGATCTTAAAATTGAACAAACTTATTGGGAAAATCCCAATGGAGCTTGGCTTTATGACTAAGCTTTTGGTTCTTAGTGTTTCAAGAAACACGTTGACAGGAGGAATCCCACCTTCCTTGGGAAATCTTTCGTTGCTCGTATATTTTTCAGTAGAATATAATAACTTAGAGGGAAATATTCCAGAGAGTATAGGCCATTTGAAAAGCTTATCAGCTTTCGGAGTTGCAGTCAATAAACTGAACGGTATGGTCCCTTCCTCTCTCTACAATTTATCATCTATTAGTGTTATAGACATTGTCTTCAACCAACTCAGTGGCGCTCTTCCAGCAAACATAGGCCTCACTCTCCATAATCTCAAACTATTTATTATTGGTGAGAATGAATTCTTTGGGCCAATCCCTGGTTCTTTGTGCAATGCATCTAAGCTTCAAATACTTGACCTAGATAGAAACAACTTTGTGGGATCAGTTCCAACTAATCTAGGATATCTACTAGATCTTGAACACCTACGTCTAACTGATAATAATTTAGGAAGGGATTTGGACTTCTTAGCGTCTGTAGGAAACTGTAGCAAAATGGAATCACTGACATTTCAAATTAACCAATTTGAAGGTGTTTTGCCCAATTCTATTGGCAACTTGTCAACACAACTTCAAATATTGGAATTTGGAAGCAACCAAATATCTGGAATGATTCCTGCAGCGTTACAGAATCTTATCAACTTAATTGAATTGGTCAAGGAAAAGAATCTTTTCATAGGTGTGATACCTGCTTACTTTGGAAAGTTTCAGAAGATGCAAGGATTGTATTTATCGGGGAACAAATTGTCAGGGCAAATCCCAAGCTCCACTGGGAACCTCACTCAATTGGTTGTATTGGACTTTTCTCATAACAATTTAGAAGGAAGCATACCTCCAACTATTGGTAATTGCCTAAGTTTGCAACAATTGGATGTTTCACAAAATTACCTCAGTGGAGTCATACCTCAGCAGGTTTTTTCTCTTTTCTCTTTGTCACTATTACTGAATTTATCCTACAACTCATTTAGTGGCAAATTTCCTGTAGAAGTTGGCAATTTGAAAAATATTAATTCTCTAGATGTCTCTGAAAACAATTTGTTCGGTGAAATTCCAACAACAATTGGAAATTTATTAAATTTAGAAAACCTCTACTTGCGAGGTAATTCCTTTGAAGGAATCATACCTTCATCCATGGCTAATTTAAAAGGCCTTGAACATTTGGATGTTTCGCAAAACAACTTATCAGGATTTATTCCAAAGGGTCTAGAGAAACTTTTATTTTTAAAATACTTGAACATTTCGTTCAATCATATTGAGGGCCCACTACCGACTGTTGGAGTTTTCAAAAATATAGATGCAACATCAATTATTGGAAACAATAAGCTTTGTGGGGGTATTCCGCAATTAAAACTACCAAAATGCCCCAAAGTTACAAAATCAAGAAAGCCTCTTGCTTCTAGAACAATAATCACAATTGTTTGTGTGGTTGCATGTCTCCTTCTAGTTTCATCATTTATTGTTCTTTACTGGAGGGGAAAATATAAAAAGAAACCATCTTTTAATGTCTCAAAGACGGATCTCCTTCCAACAATTTCCTACAAAATGCTTCATCAAGCAACTAATGGATTTTCTCTCAACAATTTGATTGGATTTGGTAGTTTTGGATCTGTTTACAAAGGAGTTCTTAATCAAGAAGAAATGTTTGTTGCAGTAAAAGTTCTAAACCTTCAAGTTAGAGGAGCTACCAAGAGTTTTTTGGCAGAATGCAATGTCTTAAGAAATGTTCGACACCGAAATCTTGTGAAGATCTTAACATGTTGCTCCAGTATCAATTATAATGGCGATGAATTTAAAGCTCTTGTATTTGAATTCATGACAAATGGGAGCTTAGATATGTGGCTACATCCAATGACAGATTGTGAAAATCAATCAAAAAATTTGAGCTTTCTTCAAAGAATAATTATTGCAATTGATGTGGCTTCTGCATTAAATTATCTGCACAATCATTGTCAGCAACAAATCATTCATTGTGATTTAAAGCCAAGCAATATTCTTCTCGATAGTGAGATGATTGCTCATGTAAGCGACTTTGGTTTAGCAAGACTCCTCACAAGCACTGATGATTCTTCCCAGAAGTGTACTAGTACAATTGGGTTAAAAGGATCTATCGGCTATGTTGCTCCAGGTATAACCTCTCTTATTTAGTTTTAAATTCTTAACAATCCTGTAATATGTTGCTTTTCTCTTTGTCACTTTATGAAAAGATAAGAATTAATTACTTGTATTTTTGAGCATATAAGCTTTTTAATATTAATAAAACTGGTATAAACATATTAACATACTCTCTTGCTTGCTATTTCTTTGGCTCTCATAACAAATATTTACTTGAGCACATACAAGCACATAATTAATTTTACATAAAATTTAAAATAAAATAAATAAAACAAAAATAAGATCCATACTTTGAGAAATGCCTAAGTTAATTTGGCGATGGACATTTTGATCCTTTGGCTAAGCTTCGTATCTTCTTTGTATGCATATATTTCAATCAAATTGAACATTCAAGAAAAAAAAAAAAGTAATTTGGCCCCTCAGGGTAAAGTTTCATACATTTTCCTTCCATTGCGGAAGTAATATCATATGTCATATTATTTATCTATATAGATTCTTTTCATTTTCTTTGAATTTGCATTTTGTAGACCTTAATCTATTTCATTATAGATAGAAATTGCCTAATTTCCTTCCATTCCACGAGTTGTAGAGTATGGCATGGGTGGTGAAGCATCGACTGAGGGGGATGTATATAGCTACGGAGTCCTTGTGCTGGAAATGTTTACAGGAAGGATGCCCACTGATAATATGTTTAAAGATGGTCTAAATCTCCATAATTTTGTTAAGATGGCATTACCAAAAAGACTTGCTCAAGTTGTTGACCCAATGCTTTTGCCAAGAGAAGTTGAAGAATTGGAAGTTACAACTGCGGTAATGATGGCAAAAGAAAAAGATGACAATGATAATGAAATTGAAGTAGAAGAAGCTAATAATATTGAGGATTCTAGGCATATTGATGTTGACATGCAAAAGTTCTTACTCTCAATTCTTAACATTGGAATCTTATGTTCATTGGAATCCCCAAAAGAGAGGATGAGTATGGGGGAAGTCATTAAGGAACTGCAATTGATAAAAAGTGCTTTCATTAGTTTGGGAATCCGCAAAGGAAAACCAAAAAGAGCTCAAGTAAGGGGTATTTAATTTTGATTATAAGACTACATTAAGTAGTGTGTCCTATTCATTTACTTTGATTTCATTCAGTCCCCTAATAATTCTATTAAAAAAATGGAGATTTTATGTTGACCTTTTTATTAATTTTGAGTAGATTATCATAGCTGATTGTAAAATTCGATTTTCATTTCTCATTCATGATCAAAATACTAAACAGAAATTGTCATCTTATTAAAACCCACAACCTTCTTGTAAGAATTCCTATCCCTTTTCTTACGTTATCAAAGTTTTAAATGGTGAGCTAATGATTTTTATTTTTTATTTTTTATTTTTGTGAATTGCAGAGACATGAAACAAATAGAAGAAATTAAATGTCTTTAAAAATGCCTGGATTAAGCATGGGATTTGGCATTTCTATCTGATCTGTTATAATATTATGCTAGTTTAATATCCCTTTTTGAAAGGATCAATGGATGATATTCTTTCACTTCTAGTGTTGTAGTCGTGATTTTCTCTTCTAGTGTAGGAGTGTTCTGCATGTACTGTACTTTGTTCTACTACTATAATGTGTGACAGTGTATGTACTAATAATCCAGTCAATTCCTAAAAGCCTTTTAAAGGAAGGGAATGCATCAAAGATGCCATGTTACATAATCTATTGTACAAATAAAAGTGGATCTTTTGTTTAATTTCCCTTTAAACTTAATGTTTTAGATTACATTATCTTGTTACAGTAGAGAGTATAACAATCAATCTAAGTTTCAATTTATTATGTAAGACTTTAAACAAACACTTAAAAGAACAATCACCTTTCACTGCCTAGAATTAATTCTTCGAGGATCAGGTTTAAATATATATTTTATTGTGTTAGGTTCTAAAAGTTTAGAACAATTGGCAAATCGTGAGTACACAAGAACATGTAAGCTACAGAAAGAAGATTTCAGAATCTGCCTGGTTCGATCGATCGAAAGACAGGCTCGATCGATCGAGATTCGTATCTGCAGAATTTTAATTAAGCCCAAACAGCAGTTCTAGCCCATTTAGGATTAGGGTTTCAGATCTACTTCTCCCACTATATAAAGGAAACCCTAAGCACGTTTTTTACAAGGCTTTTTAGAGAGAAAAGAGTGTGCCTCTTTTGTATTTAGGGTTTTGTTCCTAAAACCCCTCTTATTACTTCTACCGGTGTTGTTCCTTGAAGAATCTCAAGATCCGGTATTGCTGAAGTTGCTGCCTTCTCTAGTCATCAAAGGAGCTGATGATCTAAACCTTCAAGGGTGGTCTTGGAGTCACAAACAGGAGAGTTTGTGTTGCTAAACCTTTGAGTGGAGTCTCAAAGTCACAAACGGTGGTGTTTGTGTTTTGCAAAGATTAAAGAAAGAAGGAGTCTGTGGATCTCGGAGCTATCATGGGGTCATGGTAGTAAGTTTCCTACACTTGGGTAGCAATAGGATGTTAGTGGTCTAAGTCGCTATTGTGTAAACTTCAATTCTTTCTAGTGGATTTGCTATTTTACCTTGAGGATAGCTAGGTTAAATCCTCCCCAGGTTTTTTACCGGTTTGGTTTTCCTGGGTCATCATATCGTTGTGTTATTTATTTTTCCGCTGCTTTACTTGATATGGTTGTTATTGTTTTAACCTAGATCTGAATAATAAACCTAAGTATTCACTTGGTTAATTAATTAGGTTAAACCATCTAGGTTTACAGGGGTCTAAACGAACTGACATATTGAAAAAGAAACAAAGAATACAATTTATTCAAAGATCAAAAGGTCATTCAGCTATCAAAATTACTAAGCCTAAAAGAAGCCCACTCGACCAACAAAACAAACCAAAAATAGAGAGTTAACCTGTGCATAAATAGCACAAGCTAAACAAACATCTGTGAACTATGAACAGGAGAACACTTGTTTAAGCAATCAACCTTCCAAGCACACAGCAACATTACTGCAAAAATTAAAGATCATTGAGCCGTGGAGATCAAAATAGAATTGTTTAAGCCCCAAAGTTAGCAAAGAATCCTGTTTAGAGTGGAATTAGGGAATTTTGCTTTGAACTCAAGGTTGCCTCTAACATCTTTCTTTATTTTTTGACAGGATTTGCTCCTTAGTTAAGATTGGGCCATTGTGGATGATAGCCTTCCTTTGGCACCAAATATAACATATAGACGATCACCATCCAATCTTACATATGGATACTGTAAGTCCCTTCCCTTTGAGGTTCCTAATAGCCCAATCCCCATAAACATGTGTCCAGAAAGATCATTAAATAAAGAAATGGCTCATGCTTTCAACACAACCCCTGCATAGCACACAAAGAGTGTCACTTGTGTAACCCCATTGGGACAACCTACCTCCAGTGGATAATTTATTCTTGATCACCAATAAGCCAATGAGAGCATGCTTTGGTATGGTAAGGTTGAACCACAAGCGCTTCCACCAGTCCACCCCCTCAGCCTTATGCCTCATATGTGGCTGCACAAGAGAAGCAACCTGACTTGGTGACGGTCCACTTAGCCTTATCCTCTTCCTTGAGATCTGTGAGACTTAATTGGCTTCAAATTATGACTAAATCCTCAGATCTAGTAGGCTTCCAAACCAAAGTTCTATATTTTAGGACTGAATCCACCTTAATTAGCCTCATAGCTAATTGCTGCATCATATATAATCCTATATATTTTTGAATTTAAGTATAAGTATTCCAACTGGGTGCCAACGATAATGCCATAGGAAGATTCTTTTCCCAAGTCTAACCCAATTTACAACAGACAGATACTGTATCTTATAGACATGTATGCCTAGAGTTTGACCTCTTGTGGCATTCATTCTTAAGACACACAGAATGTGGCACAAAAGAATATATTGAACCATGATTTTTAATGCTTCCATGTATACGTGCAAGCAACAAAGAGAGTCAGAGAGATTTGCATTAGAAAAAATAGCTTAATGAACAGAATGGTAAAAAAATAAAAACTACAAAGAACTCAAAAATCATGAAAAACGATTGATATTGGAAAGTATATATAGTAACTAGTAACAAGGCTTCTTTTGTCAATCGCTTCACACCTGCTGAGCAAAACATAATTAGAATACGATTGTTTTTCTTTGAGGCTTCTTCTGCCAATCGCTTTTTTTGCCTTCGGCACTTGTATAAAACTCCATCAATCCATTAGCATCAACATTTGAACGTTGAATGGAGAAGTAGACGCTTCCGTATTAAGTAACTAAGTATACGGGTGCAACTAGGCGTGAACACGGTCCATCATATAAGCCCATCAGACAATTTGTTTTCAAAATCCATCTACAATAAAATCCATTCCAAGATGTATTTCATAATCCACTACCTACACTGAAGTTTGACCCAGCTCAATCAGCCCAATCCAGCCAATGAATACTGAATACACCGTTTCTAACTTAATAAATTTGTATTCACAATCCAGCCAGTGAAACTCACATTTCAACTTTCAAACACAAGCTTGCATTTTATTATGTTTTAGGGAATTTAGGGATTTTTCACGTAAGACACACATATTGTACTGTTGTTTTTCAAAATGCTTTGTGTGCAATCTGGGATGCTAAAAGTAACAGCGTATAAAGATCTACTGAATTTTTCTTAATATAAGTTATAACCATATATATTTCTTTGCGCTGAAAAAACAATGTGGTTTACTGTCATGAAAAGTAAAAATAGCCTTGCCTAAGAAAATGGAATTGAATGGAATTGAAGGATCACAAGGGAATGGAAAGGAATGAAATTAAGTAACCTTAATTAGATGTTTTAGAATAAAGGAATAGAAATGAATGAAAATAAATAAAATATAAGTATTCTTGTTTTAAGAGTAACATAGAAGGAATGAAATATAATCATTTTATGACAATATTACTATTAGACCTTTATTTTAAAATAAAGGATAGAATATATAGGGGTATTTTGGAAGTTTTAGTAAAAAATTCATTAAATCTAATTTCATTCCCTCCCATTCCTCCCAGTTTCAAGGAGAAAGAAAATTTGAGGTTTTAAGGAAATAGAGAGGAATAAGTGTTCCCTCCTACCCATTCCATTTACTCTCACTTAAACTCCCAAATAAGGGAATGGACTTTCTATTCCCTTCATTAAAACTCCAAACAAGAGAAGGGAAGATTATCAAGGTTTTCAAACCCGGACCGTTTATTGAACCGTAAAAGGGAGAGGTTCAAGGTTTTTGAGGTCCGACCGAGGTCGAACCGGGGTTGAACCGTGATGACGTCATAATTAATTTAATAATTATTTAAATATAAATAAATATATTAAATTTGTAAATATTAGCAAAATTTACTAAAAATATCTTTAAAATTGAAACAAAATACATAAAATAATACATTATAAGGTTAATAAAAAATAGTACAACATAAATAAGCATAAAAATAAGTTTTTATAATAATCCTTTAAGAGAAATCATTTCAATTAACTAAAAATGACTTTTAAAATAAATTCATAAATTGCATAGGTATTATTCTTAAATAAAAAGTTAATTTAGTAATATTTAATATGTTGAGAAAGATTACATAGAAGTTTAGAAACTATAAATCATGTAAATTTAATATAAATTTAATAATATTGCATATTAGCTCCCAAAGGGAGCACTTGGTCTGTTGGTCAAGGCTTCAGTCTTACTTTCAAGGTGTGAGAGCTCAAGTTCAACCCCTGGCAGCTGCATTTTTCTTTATTTTTCTCTATTCCATGACCGGTTCAACCGGTCTACGGTTCGGCCGGTTTTCCCGGTCCAACCCCGGTTCGTCCGGTTCCCTCACAAAGCCCCAATACCCGGTTCTGGGGTCTTAAAAAACCGGAATCCCTTCCGGTTCCCGGTTCTCCCGGTCGGACCGCCCGGTCCGGTCCGGGTTTCTCAACTATGAAGATTATTCTAAAATTATTCTTTTCATTCCATTCCATTCCTTCCTCACAAATGAGGCCTAATGGAAATTGGAAACTAGTACGTGAACTATGCTAGTTTAAAAAACAGATGTGAGATTAGGGAGCAAAGGAAACTACAAATTCAAGAAAAAAAAAAAAAAAAAAAACCAAACAAAACAAAACAAAGCAAAACAAAACAAAAAAAAAAAAAAAACAAAACAAAACAAAGGGGTAAGCCTTGATAAAAGGGAAAAGACAAAAAGTGAAAACGTGGAGTGATCCAAGAAATATAGGAGAGTTGAAGACTTGAAGCAATTCACTGAATACTCAGTTTAAAAATCAACTGGAGAGTGATAAAAATATATTTTTACTGAGTTGTCTAATTTTGTCTTTGATTAATAAAATGAAATAAGTTTCATGAAGCCTAATTAGTCTTTTGTCATTGAATAAGAAATTAGTGATTGCACTCCTTTTAACACCAAAGCTCAATTACTAGCTCTTGTTATAGATTTAAAATACTATTGTATCTATAATAATAATAATAATAATAATAATAAGCAAAAAGAAAGGGGAGGTATTAAAAAAATGAGTAAATACCTAACACAATTGGAGCCCCTTTGTTGAGAAACGGGCTTCAAACGACTAATATCACAATGATTTGGCCCTGCCCCACCAATTATTTATCTTTCAAACACTTCTCACCAAGCCCACCCCAACACCAATAATAGCTAATGGAAAATACTAGATTTACAAAGTTTGATATTGCAATGGGTTTGGCCGTGCTCCACCATCAATTAACCCTCCAAACACTTCTTACCAAACCCACCCTTTAATAACTAATGGAAAATACTAGATTTACAAAGTTTGATATTGCAATGGGTTTGGCGGTGCTCAACCTCAATTTACCCTTCAAACAATTCTTACCAAACCCACCCCAACACCAATAATAACTAATGGAAAATACTAGATTTACAAAGTTTGATATTGCAATGAGTTTGGCCGTGCTCTACCATCAATTTACCCTTCTAACACTTCTTACCAAACCCACCCTAACACCAAAAATTACTAATGGAAAATACTAGATTAACAAAGTTTGATATTGCAATGGGTTTGGTTGTGCTCCACCATCAATTTACCCTTCAAACACTTCTCAGCAAACCTACCCCAACACTAATAATAACATATAGAAAATGCTAGATTTATAAATTATTTTAAATTATTTTATACAAATTGTTGATGATGTAAGTGATTATTAATAAGTGAAATAGTGATAATAGTTTATGACCGATTGTTGTAAAATAATTTGTGACAATAACATTACTAAAAACAGAAACTGTCACAATTTTTATCGATTGCTCTAATCCCAGCTAGTGACAATCAATTTTGACATAAATCAGAATCCCAAATCGAAGTTTAGTGGACGTAAATTGTACTTTGTTTTACGGTAGTGACTAAACCGGCACTGCCAATTCGAGTGAGGTTTATATTCTTAATTTATATAGTTAATTATTCTACTTTTATTTTCTTGCAAGCACATTAATTTATTAATACTAACTCCTAGAAAATTTTATCAATTGAAGATAGTATCACATGTGTATATATATATATATATAATGCACTATAACATTTAGCAAAAAAAAAAAAAAAAAGCATTACAACTCTACAAGAGTGTAGAGTAGCCAAACTTTCACTTGCTTGAGCTTAAAACAAGGCAGGAAAATGTTTGTGTGGGTCAGCATTTTAAAAACGTACAATTTAATGCTATGTCTAAAATATTTTCACAACAAATTTTATGTGACAGATTGTTCCTTACTGTTATTAATAGAAAAAAATAATTTTAGTTATGGATTCAAATTAATAACCTAGCAACTAAGTTTTGTTGTGAAAATATTGTAAAAATGTTGTGGATATAGGACTTCACTATTATATACAAAAAATTAAAAAATGTACCCATTTGAGCATAAAAAGTGGTACTCAAAGTTTTCTAGGCATGTTGAATCTTGCAAAATGGAAACACAGCTTTCATGTTAATCCTGGTTGAACTTGACAGGTTCTCATATGAGAACCCTAGGTGATTCCCATCAATTGCCACAAATGCCATAGCTTAGCTTTCGTTCCAACTAATCCCAAAATTATGGACATAATTACGTCTAATTCTACTTAAGATTAAGTAACAAATCCAACTAATTTAATGCATTACCCTCTTCTTCCTTCCATTTCCTCATACCATATACACCGTTGTTTTAAAAGTCTAAAGCAAACTATTAAAACATTCCTAATGCCATGCATTAAATCTCATGTTCACAATAGTCATTCAACAAAGACCAATACTAGAACATGTTGGGTTTTGTGGAGCCTAGTTTATATTTGATCCGGTTGACGACCCGACTCGACCCGAATAATGTTGCGTGGTTTTTAATGGGAGATTTTATGAGGCTTAGTCCATGGAGCGGAGGCTTGGGCCGATAGGCCCAAGCCAGAGCGCTCATGAACAAAAACCGTTTTTTAGTTTTTGTGCGCAGGATATAAAAAACCTTTTTTTTTTTTTGTAATTAGGGTTTTGTCTTGTTGTAGTTTTTTGAGAAAGCAAAAAAAAAAAAAAAAAAAAAAAAAAAAAAAAAAAAAAAAACATTGTAGCCGCACTCTGTATTTTTCCCTGATAATAGTGAAATCCCTGCAACTCTGTGGACGTAGGCAAATTGTCGAACCATGTAAATATTGTCTTGTGCGTGTGATTGTTTTTCTTTGGTGTTTGTTTTCTCTTTTTTTTTTTTTTTTTTTTTATTTCTCACAGGTTGGGAATTTCGGGTTAAATTCCCTTCAACTGGTATCAGAGCCCAGGGTTAGGTTTAAGTGGGAGCAATGGCAGAGGAAGCAGGAAAGGTGTCTGGAATAGAAAAGTTCGATGGCACAGACTTTAGATTTTGGAGGATGCAAATCAAGGATTATCTTTATGGGAAGAAGTTGCATCTGCTACTTCTAGGGGAAAAACCTGAGACTATGAAGGCTGAAGAATGGGCTCTTCTTAACAGACAGGTACTGGGAGTTATCAGGTTAACTCTGTCTAGACCTGTTGCACACAATGTCGTAAAGGAGAAGACTACAGCAGATCTGATGAAGGCTCTGTCTGGTATGTATAAAAAGCTATCAACAAACAATAAGGTGCATTTGATGAAGAAACTGTTCAATCTGAAGATGGCAGAAAACGCATCAGTAGCATAACATCTGAATGAATTTAACACTATCACAAATCAATTGTTGTCTGTAGAAATTGATTTTGATGATGAGATTCGTGCACTGATCGTTTTGGCTTTGTTAGGTTCTAAAGATTAGGAACTAATGTATTTAGAACTTCAATTTGTATGTTGGCAAACCATGATCAAAACAATGTTGAGTCGTGTGTTAGACTTGCTCAAAGTATAGGTCTTATTGTAAAGTTGGAATCGAGTTTTTATGCAGAAGTACTGTTCACTTTCTGTATGACTCGATCGATCGAAAATTAGACTCGATCGATCGAAAATCGTGCAGAACGTTTTTCTGCAGAAAATTCCAACTCAGCCCAAGCCCGTTTTAATGTATAGGGTTTTATGTTTTGCCCTAAGTATATAAGGGAAAACCCTAGCCACGTTTTTAGAGTTCTGTTTTGCTGTGTTTGTGAATCTCTCTGTGAGATCTAGAGGTGTTTACCTTCACATACACTTAGGGTTTACAAACTTGAGATTTATGTCAAGAGTTGTGTAGATCGTTACAGTTGCAGAATCAAGAGAACACAAAGATATACAAGCAGGTGCGCTTGTGGATTTGTTGAAGAATTCCGGAAAGAAGGAGTCTGTGGATCTCGGAGCTATCATGGGGTCATGGTAGTAAGTTTCCTACACTCGGGTAGCAATAAGATGTTAGTGGTCTAAGTCTATTGTGTAAACTTCAATTCTTTCATAGTGGATTCAGTTTACCTTGAGGATAGCTAGGTCAAATCCTCCCCAGGTTTTTACCGGTGTGGTTTCCTGGGTCATCAGATCTTTGTGTTGTTTATTTTTCCGCTGCTTTGTTATTTTTGCTTAATTGTGTTAACCTAGTTTTAATTAAATTACCTAAGTTAATAACTTGGCTAATTCTCTAGGTTAATCTGTTGGGTTTAAGGGGTCTAAACGAACTGACAGGCTTCTTTGCCAAATAGTTGGGAGGCAATGAGGATGGCAGTGAGCAATTCTACAAGAAAGGAAGAGCTGAAGTACAATGATATACGAGATCTAATTCTGGCTGAGGAGATTCGCAAAAGAGATGCAGGTGAAACCTCAGGATCTGGTTCTGCCCTAAACCTTGAGACAAGAGGCAGAGGTAATGACAGAAATTCAAATCGAGGCAGATCAAAATCCAGAAATTCTAATTGGAACAGAAGTAAATCTAGATCAGGCCAACAAGTACAATGCTGGAACTGTGGGAAAACAGGTCACTTTAGAAGGCAATGTAAAAGTCCTAAGAAGAAGAATGAAGATGATTCTGCTAATGCTGTAACAGAAGAGGTACAGGATGCATTACTTCTTGCAGTAGACAGTCCACTTGATGATTGGGTTTTAGACTCAGGATCTTCATTTCATACCACTCCACATCGAGAAATCATATAGAATTATGTTGCTGCTGATTTTGGTAAGGTGAATTTGGTTGATGGTACAGCCTTGGATGTTGTGGGTATGGGAAACGTCCATATATTGCTGCCCAATGGGTCTGTTTGGTTACTGGAGAAGGTTCGACATATTCCTGACCTGAGGAGGAATCTGATTTTTATTGGACAACTTGATAATGAAAGGCATGCAATACTATTTGTTGGTGGTACTTGGAAGGTTACAAAGGGAGCCAGAGTATTGGCTCGTGGAAAGAAGACTGATACTCTATATATGACCTCAAGTCCAAGAGACACAATTGCAGTTACTGAAGCAAGTACTGATACAAGCCTATGGCACCGCAGACTTGGTCACATGAGTGAGAAAGGGATAAAGATGCTGCTGTCAAAAGGAAAACTACCAGAATTGAAGTCCGTTGATTTTGACATGTGTGAAAGCTGCATCTTGGGAAAGCAGAAAATGGTGAGCTTCTTGAAAATTGGCAGGACACCGAAGGCTGAAAAATTGGAGTTAGTGCACACTGATTTGTTGGGGCCTTCACCGGTTGCATCCCTTGGAGGTTCAAAGTACTACATCACGTTCATTGATGACTCAAACAGAAAGGTATGAGTTTATTTTCTGAAAAATAAATCTGATGTATTTGAAACTTTTAAGAAGTGGAAGGCCATGGTTGAGACAGAAACATGTTTGAAAGTAAAATGTTTGAGGTCAGATAATGGAGGAGAGTGCATAGATGGAGGGTTCAGTGAGTATTGTGCTGCACAAGGAATTAGGATGGAGAAGACCATTCCTGGGACACCACAGTAGAATGGTGTGGTTGAGCGCATGAACAGAACTCTCAATGAGCGTGCTAGGAGTATGAGGTTGCATGCTGGACTACTAAAAACTTTTTGGGCTGATGCTGTTAGCACTGCAGCTTACCTGATAAACCGAGGGCCATCAGTTCCCATGGAGTTCAGACTTCCTGAGGAGGTTTGGAGTGGTAAAGAGGTAAAGTTTTCACATTTAAAAGTTTTTGGTTGTGTTTCTTATGTTCATATTGATTCTGATGCTCGTAGTAAACTTGATGCAAAGTCTAAAATATGTTTTTTATTGGCTATGGTGATGAGAAATTTGGCTATAAGTTTTGGGATGAGCAAAACAGGAAAATCATCAGAAGTAGAAATGTGATATTTAATGAACAAGTTATGTACAAAGACAGGTCGACTGTAGTGTCAGATGTTGCAGAGATAGATCAAAAGAAATCTGAGTTTGTCAACTTAGATGAATTGACTAAAAGTACTATCCAGAAAAGGGGTGAAGAGGATAAGGAGAATGAAGATTCACAAGTAGGCCAGAGTACACCTGTAGCTAAAGTCCGCAGATCTTTCAAGATCATTAGACCTCCACAGCGTTATTCACCCACTCTAAATTATCTCCTGTTGACTGATGGTGGTGAGCCAGAGTGTTATGAAGAAGCCTTGCAGGATGAAAATTCAAGTAAGTGGGAGTTAGCCATAAAGGATGAGATGGATTCCTTATTAGGGAATCAGACATGGGAATTGACTGAATTGCCCATAGGAAAGAAGGCTTTGCACAACAAGTAGGTATACAGAATAAAGAATGAGCATGATGACAGCAAGTGCTACAAGGCGAGATTAGTTATCAAAGGGTTCCAGCAGAAGAAGGGCATTGACTACTCAGAGATATTTTCTCCAGTTGTGAAGATGTCAACAATCAAATTGGTACTGGGAATGGTGGCTGCAGAAAACTTACATCTTGAGCAGTTAGATGTGAAGACGGCATTCCTTCATGGTGACTTGGAGGAAGACATTTACATGATTCAGCCAAATGGGTTCATTGCTCAGGGACAAGAGAATCTAGTCTGCAAACTGAGAAAGAGCTTGTATGGCCTAAAACAAGCTCCAAGACAGTGGTACGAGAAATTTGATAGCTTTATGCATAGAATTGGGTTCAAAAGATGTGAAGCTGATCATTGTTGCTATGTTAAGTCTTTTGACAATTCTTACATCATTTTACTGTTGTATGTGGATGATATGTTCATTGCAGGGTCTAGCATTAAGGAGATTAATAATCTAAAGAAACAATTGTCAAAACAGTTTGCAATGAAGGATTTGGGAGCTGCAAAGCAAATCCTTGGTATGAGAATCATTAGAGACAAGGCTAATGGTACATTGAAGCTTTCACAGTCAGAGTATGTGAAGAAAGTTCTCAACAGGTTCAACATGAATGAAGCTAAACCAGTGAGCACACCCTTGGGTAGTCATTTCAAACTAAGCAAGAAACAGTCACCGAAGACAGAAGAAGAAATGGACCATATGAGCAAGGTACCTTATGCCTCAGCTATTGGCAACTTGATGTATGCTATGGTGTGTACAAGGCCAGACATTGCACATGCAGTGGGAGTTGTGAGCAAATTCATGAGTAGTCCTGGAAAGCAGCATTGGGAGGCAGTTAAGTGGATTCTGAGATATCTGAGGGGTTTATCAGATACATGTCTTTTAACCACTAAAATGGATTAATATATATATATAGATAAAAGTGAGAGAGAGAGAGAGAGAGAGAGAGAGAGAGAGAGGGAGGTTTATTTTAAATAGTGTGTTATGTCTAATGTTGGCAAACTGTAGAGTTGGACACCAGATAGTGGCATCCTCATAATAATAGTTGAAATAGTCGAATGAAAAAATAAAAGCATTAAAATTTAAAAAAAGCTCTTACGTACACGTCCAGGCCAAAATAGACTTTTACTCCTTTCTCACAAATTTTACAGTAAAATGCTCCATGTCTGAAACTAATTAGGGAAATGCTCTTATTTTGAAACTCGATTTTCTAAAAATTGAGTTCTAAATATAAATCTCGATTTTTGGAACATCGAGTTATAGCGAACGCAAACTTAGGATTTTTTTTTTTTTTTGGAACTCGAGTACCATGTAAAGTACTCGAGTTCCATAAACTCGAGTTCCACTTGAAATTTTTCAAGGAACTCGAGTTCCAATAACTTGAGTACTTCACATGGTACTCGAGTTCATGGAACTCGAGTACTTTACATGGAACTCGAGTTCTAGATTTTTTTTTTTTTTTTTTAATTTTTCAGTTTGCTAAAACTCAATTGTCCAAAAATCGAATTTTAAATTGAAACTCGATTTTTAGATAATCGAGTTTCAAAACATGGACATTTTCCTAATTAGTTTCAGATATAGGGCATTTTGCTGAAAAGTTTTGGGAAAAGGGGCAAATACTTATTCCACAAATACAACAAAATTTTTTAACATTTTTGTAATGAGCTGATATGTCAACTCATTGATATAGGTCAAAATAAAACAAAATAAAAATTATAATAAGATCCATCATAACTCAAAATAAAAATATTGTAAAAATATTATGAAATATTTTTATGCCCGTGAAAAGAAAAGACAAATAAGATCAGTCACGTTATGCTTCAAAAACAGGACCAGAAATATCCTTCGAGGAGGTCTACATATAATAAGTCCTATCTGATTGAGATATGTTCTTATGAATGGATACTAATTTGTAAATATATGGTGTTATGTGATATGCATTGTGCCAATTGTTACTTTCAAAGCTGCATGCTGTATTGACTATTTAGACTGCATATATGTGACGGTTTATTATTCAAAATTTTATGTCAATGGGAATGTGAAAGTAATTCATCACCGTACTGTTTAACCACATCAAGTTCAGTTCATTCTATTTGCTATTGAAAATTCGTCATATGTTCCATGAAAATCTCGTAGTTTTAGTTCTGCATATGGATATCTTAGTTCGTATAACTTGGTTGATCGAGTAGCACCCTATCTATTTACATTTCTCGAAGATTTCTCCAAAAACACAATAATATACCAAAGTTAAAATTAATAAATATACAATAAAACGAAAAGAAAGCGAAGGTCAGAGGAGGAGACAGGAGAGTGAGTAAATACCTAAACACTTCAAGACTTTGAATATTGCAATGGATTTGGTCTTGCCCCACTATCAATTTACCATTCATACAATTTTTACCAAACCCACTAGAACATCAATAATGAAAAACACTACCAACGTTCTAATCACGGCCAGTGAAAAGTAATTTTGACACAAATCAGACAGTAGTGTTAACCGCAATGGCTTCTCTACCCACGTCAACTGAGGTTTGTTATCTTAATTTCCATAATTAATTTTTTTGCTTTTACTTTCTTGGAATGACATTATTGATATATTAACCTTAAAAAAATTTACTAATTGATGCCAAACTTTTGCTTGCTGAGATCTATAAAATGAAAATGGTATAATTATATTCTTAGGTTTACATTGTACAATCAATGTAAGATTTTTTTTTTTTTTTTTTTTTTTTAGTAAATGTAAGATTTACAATATATAAACAAGAAGGGTACAATATTGTACATATTCATAAAAAAAATGTGTTATGTTATAGACTTTGGTTTAGTTAATATATACAACTTAAACTAATAATTTTTCTAAAATTTTATCAAATGAAAATACCATCTATTTTACTTTTTTGGACTTATTTGACAAATAGTATAAAGGTACTAATAACATCTTCAAGGGTGAGACCCAAACTGAAACAGAGAAGTGTTGTACATGTACAACACTCTTCTGTTGTAAAATATTTTACATTTTTGGAGGCATTTGATAAAATAGTACTAAGGTACTTCGACAGTGCAAGCACCCAATGACCCAAACTTAACCCTCGAGCCTGTACTTATAGAGTTATTTAAGATTTAAGAGTACAAATTTCTGTGTCTTGCTCTGCTTTGCACTAATATTTCACCAGCTTCATGCTAGTCCAACCAATGATGCTTCATGACAACCCCCAATTGAATAAAAAGAGAGAATCAACCAATGGCAAATGACCAATTTCATGAACGTGTTGATTTCTTTGCTCCACGGCCTATGCACGTTAACTAGAGGTTTGTTCCCTTTCACTTTTTATTTATTTATTATTATTATTTTTTTTTTTTTTTACTGGACTGCTTTCACATTTCATTTATTTATTTATCAATTTACTAATACTAGTAAGTTTCAGTTAGCTCAACTGATAAAGTCTTTGATGGTTGAATAAGAGATCCGGGATTCAATCCCCGCCTACATCAAAAATTGAATAGCGTCTTGATTTGATAATAAAGAGTTATTATTTGGAGTAGACGTCATACTTTGAAACCCTCTAAAAAACAACCTTATTACGCAAATGATTTTTTTTATGTCATAACTAAGAGAGTCTATCTATATCTATATATTACTAAAACCTGAAGCATAGTGTTTAATGTTACTGCTCTCATTTTGCACCACATTAGCTATCACATCACTTTTTTTTTAAATAAAATTTATCCTACAATTTTTAAATAGTTTTTACAAATTTCAGCCTTATAAATGCAGCCCACTACTTATTTATTTACTTCTACTATTACCCTATAATAAATCCAACCCACTACTTATTTATTTGCTTCTACTATCACCCTATAATAAATCTATATAATTAATCTAGCTTACCTCTTATTTATTTAGTTCCACTATCAAGCTCAACCCAAAGCCTTTTCAGTTCAACTTTAGAGTTTTGTGTGAGCTTTTTCAGCTTAAAAATAATAATAATAAATAAATATATGTTGAAGCCTTTCAAGTTTTAAGGGTTTTTTTTTTTCAATTTTCTTATAATTGTTTTTAACATTTATTTTTTTTAATATTTACACTTTTCCAACCTTTCTCTTTCCTTTACCATTTCATCTCACCACTACTTCTTCAATCTTTCTCCCTCCTTTTCCTTTTCATCTCCCCACTACCCTCTACATTAATATCATTCTTCCTCTTTCCTTTCATCTTTCTTTATTTTTGTATATTCTTATTCACACCCTCTTACTATAAATTTGTCACTATCTCTTCTATCCTATGCATAGTTTTCCCTCACAAAAAAAATGGTTCTCTCTCTCTCTCTCTAAATTTTTTGGTGGATTTTTTTATTTTTCTTGCATCTCTACTTTAAGTTGATAATTTTTTGTATTCTTTGAAATTCTATTTTGGGTTAATACTATTTAGTTTTGTTTTTTAAATTATTGTTTTTTTTTTAATTCTCTTTGACTGTTTTTAGCTCAAAGAAGGAAAAAAAAACAAACAAACAAACAAAATGTTGAAGCCTTTCAAGCTTTAGGGGTTTTTTTTTTTTTTTTCCTTTTCAATTTTCCTATAATTGTTTTTAACATTTATTTTTTTAATATTTACACTTCTCCAACTTTTCTCTCTCCCTTACCATTTCATCTCCCCACTACTTCTTCAATCTTTCTCCCTCCCTTATCTTTCATCTCCCTACTACCCTCTACATTAATATCATTCTTCTTCTTTTCCTTCATCTTCCTTTATTTTTGTCTTTTTTTATTCACAACCTCTTACTATAAATTTGTCACTATCTCTTCTATCCTATGCATAGTTTTCCCTCACAAAAAAAAAAAATAGTTCTCTCTATCTCTAAATTTTTTGGTGGATTTTTTATTTTTTATTTTTCTTGCATCTCTATTTTAAGTTGATAATATTTTGTATTCTTTAAAACTCTATTTTGGGTTAATGCTATTTAGTTTTGTTTTTTAAATTATTGTTTTTTTATTTTTATTTTTTATTCTCTTTGATTGTTAAATGTTATCCTATTGCATTCTAAAGAATCAAATATAGCATATAAAAATATAATATTATTCTATTACATAGCATGATTTGGATAATTTGGTATTTATTCTGTTACATATCATGATTTTTTATAGTGTTCAATTTAGATGTTAAACTACGAGACTTTACTAATTTTTTTTTTTTTCTAATCCTTTGTAGTGGACAAAGTACTTTTAATAGTTGTATTAGAAGTACTCTATAATTCCATTCATTTAAAGAAAAGCAAAGATTAGCCAAACGAAAATAATCGGATAGGTGACAAATTTTAACTTTTCCAATCTTATTTTAATTATTAGTATTTTATAACAATGCATGTATAGAAATTTAATTCTAAAATTTTTCTAATTATTGTTTATTTGATAATATGTTTTAGGTGGCCGAAATTATAATTTCTACAAAGACAATAACCTTAATAGATTATTAAAAACAAAATTTTATCCTAATATTAGTTCAATTAATCATTGTTAAGTTTTATTATTATTTTTTTTTTTAGTTTACATTTTTTTGGTATTTTGGACTGTTGTTATATTACATTTATGATTGTTCCTATAATAAATAAAAATATAATTAAAAAATACATTACTCATTATTAGATAAGTTTAAATTGTAAAATAAAAAATTTTAATAAAACTACCATAAAAATAATTATCACGCACAATGCGCGGGTTTGCGGCTAGTATATAATACAGACTTGTAATCACCTCTACCTTGCACTAAAATTTCACTAGTTTCCTGCCTGTTCAAACCAATGAAGCTTCACAACCTCAATTTTCCTGCATTATGCTCTACATTCCTTCATATCATTATACTCTTTACTGTAACTCTTCTATGCTTGCAACCTGCTACTTCTACCACTCTAACAAATGAGAATGATCGTTTGGCTTTGCTCAAATTTAAAGAATCCATTGCTGATGACCCATATGGAATCTTGAGCTTATGGAATGATTCTATCCAGTTTTGTAACTGGTATGGAGTTACATGTGGCTGCCGCCATCGAAGACTCACAGCTTTGGAACTACAAGGCCATAATTTGTGTGGAACAATTACACCTTACATTGGAAACCTTACCTTTCTTAGGGCCACCGACCTAGGAAATAACAGTTTCTATGGTAAAATTACAAAGAAAGTTGGTCATTTGTTCCAACTGCAACATCTCAACATTCAAAATAATACGTTGGGAGGAGAAATTCCAGCTAGCTTGGCCAATTGCACCAAACTTAGGGTGATGACCATAGCGTGGAACAAACTTATTGGGACAATCCCTAGGGAGCTTGGCTCTTTGTCAAAGCTTCTTTATTTTCAGGTTGCTGCAAACAATTTGACAAGAGCATCTTTCATTGGGAAATCTTTCATTTCTCGAAATTTTTTCGGCATCCTATAATAATTTAGAGGGAAGTATTCCAGAGAGCATAGGCCTTTGGAAAGCTTATCATTTTTTGCAGTTGGAGTCAATAAACTGAACGATATGGTCCCCTCCTCTCTCTACAATTTATCATCTATCAGCGCATTAGGATTTGAAGTCAACCAACTTAGCAGGGCTCTTCTAGCAAACATAGGCCTCACTCTTCCTAATCTCAAAGTATTTACACTTGGTGATAATAAATTCTATGGGCCAATCCCTGGTTCATTATGTAATGCATCTAAGCTTCAAAAAATTGACATACCCCAAAACAACTTTATGGGATCAGTTCCATCTAATTTGGGATTTCTACTAGATCTTAAATTGCTACATCTAAGTAAGAATAAATTAGGAAGAAATTTGAACTTCTTAATGTCTTTAACAAACTGTAGCAAAATGGAATTGCTAACATTTGCAATAAACCAGTTTGAAGGTGTTTTGCCCGATTCTATTGGCAACTTGTCAAGTGTCAACACAACTTCATTTATTGTATTTAGGAGGCAACCAAATATCTAGCTTGATTTCTACAGCGTTGCAAAATCCTATCAACTTAATTAGCTTGGGCATGGAGGAAAATTTTTTCATAGGTGTGATACCTGCTTGTTTTGGGAAATTTTTGAAGATGCAGGGATTGTATTTATCAAGGAACAAATTGTCAGGGCAGATTCCAAGCTCCATTGGTAACCTCACTCAATTGGTTGAATTCAACCTTTGTCAAAACAATTTAGAAGGAAGCATACCTCCAAGTATTGGAAACTTCCTAAGTTTGCAACAATTGGATGTTTCAAAAAATTACCTCAATGAAGTCAAACCTCAGCAGGTTTTTTCTATTCTCTTTGTCACTATTACTGAATTTATCCTACAACTCATTTAGTGCCAAATTTCTTGTAGAAGTTGGCAATTTGAAAAATATTAATTCTCTAGATGTCTCTGAAAACACGGTGGAATTCTCACAACAATTGGAAATTTATTGAATTTAGAAAACCTCTACTTGCAAGGGAATTCCTTTGAAGGAATCATACCTTCATCCATGGCTTATTTAAAAGGTATTGAAATTTTGGATGTTTTGTGAAACAACTTATTAGGATTTATTCCAAAGGGTCTAGAGAAACTTCTATTTTTAAAATCCTTGAACATTTCATTCAATGATCTTGAGGGCCCACTACCAACTATTGGAGTTTTCAAAAATGTAGATGCAATATCAATTATAGCAAACAATAAGCTTTGTGGGGGTATTCCACAATTACAACTACCAAAATTCCCCAAAGTTACAAAATCAAGAAAGTCTCTTGCTTCTAGAACCATAGTCACAATTTTTTGTGTGGTTGCATGTCTCCTTTAGCCTTCTTGTTTCATCATTTCTTGTTCTTTATTGGAGGAAAAAATATAAAACAAAACCATCTTCTATAGTCTCAAAGACAGATCTCCTTTCAACAATTTCCTACAAAGTGCTTCATTGAGAAACTAAAGGATTTTCTCTCAACAATTTGATTGGATTAGGTAGTTTTGGATCAGTTTACAAAGGAGTTCTTAATCAAGAAGAAATGTTAGCTGTAGTAAAAGTCCTATACCTTCAAACTAAAGGAGCTACCAAGAGTTTTGTGGCGAAATGCAATGTCTTAAGAAATGTTCGGCACCGAAATTTTGTGAAGATCATAACATGCTGCTCTAATATCAAGTATAATGGCGATGAATTTAAAGCTCTTGTATTTGAATTCATGACAAATGGGAGCTTAGATATGTGGCTACATCCAATAACAGATTGCGAAAATCAATCAAAAAATTTGAGCTTTCTTTAAAGAATAATTATTGCAATTGATGTGGCTTTGTTATTAAATTATACGTACAATCATTGATAGCAACAAATCATACATTGTGATTTAAAGCCAAGCAATATTTTTCTCGATAGTGAGATGATTGCTCATGTAAGCGACTTTGGTTTAGCAAGACTCCTCACAAGCACCAATGATTCTTTCCAGAAGTGTACTAGTACAATTGGGTTAAAAGGATCTATCGGCTATGTTGCTCCAGGTATAACCTCTCTTATTTAGTTTTAAATCCTTAACAATCCTATAATATGTTGCTTTTCTCTTTGTCACTTTATCAAAAGATAAGAATTAACTACTTGTATTTTTGAGCATATAAGCTTTTTAATATTCGTAAAATTAGTATAAACATATTAACATACTCTCTTGCTTACTATTTCTATGTCTCTTATAACAAATATTCACTTGAGTACATAGCACATAATTAATTTTACATAAAATTTCAAATAAAATAATTAATAGCAATAAAAAAAAAAAAGAGATTCATACTCTAAGAAATGCCTAAGTTAATTTGGCGATGGACATTTCGAACCTTTGGCTAAGCTTCGTATCTTCTTTGTATGCATTTATTTCAATCAAATTGAGCATGCAAAAAAAAAAAAAAAAAAAAAAAAAAAAAGATGTAATTTTGGCCCCTCGGGGTAAAGTTTCATACATTTTCCTTCCATTGTAGAAGTAATATCATATGTCATATTACTTTTCTATAGAGATTCATTTCATTTTCTTTGAATTTGCATTTTGTAAACCTTTATCCATATTTTTCATTATAGATAGAAATTTCCTAAGTTCCTTCCATTGCAGAAGTAATATCATATGTCATATTACTTTTCTATATAGATTCATTGCATTTTCTTTGAATTTGCATTTTGTAAACCTTTATCCATTTTTTTCATTATAGATAGAAATTTCCTAAGTTCCTTCCATTCCACGAGTTGTAGAGTATGGCATGGGTGGTGAGGCATCGACTGAGGAGGATTTATATAGCTATGGAGTCCTTGTGCTGGAAATGTTTATAGGAAAGATGCCCACTGATGATATGTTTAAAGATGGTCGGAATCTCCATAATTTTGTTAAGATGGCATTACCCAAAAGACTTGCTTAAGTTGTCGACCCAATGCTTTTGCCAAGAGAAGTTGAAGAGTTGGGAGTTGCAACTAGGGTAAAGATGGCAACAGAAAAAAGATGACAACGATAATGAAATTTGATGAGGGTAATTCTGTAATGTTGATGGTCACCCATGATAAGGCAAAAGGTGACAGTCCTAATGAGCGATCGTCAGCCTTACTCACGATAGACAACGACGGTGCCAAGTCTACAGCTCCATGCCAAAGCTGACGGCGGCGCCTGAAAAGACGATATAGGGAGCTAATGGGGATAAGTTGAAGGGGACACGTATGCCTTTGACAGGTTTGACGTGGCCTAGCGTGGTCTCCACGCATGCGTATATAAGGAAGCATCTTATACCCCACGCTTAACCCTAATCGAGAAGAGTCTTATTAGGAAAAGATCCCGTAAAATATGCGAGTTAAAGAGGATCTCTCCTACAAGGAAAAGACTTCTAAATCAAGGAACGAATGTTAGCCCCATGCTACTATGAAAACCCCAAGACCCTCACAAATCAAGGTACGCATAATTTACCCCAACTGTGGCACTCTAGAGTTGTGAGCATTCTCTAACTTAACCTTCGGATTGTCTTTGGCTGGTACCACACTGGTACTCTCCTAAGGTCTTCTTGTTTTGTGTTACGCAGGTGTTGTTTCGAGTGCATGAGTATCATGTGGCTTACTGACGATTTTCAGTATCATCAGTTGGTGCCGTCTGTGGGGAACACCAATCACTAGGTTTTGTGACTTGAAAGCCATACTATCATTTCCCGGACAAAGAGTTGCATGGTACTTACTCACTCGATGGCAACCAACAACAATGAAGAGCCACACACTACTACCCTTAAACGACAGGTGCAGACACTCGCTGCGGCGGTGGAGCACCTCACTAAGCAAAACCATGAAGGAAGCAAGACTAAGAGGCTAGCAGCGCTGAGGGAAGGGATCAAGAGGGGCCAGAAGGAAGCAATGCCCCGAGCAGACCAGAGCGACAAGACACAAGTCGTTCGTCAGCTGCAGATTCAGTTCCACCCCATATGGTTACAGAGATACAAATGACGAAAGAACAGATGGATTTCATGATGAACACCCTTAAAGGACGGGTGTCTAGCAATCTTGATGACCTGGTCCATCAGACTGATTCACCATTCACCGCACCCGTCAATTCATTCCTACTTCCAAAGAAGTTCCGTATGCCACAGATGGAGAGCTACGACGGATCTAAGGAGCCACTAGCCCTGATGCACCTATAGGGAGTGGCGAACGAAATTATGTGCAAGGCCTTTCCCACTACGCTAAGGGACCCGCGAGAATTCGGTTCAGCAGATTAATGCCCAACTCCATTAGCACCTTCAAGGAGTTAAGCGCCCAATTTGCCACACATTTTATCGGGAGACATAGGTACAAAAAGTCTACTGTGTTCCTAATGAACATTAAGCAACGGGAGGATGAAAAGCTGAGGTCCTACACCGTTTCAACAAAGAAGCCCTCTCTATCGATGAAGCTTACGACAAAATACTTATGGCATCGTTCACAAATGGGCTACGAAAGGGAAAGTTCCTATTTTCACTATACAAGAACGACCTAAAAACTATGTCGGATGTACTTTACAAGGCAACAAAGTACATAAGCGTAGAGGACGCATTATTGGCTCGAGAAGAAAAGCCCTCCAAGAAGAGGGAAAGATGGGAAGATGTACAGTAGGATAGGGGGCAGAAGATGGCTAGGATCGAAGAACGACAAGATGACAGGCGCTCCAAGCCCCCCACCGGGAGATTCACAAGCTTCACCCCTCTGACTGCCACGATCCAAGTCTTGATGCAAATCAAGGATGAAGGAGCCCTAACATTTCCTGACAAGCTGAAGGCAAAAGCTCTAGGGACAAGTACTGCTGCTTCCACCGTGAACACGATCATGACACGGCCGACTACTATGACTTGCAGTAGCAAATAGAGGGTCTTATCAGACAAGGAAAGTTGCAATGATTTGTCAGTAAGGCAAGAGCAGACCCGCCGCAAGAACAAGTTCCCCGACGGGAGAACAAGCGTCCAAGACCCCCAATAGGAGACATTAGAATGATTGTGAGGGGCATCGCAACCTTCGATTCGTCCAAAAAGGCCCGTAAAACTTACCTCAGGATGGTTCAGAGCATCCAGCTAATGGGCTTTGCCCTAAAGATGGCATAGATCAATAATCCCGTCATTAAATTTTCAAAAGAAGAGGCACGGCGTCTCCACCACCCGCATGACGATGCACTAGTCGTCAACATCCAGGTTGGAGACTACAATACACATTAGGTCCCGGTCGACAACGGAAGCTCTGCAGACATCCTCTACTGCCCGACATTCCAACAGATGAGGATTGACAAAGAACGGCTAATCCCGACCAATGCCCCACTCATTGGTTTCGGAGGAACTAAAGTATACCCCTTCGGTGCGATCACACTGCCAGTTACGGCTGGAGATTACCCCCAACAAATCACCAAAGATGTTACATTCCTAGTTGTCGACTGCTCGTCCACTTATAATGCCATTCTCGGATGACCAACCCTTAACTCATGGAGGGCCATGACTTCGACCTACTATTTGATGATCAAGTTCCCTACTGAGTACGGAGTAGGAGAAGTACGTGGAGATCAGGACGCTACGCGAGAATGTTACATAGCAATGATCGAGATAGACGACCATGTGCAGATAATGAGCATTGAGGAACAGCGGACGATGGCAGAGCCTGTTGAGAGACTTGAAGAAATACCACTCGACGACTCCAAGCCAAATCGAACAACACGGATTGGCACCCTCGCTAGCCCAACGGTCTGCCAAGCACTTATGTCGTTCCTAAGAGAGAATCAGGACATCTTTGCCTGGAGCCATCAAGACATGCCCAGAATCGACCCTTCAATTATGATGCACAAGTTGAATGTATCGTCTACCTTTCCATCGGTCCGTCAGAAGAAGTGGGTGTTTACCCAAGAATGAGACCAAGCCATAGCAGAAGAAGTTCGCAAGTTGCAAGAGGCAGGCTTCATCAGGGAAGTCTGCTACCCTGATTGGCTTGCGAATGTGGTGATGGTTAAGAAGGCCAAAGGGAAGTGGAGAATGTGTGTAGACTTTACAGACCTGGATAAAGTGTGCCCCAAGGACAGCTACCCCCTCTCACGGTTTGACATCCTAGTAGACTCTACGGCTCAACACCAGTTGCTGAGCTTCATGGACGCTTTTTCTGGCTATAACCAGATGAAAATGGAACCAGCCAGGGCCTCTTCTGTTACAAAGTGATGTCGTTTCGGCCTTAAGAATGTTGGCACAACATATCAAAAGCTCATAAACAAGATGTTCGCATATCAGATTGGGAGAAATGTACAAGTCTATGTAGACAACATGCTGGTAAAAGTCGAAGGAAGGACGATCATCTGGAAGATCTCAGGGAGACTTTCGACACCCTTCGCTCTTACAACATGAAGCTCAATTCGGGCAAATGCGTCTTCAGTGTGACGGCAGGAAAGTTCCTAGGGTTCATGGTGTCTCAAAGAGGTATCGAGGCCAATTTAGAAAAAATCTGAGCCATTATGGAAATGGCACCCCCGAAGAACGTAAAGGAAGTGCAGAGCCTCAACGGCAAGGTAGCCGCACTGAATAGGTTTGTGGCAAGAGCAACAAACAAGTGCCTACCTTTCTTCCGCACGTTGAAGAAATCCTTTGAGTGGACGACCGAGTGTCAGCAGGCGTTCGAGGATTTGAAGGCCTACCTCTCTTCCCTGCCGTTGCTGAGTCCCTCAAAACCAAGGGAAGAACTGTTCCTTTACTTGGCGGTATCCCCAGCCGCCGTCAGTGCAACCTTGATTAGAGAAGAAGATAAGGTACAGAAGCCCATATACTACACCAGCCGGGCACTTTGTGGCGTAGAGGAGAGGTACCCACCTATGGAAAAGCTCACCTTCGCTTTGATTACAATGGCTTGCAATCTCAAACCATACTTCCAATCCCACACGATAGTCGTCCTAACCAACAAACCCCTACGGCGGGCAATGAGCAATCCTAAAGCTGCCGGACGAATGGCACTATGGGCAATAGAGTTAAGCGAATTCAATGTATAATACCGACCACGAACTGCCATTGAGGGACAGATTGTCACTGACTTCATTGCAGAGTTCACTAATTTAGAGGGCCAAGGGGCAGAAGAATGTCCTCAGTGGATTATATACATGGACAGGTCGTCTAATAGACAAGCTGGCGGAGCTAGTACCGTACTTCGTTCTCTAGAAGGTGACAAGATTGAGTGCATGGTTCGTCTCAACTTTCCTACAACCAACAATAAAGCAGAATATGAAGCTCTAGTGGCAGGATTAGATCTCGCTAAAGCAACAGGAGCCACGAGTGCAGTTGTTCACTGTGACTCTCAAGTCATCACCAACCAAGTAAACAGTGATTACAAATGTAGGGGCGAGAGGATGAAGAAGTACCTAGAACAAGTAAAGAAGAGGGCAGACGACTTGCAGGCCAAGATTGTGTAGATTCCAAAAGAAGAAAACGAGCAAGCCAACCGTCTTGCCAAGGCTACGTCAGCAGAACACATGATCATCCCCGCCAAGGTACTTTCATTTGTCCAGCTTTCGCTATTAATAGATGACATTGATGTGCAGCAGATAGGCTCTGAAAGCAACTGGACGACACCAATAGTCTTCTACTTGAAAGATGACACAATACCAGAAAACAAGGAGACCACAAGGAAGCTGAAGGTCCAAGTAGCACGATTTGTTCTGATAAAGGATGTCTTATACAAGAGGGGCTTCTCGTGCCCGTACCTAAGATGCTTGAGCCTCGAAAAAGCGAACTATGTCATGAGAGAAGTCCACGAAGGAATCTGCGGGAACCATTCAGGGTCACGATCGCTGGTCCACAAGTTGATTCGAGTTGGGTACTACTGGCCCACTATGTAGAAGTCCAGGCATATGTCAAGACTTGCGACAAGTGTCAAAGGTTTAGCAATGTCATCAGACAGCCAACCGAAGAACTAACCCCAATGACGGCCCCGTGGCCATTCGCTCAATGGGATTTAGACATCATGGGGCCATTCCTGGTGGCAATGCGATAGCTGAAGTTCCTATAGTTGTCATAGACTATTTCATAAAATGGGTAGAAGTTAAATCCTTGGCCGCTATCACGGAGAAGAACGTGAGAAGCTCGGTATGAAGGAACATCGTTTGCAGGTATGGGATCCTTAGAGTCTTGGTCTTAGATAACAGGAAACAGTTTGACAACGACTCCTTCAGGGACTTTTGCACTCAGTTAGAAAAACAAGAACGGGATATGAAACAAAATGAAAGCAACAAAAACTTACAAGTTGAGTAGACGATCTCTTAGGGGGTGACGACCTCAAGCAATTAAAGCAAAAGTGATGAGATCAGCAAGTCGACGGAAAAAGAAAAGATTGAAGTGGCGAGCTCTCTCTCGCTCAAATCAACAATGATGAAATGTGTGGAAATGAAGAAATGTGAGATATATATATATATATATATATATATATATATATATATAGAGTAGAAAACACATGGAAGACAAAGCGACACCCTCGTCCAGAAACGTGGCCAATTAGCTCGCGCCACGTGTCCAAGCATTTAATAAAGTCTGCTTGAGGAATCACTCATAAATGCCCTTTCTTTTCCCTAGAACAAGTAATAAAAACTATAAAGCTAACTCCATAACCCGACAGTCAAAGCTGACGGGGCTATGGAGTAGGGGGCAGCTGATAAAGGTATTCTGTAATGTTGATGGTCACCCATGACAAGGCAAAAGGTGACGGTCCTAATGAGTGGTTGTCAGCCTCACTCATGATAGACAACGACGATGCCAAGTCTACAGCTCCACCCTGAAGTTGATGGCAGCGCCTGGAAAGACGATATAGGGAGTTGACGGGGATATGCTGAAGGGGACACGTAAGCCTTTGACAGGTCTGACGTGGCCTATCATGGTCTCTACGCATGCGTATATAAGGAAGCATTTTGTACCCCACGCTTAACCCTAATCGAGAAGAGTCCTATAAGGAAAAGATCTTGTAAAATATGCGAGTTAAAGATGATCTCTCTTGCAAGGAAAAGACTTCTAAATCAAGGAATGAAGGTCATCCCCATGCTAATATAAAAACCCCAAGACCTTCACAAATCAAGGCACGCATAATTTACCCCAGCTCTAGCACTCTAGAGTTGTGAGCATTCTCTGACTTAATCTTCGGAGGGTCTTTGTTCCGGTACCACACCGGTACTTTTCTAAGGTCTTTTTGTTCTGTGTTGCGCAGATGTTGTTTCGAGCGCATGAGTATCGTGTGGCTTACTAACGATTTTCAGCATCATCAAAATTGAAGTAGAAGAAACTAATAATATTAAGGACTCTAGGCATGTTGATGCTGACATGCAAACGTGCTTACTCTTAATTCTTAACTAGTGATTTCATTAGTTTGGGGATCTGCAGAGACAAACCGAGTAGAGCTCAAGTATGGGTATTTAGTTTTCATTATAAGACTATGTTAAGTTGTGTGTCCTATTCATTTACTTTGATTTCATTCAGTCCCCAAATACTTCTATTAAAAAAGCATGGAAATTTTATGTTGACCTTTTTATTAATTTTGAGTAGATTATCCTAGCTAATTGTAAAATTGGATTTTCATTTCTCATTCATGATCAAAATACTAAATAGAAATTGTCATCTTATTAAAATCCACAACCTTCTTGTAATAATTCCTATCCCTTTTCTTATGTTATCAAGGTTTAAAATGGGGAGCTAACAAATTTTTTTTTTCTTTTTTCTTTTTTTCTTTTTTTTTTGTGAATTGCGGAGATATGAAACAAATAGAAGAAATTAAATGTCTTGAATAATGCTTGGATTAAGCATGGGATTTGGCATTTCTACCTGATCTGTTATAATATTATGCTAGTTTAATATCCCTTTATGAAAGGATCAATGGATGATTTTCTTTTACTTCTAGTGTTGGAGGAGTGATTTTCCTTCTCTTCTAGTGTAGGAGTGTTCTTCATGTACTGTGCTTTGTTCTACTACTATAATGTGTGACTGTGTTTGTACTAATAATCTAGTCAATTCCTAAAAGCCTTTTATAGATTCCTTGTTAATTTAGAACTTAATAATATATGGCATTATTCTAGTGTTCAAATAAAGTGGATCTTTTATTTAATTTCCCTTTAAACTTAATGTTTTAGATTACATTATCTTGTGGCTGTAGAGAGTATAACAATCCATCAAAGTTTCAATTTATTATATAAGACTTTAAACAAACACTTAAAAGAACAATCACCTTTCACTGCCTAGAATTAATCCTTCAAGGATTCAGGTTCGAAAATGTATTTTATTGAAAAAGAAACAAAGAATACAATTTATTCAAAGACCAAAAGGTCATTCAGCTATCAAAAATACAAAGCCTAAAAGAAGCCCACTCAACCAACAAAACAAACCAAAAAAACAGAGTTAACCTGTGCATTAATAGCACAAGCTAAACAAACATCTGTGAACTATGAACAGGAGAACACTTGTTTAAGCAATCAACCTTCCAAGCACACAGCAAACAGTCTAGCACACAGCAATAGCCTTAGCAGCTAATTGGCAATCTATAACAGCAACAATCTGCAGAATCCAGAGTCATTTTTTGCACCTCTAGCTGTATTTACTTGCAAGAAAAAAGCAAGCAGCTGACTTCAGTAAACAGCTCAAATGCAACTCACAACCCAAGCAAAGAAAATAAATATCGTGCAATACAATCAGCCATAGTTAGTACCGCATCCTACTACCACAAACAAAATCAGAACCTTTGCCGTTTTCCATTTATCCAACAAGTGGCTCCATTATATTACTCAAAATCCAAACATATTCCACAATTTACTGCAGAAATTAAAGATCATTGAGCCGTGGAGATCAAGATAGAATTGCTTAGGCCCAAAAGTCAGCAAAGAATCCTGTTTAGAGTGGAATTAGGGAATTTTGCTTTGAACTCAAGCTTGCCTAACATCTTTTTTTATTTTTTTTACAGGATTTGCTCCATAGTTAAGATTGGGCCATTATAGATGATAGCCTTCCTTTGGCTCCAAATATAATATATAGACGCCCACCATCCAATCTTACATATGGATGCTGTAGGTCCCTTCCCTTAGAGGATCCTAACAGCCCAATCCCCGTAAACGTGTCCAGAAAGATGGCTCCTGCTTTCAACACAACCCTGCATAGCAGACAGAATGTCACTCGCTAGTGGTTAATTTATTCTTGATCACCAATCAGCCAATGAGAGCATGCTTTGGTATGGTATGGTTGAAGCACAAGAGCTTCCACCAGTCCACCACTTCAGCCTTTATCTCTTAATGCCTCATATGTGGCTGCACAAGAGAAGTAACCTGACTTAGTGACGGTCCACTTAGCCTTATCCTCTTCCTTTAGATCAATAAGACTTAATTGGCTTTAAATTATGAACAAATCCTCAGATCTAGCAGGCTTCCAAACCAAAGTTCTATTTTTAGTACTGAATCCACCTTAGCCTCATAGCTAATTGCTGCGTCATATATAGTCCTATAAGTTTCCAAATTTAAGTAGAAGTATTCCAACTGGGTGCCAGTGATAATGCCATAGGAAGATTCTTTGCCCAAGTCTAACCCAATTTACATCATCAACAATCATCAGCATCCATTAGCTACTTGACAAGTTGGCAGACAGATACTGTATCTAATAGACATGCATGCTTAGAGTTTGACCTCTTGTGGCACTCAATCTTAGGACGTGAGAGAATGTGGCACAAAAGAATATATTGAACCGTGTTTTTTTAATGTTTCCATGTATACGAGCAAGCAACAGAGACAGTCAGAGAGATGCATTACAACAAATAACTTAAAATATAGAATGGTATAAAAAAGCTACAAAGAGCTCATAAATCATGAACAACGATATTGGAAAGTATAGGAAGTAGTAACACGGATTTCATGAAAACCAAGCAATAACTGAGGAACAGATAATGAGACAAATTAAGGATGATGGTGCTTGCAATATAAGTAATTCTATCCAAAACCAAGTCCTTTTTTATTGAATTGGAGGGGGATAACTTCCCCATTTTTATGCTAGTGTAAATGGGAATCTTGTTTAGAGGAGTACTATATGCTTTTATGAGTCGTTTAGTTGATGTGGTTAAAGATTGAATTTGAAGGTGAATGCTGCATGTTTTGTGATTGTGCTTCCCTGTATATCTGTACATCTCTTTGGAAATGAAATCACTCATTCATCCAAAACAGTAGTGTTTGGATTGGAGAAGTTTCTTGATTTCAACTTTCTTGAAATGTAGAAGTCAAAAGGATAAGCTTCCAAAGTGGCTAATTCATGTCAACAAATTCTAGTTATGTATATTAGTTCTTTAATTGAAAAACTATAGGTTTATGAGCGTCTATGAAGACATAATCACAACATCAAGCTCATAAGGAGTGATGGATTATTGAAGTGCTTGAATTACATTAATTAAGGATCAATCTCATTCTGAAATGATATAAAGGAGGGGACAAAAATGTCAGAGAAGGACAAATCATTTAAGATCGATAAGTAAGATGAATACTTGTCTGCAATATTTTATTCGAGGCCTTCTTTGCAAATAAGAGTAGGGAATTATTTATTCCTCTTCAAGCATTCACTTAGCATCAACAACCAACATCTCAAACATGCACAAGGACCAAAACCAAATTTTCCATTGTCAAAAACTTTGTACACAATCTTCAAAATATTGAATATGCTTGGAATCTTTTAAAATTTACTAAAATTATGAATAATCAGGATGACCAGTAACAGTGGACAAATATTGCAATGGCAGCCAGCTTTGTCAGTGGCCATCTCTCTGTCTCCAGCCAAGGCCTCATAACTAGGATGATCATGTAGAGAAATGGTAGAGCATATTATACATTTGGTTGGTACAAATCAATCTAATCCTCATGCATTCCTACATGGATGGTTTTACTTGGACAATAGAAAAGTAGCATAAACATAAGTCCAACAGGGCTTAACTGAATCTTATTTCCCCCAGAATGTAGTTCATCAACATACTACACATAAAAATGCCTCAAGAAGATCAAGAAACTAAAACATGATATCACATTGCTAATAAACAAAGCATATTTACCTACCTCTATACCACCCAAGTCAATGCCCAAGGATACAAAATTTATGTTTTCCTTTTTTTTGGTCACTTGATAGAGTTTCAACAAAAAATATCCCCCGCATCCTCCCCCACACCCCCCCCCCCCCCAAAAAAAAAAAAAAAAAAAGAAGCCTTAAACACCTAGCCGAAATCAATGGTAGAGATTCCAGAATTTCTTTCCTCCTCTCCTTGTTTCCTAGTTGATGGCTGAAATACAAGATTATGCACAAATCAAATTGGTCATTGACGGAATCCAGTTAGAAATCTTTGAATGCCAGCAAAAGCAGATACAATGAAAACTGTGGAAGCTCCCTCTTATGTCATTTTCAATTTATTTTGCAAGACACTTGCACTGCTTCTCACCATTAGTCTACAGAGATGGGAAAGAATGTAAATAAATACAAGTAATCGATTACATCAAGAATAACCATGAATTTTTATAACACGAACCCACAGCAAAGCATTTCTAAGAGCAAGCATTAAGTTGAAAATTGGTGAGTTCACGTCTGATTTAATTATGTTGGGGTCAAAAGCCTAGAAAATACCTGATATCAAGTAGGGAAAAATAAGTCAAGAATTTAGGATAAAGTTTGTCACATCTAGCTTCACATAAGATATTAATGTAATGAAATAATTATAAGGATGCAGTACCAATGATCTTTGGATCAAATGGCGTCTTTCCACAGAAATAAGGGTGGAGGGTTAAGTCACAACCATCTTATAGGTATGAGTTATATATATATACATATATATATATACACACACACGCACACACGCAAAAATGGGTAACATTGTAAAATGTTCGTTATAGTGTTAATCATCTCCAACTAAATATTTAAGAGTTCATATTGACAATGAAAAAACATTTCCGCTTGTACAATGTTTTGGGGTTGGGGGGGAGGGGGAGTTGAAATGGAGGAACTGTATTCTTTCCTCATGACAATCTATACTTCAAATTCTTTATTACTTCTATGCCTGCATAATTCACAGTAAAAGGCAACGGTATGAATTATGTGCAGAACATGGAAATTTATGATAAAACACATGTCAAGTTTGCTGACTCAAAAGGAAGAGAACAAGACCAAAAAAAAAGAAGAAAAGAAAATTATCTTCGTATCAGAGTTGTTGCTTTTTCATTTACTCGTCCTACTTGAAAGAATTATCATAGCAAAACAGTTGGTTTTTTTATGAAACATGATGTGATTTATAGCTCATTTCATGATTATTGGCAACAAAAAAAAATAATTTTGTAATAGAAAACTAATAATAGAGTTTGTAAACCAAAATAAAAATAAAAATAGTGACGTGGCCAATGATATGGCTCAACAGCGGTATAAAAGGAAAATGACGTGGCCAATCCAATGATGTGGCCAATGATTTGGATTGGCGGTGGTTGCTAAGCAGCACCACCTAAAGCAAGGAGTACCTTAAGCTAGAACTGTCGAGAGCTTGGGAACCAACAAATAGTTCAAGCTCTCAAGAAGGTCTTGAGGGCTGAAGATCCTAGTTTTGCCTTCCTTATGGAAACTAAACTTTATGTAGACATTATGAATAGAGAGAAACATGGGCTAGGATACACACAAGGTATAAAAGGGAAACCCTAACTACATTTTGAAAACTCTTGGAATACTTATGAGTTACTCCTGTTAGATCTGAGAGGTTTTGTAACCTTCTAACACTACAAGTGTCTACCGGAACGTGATTTACAATCAAGTGCTAGTGGAATCTAGTTGTCACTACAAGTTCAACAACTGGTAATCTAAACCTTTGAGTGGGATCTCAAAGTCATAAACATGAGAGCTTGTGTTCAGCTAGAGGTAGCATTAGATTTAGAGTTAAATTTTTTTGTAAACTTCAATTCTTTCTAGTGGATTTTTGTTTACCTTGAGAATAGCTAGGTCAAATCCTCACTAGGTTTTTACCTTAAAACAATTGGTTTCATTGGTTTTCCTAGGTAATCATATTGTTGTGTATCTTTCTTTTCTGCTGTGCATGATATGATTTTTTGCTGTTTAACCTAGATCTCATAATTAACCTAAGTAACAACTTGACTAATTCACCAGGTTTAAACAATTTGTTTCAAAGGGGGTCTAAACAAACAAACACTTTCTAATATCATTATTTTTTCAAGAAGTTCTACGTACAAAGAAATTTCAAAACAAAATACTTTCACAATAAATTATAGGTGGATAGTTGTTATTGGTTTTAATTTGAATCTACTATTGAAATTATTTTTTTGTCTCACTAATAAAGACTCATAATAAACAACCACTTAAGTTTATTGGTGATTAGTTGTTATTGGTTTCTTAAGTAAAATATTATGGACAACATTTCTCTTGTTTAGCATTTATGAGCTCTTTGTATTTTGTAGTAATTTTTTTACACAATTCTATTTTTTGGGGTCTAAATTACTAGTTGTAATGCTTATCTCTCTCTGTTGCTTACACGTATACATGGTAACCTTAGTTATCACGGTTCAATATATTCTTTTGTGCCCCATTCTCACATTTTTAGTTTGTCTTAAGAATGAGTGCTACAAGAGTTAATGCTCTATGCATACATGTCTATTAGATTCAATATCGGTCTATCAACTTGCCAAATAGCTAATGGATACTTTTTTTTAATTAAAATTTCATTAAGAGTATTATTGTTGATTGGCCTTCTGTTGGCTTAATGTCTTATATAATAAATTGAAACTTGGATTGTTTTATTCTCTATAGCCACAAGCCACTATAATCTAAAACTTTGAGTTTAAATGGAAATTGAACGAAACATCCATTTTTATTTGTATACTAAATAATGTTGCATAAAGCATCTAAATTTCTAAACTAACATGGCATCTTTGATACATTCCTTCCTATAAAGACTTTTAGGAATTGAATTTTTTTTTTTTTTTATGAATGTTAACGTGTATAGTGTTGTGGGCTTTAGGCCCAACTAGATTACTTGTATAGCACACATTCTTATACTATACTCTTACTTGTACTGCACTTATATGCCTCCTATATAAAGGCACTCATGTATATTCTTTCACTATGAAATACAATACTATTGCATTTAGTATTTCTAACATGGTATTAGAGCCACTGTTCTGACCTTTCTCTTAGCAGTCTTGTCTCTCTTGGTGTTATCCCACTCTTATCGCTTCCGTCATCACAACAACTGTTGCAGCCACTCATCATTGAACCTCCGACGTCCCTCAGCCGTTGTCCTTGGGTTCCGGGCCTACAGCCACCGTTGTTGAGGAGTCCCGCACCACACAGACCACTGCAGTCACCGTCTTCACCGTGCATCTTGCTCCGATAAATTTTCTGCGGGTACCACAGTGATCATCTCGCCTCAATCTACTCAATCATGGAAGTCTCATAGTCATCGAAGCCTACACGCACCCTCACGCTTTGCCCAAAGAAGCTGTGTCTTAGTCACGCGCCAACCTTTATTCCTGCTACCGTCATCAGTGACGTCATCTAGGACTGACATCATCATCCATTCCTCTGCTGACATTACCCGCCACGTTAGCTGATGTCATCGTTGACCAAAGATTGACTGACCGTTGACTTTAACCGTTGACCTGCATTGACTTTTGACCGAAGGTTGACTTTGACCGTTGACTTTTGATCGAAGGTTGACGCACTCATGAAATATCAGTTGGTGGTTGAATTACATCAACTTAGGCAAGAACCAAGGAAATCCATCAATGACTACTATGATCAGCTTCATTTCATTTAGTACCAAATTGACCTTTCTGATCCAACCTGGGCATGCTCAAAAGATGCTCAACAATATGCTACTATTAGAGATGAATTTCATCTCTATGAGTTCCTGATGTCACTTTACAAAAACTATAAGCCCATCCGAGGTCAGCTTCTTAATCGCAGTCCTCCTCCCTCTCTGGATACTGCTATAAACGAGTTAGTTAAAGAAAAAGCTCGCCTTGCAACCCTTTAAGCCCAGAATAAGCTTAATATTCTGGCTATTACTCCTTCTGCTCCACCCATAGAGCAACCTCAGTAACCAGGTGATCCCTATAGCTCTAGCAATTGTCACAAGCAAACCAACAAAAAGTTCTGCAACTATTACCTGGAATGCACGGACGCGGCGCCGGAGGCACCGCACCCGCGTCGGACGCGGCGCGACTCGGCGACGCGTAGAGGACGCCGCTGCCCGCGCGTCGGGCCGCGTCTGCCACGTGGTTTTTTTTTTCGCGCCAACTCGCCCCGACGCGGCTGACACTCGGGCCAATTCCCCCAAAACCGGGCCGAATCGCGCCGAATCGGGCCATTTCGGCCGATATCGGCGAACCGCCGAAACGGCCGATTCCGGCCGAAATTCCGGCCGATTCAGGCCGAAATTCAGCCCTCTCACTCAAGCATTCTCTCTCACACCCTACACTCCCCTCTCAATTCATACATTTATTTATATTTTTAATATATTATCTAGTATTGCTCTGAAATTTGGTATATGTTTATATAATGTGAAAAAATATGCTTAGCAATATATTAAAAATATAAATAAAAATATTTTTAATAATTTTTTAATCGCAGAGTCCCGCCGCACCCGCACCCACCTTTTTCAAAAATTGCCGAGTCCCGCACCCACACCTGCACCCGCACCCGAGTCCCGAAACGCACCCGTGCTTCATAGACTATTACAAGTGTCCTGGCTACACTATTGAGACTTGTTACCGTTGCAATAAATCTATTGTTGCAGCTGCTAATACTGAGTCTACTCCAATGATGCCTTCCATTTCAGCTGAGTCCTAGTCTTCTGGATCCACTATCAACCTCTTCTCCACTGAACTACAGGACATCATAGCTCAGGCTGTTCGTAAGGCTGGTAATGCATCTCTTTCCACAACTTTCTCAGTTTTACCCGGTAAGTCTCAAAGTTGGTTTTTTGATTCTACCTGTTGCAATCACATGACACCTCACTCATCCTAATTCTCCAAACTTGACCCAGCACCACATCCTCTTAATATTCATATAGCTGATGGTTCCACCATGCATGGGAATAGTCTAGGTTTTGTTTCGACCTCCAACATCTCTGTTCCTGGGGTCTTCCATGTACCTGACCTATCCTATAATTTGTCCTCTATGGGAAAATTAGCTAAACTAGGATATCACCTTATTTTTTACTATTTTGGGTGTACTGTGCAGGATCTGAGGACGGGACAAGAGCTTGGGACCGGTCCTAGAGTTAGGCGTATGTTTCCCGTGGACAATCTTCGTCTTCCACTTGTTGCTCCTATTTCTGTTACTGCTACAGTTGCTGTGGTTTCTTCCTTACCTTCTCTCGCACTTTGGCATTCTCATCTTGGTCATGCACCCTCTTCTCGGGTACAATAGTATCAAATAGACTAAACATAGGAAACATACTAAAACAAACATGGAAAATAATTAACCTAAAATAGAGTAAAAAAAAATAAAAGATTATGTGAAAAAAGATTAAAACAAATAAAAAACAAGATTTAACTCTAATCTGGATTCATGGTGTGTCGCATACTCAACTATGAGTACGCATGGTTGAAAACTTTGATGCAATGGTAAGTTCCATCTACACCAAGCGATGTATTATGAGTTTGAGTCTAGGAATTAACCTCTCTAAAATTGGGGATAAGGTTACCTACCAACTACCTCTCCCAGACCACAAAATGAGTCTTGTGCACTAGGTACACCATTTTTTCATGTTAGAAGCTAGGCCTTTCTTATGAGCATCCATGGTTTGCCCTTTTTATTACACATAGAATTTAATTTAAGAATTCCCTGTTAATCATTGTTGTCAAAACTGTACCGGGTAGAAGTTTATTCCGCATATGACACTATAAGACATTTATTATTATTATTTTTATATGTAATGGCTATAAGACATTTTTTTTATCTATTCAATATGTATTTGTAAGTACTAAATGATAATACAACAATAATAAGAGTATATAAAGTTAATACATTCTACTATCATTCATATTCCACCCATTGTAGGAAAGAGTGAAACCAAGTGTAAACAAAATGAGAGGAAATAATCTAGAGGAAGCCTATTAGCCTAACTTTAATCAAGAGTACACTTTCAAGTCTCCCTACCTATTCCTTGTTCTTCTTCCCCATTCCTTATCCTGTTAGTGTAGCCAACAAGCTGGAAAAAAATAGAGACTTCCTTTGGGGTGGGTTTCATGGGGAGCATAAATTCCATTTGGTTTATTGGTCTACCATGTGCAATCCAATCCAAGGGGTAGCGGGCATTTGAAAGCTGCTGATTTTTAACCAAGCTTTGCTTGGGAAATGGCTGTGTAGGTATGGGCTGGAACAGAAGTCGTCATTGTACAGTATTACTTGATGCCAGAGGTACTCTGGAATGGTAAAATGTCCTTATGGGGTAGGCCCATGGAAAAATATCAGTAAGGGTTGGGAGAAGTTTGCTTCCGTTTTGAGGTGGGGGTTGGTTCCCAAGTTTTGTTTGGAAGTATCATGGGATAGCAATGGGACTTTCCAGGATAGATACCCTGAGTTGTTCCGGTTTGACGGAGACAAAGAGGCGTTGGTTGCAGAATTCAGACTATTTTGAATGGGTCAACGGTCAGGTGCATTGGAAACCTGCCTTCATCTTAGAAGCACAAGACTGAGAGTTAGATTCTGTGACCCAATTTTTTGGATGATCTGTATGCAGCGAAGGTAACCCCTACAGGTCCTGATAGATGGATTCTGCTTCCATCATCTAAGACTAGATCACAGGTTAAGGGCTGTAAATCCTATCCAATTTCCTTGGAAATGCATACAGAAAACGCTAACCCTACCTAGTGTTGCATTCTTTGTTTGGGTGATGGCTCTTGGGAATATATAGGTGATGGATAATCTTTGAAAGAGGGCTTTTATCATGGCAGACTGGTGCTGCTTGTGAAAATCTGATGGTGAGTCAGCGATTCATCTCCTGTTACATTGTCCTATTGCTTGTGACCTGTGGGCTTTTTTCTATTTTGCCTAGTTTGGATCACTTGGGTCATGCCAAGTTATGTTATGGCCATGTTGGAGCCTCGGAAAGGAGCCTAGGGATTCCGTAGATTCATGGAAGTGTGGGGTTCTATTCCCGATTGTCTTATGTTGTGCATTTGGATGGAGAAGAATCAACCTACATTTAAGGGAAAGGAGTTAACTTTGCCTAATTTCAAGTTCATGTTTTTGAAGACCCTTTATGAATGAAGATTGACATCCTATACTTTCTAGGAGTATTCTTTGATGGATTCTTCTCTTATTTGCCAATAATTTCTACGCTTGTATCTTTCTTTCCTCTTTGTTTCTACTTTTCATTGGTGTTTTTCATTTTTTTACTGTATACGCGTTCTGTTTTCACTAGATTGACATTACTTAACAAAAAATGAAATCCAAAGTAGGGACAAAAATAAATTATGCTTAATGAGTTCAAAAACACAGGTAGTGTAGAGGAGTATGAAATACTTTATCATAAACCATATGGCATAACACAGGAGAATGTAAGATTAAATAATTTGTGTCCCCTAGATATTGAAAAGGAAAAGCAAAAGAATAACACTGAGACTTCCATGTATATGAAACCACAAAAAGTCATGCAACAGGGAAAATAAAAACATTGAGACTTCCTCATAAACGAAACCACTAGAAGCCATGCAACAGGGACACAGGTTGAGGTATGTGAACAGGTAGAAATAGCCAAGAAAAACATGGTTTCTAAACAATTTGGACCCAATTAAAGACTCCAATATGGTCTATAAGGACAACCTTATTAAGTTTGGGGGTGGGTTCAAGGCAAAGGTGTCAGGTTCCAGAATAGAAGAACTCATCCAAACTAGATATTAAAGTCACCAAAATAACACTATTGTTTATAATTTTTTTAGAACAGCATTTGCAATATAAGAATCCTAATAGCACATCCAACCATCCAGATTCCAGACCCATTAAACATCTCATTATCCCTATACCAACATCTCAAGTTCTTGTCCTTTTCACCAACAAGTCATATGGACATTGACAGAATCATTTGCAAAGAGCCAAGTTAGTACCTTACCCAGGTCCTTTTTTGTATTATCGTCTTTGATGACCACTTAGAATGACGGCCTACAATCAGGTCTGCTAATTCTTGACATGTATCAGAGGAATTTAGTCTCTACAACCAAGGTTAGGAGAAGGCTTCCCATTCCAAAATCTCCATGTGCTTATGGATCAAATTTGACCATTCCTAACTCACCCAAGTGTCTCATTTCTTTGTTGAACTTATCTGTTGGTATGCATTCAACAACAGATGCATCAGATTCCCATCTCATTCCTATACCCACAGTAATGCATGTACAATCCATCGGTAGAAGCACCCATTTTCTCACAAGTACAATTTCTACAACAACAGTTGATGATGGAGTCCATACTTGGGACTTTGATACTACGAACTGATGTGTTCAGGTTCCTTAGGGATTGTTGAAATCCCTTCTTATGCTAATCCAAGCACTGTAATTTAACATTTATAATTTACAAATCCAAAAAAAGGTCATACCCAATGCACATAGCTCCCACTTTTGTAGGGTCTAGGATAGGTAATGGTAAGAAGCCTTACCCCAAATTTGTTAGGAGGAGCTAATTCCCAAACTCGAACCCACAACCTGTTGCTTTTGGTGAAAGGCACTTGCCATCGCACCAAGGCTCAAAGTAAAATCCATTGCAAATTATTTTATTTTAACGCATAGAGGATGAAGCAACTTTGCAGATATTGCAATTTCAAATATTTTTATAACATTATCATTGAGAAAATGTTGAAAAATTATATATATTTGGTAGTATGATCATTCAGGTATTAAAGATCCATACCTCAAAAATGAAAAATCCAGCAGGTTTTAACATCAAAGCAGCCCCATTGCATAGATGGAGAAGATCATCCATGCCATTAAGACCACCATCTAATACAAGTCATGGTTCATGTCAACCAACCTTAGCTTGTAGCCCAGAGATATTGTCACCCGGTATGTATGGTGGATTACTTACAATACCTGCAAGTTTTCCTTCCACATCCTTCAATGGTTTGAACCATGACCCTTGCCTCAATTACATCCTGAGTGGTTTGTAATAAAGTGCATAAGAAGAAAGAAAAGTAATCAGAGATATCCTATTTTGCTGGAAGGAAGAGGGGAAAAAGATGAAAGTGAAAAGTAAGAAACTTAAAAAATTAATACACTTCAACTTCTCATGGTAAAATAAAAGGCTAATTACAAATATATACCATATCAATTGAGTTGCATTGTCCCACTAAAATTAAAACAGAGCAATCAATCCCCTAATGTTGCTTAAAGTTCCAAAAGCCTCCCTACCATTTTAATTGCTGTCAAACCAAAATCAAATTATTGCACCAACGTGCCACCAATCCCAAAGAAGAAAAAAATGTGGCCAGAGCTCTTTTCAGCTTTTTCTTCTTCTTGTTAGTTTGGTCTAAATTTGAGAGCACTTGGAGCTGCAGGGTGTCTACATTAGAGGTCATTTTGATCTCAGCATTCATTGCATATCCAGTTTACCATTTATAGTGTTGTTTTAACAAAAAACATTAAACATCACAGCTTTACCCCTACCCCAATGAAATATATTTTAGTATTCCTTGAACTTTCATTTATAACATCTGAATGCCCTAAGAAAAGGAGGAAAGGGAGAAAAATAAAAGCAAAACTTGATAACTACTAAAGGAACTATTCCCTCTTTTTTTTTTTTTTTTTTTAAGTCCGAATAGTTTGGACATTGATCTCTTAAAAGAAACTGCCCAAAAGGTGTCTGGTAGTTAAAATTAGTATAGAGCACCTACAAGATTGTTTTGAAAGTCCTTGCCAAGACAATGACAGAGGTTAGCCATTATATTTATTCTCGTAAGTGCATTTGTGTTAGGAACCTTAGATAATGACTTGTTAATGCAATTGAAAATTATAATAATGAGGAGAATTGTGCACGTTATTAAATTTAACTTAAAGATAGCCTATTAAGTAATCAACAAATATCCCTTGCATCCCTGATATTGAACCCACTAATACCACAAGAACACAAGACACAATTACTAAAGCATGATAAATGGGGCTATGGTTTATTATAGGAGGCGTATTAGTGGTTAGGATTTGGTTAAAAAGGAAATCAAGAATGCTGTTAATGGCCTTGGCCATCTTACTAAACATGATAATTTTTTTTTTTTAAAGAATTAAACATAATCTTTCAGGAAATTTCATTAGATATAGTAGCAGTACCTTGACAAGCTAAGATTGAGGACTTGTATGTTGAATAATAGATAATCTGAAATTGGAGACTATCTTAACTATCAAAAAAATAAAAATAAAATAAAAATAAAAAAAAAAATAAAAAAATTGGAGACTAACTTTCACTTTCTATGTTGAATAAATGATTTACTAGACGTAAATTAGAAACTTCGAACATTTCATTTCAACATGTAACATTGTCCAATATATGGATTGTGTGATGAACACTATCATTGTTAGCATGTGAAATTATTGAAATTGGGACCATTATATTACAATGATAAATTCACTAACCTGCAGTCTGCAGACGATAATTCTGCATATTAAAAACTATCATGTAACGCGCAACGGGCTTAAATTAGTTGCAATTCCAATTCCAATAGCAAGTGCAAATCTTCCAGTTCCTATAAACACTATGACCAAAGCAAGAATTTCATCCCCAGCATTGAAATTTCTCTATTCTCCACCACTCTCCTAGTTCTAAGTCTACTCAATAAATTGGCTTCTCACAATAATGAAAAGCTGAAGGCAAAGAGACCACCATTGTCTAAACTTAACAGAATTCTGGAAGCGGAGAAGTTAAGTCGAAACATGAAACCAACAAACCTTCACTGGGCTCTTAGGATTGAAATTCGAGTTTTTATGTTTCATTCATTATTTAAAAAGCTTTACTCTTAAACACCCAGTTACCAATTTTTTGTGTGAATTTTTTTTCGTGGCTAATCTTCCTCATTTTCTAAGCATCCAAACGAAAGGAAATGAAAGAAGAAATTTGGCACCTGGAGAACCTCACAGCCAGTTCAGGAGAGCTCCTTGCTTCTCCCTTCAACACTTCAAAGACAAGGAAAAGACACGGCTACGGTGAGGGAATGTGAGGGAAGAAAAGAAAATTTTGGTCAGAATCAGAAAGGGGTTTCCTTTTCTTATTTTGGATGTAGTTTTTGGGCTTTTCGCCTTTAGATTCATTGAATTTTTTTTTTTTTTTTTTAATTTTTAAAGAAAAAGAGTTTGTCTATATTGGCTTCTTTAGAAAATAAATTAAGCTTAAAGGGAGAAAGAATTTTTTTTTTTTTTTTCACCTATGTTTGGGGTAATTCATAATTTCCTCCATTATTTTTGAAACCAACCAATTTTTTCTTCTATATTTGGTAAAAGAGTAAATATCTCTAATCCGTTACTTTTTCAGTTAAATCTAATGAAATTACTATGATATTAAATGCAATCTAAGAAAACAATAATGCAATCTTCGACTTTTTCTCTTCCATGTGGTATACAACTAACTAATAATTTTTATAAAAATTTTCGTTAGATTTAATTGAGAAAGTAACAAATTAGAGATATTTTTTCATTTTTCAAACATAGAGGGAGAAATTGGTTTCAAATGTAAATGGGAGAATTGTGAATTACCCTAAACATAAAGGGAGGAAAATGTGTTTTCTCCTATTTTAAAATTCAATTTTTATTCAAATTAAAATCAATTATTGAATAATATGGTTCTAGTGTGATTATGATTATGAATGTAGTCATGAACTCTAAGATTTTTTTATTTTTTACTTTTAATGTTGTCAAACAAGTTTTTGAAAGCTCATATTTTTCTACACTATAGCATCTAGTTATAATTTATTGTAATTATAATTATGATTAAAATTTTCTATATCTAATAACTTTTTATTTTGGGTTCTTTTTAAGCTTAAATCCAAATATAAGTAACATATCCTTTGAAAGAAAGTAAAGATCGAAATTGAATAAGAAGGTTCAAAATACCTCCACACGCACTACAAATTATTTAATAAATCATTTGTATAAAAAATAATACTACAAATTATTTGCAAAAGAAAAAAATTCACCTGTATTAAATCATTACAAGCACTAGTTTAAAATCATTACACAAATGGTTAAGAGTGTTGTAACTCAATTGACACATATTAGTGTGTCCAATAATGAAGACATTTAAAGTTCAATTTTCTCCTCATACATTATAATTATCAAATTATTAAAAAAAAATGAATGAATGATTGTTGTCCACACACTATGCAGTTCACATGCTGTCTTCGGTCTTCACAAAGTTTCTCTCAACTTCAAAAATTAGTGTATTAGGTTAGATTAGATAGAATGTTAACATTGTTGATGGCCATTTTGAGAATATCCTACAAACTCATGAATTCGAAGTAAAGCCCAAATTATTTTTGGGCCTAATATCTCTATTTTAAAGCATTTTATTTCATACATGGCCCAAGCCCATGTATCTCTTAATGAGTAATTGAATGAGTGTGGTCTAGAGGAAAAAGAATAGGTCTATTTGGACTTGTTCATGAACCCAAACTTGGGCCTCACAAAGTAAGTTAGGTACACTTAGATGACAGGTTGGATGGCCACAAACACAAAAATAAACACTTATTAAAGATTCAAAATTTAGCTATAAACATGTTTAGAGTTATTTTCTTCAACTCATTACTTAACAAATTATATGAGTATCTATGTGTATTATTTAAGTTTAAACAAGTTACATGACTCATTAAGAAAGTTATATGACTAAAATTATACATGAATGATCTTTTTAATTATGTTGAAAATGTTTACAAGAAGGATGCCAAGTAAAATTACATAGAGTCTATAGCAAGTTATATTTTCCTTTTCATTTAACATAATGCTTTGCAATCATCAGTAACAGGGTTTATACGCGTTCCATTTCCTTAACCTCAAGGGAGGAAAAACATATGGTGTTATGTTATACGCATTACTAATTTCAACTGTATGTGATGATTTATTTATTCGAATAGAGACAAAGTTTACGTCTATGAATGTGAGTAATTCGTTGCCTTACTGTGTTTAAGTACATCAAGTTCGGTTACTCTATTCGAATAGAGACATAAAGATTTCTCTAAAAACACTGCAATATATAACAAAGTTAATTAATATAAGTGAATAATAACAAAACGAAAGAAAGGAAGGTAAGAAGAGGAGAATGATTGAATACTTTTTTTCTTTTGTCTTTTACGCATGGAAGAGTGAGTTAGTTAATGGCCTAGACACTATCAATGTACCCTTTAAACAATTTTTACCAAACCCACCAACGCTAATAATAAATAAACAAATAGAAAAACGCTGTTAAGGTTGGTAGTGGCAGCACTAATCACAAATCAGACAGTAGTGTTGGCTCCGGGATCTTCTTTTTATTTTTATTTTTATTTTTAACGGTAGTGGATGCTCCAACTGAGGCTTGTTTTCTTAATTTCCAATATGATTAATTATTCTGCTTTCACTTTCTCAATAGCACATTATCAATTTATTAATACTAAATCCTTGAAAAATTTACCAATTGAAGCTGCCACGTATTTTTACATTTTTGGAAGCATTTGTCAAATAGCATTAATGCACTACAAGAGTCTAGAGCAGCCAAACTTTCACTTCCTTGAATATTAACCATGGCAGGAAAATGTTTGTATATGTCATCATTTTAAATTAAAGTGTACAATTTAACCACTATATAATACAAACTTGTGTATCTTGCTCTGCCTCGCACTAAAATTTCAACAATTTCTTGCTTGTCCAGACCAACGAAGCTTCACAACCCCAGTTTTCCTACATTATGCTCTACATTCCTTCATATGATTCTACTCTTTACCATAACCCTACTATGCTTGCGTCCTTCCACTTCTTTTTCCACTTCAACAAACGAGATTGATCGTCTGGCTTTTTTCAAATTCAAAGAATCCATTGCTAATGACCCAAATGGATTCTTGAATTCATGTCATAATTCTATTCAGTTTTGCAACTGGTATGGGATTACATGTGGCCACCATCATCAAAGAGTCATAGCCTTGAAATTAAAAGGTCATAAATTGTGTGGAATCATTACACCTTACATTGGAAACCTCACATTTCTTAGGGCCATCAACCTACAAAACAACAGCTTTTATGGTGAAATTCCAAAAGAAGTTGGTCAATTGTTTCGAATGCGACATATCAATCTTTCAAATAACACTTTGGCAGGAGAAACTCCAATCAGCTTGGTCAATTGCACCAAACTCAGGGTAATGGTCTTAGCATGGAACAGACTTATTGGGAAAATCCCCACGGAGCTTGGCTCTATGACTAAGCTATTTTCTCTTCTAGTTCAAGCAAACACATTGACTGGAGGAATCCCACCTTCCTTGGGAAATCTTCTGTTGCTCATATATTTTTCAGTAGCCTATAATAATTTAGAGGGAAATATTCCAAAAAGCATAGGCCATTTGAAAACTTTATCATTTTTCGGGGTTGGAGACAATAAATTGAACGGTATGATCCCTTCCTCTCTCTACAATATATCATCTATTAGTGTCTTCTCATTTACACAAAACCAACTTACTGGAACTCTTCTAGCAAACATAGGCCTCACTCTCCCTAATCTCAAATTATTCGAACTTAGTAATAATAAATTCTTTGGTTCAATCCCTAGTTCTTTATGCAATGCATCTCAGCTTCAAAAACTTGATCTAGGCAACAATAGCTTTGTGGGATCAGTTCCAACTAATTTGGGATATCTACTAGATCTTGAACTCCTATGTCTAACTAGTAATAACTTAGGAAGGGATTTGGACTTCTTAACGACTTTAGGAAACTGAATAGAAATGGAAGAGCTAGGAATTGATGCAAGCCAATTAGAAGGTGTTTTAAAATATTTGATAGGGATAGGCTTTTGGGTGCGTTGGGGTGTCATACCTCAGCATGTTTTTTCTCTTTTCTCTTTGTCGGTATTACTTAATTTATTGTACAACTCATTTAGTGGCAAATTACCTGTTGAACTAGGCAGTTTGAAAAATATTAACTCTTTAGATGTCTCTGAAAACAACTTGTCCAGAGAAATTCCCGCAACAATTGAAAATTGCTTGAATTTAGAAAACCTACACCTGTAAGGGAATTCCTTTGAAGGAACCATACCTTCATCCATGGCTTCTTTGAAAGGCCTTGAACATTTAGATGTTTCGCAAAACAACTTATCAGGATTTATTCCAAAGGGTCTAGAGAAACTTTTTTTAAAAAAATATTTGAACATTTCGTTCAATGATATTAAGGGCGCACTACCAACAGTTGGAGTTTTCAAAAATGTAGATGCAATATCAATTATTGAAAACAATAAGCTTTGTGGGGGAATTCCACAGTTGCAACTACCTGCATGCCCCAAAGTTACAAAATCAAGAAAGTCCCTTACTTCTAGATCAATAATCACAGCTTTTTGTGTGGTTGCATGCCTCCTTCTAGTTTCATCCTTTCTTGTTCTTTATTGGAGCAAAAAATATAAAAAGAAACCATCTTCTATAGTCTCAAAGATGGATCTCCTTTCGACAATTTCGTACAAAATGCTTCATCGAGCAATTAATGGATTTTCTCTGAACAATTTGATTGGATCTGTACTTTTGGATCAGTTTACAAAGGAGTTCTTAATCAATAAAAAATGTTAGTTGCAGTAAAGATCCTAAACCTTCAAACTAAAGGAGCTACCAAGAGTTTTGTGGCGGAATGCTATGTCTTAAGAAATGTTCGACATTGAAATCTTGTGAAGATCTTAACATGTTGCTCTAGTATCAATTATAATGGCGATGAATTCAAAGCTCTAGTATTTGAATTCATGACAAATGGGAGCTTAGATATGTGGCTATATCCAATGATAGATTGCGAAAGTCAATCAAAATATTTAAGCTTTCTTCAAAGAATAATTATTGCAATTGATGTGGCTTCTGCATTAAATTATCTGCACAATCATTGTCAGCAACAAATCATTCATTGTGATTCTTCCCAGAAGCATACTAGCATAATCAGGTTAAGAGGATCTATTGGCTATGTTGCTCCAGGCATTACCTTTCCTATTTAGTTTCAAATCCTTAACGATGCATGGATTTTGCTTTTCAATTTGTCACTTTATCGAAAGATAAGATTTAACTCCTTGAATTTTGGAGCATATAAGCTTTTTAATATTCATTCAATCAATATAAACATATTAACACACTCTCTTGCTTACTATTTCTATCTCTCAAAACAAATATTCACGTGAATACATACAAGCATGGAATTAATTTTACATTAAATTTAAAATAAAATAATTAATAGCAAAAATAAGATTTATACTTTGAGAAATGCCAAAGTTAATTTGGTGATGGACATTTATCCTTTGACTAAGCTTCGTATCTTATTTTTACGCATATATTTCCTTAATCAAATTGAGCACGCAAAAACAATTGTAATTTGGCCCCACCTAAGTTTCATACACCTTCCTTGCATTATGGAAGTAATAGCACATATCACATTATTTTTCAATATAGATTCGTTTCATTTTCTAGACTTTGCATTTTGTAGCCCTTAATCCATATTTTCATTATAGACAGAAAATTGCTTAATATCCTTCCATTCCATGAGTTGTACAGTATGGCATGGGTGGTGAGGCGTGAACTGAGGGGGATGTATATACCTATGGAGTCCTTATGTTTGAAATGTTTATAGGAGGAATGCCCACCAATGATATGTTTAAAGATGGTCTTAACCTCCATAATTTTGTTAAGATGGCATTACCAAAAAGACTTGCTTAGGTTATCGACCCGATGTTTTTGCCCAAAGGTGCTCTAGAAATGGGAGCAACAAACTTCAACAATAATGGCAATAGAAGAAGATGAAAAAAATTGCAATGAAATTGAAGTAGATGAAGCAAATTACGTTGTGGACTCTTGGCATATTGATACTAACATGTATAAGTGCATACTCTCAATCCTTAACATTAGAATCTTATGTTCATTGGAGTCCCAAAAAGAGAGAATGAGTATGAAGGAAGTCATTAAGGAACTAGTATTGATAAAAAATACTTTTGTTGGTTTGGGGATTCTCAGAGGCGGACCAAGTAGCGCCCAAGTTAATTAGAGGTATTTATAGTTTTGATTAATAACTATCATTTGTAGTGTATCATGGTCATTTACTTTAATTTCATTTACATCCTTAAAAATGCTATTTAAGAAAACGTGAAGCCTTTATGTCTACTTATTAATTTTGAGTAGATTATTCTAACTAATTGTGCAATTAGATTTTCATTTCTCATTCAAGGTCAAAATGCTAAACAGAAATTGTAACCTTATTTAAACGCATGACCTTCCTATTATTGTGTTCCAATTATCCATGTATAAAATGATGAGCTAAAGAACTTTTTTTTGTGAACTACAGGGGCATGAAACTACTGAAAGATAACATTGCTTGGATTAAGCAAGGGATTCGGCATTTCTACTTGATGTGTTATAATTTCATGCTTGTCTAATATCCCTTGTTGAAATGATCAATGGATGATTTGCTTTCTCTTTTGGTGTAGGGGTCGTCTTCATGTACTGTGATTTGCTCAACTATGTAATGTGTATTTAGGTCTTTGTACTTTTTAATCAATTCAATTCCTAAAAGCCTTTACAGGAAGGGAATGTTTTAAACTATGTAATGTATATTTAGGTCTTTGTATTTTAGAACTTTATATGCTTATGTGCTGCATTATTCTTGTGTTCAAAACTTCAAATAAAAGTAGTTCTTTTTAATTTCATTTTAAACTTAAGTTTCAATTTATCTAAATTTCAATTTATTTTATATGATCTTAAGCAAATTGTTAAAAGAACAATCATCCTTCACCGCTTAGTATAAATTCTTCAAGGATCCAATTTAAAATATATTTTTTACAGTTCCTGGCCTAAATTACTGGAAAAATAGGATTGAGGCCATGAGATCAGTAGAATGGCAGAAATAAAGAACAGAACAAATCCCCAAAGCTAGGCCAGGGTTGGTAATGAATTTTGGAAAGTATATCAACATGGTCTCGGGCTAAAAACAGGTAACCTGGTGAGCAAAACATCAGAAGGAATCCCATAAGATTGTTTTTCTTTGACGCTTTTGCCAATCACATCACACCTTTTGCACTTATAGAGAATATATTCCATCAATTCGTCAGCAACATCCTTAAATTTAATTCCCTCATCATTTTTGGGTCCCTTAATCTGAAAATCAAGACCCACGTCCTTTATTTTCAGAGCAAGAGCTTTTGGCCTCAGTCTTTCAGAATCAAGCTCATCTTTTTTGGTTTTTTTTTTTTTTTTTGGATGCCTGAATAAAGCTTATCTAAGTTGTAATCCATATCCAACCAGTGAAATTAACTTAATTAATTTAACACACACTTCCATTTTGCTATGTTCATATGTTCACTTAACACACGCTCATATGGTATAGATTGTACTAACATATTTGACTAAAAAATTTTGGTTACTGCCACTACTACTAACATTACTTGACGTCATTCTGCTTCCTTTCTTTTTCAAGTTCATGGAGATGACTTGGCTTCTGTACTTAAAAGTTACACTATCAGAGAGAGAATCATTTAAACCACCAGCTTGGCTTACGTTTGGTAAATTTTCTTTAATCAATTGGGACATTATTTTTGTACTTGTACCATTTAGCCCAAAAGACATAATTAGTGAAATTGAGCATTCAAACATACCTGTGAGTCTGTGACCGAGTTAATGAACTCAACGATAGCTGAGCTCAAGTAGATGCCAATGGACAAAGCGAGCCAGGAAAAATAAGTAGAAAGGATCTCATCCCAACAAGAGCTTCCTTAGAGAGAAACTCCATCAGACACACCGGTGTGTTCACAAGTTGTACAATACCTCCAAACATCAGATGACTCCTACATATATTCATTTCCTCACTGGAATAAACGCCTACTCACAAAATCAATTAAGAAGTGAAAAAGTTAGTCCGTGTCTTTCTTTGAACAAAGACATACACCCAATTCATTTTCTTTTCTTTCCCCGTTTTCTGATATATTCTCAATTGATGTTTCTGTGTTCTTGGATTTCTAGAATTTTGCTCAAGACTGAGATTCGTATATTTGTACTAATAACTAGTTGATGTCCATACAAGAAGTCAAATATAGTGCAAAATTATTCTTAGATTGAAATACAAATAAAATGTTATAAGGATGCATCATCAACTAAAAAAAAAAAAGCCTAACAAATATATATGTCTTAAATTCTTCATCTTTGACCAAACAAAAAGTTTAGCATACACATTCCATAGCACTATAGACTACATAATGTTTCTTTAGGATAAACAGCACAAAAGGACCAATAGAAAGACAATGTTTAAGCAGCTAAATGTACTCTTTGATTCACATGGGCTGACAATAAACACGTGATTGAACTCATCTAAGGAAAGCATAATAGCATTCCATATCTAAATATTTCTCAGAGGACAGAGATAGGATGACATCGCAAGATCAAAAGATAATATAAACATAAGTTGTAAATATCAATTACTAATATATAATAGCCACAACCATGAAAGGATAATATCAATCAGGTACCCAAAAAAAAAAAAAAGCTTTTAACAATACTAACATGCCTACTGTAACAGGTAAACGCATGAAAAGGGATTCAATTCATCCATAGCACTAATGACTTCTCAGTAAGAATAAGATTCCACATTTGCACCATCAAGTAAAGCGAGGTTCTCCATATAACTATCCATGCATGACTAAAAGATGTTCAACTTGAATACTAGTATCCTTCACATGTAGAGTTTTGGGGTTAATTAAAACATACTTCTTTTTCCAGCAGGACTTCATCTTCTTCTCATGGGACTGCTTTTGAATTAGAAGTGAACCATAGTTGGTGTAACCAATGAAACGAGTCCAAATTTTATTCGGTGCAGCAGAAGCTGTATTTTCAACCGATACAATACAAAGTTTATTCGAAGATTCATGCACGCCATACTCCCTCATCACCCATATGCAGATTGGCATGCCATATGGTTCTTTTCCCAACATAGTTAAAGCCAATTTCCCCTTGAATGATGTAAGACGTTTCCCTTTTTCAAAAGAACCATCATCATCAGGCACCGGTAGCTCTTTGAATTTCTCACTATTGACATCAAATGACAAATATCATTTCAGTGTCGCACATCTATTGCCGTCCTCCTCCTTGCATCATATCTAACATCCAATGCGAACGTCCACTAAAAAATGGGAACAGCATATCATGGTTAATTTTGTTGAACACAACATTGGGTCTCCACGAGATTCGACGTTCAACTATTTTCCATGAATCCGGACTTAATGCGTACACCTCAATCACAGGGGAAGACATGTAATTATATAGTTCACGAATAATCCTCACAACCTTGTAGTCATTCTTCTGGTAATCATACACAAATCCCACCGCTTTATAAAACTTAAAGCTGTTTAAGGAAGTGTCATTAGCATCAGGTAACTTCTTAAATTTTCTAATGCTGGGGTTCCACAAGTATACAAAATTATCCCAAGACTCGAAAGTCCTATAATCAATGAGACACAATAGGCCATTGTATGAACCCACTAAATCAGCAACTCCAAACTCTAAAACTGATGGGAATTACAAACTCAGATATCTTTTCAAATGTGCGGTCGGAAGCGACCGTACAGACTTGATTATTACCGCGACAAGGAGAAATCATGATAATGATTATTAAGAGAGCGGGTGGAAATGAAATTGGGTTTAGTGATGTAAGAGTACCATGATTTACAAATGATTTCACTGGTAGAATTTTCGCAATCTAGGACACAATCTCGTCTGGAAGATGATGCTTCTACTGCTGTCAGACAATCGATCAGATTGAATGGCCGAATTATTTATAAAAGTTTACTGTATAGGATTTGACATCACATGCCAGGGACAGCACATGCTCAGCAATGCCAACCCGAGACCCAAAAACAACTTTTTCTCACACACCATCCCAACATGCATATCAACCGTTAATTTCAAATTAAAAATTAAAATTAACAGTGCTGATGAGAGTAAAACTGAGCACAATATGACCGATTTCAGTGGCATAATAACCCATTCTAAATCAACGGTTATAATCCCTTTTTAAGGGCATAGGATCTTATTTACAATATTTCTTATAGGACAGCTTTACCATTAACGGAAATGACTTGAATCAATTAGGAGGAGCTTTGACAGTTGGTAGTAGAGCTAGTGATGAAGTTTTATGGGTCTAGATAACAAACTAGAAGCATAAAATAGGAAGAAATACATCAAATTGCTTAGATTGAGAAGAGCTCATCTCACTTCAATGAGTCTATAATCTTGATTAAGGCTTTTGTGGAACAGCAAGTCACCAAACATTAGACTTATGGTTGCTTAAATTCTTTTGAAGGGTTAATTTAAGGACTGAATGGACTTTACCTAAGGGTGAAATGCGAAAATATGTCAGGAGTTTCCTTACAGATAAAGTATCCTTAAGGTCTTAGTTACTTAATCAAGAATTATACTTTTTAGTAAGCAGCTGGTTCTTGAAGTACAAAACTACAAAAGGTCTCATGTTTCACATAGTTACAAAATGTTCAAAACGACTTCATTTCATTTTGTGGGAGGAACTTCAAGCTTCGAAGTGGGGCTTCCATAAGAATCAAACATATTTGGGAGGCCTCTGTCTTTGGCTTTGGATTAGAATCATGTGGTTTTGCATTAGAGTCTTCAAATCATTAATTAGTCTGTTTATATATGTTGAAATCTTTTTGGTTGTTTTACCAAAAAAAAAAAAAGAAAGAAATTTTTTTGGTTCTGTTGCTTAATTACTGTCAAAACAAGAGTTACTTACCATTTTGTCATTCACCTTCACTTACCTTATTTTTACTATTTAAAGATAACTTTTCCAGTAATACTTAAAATCTCATTATATGATGCAATTTTGCAAACTTTCTTTACCTTCAATTTTTTTTGATAAAACAAATAGGAGAGGAGCTGTCCCATCCTCTACCTTTCTAATAAAGAATTTAGCTTTGAATGAGAAAAACTTAATTCTTCATTCGTTCTGTTTAGGCCAAATTACTATTTTTATCCTTTGAACTACAGTTTAAGGTTAAATTGTGTTCATAAACAATCAACTGTGTCACTATAGTCCTTAAATGTTTTGAAAATATTTCATTGTTTGTTTACTTATCATAAAAATATAGCCACAATTATACCAGTCGTGTTTCCTTCAAACTATTTAGTTTTGTTAGTAGGAATCAAAGTTAAATATAGATTGACTCACGTCTGTAAGCTAATCTCATAGACATCACTTCATTTCCAAAAGGAGAGGACGGGCAAGGGTAATATTGAACCATTTTCAAAAATTATGGGTCTAAATTTTAGTTGATAGTTCGGGTATGAAATTGAACATTGATTCATAATTTAGGGTTCAAAATTTACCTTATATAAACATTTTTTAGTTTTTACCGTAGAGCCACACTCTTTCTCCCCCAAATTTTCAGTTTCTCCTGGGTTGAATCATGGTCATTATTCTCAGAACTGAAGTGGCAGTATTTGGCTGCATTGGCTGACGATGACAGATTGTCTTGAAGATGAAAAACATTAAGCAAACTTATTCTAGTTTTGAATTATTTTGATTTCCTAATTTATCAAATAAAAATGAAATGAATTTTATTTCGTGTTCATTTTGATGTTAAACTAATGAGGCATTTGGTATGGGATGGTGTTTTAGGATTTTTGGAAATGTTAAAAGATTCCATAATTACCAAGGGAATAAAAAAAAAAGACCGGAATCAAAATGAAGGGATTTAAAATTCAAACATAAAGGTCTATTATTACTTCGCTTTGTCCAACTGTACATTGGCAAGACTTGGTTCAACTCTTTAGGTGCAGTAATAGGTTTCTCAATCAAATTCAAGCAGATACAAACAATATTATCTTTTTAAAAGAAAATTAAGTCTAATGCAAATGTGTTTGAATTTGTATTAAATTTAGTTGGGGAATTAAATGTATTGCAATTAAGGAATTGCACTTAACGTTTTATTTATCTTGGATTTTTAATCATTAGTTCACTTATGTTTTACATGTATACCTAATGTTTTGATAGGTAATATACCCAACATGAAGATACTGATTGTTCAAAGTGGTGTGAATTACCATTGAATGTTACCTAAAAAAAAGGCTTCAGGTTATTATGTGATGTGACAGATTCTTCACTGAAATTTGATGTAGAAATTATCTTATTTAACCTTAGCACAATCTAACATGAAATAAAAGAAAAACAGTTAGAACTATGAAGTCATTGTTATAATTATAAAGACAAAAATATTATTTTGGTCTATATATTTTGGGGTCACAGTCAATTTGGACCCTACATTTTGGATGAGGCCACCTTCACAATCTTCTCCCTTCTATCTCTATGTTGTAGTAAGGTAGGGTGGTTCGCTTGAGTTGCTCAACCGCTCCTTTGCCGTAACAATTAATTTGATTCATGTTATTTTTAATTTACAGTCAATTTGGTCTTTATCTTTAATTCACTAACGGAAAATACTTACGTGGTAAACGGTGTCCACTATTGGCCTATTTAAAGCTTACTTGGCATATAAAATTATATTAAAAATTACTAAGTCAGCATTTTAATAATTAATAAAAAGCCATGTAAGGAAAAAAAAAAAAAAAAAAAACCCTACAATTCTAAACTGATTTTTTTAACAGAAAAAATAAAGATGAATAAATAAAAAAAAAACTCAAAATTAAACACATCAAGATTTGAGAAAGACCCAGACAAACTTTGTTTGTGTTTGGATCTCAAGAAATGCAAAGGATCTAGGTTACCAACAACTAAACAGAGAGAATCAAACCAATTTAACATTTGATATACTTAGAGCATTTTCATCAAGAGTTGCAAAAAAATGCTATTTTAACATATCAAAAATACTACTTTATTATTTTAACACACCATTTTAAAATTCAGTGTTCATCACATCTTTTGTTCTTCAACTCTATACATTAAAATAATATATATAAATATTAAAATAATATTAAAAAAACCAACAATATATAAAAATACAAAATAAAAAACCCACCACTCCCTCCGCCCTACATCCCACCTTACCAGTCATCACCGTCCATCACCCCCACAACCTAGCATCAAAGACACCAAAACCACCGCATCAAACACCACACAAACACCCAACATATCACACCACAACAAATCACACCACCATTGCTGAATCCACCATCAAATCACACCACCATAGCAATCCATAATCCAAAACTGCCACCACAACCATAGCAACACCGGCCATAACCACAAACACAGCACATTGGAACCTATCCCAAATCTCACACCCACAACCCAATTAAGAGAGATCCGAAGGTGGGAGGTCGAAAGATGCAAGAAGGTTGTCGGCGTGGCATGAGGGACAACGCTTCGAGGTCGGCGGCGAGTTGTGCAGACTAAGGCGGCGAGATCGGCGGCAAGAGCTGTGGAGGACAACTATGGCTCCAGACAAATATGGTGGCGAGATTGGTGGCTATATCGGCAACTTCGACAAGATTGGCAGCTTCGACGAGAGAGAAGAAATGGCGGGCAGAGAGAAAAAAATTCAGATGAGAGAAAAGGGAGAGAGAGTCTGAGTGAATATATGAGAGAGAAACAGTCTGTGAATAATTAAATAATAAAAAATTTTGCAACATGCTACAATGCGGTTCCATTTATAAAACCGCACTGTGGCATGTTGCAAAAAATGTTAAGATTTGGAACATCTCAAGAAGCTTGAATATTGGTGTTTGGTGTGTCAAATGCCAAATTGGCATTTGACACATCTAATGGTCATGCTTGGCATTTGACACATTTAATGGTAATGCTCTACATCACTGAAACAGTTGGATACAAATGGACATGGGTTATTTTCTTTCAAATATGAGTAGGTGATGAAGTCTGCAGCAGATTTTGTGGAACCCAAGCCATGGCCAAGCTTTACACAGCCAAACCCCATGGTTGCTGCCAGCGACCATTGTGAGCCACAAACGGATGCCTAGTGCTCACTCTCCCCTTACAAGGGATTTTTCTTTCCTAAGCCCGATTCTTGAATTTCCTTTGATGTGTGCTCTGTTGAGATTGTTTGTGACTTTGTGTTTTTGGAATGGGATTTTGATTTAGATTTCAACTAAAATGGGTTTGGAAATGAGGTGGTCTTTGTGGTGGCAATTTGTTGAAGAAAGTTGGGTTTTGGAATAGATTAGTGTAAGAAAGGCGAAGACATTTTGGGTCTTTTAATTGCATTTTTTTCATAGTTGCTGGAAATGGGAAGGGGAGAAATCTCTAACTAACCTGTCAAGAAAAAGAGAATGAAGAAGGAGACTGATCAACGGTAAAGATTTACACTTAATAAACCCATTTTGAAAGCCTCCAAGTAAGATTGAGACAAATCAATCTCCAAATCAAAACAAATCATGTCGGAGAAATTCTGATTCACTTTCACTTCCTGGGTATTTTGCAAACCTACGATGTTTGTGTGTTTGGATTGCAAGAAAATCATAATTTATTTTTATTTTATTTTTTTTTGTTAAAAAAGCAGTTAAGAATTGTGGGTTTTTTTTTTTTTTATGTGGCTTTTTATTAATTATTAACACTGATTTGGTAATTTTAAATATTTTTTTCATATGCTACATAAGCTTTAAGTGTGTTAACAGTCCATACTGTTTGCCACGTAGATATTTCTCATTAGTAAATTAACTGTAGGGATCAAATTGACTGCAAATTGAAATTAACAGGAATCAAGTTGACAGCTACCAAAATATAGGGATTAAATTAACTATGACCCCAAAATATAGAGACTAAAATAGTGTTTTCCTCAATTATAAAAAAAAAAAAAAAAAGTCATTGTTACATATAAACGGTTACTAGTAGAGGTATTATACTCTTTAAAAAAAAAGTGTGGGTGTGTGTGTGTGTGTGTGTGTGTGTGTGTGTGTGTGTGTGTCTATATATATAAAGCTAAAGCGTACTATTTATTGTTACTACGCTTCTATTGAGTCATATTAATAGCCACATCATCCACCTATTTTCATCATTCTCTTTTGAAAAACAATATCTTAACTTCACTTATTTAATTTATTGTGGGATAGAGTTGTTTTCCAAAAAAATTTAGTAGAAAACAATCTCTGAAAATAAGTCATATTTTTTATATTGACCAAAGATAGTTTTCCTCTGACTCTTTTTTTTTTTTTTTTTTTTGATGCTACCAAATACTAAAAAACACGAAAAACTATCTTTCTACAAGGTCTTCCTTTATTTATTTATTTATTCCCTCCTTTTACTATAAATTTATAATTCTCTTGTCTATTCTATTCATAGTTTTTTCACACACAAAATATTTTTTCTCTCTCTTTTCCTCTCTCATTTTCCATACACAAAAGGTTATTTCTCTCCCTTTCTCTATTTTTTCTTCCAAATTTGGTGGATTTTTAAAAAATATTTTTCTTGCATCTCTACTTTAGGTTGATGAATTTTCGTACTTTGGGTTGATGTGAATAAGTTTTGTGTTTTTAAGTTGTTATATTTTTTATTCTCTTTGATTTCATAGATGTTATCATATTGCATTATAAACATAGTATATAAGAATATAATGTTATTTTATTACATAACATAACATGACTTGGATAATTTGGTGTTTATTACTATATATTTTTATTTTTACTTTTTTCTTATCATATTATTTTCTATAAATTTTTTATTATTCTCTCTTAGAAAAGTGGTTATTCTCTTTCTCTTGATTTTTTATTCTTTTTAACAACTCTACTTTATATTGATAAATCATTATGATTTTTAAAACTTTATTTTGAGTTCATACATTTTGGTATTGTATTTTTTAGTTCTCCATCACACGTACTCTCTCTCTCTCTCTCTCTCTCTCTCTCTCTCTCTCCAATAAAATTTAGAAAATAGATTATACATATTCATTATAAGTTTGATATACGTTATGATTTTTATGATAATCTCTTTTAAAATAATGAATAATTTATTTAAATAAAAATTATACATATATACATATTTATTTATTTTGTGTAAATGTATAATCAACCTCATGTAATTCATTTAAAAGTAATAATGTTAAACAAATGAATAACTGCCATAAATATTACATTTGCATATTCATAACTTTTATGTTAAGAAGGACTTTCACTTAAATTTATCTGTACTGAAGTGGACTGAAATACTATATTAATGTGGCTCAACAAAAATATAGCAAACTACCGCACACCCTTGGTGCGACGGTCACTCTACAAGTATAAATGTTTATGGGGTGTGCAGGGCAAGGGCCAAGATTCAAGTTTTTAGGAGGAAGCTTCACACACATATACACTTAGATTAGGTTAAAGTAGAAATTCTATTTTGCATAAAAAAAAAAAAATATATATATATATATATATATAGCAACAATAAATGCAATGCTTAAGATTTTGATATTACGAGTTTGAAATTTATTTATTTTTTAATAAATTTGGATTTAGATTAGGTACTTTCAATCCAAACATGTCTTTTTGCATTATGTAAGTGCACAAAAATAGATCGAAGTGGACCAAAATGAATTAAAGTGATCTGAATGGACTGAATTGGACCAGATGGAAAAAGTGGATCAAATGAAGAGAATAGGACCGAGTGAACTGAATAGGAACAAGGTGGACCGAATAAGAATGAATGGACCGAAGTGGATAGACTGGATCGAAGTGGGTAAACTGGACAAAATAAGAGCAATGTGGACTGAATACGACCGAAGTTAATAGAATGGACTGAATAGAACCAAAGTGGACAAAATGGACTGAATGGCCCAAGTAGGACTAAATGGATCAAAGTGGACAAAATGGACTGAATAAGACCAAATAGTACCAAAGTAAACATAATGGACTGAATAAAACCAAAGTGGACAGAATGGACTGAAGTGGAAAGAATAGGACCAATGTGGACCGAATAGGGCCAATGTGGACTAAATGGGATTGAAGTGGACTGAATAAGATTAAATGAGTTAAAATTGATCGAATAGAACTTTAGTGGATAGAATGGGCTAAATAAGACTGAATGGACGAAATTGACCTAAGAGGACAAATTGGACCAAGTTGAATTAACTTGAATCCACACTTTTTTTTTCTTTCTTTTCTCTATTAATTCTTTATATAATGGATTGAGAAATTCAAAAAGACTTTTATTCTCTCAAACCACTTTTTTCACAATAGTTATTTCACATCTACCTATATGTATTAAAATGTGAACAATTTTTAAATGTGGATATTCCTACATAAATTGTGATATATGTGTGAAATGTTACAAGTAAACTAATGTGAAAAGATATTTTTCCAATTTAAGAAGATTAGTATATTTTTTTCCTCTATTTATTGCGAGTAATTCTTGGACTAGAACCTATTTCACACATTTTGTCACAACTATTTAATTCTGTTAGTGTCACTTTCACGTGTATTTATTTTCTACATTATTCACAACTAGTCATATCTAGTGTGTGTTTGACATTAGTTTAAAAAATCAATTTTTTTATATTATTATTTAGTTTATTTTTACTATTATTAATGGGTCTCATTACACTTTTTAGTAAGATTTATATGTATAGAATAAGTTGTGCACGTTAGCTGGTAGATTTTTTTTTCCCCTTGGAACCAAGTTGTTCCTGTGTTCACACAGATATATATTAGCATTATATAATAATAATAATAATAATAATAATGATGGGGCGTAATTGGAGCACTTTGAAGTTGACTATCCCTTGCCCGGCCCTGCCCAGCCCACTCCGTGTCCCTTGACTCCCTTCTTTAATGTTCTCATTATTATACTCACCTTGCCTCTCTTATCAAAAAGAAAAAAAGTCTCCTTGCCTCTGTGCCACTGCTATGTGCTAGCTATTCTTCCCCACTTGCCCACTAGCCATGGCTGCCACTACAGTTCCTTCCCAACCCTTCTCTTCATCTTCCTCTTCTTCCCACCCCAACTCTGCCTACGACGTCTTCTTGAGTTTCAGGGGCGAAGATACTCGCAAGAACTTCACAGACCACCTCTACGTCGCTTTGACACAGTCCGGAATCAACACCTTCAGAGATGACAACGATCTCCGTAGAGGACAAGATATTTCTTCCGAGCTTTTGCAAGCTATACAAGGGTCCAAAATCTCTGTCATTGTCTTCTCCAAAAACTACGCGTCTTCCAGATGGTGTTTGGAGGAGCTGGTGAAGATCATGGAGTGCAGAAGAACAGCGAGGCAGCTGGTTTTGCCTATATTCTATGATGTTGATCCTTCCGATGTTCGCCACCAGACGGGTAGTTTTGAACAAGCATTTGTGGAACATGAAGATCAGTACTTGATGGACATAGACAAGGTTATCAAGTGGAGGAAAGTTCTCAAGGAGGCTGCTAATTTGTCCGGTTGGGATCTGAGAAACACTGCAGACGGGTATGATGGTCTAGACCCAAATCTTTTACATTTTTTTATTAAAAGATCTCCAAACTACCCAGAATATTAGTTTTCAATCCAAAATATTCATCAGTCTTAATTAATTTTCTAATCTTAATATCTTATTAACCCAACTCCCTAATCAAATTGCAAGTTCTTATGAATTTGGTGGGGCGTATGTGTGTGTGTGTGTGTGTGTGTGTGTATATATCAGTACTTGTATAGAAATTGAAGGAAACGCGAATGCATTTGTTAATACATGGTTACTTTTGTACAGATATCATATAATTATGTTGAGCATATGAATTTGTATAAACCTAGCTATATAATAATGGGATTTGGGTTCGATGCTCACGTTTTTATACATACTCGTGCTCACATCATCATATGTTATGGTATCTAAAATTTGGCTTCAAAGTTAGCCCAAGCGAAACATTTTAAATGCAAGCATGTTAGGAATAATGGCACCAAAACTAGTATGCTCTATTGAAAAATTTATTACATTCCAGTGCTTAATTGTATAATGTCACTCTTCCTAACTGCTGAAAATAATTTTCAGACATGAAGCCAAGTTTATTAGACAAATTGTTGAAGCAATTTCAAGAGAACTGAACAGCACATACTTATTTGTAGCAGTCTACCCAGTTGGAATAGATGATCGTGTGAAAGACATGACTTCACCGTTAAGCGTTGGAGCTGATGATGTTCGCATGGTAGGAATTTTGGGAATGGGCGGAATGGGAAAAACAACCCTTGCTAAAGCCATTTATAACCAATTTTATCATAGTTTTGAAGGTAGAAGTTTTCTTGCAAATGTAAGGGAAAATTCTAAGCAAACCATTGGTCTGGTTCATCTGCAAAAACAACTTCTTTCTGAAACCTTGAAGTTGAAGATAAGCAAGATAGAGATAAATAATGTTGATAGTGGAATCGTTATGATACAACAAAGACTTCGTCGTAAAAGGGTACTTGTTATTGTTGATGATGTAGACCAGCAGGAGCAATTGAATGCCATAGCTAGAAGTCGTGAATGGTTTGGTGCAGGAAGTAGAATTATTATAACAACTAGAGATGAACAGTTGTTAAAGAATCTTGAAGTGGATGGAGTGTATATTGCTAAAGAAATGGATGATAGTGAATCTCTTGAGCTCTTTAGTTGGCATGCCTTTAGAAACAGTTATCCCACTGAAGATTATATGGACATATCAAGAAGTGTAGTTGCTTACTCGGGAGGATTGCCTCTAGCACTTGAAGTTTTAGGTTCTTTTTTGTTCGAAAGGAGCATGCCTGAATGGAAGAGTGCATTGGAGAAATTAGAAAGGATTCCCCAAGATAAAGTTCAAGAAAAACTTAGAATAAGCTTTGATGCGCTAGGCGATAGTACTGTGAAGGATATATTCCTTGATATATCCTGTTTCTTTATTGGAATGGACAAAAACTATGTTGTACAAATATTGGATGGCTGTGGTTTTTTTGCAGTGATTGGAATTGGTGTCCTCATTCAGCGGTGTCTTCTTACAGTTGGTGAAAGAAACAAGATTATGATGCATGATTTGCTTCGAGACATGGGAAGAGAAATTGTTCGAGAAAATCACCCCAAGGAACCTGGGAAATGTAGTAGAGTATGGCTACATGAGGATGTATTTGACATTTTGACAAATGAAGAGGTAAGAAATTCTTTTAGGGAATAGATTAAAGTAAAACAGAACTTTATTTATGTTCATGCATTATAAGTGAAACAAATGCATGCTACCTCATACCAATCATATTCCACGACAGTGAAATCGCTTTCATTTCTAAATTCTAATCAATTGTGACACTCACACTTGTTTACTTTTCCAACATCATTCTATTGTTTTTGTACTTATTGGCATGGTTACCTTATACCATTAAGCAAGGATCTGATAGATGCAATAATCAATAAGAATGCATTGGCAGGTTCAAATGATGTGGGGATTAGAAAAATGGGACATTTACCTTGTTATAGTATGAGGTTGTGTGGTACAATCATGTTAATGCGCAAGTTTGTGTTTATTATACTTCTTCTTTTTTTAATTTTTTTAAAATAAAAAATCTCTCAACTTCCATATAACCAATTTGCTTACACAGTTCTTGTTTCAAACAGGGAACAATAGCCGTTGAAGGAATCAGTTTAAAATTGTCAAGATTTAGTCAGGTGAATTTTAGTACAAAAGCATTTATGGAGATGAAGAGGCTGAGATTACTCCAACTTGATCACGTACTGCTCACTGGAGACTATAAATATCTTTCCAAAGAGTTAAGGTGGCTCCGTTGGCATGGATTTCCTCTAAAGTTCATGCCAAACAATTTTTATCCAAGACAGCTAGTTGCAATTGACTTGCAATATAGCAATCTCAGAGAAGTTTGGAAAGATCCCAAGGTATAATGTAACTTTAACCATCAATTTATAACTGTCAATGTTCTAGATGCTAATGTTGTGCTTTCTTTCTTTTTGCATTTGTTTAGCAGTTGCTCAAGAATTTGAAAGTCCTAAATCTCAGTCATTCCCATTATCTAATCCAGACCCCCGACTTTTCAAGACTTCCTAATCTAGAAAAATTAATACTCAAAGATTGCACCAGCTTGTTTGAGGTTCACGAATCCATTGGAGATCTTCATTATCTTGTTTTGGTAAATTTGAAAGGTTGCAAAAGCCTTAAAAGTCTGCCAATGAGTTTCTATAAGTTGAGGTCTCTTGAAACTCTCATTCTTTCTGGTTCTAAAATTGACAATTTGGCGGACAGCTTGGGGACTATGGAATCCTTGACTACTCTACTTGCAGACAACACTGCTATAAGACAAGTGCCAGTTACCATAGTGAGACTTAAGAACCTCAAATATTTATCTTTACTTGGGTGTAAAGGATCATCATCTAAGTCGTTGTCTTCACAATTTTGGTCTTGGATATCACCAAGGAAAAGTCCTATGTCAGTCAATCTATTGCCTGCCTCACTACAAGGCTTGTACTCACTAAAAGAACTATATCTCAGTGACTGCAATTTATCAGATGACACAATTCCTAAAGATCTTGGGAGTCTATGTTCTCTTCAAACTTTAGATCTAAAAAGCAATAATTTCCATGCCCTACCATCAAGCCTTGGTGGTCTTTCAAAGCTTCAAACACTCTATTTGGATGATTGCACAGAACTTCAATCAATTCCAGATTTACCAACAAGTTTGAATAGTCTGTATGCAACAAATTGCATAGCTTTGGAAAGAATGCCAAATCTATCGAATATCTCAAGCATGCAAAATTTATTCGTTACTAATTGCCACAGATTAGTTGAGATTCCAGGTTTGGATAAGATGTTGAAGTCCTTTGCTGTCTTTCACATGGAAGGGTGCAACAATATAACAAGTACTTTCAAGCAAAGCATCCTACAGGTTTCCTCCCCCCCCCCCCCCCCCCCCCTCTCTCTCTCTCTCTCTCTCTTTTGATACCATTTTTTAATATGAATGAACATCTTTTCTTCAAATGTGGCTTATATAATTCAAGCTCCTCATGGAACAGGAATTGGCTATAAGTGGATTTGGTAACATGTTTGGCATATTCCTTCCTGGCAATGATATTCCTGATTGGTTGACGTATCAGGATGAAGGGCCCTCGGTATGTTTTGAAGTGCCTAGTATTATTGATTGTAATTTGGATGGGTTTGTGGTATGCATTGTTTATTCATCATGTCCTAACAATGACATGAAAGAATCCCCAGATTTTCCGAGCATTTCAGTTATCAATTATACCAAGAATATTATCCAAACCTCTAGGCCAGCAACAATTGATGTAGAAATCTCCCCCGAAGATCACATGTGGCAGAGCAACATTTCTAAACGTAAATTCAATTTGGAGGATGGTGATGAAGTAGAGGTTATTGTTGATTTTGGGGCTAGATTCATTGTTAAGAAGATAGGGGTCAGCCTAATATATGACGGGGTTCTTGATGGAACAATGTTTCATTATGCCTCTACATCAAATGAGGATCCCATTATTGTTAGTGACAATGAGGATGTTAAAGATCAGGCCTGGCTGATGCAGTTTGAGAGAGGACTTCATGACGAGGAGGCAGGACCAAGTCATGGTTGGCTCGAAGATGAACCACAACCTAAAATATTGAAGTGTGAAGATAATACCGAGATCAGTGTAGCTGAGGAATAAAGATAGAAAGCTCAAATTTGAACTTATTGTCATTCGTAGTAAGTAAAAAGCACAATAAAAAGAACACATAATGGACTCGCAAGTCAATTGCGTTTCATGATTTTTTTGGGTATCAAAGTCACGTTCAATGTATTATTATTAGGCCCTCTTTATCTCAATCGAAGATAAACATTTTTTTGCTAATCATTTGTCATCTATGCATGCGTGAGCTATTTGTAACACCATGTCTATTTTTCTCCTTGAATTTGTAACAAGATGTCCATGACGTTCCTTCTGCTAATAACTAGATATTTTTAGCCATTTTCCTTTTCATGGTAAAACTTGGAAATGCTTTTTTTATTTTTTAATCTCTAGTGTTAACAGTTTGAGAGAGAGAGAGAGAGAGAGAGAGAGAGAGGAACAACATGTCCCAAGTGTAGCATTATGAAAGCATCAAATTCATCACACATAGCTTGCCACCAAGGAAGTTCAACACTAGCCTCATGATAAGTGTGATGCTTATAAGGAGTGGAAAGAGCAATGTATTAGTGATAACTAGTTGCAGAATAGCGTGTTGCGCGTGACAATCTTTTTAAGGTGGTGCATAAAAGTAGAGACTATTACTCTATAATGATAGTGGCTAATTAGTTCTATTTTATTTTTTCGTGATCTTATTTGTAACATTTCTCATCAATATCATATTTTATTGGCTAATCATTTGCATAACAAAGATATTAAATGAGAAGTAGAACCGTACATTCGATTTTTAAAAGTCATAGTGTATGAAGATTATAAACATTTAAGGATATATATATATATATATATATATATATATATATATAAAGGTTAAATGATATGTTAAAAAATGGGATTATAAAAATTGTTAACTTGATTTCTTATGTAATTTCAATTATTACTAGAGGACATCTCATTTTTTAGTTATCATAGGACTGGTTAGAGTTTGATTAATTTTGTATGACTGTATTTCTTTATATTTTTTTGAGAAAGAAGTATGATTTTATTTAGTTGTTGATTATTGATTTAATTCTGTGAATGTAACAATTGATTTTATTGCATTATAAAATTTTTAATGTTCTCAATACAATCATTTCTATTTTATTTTTTACTCACCCTGAGAACCTCTTTGATTTTCAATTAATGGTTACTAATTGACATTTAATTTCTTTTATTTTTATTTTATCTTTCTTCATCTACTATATATAACTTTGTATTGTATTTTTTTTCTTCTCCATAAACATCTCTCTCTCTCTCTCTCTCTCTCTCTCTCTCTCTCTCTCTCTCTCTCTCTCTCTCTCTCTCTCTCCGTTGTCAGCCTATTATTTTCCAAAATTTGATGTTGATCCTAATGCGCATTGTAACGTTTATTCATCTATTTTTCAATCAATTATTTTGTCCTCAAATTAAATTAGTATATTCATAACTATTAGTTTGTCTATGTTATGTTTGGTTTGATATCCAGCTTAATTTTTTTTTTTTTTAATTTTAATTTAGTGTTTCTAAATTGGTACGTGTTTTGTATTCCATTTTTCCTTTGACGCATTGTAACCTTTTTTGAGGATACTTTATAAGAAAATTTTATTTATTTGAATTTAATTAAAATATTATAGTTTATTTTTTAAAATAATAAATAATTTAATGATATGGAGGATATGGTTGAATTTAAAATAAGATGAGAATAAAAAAGAGAAAAAAATAAAATATATAACAGTAAACACCAAATTATCAAAGTTGTGTTATGTTATGTAATAAAATAACATTATATTCTTATATACTATCTTTATAATGTAATAAGGTAATATTTAACAATCAAAGAGAACAAATAAGATAATAACTTAAAAGAAAAAACTAAATCACATCAACCTAAAGTAAAGTTCTATAGGATACAAAAATTTATCAACCTAAAATAAAGATACAAGAAAAATTAAAAATCCACCAAAATATGAATATATATATATATAGAGAGAGAGAGAGAGAGAGAGAGAGAGAGAGAGAGAGAGAGAGAGAAATAACATTTTTTTGTGTGTGGGAAACTATGCATAGAATGAGAGAGAAAATGGGAAAAACTTGCTTAAAATGGGAGAGAAAATGAAAAATTTATAGTAAAAGAAAGAGAATAAGAAGAGTCAAAATAAATGAAGATAATTAGATAGAAGAAGAGTGATATTAAGGTAGAGAATAATAGGGAGATGAAAAGGTAAGAGAGAGAGAGAGAGAGAGAGAGAGAGAGAGAGAGCGATTGAAGAAAATGTAATAATAAGTTGAGAAATTAATAATGAGAAAAAGAGTTAAAAATAAAAAAGAGATGATTATTAAATAATATATGGAGTTTTAATTTAGCTTAAATGAGTAAATGTTAAAAAAAATTATAGGAAAAATTGGAAAGAAATTATAATGGCATGGCTGCATAGGGATGGACCAAGGACTTGGAATTAGAGGGGCAGCTTTGTTGCTGTTGCGTGTGGTGGCTCCGACCTCCAGCTCTGTTGTTTATTAGCTAAAGTTTTTTTTTTTTTTAATAATTTTTTTAGGTCTTTGATGTGTACTGTTAGGTAATAACAAAATTATTTTGTTAAATTTTTTTAAAAGGGTCGAGTTGTTTGTTTTTGATAAAATTGGTTAATTGAACTTAATTTTTTTTTTAATATTTTTGCTATTGGTAATATTCATTGCTGGGCTAATTTTCCTAGTCTTGAATATTTTGTTTTAGATTTTAGATTTATAAATTTTTTATAACGTTTAAAAGGAGGAAAATGCTCGAGTTACAAATGTTTTAGAAATTGCTAACGTGGTTAGTAGTGATTATTATATCAAAAACTTATGTAAATGGTGTGCCCATATACGAACCAATAAGAATTTGCTACTTCAACAAAATGTAAAATTATTGTAAAAAATTTTGTGACTACAACATTACTCTCAAAATAATTAATGATATTATTAAGGGGGCAAAGGATAACTTTACTGAACAAGATTGCTAAAATTAATACCAACATATATACTATTAATTTAAAAAAAAAAATTTGGGACTGGGGGCATTACCCCCCATTTTCAAAGGAGCTGCTTATGTGGCTCAACTTCAGCTTTTAAATATATCTGCTTTTAGATATATATAGATATAAGTTAGTAATGGATTTTTCTCCAAAAAAAAAAAAAAGAAAAAAAAAAAGAAAAAAAGAAGAAGAAGAAGAAGAAGATTAGTAATGGACAGAATCTGGTGAATCAATATCACAAATAGACAAGCTAGAGGAAGCAATAGACCCTATGTGTCTCACCAAAAAAAAAAAAAAATATAGACCATATGTGACTAAACCATCAATAATATAAATGACAAGACTAGAAGTTTGAGAATGTTATGTGCGAAAATAGTGAGGCATTAGAGCCGGAGGTCATACAGTCGCAACAAGCAAAATCAATGAATTTGGAATTTTGCCACTATGGGAATAGAAAAGGCAGCATAACTGCACAAGGCCCGTGTAGGCTCAAAATCATTCCGCAGAGAAATAATGAAATTCATGAACTTATGAAGATCACGGTATTAGGCAAAGAGAGCAATGTCATCAGACATCAGCATCTTTCAATGATGGATCTACATCTTCCAATTGTTCCCGCAAAGTAGAGGTGTAAGCATAAAAATCGAAAATGGATTGACTTGATTCTTGGCTCAATATCTAACAAATTTTGGTCGATCTTGATATGGAAACCCAAAGCGACATGGCAAGGAAGTCCTGAGCTGCCTCGGAAAGAGATTGTTGATGTAAGAAGCATGATTGTTGTTCCAATCTTCAATTTAGGCAGCAAAAGCATCATCAGATTCATTTGTCTTTCAAATTGGCTAGGAGATTGAATCGGTCACAAAACGCCACAAATTTCTACATTTGATTTGAGGAACATAATCATGTTTTGGAGTTTGGACCCATCCAGAATAATAGTGATAGGATGGGTGACATCATTGGGCTAGGCCATGGAAAAAAAAAAACTTCGATTCTGTTTTGGGATTGCAATCGAATGCATGCAACGGAGTCTTAATTCGGGCAATGAACTGGGTCACTGTTAGAATTGCAATTAGTACTTGGTTTGGGTATGGTTCAAATATATGAGTGGATGCTGATATCAGGCTATCATGTTTGTTGACATGGCAGGATATTACTCCACCTTGTTTATGTAGCTCTTGTGTACTCTATAAAGTGAAGCGAACTGTAAAAGAAAAGCATAGTATTTCACTATTTTGAGCTTTGTATGTCATAAAATAGACACACATGACACAACATTAATAACTTGTAGTTTTCAACTCTAAAATATTTCAAACTTTAACATAGTAAATTCACAGCCTTGAGGAGTAAATCCAACCAAAAACTCTTCTTCATTCATTCTCTTATTATGTGCTGAAACCCTCCACTCTTCTTCACCCAAGTACCGAATGACATCAGTTTTTAGTTATTATACAAGAATGAACCCGATCCTTCAGAATTGTGAATTATTCTTTAAAATGGGTCGAAATGGGTCAACCATGTATCCATGAAATACTTCCCAATGCCTCAGCTAGGGGCGATTAGCCAAGGACCATGCACTTTTTGCATTGTAACAAGCCATAATATGAATTTTTCATCCATTAAATTCTAATAGTTGATTTATATGCTCACAGTTTGGAAGAATGTTGACTTGCTCAATATCCTATTAGTATCTTGCAGGATTCTCAAACCAAACATATGTAATTGAACACAGTAGATACCCACCTTCAATTTGCTTAGGCTTTCTCAGAAAAACAACATAGCCAGTAGGACATTGTCCAAATTTTGTCAATTAGCATACCAACCCACAATTTGCCAAAAAAAATTATTTTTTTTAAGTCCCAACGATTCAATCATCATTCAATTTCCCTTATCCCCCTCAATAAATGAACAAAGTTTATTGCATACAAAGTCGAACAATATCAATCGTCAAAAAAAAAATAATAATAATAATAATAATAATTGCAACAACATGGTCACCATCAATTGAACTCAACTCTTTCCCTTATTCTTCAAGTATTAGAAGCTAGCCGTTCAAGTTCTCAAGTATGGAAACTAGCCAATCAAATCTTCAAGTTTTTATCACACAGTCTTCATTAAATCTTCAAGTAGCCACCATTAGAACATCTTTTCACACAGATCATTTTGCCTAAGTTCAATTCACATTCAAGTCTTCAAATACTGAAACCAAATTGAAATTATATAAAGTTACCAATGGAGCTCCATACTTTTACTAATGATCATCATCATTTTGCCAAATATTGATTGCTTGAATCCTCAAAAGTCAAAAGCTACAAACTTAGAGAAAGCTATCGAAAAATTCTCAAATAAAGAAGACGTTCAAAAAAATCAGAAGGCCTACCAGAACCAGAAAATCTTTCATTTCCACTCGAAATTATATATTCCATTGGACCTAAAATTATCAACAAATCTCCATGAACACTTAAAGAGTTAACACTTATTTAGAACCCAAGAAATACATTTTTGGGTAGAGCAACAAATTGAGAATATAAAGTATAAACAAGAATAGAAACCAAACAATGCAAGAACTAATAGTTGTCTGCACCTTATCATTATTCATGAAATAAACAAGAGCAGCACAAAGAACAGAAGTTCATGTATATCCAATTTCATCAGTCAGAGACAATTTAAGAGCAAATAAAATGAGAATGAGGTTCCATTTCTTTATATTTCCAAGAATTCAAAATAAAAAATTAATGCAGTAAAAAAAAGGTGACTGGATAAAAACTCCTCAAAATATTGCTAGTGATCAAGAACAATAGTTGAAGTGATTCAGAGGATGAAGAAGCTGTACCATTTCCACCTAGCAGTACATGGTGATGGTGAACTTCAGTCCTTGTTGAGCAAGTCTGGAAATCAAAGCAAATAGCAGATAAATAATGACATAATATCAGAACAAAAGCCATAACTAACATTGAGAGAGAGAGAGAGAGAGAGAGAGAGAGAGAGTGACGTTATCAGATGCAAAGACTGAGAACCTGAGAAAATAGTGGCAGCACACGCAATAGCAACACATGACACCAACAGCAATGCTGCACCGCCCTGTATGCTCAGAAACTTGAAGAAGAAGCTGACTGTGGTGGGCTACAATGAAATTTTTACTTTTTTCAGTATATTTCTACAGGTTTGGGAATAAGGAAACCACCTGTTCTGGAGGGGGTGATTAGTTTCTCGTGTTATGTGCTAATGTGGTGCTCACATGCATCAAATGCCCAAAAATTATTCACACAAAAAGTTTTAACTTGAGACGGTAATCTAAGATTACCACATGAAATTCCTAGGAATATTCTCCAAATTTCATGAACCAAAAGGCCCCTAGGAACCATTAGATTATTACATCATCCACTACCTCCAAGAAGAATTATTTGTTATAAAACACAACAATATACAATATTATAGAATTAATATCATGTAAATGACATAAAATTAAATCACTCATACGTTTTAAACTCAAGTTTTACAGATATCTATACATTTGCACAACTTTATACTAGATTTTTTTCTCCCATCCTGTCTTTATCTACAACTTTCCTATTGCAAATTGCTTGCACCTATCTCGGGTCAATCAGACTTGTTATTGTACAAGTTTACCCCGCTCAAAAACTAGAGGCTTATAAAAAATAAGTGCCCAAATCTTGCACAATTCTCATCCTTCTTTCATTCCCTTCTTAAAATGTTGTATTGTTGTTTAGCTATGGTATCTCATGGCATCACTTGCTACTAAAAGGGTTCTCATGCATCATTTTCTTTCCTGGTGGAGCAAAATAGTCAAGTAGAAAGGGTTCTCGGTAGATGCTAGATGCTAATCTGAATAAACAAAGAAGAACAGTTTTACACTTTTAATGCATAATTGAACAGTAAAGTTCAGTGTCTAGACGATGAAGCAGAGGGATTTTTCAAGATGGATGCTTGATTAACTGGAACTTCAAAAGCGATTAGCAGACTACATTTACTACATTAACAACACTGTTTCCCTTCAAAATACTTGTTATTTGAAATGACGCCATGCAAGCTTCACTTCCCACATTAAATAGGGGATAGGAAACAAATGGTTTTCTCTTTTTTTTTTTTTTTTTTTTTTTTTGTTTCCCTTCCCTTTAAGTAAAACACATCCAGACCTTTCTAAACTGAGAAGCATCCTTCAATTATTTAGCTCACACTAGGCAGAACTTGAGGAGACTCTTCCTACATTATAACTAGAGCACTACACACAAAACTTGAGTCAAATAGAAGGGAATGAATGCATCATAAACTCCACAGGAATTGAGGAAAAGCATAGTATTTCACTATTTTGCCTGAAGACGGCTCAGAGCCGTCTCCTCATGAACACAACGGTCCATGAGGCCTTTCATCATAAGGACAGCCTGGAACAAAGAAATGCTAAGTCAACATGACGATAAACAGAGATGAATGGAATGGTAATGATGACGGGTAATGTGTTTACCTGGGCAATGTTGAAGAGGCCCGTCTCACCCATTGCCTCCGTCGAGTGGTTTCCAAGGTCCTCGTAATCCTCTGCCGTCAGGATTGAGGACAACTTCTCTATAGCGTACTTGGAATCCTCGCGCAAGAGGATGGGTGGCTTCTCAACGTTGGACACCGGGCCACCCATCATCAGGCCCTTCCCTTTGCCGTGCTTGACGGGGACTTTCTTCACGTCCGCCTCCAGGCCCACGACGGTCTCGGGCATGACCTTTGCCTTCTTGGCATGACGGTCCGCCTCCTGGCCGGGTTTTCTTTTTGTAATGGACGGCTTGGGCGCGCCCGTCCCACCTACCTGGGCATCCTTCTTCTTGGCAGCAGCTTGTTGTTTAATGAAAGCTCTCCTCTTTGCTTCGTCCATTTCTGCAAAAGAGGACGGTACATAAGTTAATGACAAAAAATTACTAAGTGTGAAACTTAAGTGGATGGACTTACGTGTTCGAACTTGTGTCTCGTACTTCAGAGCTTCCACGAACGGTTTAGGTCCGTCACAGTGCCAACAGATGGTTTTTAGGCTTACTAACTTGGCCCAAGATCTCTCCGCCAACTTAGTCTTTTGGAAAATTTTCTCCAAAAAGCTCCACTGTTCAAGTGACACCTGTGGACGGTCTTGAGCTGAAGAAAGAAGATGGTTAGAAATCAATAATGCAATTTTGCAAACAAGAAAGAGAACGGATGAATACCAGACGGGGGTAAGACACCCCATGTTGTGTCGATGGGCATGAACTCGATCTCACCAGGACGACACATCCACTCATCCCCATCTATGAAAAAGTACCTAGACTTCCAATCCCTATTGGAATCTGGAGTATCACTCACTAGCCTTAACAATGGGCTCCTGGCAACAAAACTATACATCCCTCGTGATTTTGTAATCTCTACTAGACGGTAGCAATGGAAGAACTCCTCCACTATTAATCTTTTCTTCCCATTGGACATTGATCTGTACAGTACTTCTACCCCCAAGAAGACCCTCCAAGCGTTTGGGAAGACTTGGTTGACAGACAGTCCTAGGTAATGGAGGAGTTGACGGTGTAGCTGAGTTAAGGGAAACCTTAACCCAGCTTTGAGCATTTGCTCATAGACCCCGACACCCTTGACACCGTGGTAGTAACACCTCTCTCCTTTGTGGGGTAGACGAATGGATATGTTGACGGGTATCTGGTATTTGCTCCTAAGTGTCTTAAAGTGAGACTCTTTAATTGTGGACAAAAAATCATTCACCGTCCACAGTGAGAGCATTACGAACTTCCTCATCCCATCAGAGCCTATGACGGACTGAACTTGTGGCTCGGTTTCCCCTAGACCGTCACTAAGGTTACTCTCTGCCCTATCACTACTTGATGTAGAAGAGCTGGTAGATGAACTGTCTTCACTAAAGGTGTTAGGATCTCTTGGACCTGACGGGTGAACTTCGTCGTAGCCCGCTCTGTCGCGGACAAACGACTGGTTACTGGACGCGCTAGACATCTGTCACCTACATGTGACGGAAAGCCCTAAGTTTAACTAGTCTAAAGACATTTGACGGTGACAAAAATGAATGAATCAATAAAAGACTTACCGGTTACGTCTGCTGGTGGAAGATATAGTCGACGGTTGCAGAAGCGTGACGAGCGAAAAGGTTGACGGATTAAACGCTTTTTTGGCTTGGTGAACAGATGCGCTCTAATCGCTTGATTTTAGTGAAAAGTGAAAAATGAGGGAAAAGAAGGGAGGCTTATATTTGAGGGGTAGCACGGAAGACGAGGGGACGCCTCGTTTTTGGCACATGGACATTAAGTCGACGACACGTGCTCTGCATTAATTACCCAGCATTAATTACTGAATGACAGCCTATCTATTTAACCCTCTCATTGTGAATGGCCCATTAGTCCATCTCCTGTGTGTTCACGGACTGATGGGCTGAGGGGGCACCTAATAGGAATAAAACTCTCACTAAACGTCGGCAGCTTGCGCGGGATGACGGTGCGAGGTATGATGACGGACGCTAAACCTTGTCGACACGACCCTTAAACGGGGTGACGAGGGAGACCGTCGACAAGGGGAGGCATGGGGCACCAAAGCCTATCTTGCCATGTACGTTTTCCTGAGAAAATGAGTCTTGTCGCGTACGCTACTATTTGGACAGATATCTTGTGGAGTACGATTGCTCCTAAAGGGGTGTCTTGCCCAACACACTTAATTGCCCAAGAAGTATCTTGCGCTCCACGCTACTCAGGGGCAATTCCGGTAAAGTGGTATCTTCTCCAGCACGCCTTGGCCAAGGGCCCCTAGTACTATAAATACTTCCAAGCCCTCCCAAATTGAGGTACGCATGCTTCTATCTCGACTCTGGCACTCTAGAGTTGTGAGCAATACTAACTTAACCATCGGAGGGTCGTTGGCCGGTATTACGCCGGTACCTCCCTTTGAAGTTCTTTCTACTTATGCAGGTTCATCCGAAGTACGTGAAGACCTTGCAGCTTACTAAGTTGATTCTTAGGATCATCAAATAATATAAATGACAAGACTAGAAGTTTAAGAATGTTTTGTGGGAAAGTAGTGAGGCATTAGAGCCAGAGGTCGTATAGTTGCAACAAGCAAAATCAATGAATTTGGAATTCCTACTTGAGAGAACAGAAAAGGCAGCATAAGGGCCATGTAGGCTCAAAATCATTCCAAAGAGCCATGATGAAATTCATTAACTTATGAAGATCATGGTGTTAGGCAAAGAGAGCAATGTCATCAGCATCTTTCAATGATGGATCTACATCATCCAATTGATCCCGCAAAGTAGAGGCGTAAGCGTAAAAATCGAAAATGGATTGACTTGATTCTTGGCTCAATATCTAACAAATTTTGGTCAATCTTGATGTGGAATCCCAAAGCGACATGGCAAGGAAGTCCCGAGCTGCCTCGGTAAGAGATTGTTGATGTAAGGTGATTGTTGTTCGAATCTTCAGGTTTGGCAGCAAAAGCATCATCATATTCATTTGTATTTCAAATTGGCTAGGAGATTGAATCGGTCACAAAACGCCACAGTTTTCTACATTTGATTTGCGGAACATAATCATGTTTTGGAGTTTGGACCCATCCAGAATAACATGATAGGATGGGTGACATCACTGGGCTAGGCCATGGAAAAAAAAAAACAAAAACAAAAAACTAACTTCAATTCTGTTTTCAGATAGCAATCGAATCATTCGAATACATGCAAGGGAGTCTTAATTCGGGTAATGAACTGGGTCGCAGTTTGAATTGCAATTAGTTCTTGGTTTGGGTATGGTTCAAATATTATGAGTGGATGCTGATATCAGGCTAACATGTTTGTTGACATTGCAGGATATTACTTTTTTTTTTTTTTTGGTTGCCCACAGTATTTTCTCAAAGTTTTCAACCAGAGACTAATCACTGTTCGCGCCGGGTGAGCCCACGAAGGGGTAAAGCGCTAGCCCAGGAAATTCTTTTCAAAGTGCAGGTAGCAGGACTCGAACTAGGGAGCACACCCAGCTGAGCCCAGTATAAGCACTTTGAGACCAAGAGCCCAACCAACTCGGCCAACCTCCTGGGTTACATTGCAGGATATTACTCCACCTTGTTTATGTAGCTCGTGTACTTTATATAAAGTGAAGAGAAGTAAAAAAGAAAAACATAGTATTTTGAGCTTTGTATGTCATAAAATGGACACACAACATTAACCACTTGTAGTTTTCAACTCTACAGTTTTTCAAACTTTAACATAGTAAATTCACAGCCTTGAGGAGTAAATCCAACCAAAAACCATTCTTCATTCTCTTATGTGCTGAAACCCTCCACTCTTCTTCACCCAAGTACCGAATGACATCAGTTTTTAGTTGACATGCAACAATGAACCCGATCCTTCAAAATTGTGAATTATTCTTAAAGATGGGTCCAAATGGGTCTACCATGTATCCATGAAATACTTCCCAATGCCTCAGCTAAAGGACCATGCACTTTTTGCATTGTAAGTTGTAACAAGCCATAATATGAATTTTTGATCCATTAAATTCTAATAGGTGATTTATATAGTCACAGTTTGGAAGCATATTGACTTGCACAATATACTACAAGTATCGTGCAGGATTCTCAAACCAAACATTTGTAATTGAACACAGTACATACCCACCTTCAATTTGCTTAGGCTTTCTCAGAAAAACAACATAGCCAGTAGGACATTGTCCAAATATTGTCAATTAGCATACCGACCCACAATTTGCAAAAGAAATTTTTTTTTTTTAAGTCCCAACGATTCAATCATCTTCAATTTCCCTTATCCCCCTCAATAAATGAACAAAGTTTATTGCAAACAAAGTCGAACAATATCAATTGTCAAAAAAAAAAAAAAAAACTGCAACAACAAGGTCACCATCAATTGAACTCAACTGTTTCCCTCAATTCTTCAAGTATTAGAAGCTAGCCGTTCAAGTCCTCAAGTATGGAAACTAGCCAATCAAATCTTCAAGTTTTTATCACAGAGTCTTCATTAAATCTTCAAGTAGCCACCATTAGAACATCTTTTCACACAGATCATTTTGCCAAAGTTCAATTCACATTCAAGTCTTCAAATACTGAAACCAAATTGAAATTATATAAAGTTACCAATGGAGCTCCATACTTTTACTAATGCTCATCATCAATTTGCCAAATAGTGATTGCTTGAATCCTCAAAAGTCAAAAGCTACAAACTTAAAGAAAAGCTATCGAAAAATTCTCAAATAAAGAAGAGGTTCAACCAAATCAGAAGTCCTACCAGAACCAGAAAATCTTTCATTTCCACTCGAAATTATATATTCCATTGGAGCTAAAATTATCAACAAATCTCCTTGAACACCTAAAGAGTTAACACTTATTTGAAACCCAAGAAAAACATTTTTGGGTAGAGCAACAAATTGAGAATATAAACAAGAATAGAAACCAAACAAAGCAAGAAACTAATAGTTGTCTGCACCTTATCATTATTCATGAAATAAACAAGAGCAGCACAAGGAACAAAAGTTCATGTATTTCCAATTTCAACAATCAGAGACAATTTAAGAGCAAATAAAATGAGAATGAGGTTCCATTTCTTCATATTTCCAAGAATTCAAAATAAACAATTAATGCAGTAAAATAAAAGGTGACTGGATAAAAACTCATCAAAATATTGCAAGCGATCAAGAACAATAGTTGAAGTGATTCAGAGGATGAAGGAGCTGTACCATTTCCACCTAGCAGTACATGGTGATGGTGAACTTCAGTCCTTGTTGAGCAAGTCTGGAAATTAAAGCAAATAGCAGATAAATAATGACATAATATCAGAACAAAAGCCATAACTAACATTGAGAGAGAGAGAGAGAGAGAGAGAGAGAGAGTGACGTTATCAGATGCAAAGACTGAGAACCTGAGAAAATAGTGGCAGCACACGCAATAGCAACACATGACACCAACAGCAATGCTGCACCGCTCTGCATGCTCAGAAACTTGAAGAAGAAGCTGACTGTGGTGGGCAACAATGGAATTTTTACTTTTTTCAGTAGATTTCTACAGGTTTGGGAATAAGGAAACCACCTGTTCTGGAGGGGGTGATTAGTTTCTCGTGTTATGTGCTAATGTGGTGCTCACATGCATCAAATGCCCAAAAATTATTCACACATAAAGTTTTAACTTGAGACGGTAATCTAAGATTACCACATGAAATTCTTAGGAATATTCTCCAAATTTCATGAACCAAAAGGCCCCTAGGAACCATTAGATTATTACGTCATCCACTACCTCCAAGAAGAATTATATGTTATAAAACACAACAATATACAATATTATAGAATTAATAACAAGTAAATGACATCAAATTAAATCACTTATGCGTTTTAAACTCAAGTTTTCCAGATATCTATACATTTGCACAACTTTATACTAGATTTTTTTCTCGCATCCTGTCTTTATCTACAACTTTCCTATTGCAAGTTGCTTGCACCTATCTCGGGTCAAACAGACTTGTTATTGTACAAGTTTACCCCACTCAAAAACTAGAGGCTTAAAAAAAGTAAGTGCCCAAATCTTGCACAATTCTCATCCTTCTTTCATTCCCTTCTTAAAATGCTGTATTGTTGTTTAGCAATGGTATCTCATGGCATCACTTGCTACTAAAAGGGTTCTCATGCATCATTTTCTTTCCTGGTGGAGCAAAATAGTCAAGTAAAAAGGGTTCTCGGTAGATGCTAGATGCTAATCTGAATAAACAAAGAAGAACAGTTTTACACTTTTAATGCATAACTGAACAGTAAAGTTCAGTGTCTAGACGATGAAGCAGAGGGATTTTTCAAGATGGATGCTTGATTAGCTGGAACTTCAAAAGGGATTAGCAGACTACATTTACTACATTAACAACACTGTTTCCCTTTGATTGGGATAAAATCTCCCACCAGACGACGGTAGGCCACACTCGCCGACGGTTAGATCTGTGACGGCTGAAATACCCGACGGACGTCAGAGCTCGACGACTCCAATCCTAGGGGGGCGACGGGAGAAGGCAGACGGGTGCTGGTATCGTTCACTGAGACCAGTCTTGCCACGTGCGCTTCGCTGGAAAGAGTGAATCTTGTCGTGTACGCTGCTTAGCCAGATATCTTGCGAAGCACGCCTCCCACCCCCAAGAAGGGAATCGTGCCCAACACGCTTGGCTACCCCAGAAGAGTCTTGCGTCCCACGCTACTCGAGGGCAATTTCGGTACAACGATGTCTTCTCCAGCACGCCTTGTCCAAAGGCCATTACCACTACTATAAATACCGCCACATCCTCCAAAAATCAGGGTACGTATACTAAGACCCGACTCTGGCACTCTGGAGTTGTGTAAAATTCTAACTTAACCATCGGAGGGTCGCTGGCCGGTACCACACCGGTACTTCCCTTTGAGGTTTTTCCTACTTGTGCAGGACCGTCCGGAACGCGCGCAAACCTTGCAGCTCACTGGTTTGATTCTTGACATCATCACCCTTCAAAATACTTGTTATTTGAAATGACGCCATGCAAGCTTCACTTCCCACATTAAATAGGGGATAGGAAACAAATGGTTTTCTCCTTTTTTTTTTGTTTTTGTTTCCCTTCCCTTTAAGTGAAACACATCCAGACCTTTCTAAACTGAGAAGCATCCTTCAATTATTTAGCTCACACTAGGCAGAACTTGAGGAGACTCTTCCTACATTATAACTAGAGCACTACACACAAAACTTGAGTCAAATAGAAGGGAATGAATGCATCATAAACTCCACAGGAATTGAGGAAATTTAACTTTTTCCTATAATTTGAAAAATATTCAGGTGCAAATACCTTTGTCGAGGTACTTCTACTATCTCCAAAAAGCCAGTGTTTAAAGGATTTATCCTGGAAAAAGCTCAACCTTCCTTGCAAGCTCATCCTTCAATAGCAGCATCCATCTGCAACAAATAAATGAAATGGAAATAAATAAATCTATACAATTAGAAGTGCCAAATACATGAAGAATATTTATAAGAGCACGCTTTACATTCTAAAACTCATGCATCTCAGCTTATAGAACATATTTTCATAAATTTATTAAGCTAAAAAGAAGAAGTTATTGAAAATTAGTTTCTGTTCATTGTATTTTAAAAGAAAATCTTTGGATCAACATTTAATGGAAGATCCCATAATGTTGACTCTAACGATTTAACCTTTTGTGTATACTATAGTATAAATGGTTCTCTCAGTTAGCTTGTCCTCAAATAAATAAATAAAAACTTGCAAGGAACAAAGGGTAATTAAATAAAGTTGATAACCGAATTTATAGTACAATTAGAGGTCTTTAGGATTGAGAAATAGCCTTCCATTTAGAGAGAACAAATACAGTAGATAAGTTTTATACAATTTACATCTCAACCGATGCAGTTTAAGCTTTTATAGTTTGGTATTAACTGAGTTGAACAAGCAATGTGACCAAGGTTTAAAAATATAAGCCATCAGCAAATCCCTAATTGGCAACACAGATCACAAGAAAAAAAAAAAAAAATAGAAGACCAAATAAAAATTAAATACAAGCAAGTAGGCAGAATGGAGATCATAGATAACAATATTACCTTCATAATTCCTACCAAGAGAATTGTAATTCCTTTCTCAAAAAAAAAGAAAAAAAAAGAAAAAAAAAAGAGATTTTAACTCAGTAGCATATCCTATTTTCCATTATTTGGAGAAAGAAGGTTCGAATCCCCCTCCTTCTCACTGTTGTAACTATTAAATTATCAAGAAAAAAAAAAAAAAGGATGTCTTACAAAAATACAAATGAATCTCTGAATTATAGAGAAAAGAACCTGTACCAACAAATGAATCTCAGCCAACTAAAGCAGCCACATCAGAAAGGTTCTCAGAGCCAATTTAATCATCCAACAAAACTATATTTATCTGGTGTAAAATCTCTATCAAGCATGTCATTATATAATTCCACAGCAAGAGGGTATATTATAATTTTCCAGAAAAAATAACTATGGGTTGAGTCAGCCAGGGAGTAAAGTAATTTCATCTAAAAACCAATATTTCTAAAAGAAAAGCGAAGGCGAAAGGAAAAATTTACAACGGTTTAACATTGGAACTAGATATAATCAAATAGCTTATAAATGAAATTAAACTCTTACGTATAGTTGAGTTATCAAAATAACATGAGAAATGATAAATTTACAATATTTTTATAACAAATTTTAAGTGTTAGGTTGTTACTGGTTGTTCATGCTAAGGCAAAAAAGTAGTCTCACTGTTATACTCAAATTTGAACAAAAAAACAACTAATAACCTATAATTTGTTAAAAAAATATTAAAAAATTATTGTGAACTTAGCACCACTCAACTAATAACATTTATTTTATGTCGTTTTTTTCTTTATCATATACAAAAATTAACATATAAATGGAGAACCCGTCAAACGAGAGAACAATTTTATTGGACCGGGTAAAAGTGGGTTTAAATTTTAAACTCTTGGTAGGTGACTTGATTTGACTGATGAACCCCATAAAGCCCCCTTGGCTCTGTGCTACACTACTCCTACTGCTAGGTTTTCGCTATTCTTCTCTTCCCCAATTGCCAAATTGCCATGGCTGCCCCTACAATTCTTTCCGAACCCTTCTCTTCATCTTCCTACCGAGCCCCCGACGACTATAAGTACGATGTCTTCCTGAGTTACAGAGGCGAAGACTCTCGCGAGAACTTCACCGATCACCTCTACCACGCTTTGACAGAGGCTGGATCCCGCCTCTTCAGAGGCGACGAAATGATTCTAAGTGGAGAAAAGTTTTCTTCCGAGATTTTACAAGCAATACAAGGGTCCAGAATATTCCTCATCGTCTTGTGCAAAAACTACGCGTCTTCCAGGTGGTGTTTGGAGGAGCTCGTGGAGATCTTGCGGTGCCGTAGATGGTCAAATCAGATGGTTGTCCCTATATTCTATCATGTTAGTCCCTCCGATGTGCGCAACCAGTTTGAACAAGCGTTTGGGGAACATGGAGAGGGTTACTTGTTACATGGAGACAACGTATCCATCTGGAGGGGAGCTCTCACTGAAATTACTTCGGGTAATATTTCCGGGTTGAATCTGGAAAGCAGTGCAGACAGGTAAATGTCTAATATATATATATATATATATATATATATATATATTTTTTTTTTTTTTTTGAGAGAAAATGTCTAATATTATTATTAACCTTTTTATATATTTTTTTATATATGTTATCCATCTGCAGACAGGTCAACTCCCTACCCTTTTTTTTATATTTTTATTTTTATTTTTTAGAGGAACTCCCTACCTTAGTAACGGTTCAATCAAAATGCGTGCTCTTATGAACATACAAAACAAAAAGTCAATTTAAATTGGTGGTGGTAAACATAATAATTATTTTATAATTGATAAGGACTAACGTTAATTACTCTTATGTCCGATTTATCTTATTTTTTCTAATGAGTTTTTTTTTTTTTTTTAAATGTCTATAGTTATTTTATAAAATTAATTAATTATTGAAGGAACGGCGCTAACCCAATTAATTTGAGAAAATATATAGGAATAGGCACTTGTGCTAGGTTGGGGATAAATTAATTATCACTATTATTAATCCTAATTACTTGCTATTATTCCTAACTGCTCAAAATATTTTCCAGGACTGATGCTGAGTTTATTCGGAATATCATTCTTTATATTTCCCCTAAAAAGATCTTCTCCAAACCCTTCTCAAATTCATCCTCATTTTCATCTTCTTCTTCCAACCAATCCCCCGACGACTATGAGTACGATGTCTTCCTGAGTTTCAGAGGCGAAGACACTCGCAAGGGCTTCACCGATCACCTCTACTACGCTTTGGAAGAGGCTGGAATCCACACCTTCAGAGACAGCGAAAAGATCCGAAAAGGAGAAAATATTTCTTCCGAGCTTTTACAAGCAATACGAGGGTCCAGAATATTCGTCATCGTCTTGTCCAAAAACTACGCGTCTTCCAGGTGGTGTTTGGAGGAGCTCGTGGAGATCATGGAGTGCCGGAAAAGGCTGAAGCAGAGAGTTGCCCCTATATTCTATGATGTTGATCCCTCCGATGTGCGCAAGCAGAAGGGTAGTTTTGAACAAGCGTTTGTGGAACATGAAAAGCGTTACTTGATGGATAAAGACGAGGTATTCAGGTGGAGGGGAGCTCTCACTGAAGCTGCTAATTTGTCCGGGTGGGATGTCCGTGACAGGTAAATGTCTAATATTATTATAAACCCAACTCCCTAGCTTTTTTCTTTCTTTATTTTGAGAGGAACTCCCTAACTTAGTAACGATTCAATCAAAATGCCTGTTCTTATGAACATACAAAACAAAAAGTCAATTTAAATTGGTGGTGATAAACATAATAATAATATTATGAGGACTAACGTTAATTAATTATGTAATTTATCCTCTCTTCAATTGCAGGTAAATTACACCAACTTTCATTAAGATTTACTGAAAATGACATTTCCTACTCATTTATATAAATTGTACTTTCCATTAGGGTTTCTATTTAACTCAAACAAATAAATCTATTCAATTTCACAATGTTAGATTTTTACTCATTCGTAGAAACCGTAAGTGAGAGTGTCCTTCATACAAACTCAAGAAAAAAAAAAAAAAAAAGGGTTGTTTTCTCCATGATTTTTGTAGAAATATATATAAATTGAGTACTTCATTAAAAGATAGAAGACATTGATTTAATTATTGCATTTACAAAAACCTTCGAGAGATAATATCATTTTTATAATTTTATACAGACATATTATCATATATCTTATTGGGTCAGCCCGAAATCCCAAAAAGTTTAGAGCAAAGCCCACTAGGAACCCAGCCCGTAGTCACCCAAGACTGATGGACCGAAATCCAAACTTCACACAAAATGCGCAAGTTAGCACTTTCCAAAACTTCTTCTTCCCAACCCATACAAACGCACACAGATCTGTCCCTCTCTGTAACTGAGGTGTAGCAAGGATGCAAGCCATATCGAGGCGTATAGTGTTTGTTTTATCCGATTTATCTGCATTTTTTCTAATGAGTTTTTTTTTTTAATTTGTTTATAGTTATTTTGTAAAATTAATTACTTATTGAAGGGACGGCACAGTTGTGGGCCGGGGGCAACGCCCCCCAAAGATCCTATGGATAGAAAAACACAATTCATCAATAAATTTATTGCTCTAACCTAATTAATTATCACTATTAATCCTAATTACTCACTATTATTCCCAACTGCTAAAAATATTTTCCAGGCATGAAGCTGAGTGTATTCGGTCTATCGTTCAAGAAATTATATCACAACTGGACAACAAATACTTATTTGTAGCACTCTACCCAGTTGGAGTAGAGGCTCGCATGAAAGACATGACTTCACTATTATGTGTTGGAGCTAATGATGTTCGCATGGTAGGAATTTTGGGAATGGGCGGAACGGGAAAAACAACCATTGCTAAAGCCATTTATAACGAATTTTATCTTCATTTTGAAGGTAGAAGCTTTCTTGGAAATGTTAGGGAAACTTCCAAGCAACATGGTGTGGTTCATCTACAAAAACAACTTCTTTCTAAAACCTTGAGGACAAGAAAGGTAGAGGTAAGTAGTGTTGATAGCGGAATCGTTATGATACGAGAAAGATTTCGTCATAAAAGGGTACTTGTTATAGTCGATGATGTAGACCAGTTGGAGCAACTGAATGCCATAGCTGGAAGTCGTGACTGGTTTGGTTTGGGAAGTAGAGTTATTATAACAACCAGAGATGAGCAGTTGCTAAAGAATCTTAAAGTGGATGGAGTATATACAGTTAAACAAATGGGTGACAGTGAATCTCTTGAGCTCTTTAGTTGGCATGCCTTTGGGAACAAATATCCAGCTACAGATTATATGGACATATCAAGAAGTGTAGTTGCTTATTCAGGAGGATTGCCACTGGCTCTTGAAGTTTTGGGTTCCTTTTTGTTCGACAGGAGCATGCAAGAATGGAACTGTGCATTGGAGAAATTAAAAAGGATTCCCTATGATAAAGTTCAAGAAAAACTAAGAATAAGCTTTGATGCACTAAGCGATGATACAGAGAAGGATGCATTCCTTGATATATCCTGTTTCTTTATCGGAATGGACAAAAACTATGTTGTACAAATATTGGATGGCTGTGGTTTTTTTGCCGAAATTGGAATCAGTGTCCTCATTCAGCGGTGTCTTCTTATGGTTGATGAGAGAAACAAGCTTATGATGCATGATTTGCTTCGAGACATGGGAAGAGAAATTGTTCGTGAAAATTACCCCAAGGAACCTGGTAAACGTAGTAGATTATGGCTACAAGAGGAGGTAATTGACATACTGACACTACATAAGGTAAGAACTTCCTCTAGGAAAAAGATTAACAGTAAAACAGAACTTTGTTTATGTACATGTGTTAACAAGGGAAACAAATGCATGACCTCATAACAATGATATGCCACGAGAGTGTAATCCCCTTCATTTCTAATCAATAGAGACACTTGTCTACTTTTCTAACATCATTCTATTGTTTTTGAGCTTCTTGGCATGGTTTACATTATTCTATTAAGAAAGTGTGATAGATGCCAATAAGAATACATTGGTTTGGTGCAAATGTTTATGAAGGGATTAGAAAAATGGGACATTTTTCTTGCTATAGTAGGAGGTTCTGTGGTACATGCATGTTTTGTTTGCTAAGTCTGTGTTTCTTTTTTTCTTTTTTTAAATCTCTCAACTTCCACATAACCAATTTGCTTACACAGTGCTTGTTTTAATTAGGGAATTGAAGGAGTTGAAGGACTCGCTTTAAAATTGCCAAGAAGTGAGGTGAATTTCAATACAAAAAGAAGTGAGGTGAATTTCAATACAAAAACATTTATAAAGATGGAGAGGCTGAGATTACTCCAACTTGATTACGCACAACTCACTGGGGATTATGAATATCTTTCCAAAGAGTTACGGTGGCTCCGTTGGCATGGATGCCCTCTAAAGTTTATACCAAACAACTTTTATCCAAGAAAGATAGTTGCAATTGACTTGCGATATAGCAATCTTAGAGAAGTTTGGAAAGATCCCAAGGTATAATTTAACCTTAACCATCAAGCCATAATTGTTTGTCTTCTATGTGCTAATATTGTGCTTTCCTTATTTTCTGTCTCTTTACCAGTTGCTGAATAAGTTGGAAGTCCTAAATCTCAGTCATTCACATGAATTAACCCGGACCCCTGACTTTTCAAGACTCCCCAATCTTGAAAAATTATTACTCAAAGATTGTACCAGTTTGTTTGAGGTTCACCAATCTATTGGAGATCTTGTTAAACTTGTTTTGGTAAATTTGAAAGGTTGCAAAAACCTTAGAAGTCTGCCGAGGAGTCTCTATAAGTTGAAGTCTCTTGAAACTCTCATTCTTTCTGATTGTTCTAATATTGACAATTTGGCTGACGACTTGGGGGAGATGGAATGCTTGACTACTCTTCGGATGGACAACACTGCCATAAGAACAGTTCCATCTACCATAAACCGACTGAAGAACCTCAAGCATTTATCTCTACGTGGGTGCAAAGGATCACAATCTAATAAGACATGGTCTTCATACTTTTCGTCTTTGATATCACCAAGTGAATTTCCCAAGTCTGTCAATATATTGCTGGATTCAGTACAAGGCTTGTCCTCGCTAAAAGAATTATGTCTCAGTGACTGTGATCTATCAGATGACACAATTCCGAAAGGTCTTGGGAGTTTATGTGCTCTTCAATCTTTAGATCTACAAGGCAATAAGTTCCATGCCCTACCATCAAGCCTTGGTGGTCTTTCAAGGCTTCGTAGGCTCATTTTGGATAATAACAAAGAACTTCAATCAATACCAGATTTACCTACAAGTTTGAATAGTCTGCATGCAAGAAACTGCACGGCTTTGGAAAGAATGCCAAATGTATCGAAGATCTCAAGCATGGAAACTTTGTTCCTTACTAATTGCCACAGGTTAGTTGAGATTCCAGGTTTGGATAAAATGTTGAAGTACTTTGGAATCCTTCACATGGAAGGGTGCAACAATATTACAAGTACTTTCAAGCAAAGCATCCTACAGGTTTCGTCTCTCTCTCAATACCCCCCCCCAATCCCCCTTCATTTTTTTGAATGAATATCTTCTTTTCTTTTTTTCTTTTTTTCATGTATAGCTTTGATAAATCATGCTCCTCATGGAACAGGAATGCACTATGAGTAGAGTTGGTAACATGTTTAGCATTTTCCTCCCTGGTGATGATATTCCTAATTGCTTCATGTATAAGGACGAAAGGCCCTCAGTGTATTTTGAAGTACCTCGTATTATTGATCTTAATGTGGCAGGGTTTGTGGTATGCACTGTTTATTCACCATGTGCAAGCAATGACAATATAGTATCTCAAAATCTTCTTAGCATCTCAGTTGTCAATCATACCAAGAATACTAGTCAGACCTCTAGGCAAATAACAGCTGATGTTGTAGTCTCCCCCGAAGATCACCTGTGGCTGGGCAATGTTTCTAAAGGCGAGTTCAATTTGGAGGGCGGTGATAAAGTTGACGTTATCATAGATTTTGGGGCTGGATTCATTGTTAAGAAGATAGGGGTCAGCCTATTATATGATGGGGTTCTTGATGGAAAAAAGATTCCTTATGCCTCTACATCAAATGAGGATGTTAAAGCTTAGGCCTGGCCTGTGAAGTTTAAGAGAGAACTTCATGATGAGAGGCAGGGCCAAGTCATGGTTGGCCTGAAGATGAACCACAACCTAAAAACTGAAAAATGATTAATTATACCTCTACATCAAATGAGGATGTTAAAGATCAAGCGCCCGGTCAATACAGTTTAAGAGAGGACTTCATGATGAGGAGGCAGGACTGAGCTATTGTTGGCTTGAAGATGAACCAAATCCTTAAAGATTGAAGTGTGAAGATAATACCGGGATGAGTGCAAGAAGAAAACATATAGGACTTGCAAGTCAATGGCAATTCATTGTTCTTTTTTAGTATTACAGTTACGTTCAATGTATTTCTATTAGGCTCTTCATCTCATTTGAAGATAAACATTTTATTTCCAATAATTTGTCATCTATACATGAGCAATTTGTAACACCATTCCTTTGAATTTGTAATAAGATGTCTTTGATGTTCTTTCTGCTAATAACCAAGAGATATGTTTTGCCATTCCCCTCTTTCATTGAAAAAGTTGGAAATGCATTCTATGTTTTTTTTTTTTAATATCTATCGTCAAAAGTGCCAAAAACAAATTGACAGAGACAGAAAGAGAAAAAAAGAGGAAGAAATGAAGATCATGTCCCAAGCGTGAGTTCTTATGCAAAGCATCAAGTTCATCAAACATAACTTGCTACCAAAGAGGGTCAATACTGGCCTCGTGAGTGGTAAGAGCAAGAACTAGTGAAAATTTGTATGGGATGAAATCTGGATATCAGGAATAGACAAGCTAGAGAAAGCAATAGACCAAATGTGACTAACAAGCATATGAGACCCTCAACCGTATAAATGACAGGATAGAAGTTACTTATTTTTACCACCTGAGTTTTCAACTCTGCAATGCTTTAACATAGAGACATCCAACCAAAAACTCTTCTTCATTCTCTTAATATTTGCAAAATATTTTGACGTTACATTTTCCCCAATGACACTCAATTAGGGATTCAATCCTCCACTCTTTGCCATACTACATAACAATGTTTGCGTGCTTACAATTTTACACGTGTGACAGTTACACTCGGGCTGGACCCTGGAGACCAGCTCTCCCTCTATAGCTATCTGACTGAATCCTTTTGTTCTCTATATTTAACTTTTGGTAAAAGTTAGAACCAAAGAAATTAGACCACCCCCACCACATCCCCCAAACATTAAAGAAGAGATTCAACCAAATCAGAACGCTTACAAGAACCAGAAAATATTTCATTTCCAATTGAAATTATATACTCCATTGGAGTTAAAATTATCAACAATTCTCCAAAAACACTTAAAGAGTTAACACTTATTTAAAACCCAAAAAAAGTTTTTCTGGTAGAGCGACAAATTGAGAATATATAAAAAAAAAAATAGAAACCAAACAAAGCAAGAAACTAATAGTTGTCAGCACCTCATCATAATTCATGAATTAAACAAGAGCAGCACAAAGAACAAAAGTTCATATTTCCAATTTCATCAAGAAAATGAAATGAGAATGAAGTTCCATTTCTTCATATTTCCAAGCATTCAAAATAAACAATTAATGCAGTGAAAAAAAAAAAGGTAACTGGATAAAGAGTCATTACTTTCAAAATTGGGTTTAAAACAGTTGTTAGATAGTAATGACAATCAAATTCAAGTTAGGCACATTTGTTTGCATAATTTTGCAGAAAAAAAAAAAAAAAAAAAAAACTTTGATTGACCTTGCTTAGACTTCACCTGACTGAAACTTGAGCAAACCTTAAACTTCCTCAAACAAAAAGTTTGATAGATTTTTGGTTGATAATTGCTCGAGTGGTCATCATATTGGAGAATCAATCCAACAAACTTTTGAAAATCAGAAAATCGTAACTGTCTTTTTTTTTAAGTCAATTTCACCATTTCCAATGTGGGATTACCTCATGTTATAAACAGTAATATAATAAAGAGAAAATTCATTCAAAAATCCAAATTAGATTCTACTAATTACATTCCAATATTACGTCAAGTTTCCTAATTGCATTCTAGATTTCAAGCGTATTTTAAATTGGTTTTAATTTTATACAAGTGTCATTTCATTTTTGAGCAATGCCAGAACAAAATTTATTGCATAACTTTTGTCACAACTTACCATGTGGCGAGTTGTGAGTTAAGTGCCTTTGCATGAAAATGAATGAATCTAAACTTGTAAAACATTTAAAAAAAAAAAATCTCAAATAAAATTTATTATACTTTTTATATTTATATAAGGTAAAAATTCTATTCTAACATAATTTAAGTGTATATGTTTGTGAAACTCTCATTTGAAAACTTGAACTCAAACTCTTGTCCCCTACCCCACAAACAATTATATTCATGTAATACTTTTAACCAATTTTAAAACTATTTTCTTCTCAATTTAAAAAAAAAAAAATCTATTTTAAATGCATTTAAAACTACTTCTAACTATTCTATTTAAATATCATTTGAAACTACTTTCAATTCATTTAAAACCAATTTAGATTTTCTTACCAAAAAAAAAAAAAACTTATTATTTGTTCGAATATAACTTATTATTATACAAGATAACAGAAATGCATTGTTGTTGCTTGAGAATGCCACCAGAGTTATGGCCACTTATTTTAGTAAATTAAAATAATAATAATAATAATAATAATTTTTTAATATTTAATGATTTTTTTAATGATTTTTTTTTTTTGAAAACTAAAACTACATCATTTTTTCGTATTTAACGGCAAATCATCTAATTTTTATGGTAATGATATCATTTGTGAACTTTGATTTGTGTAAACTTAAGTATCTATGTATTAATATTATTTAACTTTTATTTTTTGAGTATTTTGTTATTTTAAAATTTAGTAATTTTTTTTCATTTATTATTATTTTGCACGTGAAAATTAGAGATGGACTCGTGACCCGACCTTTTCCAACCCGTTTTAGATAAGTTGTTTTTGACCCGAGTTCAATCTGTTTGCTAAGAGAGGAGTCTCGTGCAAATATTAAAAAGAAAAAAAAAAAATGAAAACCCTAAGGATATAAGTTGATAGATTTTCCGTGACTCGGCAGGGGAAGAAGAGCGGAGGGGTCGGGAAGGGAAGGGAGAGAAAGGTAGTAATGACGGAGAGAAGTGAAAATACTAGAAGCGGCAGTCACTTGTGGATACGAAAACCTACCTGAACCTGAGGGGATATCATGATTTTATCCATTATAGTTTTCAATCTGAATTCTGATTTCCAATCACACTTGCTGCTCGTATTTCCTTCTTCTTCTTCTTCATCTTTTCCTCTCTCTCAAACCCTCCCTTTTCTTCTCTGGGCCTAGTGATGATGTTCTCACAGCTCTGAAGGTTCAATCTCTCTTTCGAATTTAAACCCCTTTTTTGTTTTCCTAATTTTGTGAATTCTTCTGCATCTGTGCTCCTTGAAATTTTATTTACATTTAAATATTTCAAATTGGGTTCTCATATTTACATATTTTTTCCATTCAGTAATAGAAGAATTCTTATTGCTGTTTGTTTTGTTATAAAAAAAACCTCTGTTTTTTTGTTGGGTTTGCAGCAAAATATTTGGCTAGTAGTATAAGTTTTGTCATATTCATGTTATATCTGTTTGGTGATATAGCTACTAGTTAAGTTTTGTCATAATCATGTTATATCTGTCTAGTGATAATGGATGAGAAAATTTTGTGAAGCATCTATTTGGTTGAAATAGACTCCCAAATTCCAAACAAGTTTGTACTTTATATAGTAGTTGCTTCCAAAATATAACTTGTAGGACATTTTAGCCAAGACTTGATGTGGGCAGAACTTTGATATCATATTGGTGAATCATAGATGGCCATTTTACAAGGGCATAGGATCTTATTTACAATATTTCTTATAGGACAGCTTTACCATTAACGGAAATGACTTGAATCGATTAGGAGGAGCTTTGACAGTTGGTAGTAGAGCTAGTGATGAAGTTTTATGGGTCTAGATAACAAACTAGAAGCATAAAATAGGAAGAAATACATCAAATTGCTTAGATTGAGAAGAGCTCATCTCACTTCAATGAGTCTATAATCTTGATTAAGGCTTTTGTGGAACAGCAAGTCGCCAAACATTGGACTTATGGTTGCTTAAATTCTTTTTGAAAGGTTAATTTAAGGACTGAATGGACTTTACCTAAATAAGTCTTGAGTTTCCTTACAGATAAAGTATCCTTAAGGCCTTAGTTACCTAATCAAGAATTATGCTTTTTAGTAAGCAGCTGGTATTTGAAGTACAAAACTACAAAAGGTCTCATGTTTCACATAGTTACAAAATGTTCAAAACGACTTCATTGCATTTTGTGGGATGAATTTCAAGCTTCGAAGTGGGGCTTCCATAAGAGTCAAACATATTTGGGAGGCCTCTGTCTTTGGTTTTGGATTAGAATCATGTGGTTTTGCATTAGAGTCATCAAATCATTAATTAGTCTGTTTCTATGTGTTGAAATCTTTTTGGTTGTTTTATCAAAAAAAAAAAAAAAGATTTTTTTTTGGTTGTGTTGCTTAATTACTGTCAAAACAAGAGTTACTTACCATTTTGTCATTCACCTTCACTTACCTTATTTTTTCTATTAAAAGATAACTTTTCCAGTAATACTTAAAATCTCATTATATGATGCAATTTTGCAAACTTTCTTTACCTTCAATTTATTTTTGATAAAACAAATAGGAGAGGAGCTGTCCCATCCTCTACCTTTCTAATAAAGAATTTAGCTTTGAATGAGAAAAACTTAATTCTTCATTTGTTCTGTTTAGCCCAAATTACTATTTTTATCCTTTGAACTACAGTTTAAGGTTAAATTGTGTTCATAAACAATCAACTGTGTCACTATAGTCCTTAAATTTTTTGAAAATATTTCATTGTTTGTTTACTTATCATAAAAAAATAGCCACAATTATACCAGGCGTGTTTCCTTCCAACTATTTAGTTTTGTTAGTAGGAATCAAAGTTAAATATAGATTGACTCACGTCTATAAGCTAATCTCATAGGCATCACTTCATTTCCAAAAGGAGAGGACGGGCAAGGGTAATATTGAACCATTTTCAAAAATTATGGGTCTAAATTTTAGTTGATAGTTCGGGTATGAAATTGAACATTGATGCATAATTTACCGTAGAGCCGCACTCTTTCTCCCCCAAATTTTCCGTTTCTCCTTGGTTGAATCATGGTCATTATTCTCAGAACTGGAGTGGCAGTATTTGGCTGACGATGACAGATTGTCTTGAAGACGCAAAAAATTAAGCAAACTTCTTCTAGTTTTGAATTATTTTGATTTCCTAATTTATCAAATAAAAATGAAATGAATTTTATTTCGTGTTCATTTTGATGTTAAACTAATGAGGCATTTGGTATGGGATGGTGTTTTAGGATTTTTGGAAATGTTAAAAGATTTCATAATTTTTATGTTTGGTTGCTAATCAGATGTGTACGGATATTTCTATCCTCTAAACCAAGCACCCCTTAATGGGGTTGATAATCTTTTTTTAGTTTAAGAATGGGTGGGAGGGGGGGGGGGGGGGGGGTGTTCATGATAGATCAAATTCTATATATTTTTTTGCTCTTCATAATTACCAAGGGAGTTAAAAAAAAGACCGGAATCAAAATTAAGGGATTTAAAATTCAAACATAATGGTCTATCCTTACTTCTCTTTGTCCAACTTTACATTGGCAAGACTTGGTTCAACTCTTTAGGTGCAGTAATAGGTTTCTCAATCAAATTCAAGCACATGGTTGCATTGACCAATAAGATACAAACAATATTATCTTTTTAAAAGAAAATTAAGTCTAAGGCAAATATGTGTATGAATTTGTATTTAAATTTAGTTGGGGAATTAAATGTATTGCAATTAAGGAATTGCACTTACGTTTTATTTATCTTGGATTTTTAATCATAAGTTCACTTATGTTTTACATGTACACCTAATGTTTTGATAGGTAATATACCCAACATGAAGTTACTGATTGTTCAAAGTGGAGTGAGTCAGGTTTTTATGTGATGTGACAGATTCTACACTGAAATTTGACGTAGAAATTATCTTATTTAACCTTAGCACAATCTAACATGAAAAAAAAAAAAAAAAAAAAAAACAGTTAGAACTATGAAGTCATTGTTATAATTATAAAGACAAAAACATTATTTTGGTCTTTATATTTTGGAGTCACAGTCAATTTAGACCCTACATTTTGGACAAGGCCACCTTCACAATCTTCTCCCTTCTGTCCCTATGTTGTAGTAAGGTAGGGTGGTTCGCTTGAGTTGCTCAACCGCTCCTTTGCCATAACAGTTAATTTGGTCCATGTTATTTTTAATTTGTAGTCAATTTGGTCTTTATCTTTAATTCACTAACGGAAAATGTTTACGTGGCAAACAGTGTCCACTGGTGGCCTATTTAAAGCTTATTTGGCATATAAAATTATATTAAAAATTATCAAGTCAGCATTTTAATAATTAATAAAAAGCCATGTAAGGGGGGGGGGGGGGGGGAAACCTACAATTCTAAACTGATTTTTTTAACAGAAAAAATAAAGATGAATAAAAAAAAAAAAACTCAAAATTAAACACATCAAGATTTGAGAAAGACCCAGACAAACTTTGTTTGTGTTTGGATCTCAAGAAATGCAAAGGATCTAGGTTACCAACAACTGAACAAAGAGAATCAAACCAATTTAACATTTGATATACTTAGAGCATTTTCACTAGGAGTTGCAAAAAAATGCTATTTTAACACATCAAAAATACTACTTTATTATTTTAACACACCATTTTACAATTCAATGATCATCACATCTTCTATTCTTAAACTCTATACATTAAAATAATATATATATAAATATTAAAATAATATTAAAAAAACCAACAATATATAAAAATACAAAATAAAAAACCCACCGCCCCTACCGCCCTACATCCCACCTTACCAGTCACCATTGTCCATCACCCCCACAACCTACCATCAAAGACACCAAAACCACCGCATCAAACACCACACAAACACCCAACATATCACACCACCATTGCCGAATCCACCATCAAATCACACCACCATAGCAATCCATAACCCAAAACTACCACCACAACCATAAACACAGCACATCGGAACCTATCCCAAATCTCACACCCACAACCCGATTAAGAGAGATCCGAAGGTGGGAGGTCGAAAGATGCAAGAAGGTTGTCGGCATGGCATGAGGGACAACGCTTCGAGGTCGGCGGCGAGTTGTGCAGACTAAGGCGGCGAGATCGGCGGCAAGAGCTGTGGAGGACAACTATGGCTCCAGACGAATATGGTGGCGAGATCGGTGGCTATATCGGCAACTTCAACGAGATTGGGGGCTTCGGCGAGAGAGAAGAAATGGCGGGCAGAGAGAAAAAAATTCAGATGAGAGAAAAGGGAGAGAGAGTCTGAGTGAATATATGAGAGAGAAAGAGTCTGTGAATAATTAAATAATAAAAAATTTTGCAACATGCTACAATGCGGTTCCATTTATAAAACCGCACTGTGGCATGTTGCAAAAAATGTTAAGATTTGGAACATCTCAAGAAGCTTGAATATTGGTGTTTGGTGTGTCAAATGCCAAATTGGTGTTTGGTGTGTCAAATGCCAAATTGGCATTTGACGCATCTAATGGTAATGCTTGGCATTTGACACATTTAATGGTAATGCTCTACATCACTGAAACAGTTGGATACAAATGGACATGGGTTATTTTCTTTCAAATATGAGGAGGTGATGAAGTCTGCAGCAGATTTTGTGGAACCCAAGCCATGGCCAAGCTTTACACAGCCAAACCCCATGGTTGCTGCCAGCGACCATTGTGAGCCATAAACGGATGCCTAGTGCTCACTCTCTCTCCCCTTACAAGGGATTTTTCTTTCCTAAGCCCGATTCTTGAATTTCCTTTGATGTGTGCTCTGTTGAGATTGTTTGTGACTTTGTGTTTTTGGAATGGGATTTTGATTTAGCTTTCAATTAAAATGGGTTTGGAAATGAGGTGGTCTTTGTGGTGGCAATTTGTTGAAGAAAGTTGGGTTTTGGAATAGATTAGTGTAAGAAAGGCGAAGACATGTTGGGTCTTTTAATTGCATTTTTTTCATAGTTGCTAGAAATGGGAAGGGGAGAAATCTCTAACTAACCTGTCAAGAAAAAGAGAATGAAGAAGGAGAGTGATCAACGGTAAAGATTTACACTTAATAAACCCATTTTGAAAGCCTCCAAGTAAGATTGAGACAAATCAATCTCCAAATCAAAACAAATCATGTTGGAGAAATTCTGATTCACTTTCACTTCCTGGGTCTTTTGCAAACCTACGATGTTTGTGTGCTTGGATTGCAAGAAAATCATAATTTATTTATTTATTTTTTTTGTTAAAAAAGCAGTTAAGAATTGTGGGTTTTTTTTTTTTTTTGACGTGGCTTTTTATTAATTATTAACATTGATGTGGTAATTTTAAATATTTTTTTCATATGCTACATAAGCTTTAAGTGTGTTAACAGTCCATACCGTTTGCCACGTAGGTATTTCTCATTAGTAAATTAACTGTAGGGACCAAATTGACTGCAAATTGAAATTAACAGGAACCAAGTTGACTGCTACCAAAATATAGGGACTAAATTGACTATGACCCCAAAATATAGAGACTAAAATAGTGTTTTCCTCAATTATAAAAAAAAAGTCATTGTTACATATAAACGGTTACTAGTAGAGGTATTATACTCTTTAAAAAAAGTGTGGATATGTGTGTGTGTGTGTGTGTCTATATATATAAAGCTGAAGTGTACTATTTATTGTTACTACGCTTCTATTGAGTCATATTAATAGTCACATCATCCACCTATTTTCATCATTCTCTTCTGAAAAACAATATCTTAACTTCACTTATTTAATTTATTGTGGGATAGAGTTGTTTTCCAAAAAAATTTAGTAAAAAACAATCTCTGAAAATAAGCCATATTTTTTATATTGACCAAAGATAGTTTTCTTTTGACTCATTTTTTTTATGCTACCAAATATTAAAAAACACGAAAAACTATCTTTCTACAAGGTCTTCCTTTATTTATTTATTTATTCCCTCCTTTTACTATAAATTTATAATTCTCTTGTCTATTCTATTCATAGTTTTTTCACACACAAAATATTTTTTCTCTCTCTTTTCCTCTCTCATTTTCCATACACAAAAGATTTTTTCTCTCCCTTTCTCTATTTTTTCTTCCAAATTTGGTGGATTTTTTTAAAATATTTTTCTTGCATCTCTACTTTAGGTTGATGAATTTTCATACTTTGGGTTGATGTGAATAAGTTTTGTGTTTTTAAGTTGTTATATTTTTTATTCTCTTTGATTTCATAGATGTTATCATATTGCATTATAAACATAGTATATAAGAATATAATGTTATTTTATTACATAACATAACATGACTTGGATAATTTGGTGTTTATTACTGTAGGGGTAAAGGGCCCAACATCAGATCCTGGGCCGTGGGCCTGTCCGAGGAGATCTGTACATCCGAGGACAACATCTCTTGAAGAATTTGCCCTGCCTGATTCGATGCTGAAGTGTGAATCCCGTGGGAGAAAGCCTGGTCCGAGGAGACTTCTTGCTCGGACTGTTAAAAGGGCGTCCTAGATGGATGCACCAACCTCAATCGTAGCTCTCCTAAAGAATCCCCCGATTTGTGTTGATCATAAGGACAGACGACGAAAATCAGATATTAAGCAAAAGGCTGCTGCCACCGCATTTATGGCCTTGCAGCTAATATCATGGCCGCATTAATGAGAAAAGACTCCTGAACAGTGACCTCCATCCTTTACAGCTGCCCCAGGAAGGCTGAAGATGGGAACGGATGGGACAAGTATCAAGAAAAAGCCCACCTAATGGAAGAGGGCATATAAATAGAAGGAAGGAGAACAAAAGTGGGGATCCAGAAAAAAACAGAGAGAGGAAGGAAGGGAGAAAGAAAAGAGAAAAACCCAATCAATATTTGTATGAACACACTCCTCGGACAGTGCCGAAGAGAACATTGTAACCCTTGATCATCTTATCAATACACATCTGGTCAATACCATGCTTGGGCTTTCAACCCATACGTGTCTAATCAAATGATCTTCAACCCACTCTCTTTATAAATTCATTGATAGTATATTACATACAATCTGGGCCCCCAGTTATCTTGCTAACAGGCCCAATCACATATTTGTGTCCTTACAATTACTATATATTTTTATTTTTACTTTTTTCTTATCATATTATTTTCTATAAATTTTTTATTATTCTCTCTCGCATTCTCTCTTAGAAAAGTGGTTATTCTCTTTCTCTTGATTTTTTATTCTTTTTAACAACTCTACTTTATATTGATAAATGATTATGATTTTTAAAACTTTATTTTGAGTTCATATATTTTGGTATTGTATTTTTTAGTTCTCCATCACAAGTACTCTTTCTCTCTCTCTCTCTCTCTCTCTCTCTCTCTCCAATAAAATTTAGAAAATAGATTATACATATTCAGTATAAGTTTGATATACGTTATGATTTTTATGATAATCTCTTTTAAAATAATGAATAATTTATTTAAATAAAAATTATACATTATACATATTTATTTATTTTGTGTAAATGTATAATCAACCTCATGTAATTTATTTAAAAGTAATAATGTTAAACAAATGAATAACTGCCATAAATATTACATTTGTATATTCATAACTTTTATGTTTAGAAGGACTTTCACTTAAATTTATCTATACTGAAGTGGACTGAAATACTATATTAATGTGGCTCAACAAAAATATAGCAAACCACCGCACACCCTTGGTGCGACGGTCACTCTACAAGTATAAATGTTTATGGGGTGTGCAGGGTAAGGGCCAAGGTTCAAGTTTCTAGGAGGAAGTTTCACACACATATACACTTAGATTAAGCTAGAGTAGAAATTCTATTTTGCATAAAAAAAAAAAAAATATATATATATATATATATAGCAACAATAAATGCTATGCTTAAGATTTTGATATTACGAGTTTGAAATTTATTTATTTTTTAATAAATTTGGATTTAGATTAGGTGCTTTCAATCCAAACATGTCTTTTTGCATTATGTAAGTGCACAAAAATAGATCGAAGTGGACCAAAATGAACCAAAGTTATCTGAATGGATCGAATTGGACCAGATGGAAAAAGTGGATCAAATGAAGAGAATAGGATCGAATGAACTGAATAGGAACGAGGTGGACCGAATAAGAACGAATGGACCGAAGTGGATAGACTGGATCAAAGTGGGTAAACTGGACAAAATAAGAGCAATGTGGACTGAATACGACCGAAGTTAATAGAATGGACTGAATAGAACCAAAGTGGACAAAATGGACTGAATGGCCCAAGTAGGACTAAATGGATCAAAGTGGACAAAATGGATTAAATAAGACCAAATAGTACCAAAGTAAACATAATGGACTGAATAAAACCAAAGTGGACAGAATGGACTGAAGTGGAAAGAATAGGACCAATGTGGACCGAATAGGGCCAATGTGGACTAAATGGGATTGAAGTGGACTGAATAAGATTAAATGAGTTAAAATTGACCGAATGGAACTTTAGTGGATAGAATGGGCTAAATAAGACTGAATGGATGAAATTGACCTAAGAGGACAAATTGGACCGAGTTGAATTAACTTGAATCCACACTTTTTTTTTTTCTTTCTTTTCTCTATTAATTCTTTATATAATGGATTGAGAAATTCAAAAAGACTTTTATTCTCTCAAACCACTTTTTTCACAATAGTTATTTCACATCTACCTATATGTATTAAAATGTGAACAATTTTTAAATGTGGATATTCCTACATAAATTGTGATATATGAGTGAAATGTTACAAGTAAACTAATGTGAAAAGATATTTTTCCAATTTAAGAAGATTAGTATATTTTTTTCCTCTATTTATTGCGAGTAATTCTTGGACTAGAACCTATTTCACACATTTTGTCACAATTATTTAATACTGTTAGTGTCACTTTCACGTGTACTTGTTTTCTACATTACTCACAACTAGTCATATATAGTGTGTGTTTGACATTGGTTTAAAAAACCAGTTTTTTTTTTTTATATTATTATTTAGTTTATTTTTATTATTATTAATGGGTCTCATTAGACTTTTTAGTAAGATTTATGTGTATAGAATAAGTTGTGCACGTTAGCTGGTAGATTTTTTTTTTTTTCCCTTGGAACCAAGTTGTTCCTGTGTTCACACAGATATATATTAGCATTATAATATAATAATAATAATAATAATAATAATAATAATAATAATAATAATTGGGCATAATTGGAGCACTTTGAAGTTGACTATCCCTTGCCCTGTCCTGCCCAGCCCACTCCGTGTCCCTTGACTCCCTTCTTTAATGTTCTCGTTATTATACTCACCTTGCCTCTCTTATCAAAAAGAAAAAAAAGTCTCCTTGCCTCTGTGCCACTGCTATGTGCTAGCTATTCTTCCCCACTTGCCCACTAGCCATGGCTGCCACTACAGTTCCTTCCCAACCCTTCTCTTCATCTTCCTCTTCTTCCCACCCCAACTCTGCCTACGACGTCTTCTTGAGTTTCAGAGGCGAAGATACTCGCAAGAACTTCACAGACCACCTCTACGTCGCTTTGACACAGTCCGGAATCAACACCTTCAGAGATGACAACGATCTCCGTAGAGGACAAGATATTTCTTCCGAGCTTTTGCAAGCTATACAAGGGTCCAAAATCTCTGTCATTGTCTTCTCCAAAAACTACGCGTCTTCCAGATGGTGTTTGGAGGAGCTGGTGAAGATCATGGAGTGCAGAAGAACAGCGAGGCAGCTGGTTTTGCCTATATTCTATGATGTTGATCCTTCCGATGTTCGCCACCAGACGGGTAGTTTTGAACAAGCATTTGTGGAACATGAAGATCAGTACTTGATGGACATAGACAAGGTTATCAAGTGGAGGAAAGTTCTCAAGGAGGCTGCTAATTTGTCCGGTTGGGATCTGAGAAACACTGCAGACGGGTATGATGGTCTAGACCCAAATCTTTTACATTTTTTTATTAAAAGATCTCCAAACTACCCAGAATATTAGTTTTCAATCCAAAATATTCATCAGTCTTAATTAATTTTCTAATCTTAATATCTTATTAACCCAACTCCCTAATCAAATTGCAAGTTCTTATGAATTTGGTGGGGCGTATGTGTGTGTGTGTGTGTGTGTGTATATATATCAGTACTTGTATAGAAATTGAAGGAAACGCGAATGCATTTGTTAATACATGGTTACTTTTGTACAGATATCATATAATTATGTTGAGCATATGAATTTGTATAAACCTAGCTATATAATAATGGGATTTGGGTTCGATGCTCACGTTTTTATACATACTCGTGCTCACATCATCATATGTTATGGTATCTAAAATTTGGCTTCAAAGTTAGCCCAAGCGAAACATTTTAAATGCAAGCATGTTAGGAATAATGGCACCAAAACTAGTATGCTCTATTGAAAAATTTATTACATTCCAGTGCTGAATTGTATAATGTCACTCTTCCTAACTGCTCAAAATAATTTTCAGACATGAAGCCAAGTTTATTAGAAAAATTGTTGAAGCAATTTCAAGAGAACTGAACAGCACATACTTATTTGTAGCAGTCTACCCAGTTGGAATAGATGATCGTGTGAATGACATGACTTCACCGTTAAGTGTTGGAGCTGATGATGTTCGCATGGTAGGAATTTTGGGAATGGGCGGAATGGGAAAAACAACCCTTGCTAAAGCCATTTATAACCAATTTATCATAGTTTTGAAGGTAGAAGTTTTCTTGCAAATGTAAGGGAAAATTCTAAGCAAACCATTGGTCTGGTTCATCTGCAAAAACTTCTTTCTGAAACCTTGAAGTTGAAGATAAGCAAGATAGAGATAAATAATGTTGATAGTGGAATCGTTATGATACAACAAAGACTTCGTCATAAAAGGGTACTTGTTATAGTTGATGATGTAGACCAGCAGGAGCAATTGAATGCCATAGCTAGAAGTCGTGAATGGTTTGGTGCAGGAAGTAGAATTATTATAACAACTAGAGATGAACAGTTGTTAAAGAATCTTGAAGTGGATGGAGTGTATATTGCTAAAGAAATGGATGATAGTGAATCTCTTGAGCTCTTTAGTTGGCATGCCTTTAGAAACAGTTATCCCACTGACGATTATATGGACATATCAAGAAGTGTAGTTGCTTACTCAGGAGGATTGCCTCTAGCACTTGAAGTTTTAGGTTCTTTTTTGTTCGAAAGGAGCATGCCTGAATGGAAGAGTGCATTGGAGAAATTAGAAAGGATTCCCCAAGATAAAGTTCAAGAAAAACTTAGAATAAGCTTTGATGCGCTAGGCGATAGTACTGTGAAGGATATACTCCTTGATATATCCTGTTTCTTTATTGGAATGGACAAAAACTATGTTGTACAAATATTGGATGACTGTGGTTTTTTTGCAGTGATTGGAATTGGTGTCCTCATTCAGCGGTGTCTTCTTACAGTTGGTGAAAGAAACAAGATTATGATGCATGATTTGCTTCGAGACATGGGAAGAGAAATTGTTCGAGAAAATCACCCCAAGGAACCTGGGAAATGTAGTAGAGTATGGCTACATGAGGATGTATTTGACATTTTGACAAATGAAGAGGTAAGAAATTCCTTTAGGGAACAGATTAAAGTAAAACAGAACTTTATTTATGTACATGCGTTATAAGTGAAACAAATGCATGCTACCTCATACCAATCATATTCCACGACAGTGAAATCGCTTTTATTTCTAAATTCTAATCAATTGTGACACTCACACTTGTTTACCTTTCCAACATCATTCTATTGTTTTTGTACTTATTGGCATGGTTACCTTATACCATTAAGCAAGGATCTGATAGATGCAATAATCAATAAGAATGCATTGGCAGGTCCAAATGATGTGGGGATTAGAAAAATGGGACATTTACCTTGTTATAGTATGAGGTTGTGCGGTACAATCATGTTTATGCGCAAGTTTGTGTTTATTATACTTCTTTTTTTTTAATTTTTTTAAAATAAAAAATCTCTCAACTTCCATATAACCAATTTGCTTACACAGTTCTTGTTTCAAACAGGGAACAATAGCCGTTGAAGGAATCAGTTTAAAATTTCCAAGATTTAGTCTGGTGAATTTTAATACAAAAGCATTTATGGAGATGAAGAGGCTGAGATTACTCCAACTTGATCACGTACTGCTCACTGGAGACTATAAATATCTTTCCAAAGAGTTAAGGTGGCTCCGTTGGCATGGATTTCCTCTAAAGTTCATGCCAAACAATATTTATCCAAGACAGCTTGTTGCAATTGACTTGCGATATAGCAATCTCAGAGAAGTTTGGAAAGATCCCAAGGTATAATGTAACTTTAACCATCAATCCATAACTGTCAATGTTCTAGATGCTAATGTTGTGCTTTCTTTCTTTATGCATTTGTTTAGCAGTTGCTCGAGAATTTGGAAGTCCTAAATCTCAGTCATTCCCATTATCTAACCCAGACCCCTGACTTTTCAAGACTTCCTAATCTAGAAAAATGAATACTCAAAGATTGCACCGGCTTGTTTGAGGTTCACGAATCCATTGGAGATCTTCATTATCTTGTTTTGGTAAATTTGAAAGGTTGCAAAAGCCTTAAAAGTCTGCCAATGAGTTTCTATAAGTTGAGGTCTCTTGAAACTCTCATTCTTTCTGGTTCTAAAATTGACAATTTGGCGGACAGCTTGGGGAATATGGAATCCTTGACTACTCTACTTGCAGACAACACTGCTATAAGACAAGTGACAGTTACCATAGTGAGACTTAAGAACCTCAAATATTTATCTCTGCTTGGGTGTAAAGGATCATCATCTAAGTCGTTGTCTTCACAATTTTGGTCTTGGATATCACCAAGGAAAAGTCCCATGTCAGTCAATCTATTGCCTGCCTCACTACAAGGCTTGTACTCACTAAAAGAACTATATCTCAGTGACTGCAATTTATCAGATGACACAATTCCTAAAGATCTTGGGAGTCTATGTTCTCTTCAAACTTTAGATCTAAAAAGCAATAATTTCCATGCCCTACCATCAAGCCTTGGTGGTCTTTCAAAGCTTCAAACACTCTATTTGGATGATTGCACAGAACTTCAATCAATTCCAGATTTACCAACAAGTTTGAATAGTCTGTATGCAACAAATTGCATGGCTTTGGAAAGAATGCCAAATCTATAGAATATCTCAAGCATGCATAATTTATTCGTTACTAATTGCCACAGATTAGTAGAGATTCCAGGTTTGGATAAGATGTTGAAGTCCTTTGCTGTCTTTCACATGGAAGGGTGCAACAATATAACAAGTACTTTCAAGCAAAGCATCCTACAGGTTTCCTCCCCCCCCCCCCCCCCCCCCCCCTCTCTCTCTCTCTTGATACCATTTTTTTATATGAATGAACATCTTTTCTTCACATGTAGCTTATATAATTCAAGCTCCTCATGGAACAGGAATTGGCTATAAGTGGATTTGGTAACATGTTTGGCATATTCCTTCCTGGCAATGATATTCCTGATTGGTTCACGTATCAGGATGAAGGGCCCTCGGTATGTTTTGAAGTGCCTAGTATTATTGATTGTAATTTGGATGGGTTTGTGGTATGCATTGTTTATTCATCATGTCCTAACAATGACATGATAGAATCCCCAGATTTTCCGAGCATTTCAGTTATCAATTATACCAAGAATATTATCCAAACCTCTAGGCCAGCAACAATTGATGTAAAAATCTCCCCCGAAGATCACATGGCAGAGCAACATTTCTAAACGTAAATTCAATTTGGAGGATGGTGATGAAGTAGAGGTTATTGTTGATTTTGGGGCTAGATTCATTGTTAAGAAGATTGGGGTCAGCCTAATATATGACGGGGTTCTTGATGGAACAATGTTTCATTATGCCTCTACATCAAATGAGGATACCATTATTGTTAGTGACAATGCGGATGTTAAAGATCAGGCCTGGCCGATGCAGTTTGAGAGAGGACTTCATGATGAGGAGGCAGGACCAAGTCATGGTTGGCTCGAAGATGAACCACAACCTAAAATATTGAAGTGTGAAGATAATACCGAGAGGAGTATAGCTGAGGAATAAAGATAGAAAGCTCAAATTTAAACTTATTGTCATTCGTAGTAAGTAAAAAGCACAATAAAAAGAACACATAATGGACTCGCAAGTCAATTGCGTTTCATGATTTTTTTTGGTATCAAAGTCACGTTCAATGTATTTTTATTAGGCCCTCTTTATCTCAATCGAAGATAAACATTTTTTTGCTAATCATTTGTCATCTATACATGCGTGAGCTATTTGTAACACCATGTTTATTTTTCTCCTTGAATTTGTAACAAGATGTCCATGACGTTCCTTTTGCTAATAACTAGGAGATATTTTTAGCCATTTTCCTTTTTCATGGTAAAACTTGGAAATGCTTTTTTTTTTTTTTAATCTCTAGTGTTAACAGTTTGAGAGAGAGAGAGAGAGAGAGAGAGAGAGAGAGGGAGGAACAACATGTCCCAAGTGTAGTATTATGAAAGCATCAAATTCATCACACATAGCTTGCCACCAAGGATGTTCAACACTAGCCTCATGATAAGTGTGATGCTTATAAGGAGTCACGTAGCTTGCCACCAAGGAAGTTCAACACTAGCCTCATGATAAGTGTGATGCTTATAAGGAGTGGAAAGAGCAATGTATTAGTGATAACTAGTTGCGGAATAGCGTGTTGCGCGTGACAATCTTTTTAAGGTGGTGCGTAAAAGTAGAGACTATTACTCTATAATGATAGTGGCTAATTAGTGTTTTTTTTTTCCACGATCTTATTTGTAACATTTCTCATCATTATCATATTTTATTGGCTAATCATTTGCATAACAAAGATATTAAATGAGAAGTAGAACCGTACATTTGATTTTTAAAAGTCACAGTATATGAAGATTATAAACATTTAAGGAGATATATAAATATATATATATATATATATATATATATATAAAGGTTAAATGACATGTTTAAAAATGGGATTATAAAAATTGTTAACTTGATTTCTTATGTAATTTCTATCATTACTGGAGAACACCTCATTTTTTAGTTATGATAGGACTAGTTAGAGTTCGATTAATTTTGTATGACTGTATTTCTTTTTATTTTTTTGACAAAGAAGTATGATTGTATTTAGTTGTTGATTATTGATTTAATTATGTTAATGTAACAATTGATTTTATTGCACTATAAAATTTTTAATGTTCTCAATACAATCATTTCTATTTTATTTGTTACTCACCTTGAGAGCCTCTTTGATTTTCAATTAACGGTTACTAATTGACATATAATTTCTTTTATTTTATTTTTTTTTATCTTTCTTCATCTACTATATATAATTTTGTATTGTATTTTTTTTTCTTCTCCATAAAAATCTCTCTCTCTCTCTCTCTCTCTCTCTCTCTCTCTCTCTCTCTCTCTCTCTCTCTCTCTCTCTCTGTTGTCAACCTATTATTTTTCAAAATTTGATGTTGATTCTAATGCGCATTGTAACGTTTGTTCATCTATTTTTCAATCAATTTTTTTTCCCTCAAATTAAATTAGTATATTCATAACTATTAGTTTGTCTATGTTATGTTTGGTTTGATATCCTGCTTATTTTTTTTTAAAATTTTAATTTGGTGTTTCTAAATCGGTACATGTTTTGTATTTCATTTTTCCTTTGACGCATTGTAACTTTTTATGAGAATACTTTATAAGAAAATTTTATTTATTTGAATTTAATTAATATATTATATGTTTATTTTTTTTAAGAATAAATAATTTAATGATATGGAGGATATGGTTGAATTTAAAATAAGATGAGAATAAAAAAGAGAAAAAAAATAAAATATATAACAGTAAACACCAAATTATCAAAGTCATGTTATGTTATGTAATAAAATAACATTATATTCTTATATACTATCTTTATAATGTAATAGGATAATATTTAACAAATAAAGAGAACAAAAAAGATAATAACTTAAAAAAAAAAATCACATCAACCTAAAGTAAAGTTTTAAAGAATACAAAAATTTATCAACCTAAAATAAAGATGCAAGAAAAATTAAAAATCCACCAAAATATGAATATATATATATATATATATAGAGAGAGAGAGAGAGAGAGAGAGAGAGAGAGAGAGAGAGAGAGAGAGAGAGAGAGAAATAACATTTTTTTTTGTGCGAGAAAACTATGCATAGAATGAGAGAGAAAATGAGGTAAACTATGCTTAAAATGGGAGAGAAAATGAAAAATTTATGGTAAAAGGAAGAGAATAAGAAGAGTCTAAATAAATGAAGATAATTAGATAGAAGAAGAGTGATATTAAGGTAGAGAATAATAGGGAGATGAAAAGGTAAGAGAGAGAGAGAGAGAGAGAGAGAGAGAGAGAGAGAGATTGAAGAAAATGTAATAACAAGTTGAGAAATTAATAATAAGAAAAAGAGTTAAAAATAAAAAAAGAGATGATTATTAAATAATGGAGTTTTTAATTTACCTTAAATGAAAAAATGTTAAAAAAAATTATAGGAAAACTTGGAAAGAAATGATAATGACATAGTTGCATAGGGATGGACCAAGGACTTGGAATTAGGGGGGCAACTTTGCTCCTATTGCGTGTGGTGGCTCCGATCTGTAGCTCTACTGTTTATTAGCTAAAGTTTTTTTTTTTTTATAATTTTTTTTAGGTGTCTTTGATGTGTACTGTTAGGTAATGACAAAATTATTTTGTTAAATTTTTTTTAAAGGGTCGAGTTGTTTATTTTTGATAAAATTGGTTAATTGGGCTTAATTTTTTTTAATATTTTTGCTATCGGTAATTTTCATTGCTGGGCTAATTTTCCTGGTCTTGAATATTTTGTTTTAGATTTTAGATTTATAAATTTATAAATTTTTTATAACGTTTAAAAGGAGGAAAATACTCGAGTTAAATTTTTTTTTTAAATTGCTGATGTGGTTAGTAGTTATTAATATGTCAAAAAGTTATGTAATGGTGTGTTCATATACGAACTAATAAAAATTTGCTACTTTAACAACTCGTAAAATTATTGTGACTACAACATTACTCTCAAAATAATTAATGATATTATTAAGGGCGGCAAAGGATAACTTTATTAAACAAGATTGCTTAAATTAATACCAACATATATACTATTAATTTAAAAAAAAAAATTGGGAGCAGGGGCATTGCCCCCCATTATCTAAGGGGCCACTTACGTGGCTCAACTTCAGCTTTTAAATATACTAGCATGTAGTCCGTACTTACACACGGAAATATTAACAATTGTGATGATAAGATGTTCATCTTGGTAGATTCAGTTTTCACATTAAGCATTATGAATGGAGGTAACTTAACACCAACATTTAAAAATCAAATTGGACACATAGCACAAAATTAAACTACAATTAAAAATTGGACATATAGTACAAAATTAATGACAAAAACTGATCATTGAGCTTGGAATCTTCTTGGAGGCACCAATGAAGCGATAATGTATGAGAGTGTGAAGCAAGGAAGAGTGAGATTATACATTGTGTTTGAACCTATTGAGTAGTGTGTGGATCTAGTTGGTAGATGTTGAGAGAGAAGGAGGAGACATGGGATGACGATATGGTATTAGGAGGAGATGATGTTTTACTTTTATAGTATTTCTCGTTGGACTCCTTGGTTCTGGTAGTGGGATTAGAAAAGCTCCAAACTCTATTGAGTTTACCCATAAAAGTGTGCAGGTGAGATGTTCTTACTTAAGCCAATGAGCATTATTATTGTGGTTTTCTTGGCTTCTGTGTTAAATGTTAAGGCATCATTTATTTGGGCACAAAAATTAGAACATTTAGATAAGATACATGACATCCACCCCACATAACATTGATAATGATATTATCTAAAAACTTGACATTAATGGAACACCAACTATTGTATCTACCCGCCATGTGAAGCAATCCCAAACAATTGCTAGATCATTTGATATGATGTACATCTCTTTCCATTTATGCCTACTATATGGCAAAACCTAGACACCATATTCCTATGATGTGGTCATATAAAATAAACGTGAGCGTTAATTCCATGACTATAATAACTGGTATATTGTGAGTATCCTAGATATTTTGATATTTTTAAGGTGTGTTTGAATTTTATTTAATAGAACTCATGCATTCATCCGTTTCTTCCTCTCTTAAATTACTTCTTTAAGGCATCATTTATTTAGGCACAAAAATTAAAAAATTTAGATAAGATACATGACACAAAATTGAAATCCAATTTATAATCTAATTATTATTATTATTTTTTTTTTTGAGTTTTGGTTAGGACAAGTAGCGCAAAATTGAAAATCCAAATCTAGACACATGGCACAAAATTGAAACTCTAATTTGGAATTCTATTTGAGTTTCTCTCTGCTTCACCTATTATTATATACTAGACGCAGACCCGCGCGTTGCGCGTGATAATTTTTTAGATAAAATAATATTTTACTCCCTAGACTTTATAAAGAGTTTTTAAAAAGAAAAAAAAAATAGTTTTATCATATTTTTCATAATTTTGTCTATAACATTTTTTACCATTATCATATATTTATTGGTTGATGATTTGTATAAAATAGACATTAAATAAAAGGTAGAACTATTCAATAATTTTTTTTTAAGTCATGGTGTATGAAGATTATGATTTATATATGTATATATATACATACTTATATATATATATATATATATAATTTCCTAGTTAGAATTTGATTAGTTTTAAGTTACTATTTTGTATTATTATATTTAATTATTGATTTTATTGCACTATAAAGTTTGTAATGTCCTCTGTATAGTCATTTCTATTTTATTTTTTACTCCTCTTTACCACATTTTTATTTTCCAAATAATAGTTATTAATTGATGTTTGATTTCATTTTTTTTTCTTCCTTCATTTATTCTTTATTACTTTGTATGTTCCCTTGCTAGTTGTAAATTTTATGGCTATCAATAAGAAATAGATATCATAGATAGCTTAAATAGTCATAAATGTAATTACGTTAGTGGTATGTCAAAGGGTTTTTTTTTTTTTTTTTTTTTTTCCTTTTGAATATTCAAGGAAATATGAAAGACATTTCTCTAGTTTAGTCTTAATCAATTAAGATATCCATAATATATTAACGGAAGTAATAATGAGCTTTAAATTTTTTTAATATATGAAGTGGTTAGGTTAGTGGTATGTCAAAGGTTTTATAAAAAAAATTTAAAAAAAATTCCAAGGAAATGTAAACGGCATTTTTTTGAAAAAAGAAATTGTGACTTTTTGAATTATACAGATATGATTGTTTTAATCACCTTGTTTATAGATTTCATTATTAAGTTATAAACATCTAAATTAAAGTAGATAAATATATAAATGTTAAAGTATATGTAAAGTTATAACTGCACAAGATAAATATGTATAGATATATATATTTTTTATTCATGAATCATTATATCATTGTTCACTTATAAATATCTAAATTAAAATTTTATTTTGGAAAAAAAATCTAAATTAAAATAGATGAATGTGTAAAACATTTTTAGTATATTGTAATATAAATTTTTTTTTCTCAATATTTTTATGTAACTTTTCCCATAAGATCAATATTGTTGACATCCTTTAAAGATGATACATAATATTTTTGAGAAGAAGAAGAATAATAAACAGAGACTATGCTAACACATAATATAAAATTATTAAGTTTGTGTGATTTAAATATGTGGCAAAAAAAATATTAATGTATCTATGATAAACGCTTTTATCTAAATGATATATAGTAATTCATATTTTGTTAGACTTAATTCAAAAAGTTCATCCTCAATAGCTTTTAAGTCTACAAATTGCTCAATCTATGGGCCTAGTCACATTCAAAGGGTGCTATCTAAATTATAAATTATATGACCCTTTATCACATAAATATATTGATTCCCCCAACGTATGGTAAAGGAAGGCAAGTTTGTGTTTAGCCATTTTCTTGATTTGTGCTGCATAATTTAACAGTATAGAGGATGTGACTTGATTTAAATGTTGAATAAAATAAGATGAGAGGAAAAAAGAGTAAAAATAAACTATATTGCAATATACATTAAATTATCCAAGTCATCTATATATATAATAATAGGTGAAGCAGAGAGAAAATCCAATTAGATTTCAATTGGATTCTCAATTTTGCCCCACGTGTCTTCTTTTTCTTTTTTTCTTTTTCTTTTTTTTTTTGGTCAAATGAGTTACTGTATAATTAAAAATTTTCTTGATTTTGTTGCCAAATTGTGAAAACCAAAGAGGCTACGTTTTTTATACCGATGAGAGAGGACAACTCCTCTCCGGTTTGTTATTCCTCTCCCATTTTAATATGGATGAACACCGTGGAAATAAAATTAAAACAATCCAAAGGCCAAAAAAAGAAGCCACGCAATTCTCTCTTTACTTTCTCCACTCTCTTCGTCACTTCACCTCCTTTCTCTGATTATCCCTCTCTATCACTTTCTCTCTATCTCTCCAAATGGAAGGTACTCTCTTTCTTTGTATTATTCTGCTCTTTTTTCGTTTGTTTAAATTTTGTTTGGTTGCCGAGAAACAGAAGACCTCAAAAACCTCTTTTCTTTATTATCTGATACATTCTGAAATCTCGGTCGGTTCAAAGCGTGATCTGTAATTCTTTCTTTCCTTCTTTCTTTCTTTCATTCTTGCAAAAGCTAGAATCAATCTAGGGTTTCGGATTTTTCTTTTGGTTGCCGCGAAGATTCGGCGATGTTCATGCCAAAGGAAGGCGTGGCTGGTGGTGACGGTAATTGCGCCGAGGAGTGCTTCGGCGGCGGCGGCGAGGGGAAGGGTAAAGCAGTGGCATTTGCTGATATTCCGCCGCCGTTGGATTCACTGAGCGGCAAGGCGACGGCGGCGGAGGAGATTGGCGGCGGAGATATGGAGGATTGGAAGAGGTTTAGAGAGGCGGGGCTGTTGGACGAGGCGGTCATGCAGAGAAAGGACCGCGAGGCTCTTCTTCTCAGGCTCTCCAAGCTTGAAAACGAGGTTTAATTCTTGATTTAATTTTTATTAATCTCATTGAATATTTAACAGCTTAAGATTTTAGTATTGTAATGGGTTTCAATTTTGTTAAAGAACTATGATTAATAGGTCATGTTTGGTTTAATATTGAATGGATTTCCAATTGGGTTAAGTTCTCAATAATGGGTATTGTTCGAATTTGTATTTGGTTTAATTTCATTACAAATATTTTTTATATGGATGGTTGTTTGTGTGTGTATTATTGGGAAATTTAGGGTGTGTGAATTTGAGGTTCTGTGACTTTGAATTCTTATTGTATTATTGGATTGGTTATGCTTTTGGGTTTTCCTTTCCAAACTATTTCGTTCGATTTTGAAAGTGAAAGTTATGTTCTAGATTTCATCCAATAAGTCTTAAGGACACAATAATTTTTGCAAATTTTTCACAGCCTTTTGAGGTGACATGTTGTGATTGGTGTTAATGAAAGCAATGTTGCTAGGGACCCGTGTGAAAGTGAAGTTACGTCTGATCACAATTTGCACACCAATGGTTGTAAAAAAGATTTTGAAATTTGTTGTGTGCCTCATTGCTGAATTTTGTCACCGCAATCTTTATTTATTTATTTTTATGTTGTTTGATCTTGTGTTTCTTTTGAATAGCATGAGATAGAATTTGGCATTCTTTGATGAAGACTTGTGTTTAAGGGATTGTTTCATGGTACCTTTGTTTTTTGGGCAGCTTTATGACTACCAGTATAACATGGGGCTTCTCTTGATTGAGAAGAAAGAGTGGACTTCCAAGTACGAAGAACTGACACAAGCGCTAGCGGAAACAATCAGCACATTTAATTGCATTTTCTGAAGTTGAAAAGAGAGAGGAGAATTTGAGAAGAGGATTTATGGCTGAGAAGAAGTGTGAGATTGATGTATGCTACATTGCTACTACTTTCTATTTTTCCTTAAGTCTGAAAGTTGTCCCACCACCCTGGTCTTTTATGATTATCTACCTTCCTATTTATGATCTTGATATGCAAAAGTGTGCTTGAGTACCAAGGCTATATAATCTGCATAATGTGTGCATTGATATGTGATTCACATGTATATTGATATGTCTTTGTATTTTTTTAGATAGGTTTGCTGTTTTTGTTGAAATATCATCTTCATCTTTTTAGAAGATTGGCTATGCAAATTTTTAATTGTTGTTTTGTAAATGTTTAGAAGAATTGTGCTGTGAATATTACCTGATTTTTTATATTTTATTGTTGGATCCTTAAAATTTATAAATGCCATCTTCATAAGTCTCTGAAACAAAGATCTTTTACATTCTTTGATGCTCATGGCAGACTAAATTTGTTTACACAGGGCTTATGCTAGAGTTCAATTCTTTTTTGGTTGCTGCGAGCCTGATTCTGTATCATCTTTTTAATAAGTTAATATTTGGATGTAGCTACTATTGAATGCTGATTTTAGTTTAAGCACTAAGAAAGAAAGAAAAGGATCATTGAACCTAATAAACAGAAGTTTCTCCAAGCCATATCTACCCAGTGTACCTAAGCCCTCCAAGAAATTTTGTTTTTGTTTATTTGTTTGTTTGTTTATTATTATTATTATTATTATTATTATTATTATTATTTGTGTGTTTATGTTTGTATGATATGTTATTAATTGCATCTAAATGATATTTTTGGCCATTGATATGTCAAGCTATTATAATGGGTCCAATGAGATAATTTTTCAAAATACTAATTTTATGATATTTACCTGGTTAGGATTATTGAATAATTTTCGTTGTTAAAGTTTGTTAACTATCCTGAAATATTGAACCAGTGGTTGCTGCAAATTTTCTGGGTTTTTCTCTTAACTGGCACTGGTAATAGAGAGAGGCAGATATAGAGAAATGGAGAGACAAAAATAGAGAGAGATAGATACAGTCCGTAAGCAATAGGGATTGAGATTGAGGATCTGCACTACTCCGTGACCAATATAATTGGAACTAAACATAAACCAACGAAAGGTACGAATCACTTCTCTGTGTTTGAATTTGAATTGAAATTCAGATGTTTATTCTCTTTCTTTAGTTTCTTTGTTGTCAATATTAATTCTTACGGCATGGACAAGAATGGCAGAACCCTAGAATCACGAGAGGCCATCTCCAACGGACATATATAATAATGGCTATACATAAATCAGACTGACCTCTAGATATGGTGATTCTTGAAAAATCAGACCAACCTCTTAATTTAAGGGGAACATTGAGAAGATTATTGAAAAATAAAACCATTTTACAGTTTATTATAGTTTGCTTGAATGGAATTCTGCCGGGAATGTTTACATGAGGTCAACAGGCTATGAATAATTAAACCATTTGTGAAAGCCATTTGGCCAAAATTTGACTATTGTATTATACACTTTCTCTTTTGTACAAGGTATAAACTGTTATTTTTCTTTGGTCTATTGTATTATACATTAGGGATTATAAACAGATTTCAACATGGATGCTTTAGAGTGTATAGAAATTATAAGTTCTTTGTAAGTGAGATTATGGGATTTTTTGGGTTAATTACTGCATTTTAAAATAACAAATAAACAAATTGATAACCAATGTATGTTATACACTTTGCAACAGATTTTTAGGCGCTGTTTTTTACAACAATTAATTCAAACTCTTTTCTCTGGTCTCTCTTTTACTGTTTTATTTGCAAATCACAAGTGCCATATATTTTATTTGATTAAATCAGAGCAAATCTTTCCCCTTTTTTTTTTGATCTGATATTAATTAAACCCAAACAATTCCTTTGTGTCTACGAAGTTTTTGTTAGTGTCTTCCACAGACAGTGTATGTGAAATTAAAGGAGAGGTTGGTGGTTCATTAACTAATAGAGAGAGATTGGATTATTTTTTTCCATGTGGGGTTTGAACTTTTTTTTCCTTTTCTTCATTAAGCTAAGAGAGGAGGAGAGGAGGTGCAAATCCTAAATGTGTAAGTTAGGGACATCAAGAGATACCAATTGACCCAACAGTCACGGTGTGTGAGTTTTTATTGACCCAACAGTCACGTGTAAGTTAGGATAGTCTGATTTCCCTTCTACTTATCTCATACTTTGTATTAGATTTTGTCAATTTACTGTATTTCTGTTTCAATTGGCTCTGATTTGCATGTTTTAGCTAGCTTTTTTCTTTATAAATTTATTTTTTTTCGCCAATTTTCCCTTCTACTTATTTCAAATCTGCATTAGTTATAGCTTATGAGATTTCAATTATCATTTTTTCTAGATCATGTGTTGATGCCAGGTTGGTCATTCTCTAAACAAGAGTGTGTGTTTGTGTTTTCTTTTTCTTTTCACGAGCTTAAAAGGTGGTATTCTTTCTTTCTTGGTTGTCGCTGCTTGATTGGTGTTATTGCATATTAAAACCCAGTGTATTCAGAAGGTATGCACTAATTTCTCTGGAACTCCTCATCGGTACTTTTTCTTATTCAAATTTGAATTAAAATCCGGCTGTTTATTCTCTCTCTTTGAATGATTTGGTCTCAGATTATAATATTTGTTTTTCCTATTTTAGTAACACTATAATCTTTTCCAAATTGAAATTATTGTTTTCTTCATTTATATACTGCCTTCTTTGATATAGAAACATAGAAATAAATGACATAGATTTGATTAAATGGTGTGTTGTTGACAATTCAACCCATATGTTCAATGTTTTCTCAGGCTTTTTTTGCAGTATTTCTTTCATATTTCTCTGCTGCAATTTAAAACTGCTATGATTCATTTTTTGAGCAATCAGAAATAATGGCTTTTTTACTAAACTGATACCAAAGCAGTAGTAAAAGTGTTGAACTTGAAACTAAAATCTTATGAACACATTAATGTTTTTGATTAGTCCATGGATCTTTATTTTTATGTTTGCCCTGCTTTGCAATCAATTTGGCTTATTTGTTTTTGTGCAATTTTACTATTTAGTGTAGCTCAATGATTACATTGTGTTGGTTTTTAAGGATTTGAGTTTTCTTTTAGTGATGATTATGTAATCATTAATTTCAGTTTCAAATCAGGTTTTATATTTGGTTTGTGGTCTCTATAGCATTTATTCTTTTTTGGTGTTTGTTGGTTTTGGTCTTTAGATTTCATGGAAGAATAATTCCAGTATTCTGTTATTTACTAATTTGTTAATTATATTTATCCTTTGATGACTTTATAATTGACTTTCATTTGTACTGAAATTAGAAACAAATAAATACGAAAGTTAATTAAAAAGCACTAACCTGTGCATAAGTTGCATTTATTTATTTATTTATTTTTCCATGTTATATGTTTTGTAACCAGTGTTGTTTGCGTATCAGGGATTGGTTTTTTGCTCTGCTATCCAATTAGGTTTTCTTTATTGTTACTCATGTCCTTTTTTGTTGTATAATTATTTTCCATATTTTAGTTTTTTTTTTTCTCAAGTATTTGGATTGAATTGACCTATACAATTGTAATAACTGTCTGATTTAATCTATAGCCTGTAACTTCACATTTTCCCTCTATTGTACATTCTTCTTTGTCTTGGTATTTACAATGTTTATATGTTTTCATTATAAATAAAAAGCTATGTTCCAAAAAAATATAACAAAAGCTGTTCATGAAAGAGAAATTACTTTGACCAAAAAATATTAATTTTTTTGTACTATTTAATCAATGGGATTGTGGGTTTGAATTCAATGTGGTAGCTATTCATAATTGGTATATAGTCTCTCTTTGATTCCAATTTGTTTGATTAAACTCCGAAATCAATATTTATTACTTGCTAAAATATGCAAATTAACACAGTGTGATTTCTTAACATATATGGATGAGATATGCCAATTGAAGAGCATTTAATAGAATTGGTATCATAGAAGTGATAAGATTACCAATTGAAAATCAGTCTTTTAAAGAAAGATTGACTATGACAATGAGGTATATTGGTACTTTATTATTTTGTTTTAGATATGATCAAACATGCTTGGAGATTGGGTCAGCATTGTTTATGAAAGACTAATTTCTCTTTCGTTTATCTTATACTTTGTAATAGATTCTATCCATTACGTATTTGTTGTTTGAATTACTTCTGTTTAGACAGATTTATGATGTTCACCAGGTGTTTTCAAGAAACATTGCTGGATAAAACTGGCAGGTTAGGACGTTCTAATTATCATTCTTCTCATTCTCTATCCTATGACTTCCATTAGGTTGATTCCATTGTTTCTCCAATGGACTTCGTCTCTTTTCTTTCTCAATATCAGTATCATTGGATTCATCCATTGGATTACATTTTGCCAATTGATGTATTTGGTATAGTTCTCTGCAAAATTAAGTTTTCTTTGGTTTATTTTTTTGGTTTATTGCTTTGCAATATTAAAAAATGTTGCAAAGTTTATATCATCAAATTTGGCTGTTCAACCTGTTTTCTTTAAATTGTAAACGCCTCTGTATTTTTCCCTTTGTATCAGTTTCTTTCAGCAAAAATAGTTACTCAACCAAGCAAGGGAGAAGAGTTAGTCAAGGAGCCAATTCTTCCCTTCCCCTCCTCCTTTCATCTGTTCTATCTTACCCCACCACTCATTCTCATCAACAAATATATATATATATATATATATACACTGCTAAGTTTTGTTAATGAAATTTTCTAGTTAATAATATGAATTTAGACTTAATGAGCATTTTAAACATGAATAAACTTATGATTAATAATATATCCATTCCCGTGCGGTAGCACGGGCTACATACTAGTTCTATATAATATAATAAAATTACATTATTATCTACTATATGCATAATGCAGTAGGATAATATTTAATCAAAGAAAATATAAAAGACAACAACTTAAAACACAAAAATAATTGCGTCAACCCAAAGTAGAATTCTAATTAACATAAATATTCATCAACCTAAAGAATTGATGCAATGAAAAAAAAAATCAAACAAAAAATGAAAAAATTGAGAGAGAGAGAGAGAGAGAGAGAGAGAGAGAGAAAAGTAACTTTTTTTTGTGTGAGAAAAATATGCATAGAATGAAAAGATAAAAGATAACAACTTAAAAAACAAAAATAAATTGCATCAACCCAAAGTAGAATTCTAATTAACATAAAAATTCATCAACCTAAAGAATTGATGCAATGAAAATATAAAAAAGAAAATCAAACAAAAAATGAAAAATTTGAGAGAGAGAGAGAGAGAGAAGTAACCTTTTTTGTGTGAGAAAACTATGCATAAAATGAAAAGGAAAATGTCAAATTTATAGTAAGATATTGAGAATAAGAAGGGTCAAAATAAAGGAAGACAAAAAGGTAGAGAAAGAATGATATTAAGGTAGAAAGTAGTGGGGAGATGAAGAGGTAAAACGGATAGAGAGTTTTGAAAAATTAATAATAATAATAATGGTTAAAAGATATTTTAATTTTTAAATAATGGAGTTTTTAAGTCACCTTAAATTAATGAGAAAATGTTTAAAAATATATATATAACAAAAATTGGAAACAAAAAATGATGATGTGGCTCAATGTGAGCGTAGCAATATTAAATACTACGCTTCAGCTTTTAGTAATATATAGATATATAGATTTGCTTTTAGATATATATAGATATAGGTTAGTAACGGATTTTTCTCAAAAAAAAAAAAAAAGAAAAGAAAAAAAGATTAGTAATGGACAGAATCTGGTGAATCAATATCACAAATAGAGAAGCTAGAGGAAGCAATAGACCCTATGTGACTAAACCATCAATAATATAAATGACAAGACTAGAAGTTTGAGAATGTTATGTGGGAAAATAGTGAGGCATTAGAGCCGGAGGTCATATAGTCGCAACAAGCAAAATCAATGAATTTGGAATTGCCACTTGAGGGAACAAAAAAGGCAGCATAACTGCATGAGGCCCGTGTAGGCTCAAAATCATTCCTAATAGAAATAATGAAATTCATGAACTTATGAAGATCATGGTATTAGGCAAAGAGAGCAATGTCATCAGCATCTTTCAATGATGGATCAACGTCTTCCAATTGTTCCCGCAAAGTAGAGGTGTAAGCATAAAAATCGAAAATGGATTGACTTGATTCTTGGTTCATTATCTAACAAATTTTGGTTGATCTTGATATGGAATCCCAAAGCGACATGGCAAGGAAGTCCCCAACTGCCTCAGTAAGAGATTGTTGATTTAAGGAGCATGAATGTTGTTCCAAATTCCAATCTTCAAGTTTGGCAGCAAAAGCATCATCAGATTCATTTGTCTTTCAAATTGGCTAGGAGATTGAATCGGTCACAAAACGCCACAATTTTCTACATTTGATTTTAGGAACATAATCATGTTTTGGAGTTTGGACCCATCCAGAATAATAGTGATAGGATGGATGGGTGACATCATTGCATTGGGCTAGGCCATGGGAAAAAAAAAAAAAACTTCGATTTTGTTTAGGGATTGCAATCGAATGCATGCAACGGAGTCTTAATTCGGGCAATGAACTGGGTCACAGTTTGAATTGCAATTGGTACCTGGTTTGGGTATGGTTCAAATATATGAGTGGATGCTGATATCAGGCTATCATGTTTGTTGACATGGCAGGATATTACTACACCTTGTTTATGTAGGTCTTGTGAATTTTATAAAGTGAAGCGAACTGAAAAAGAAAAACATAGTATTTCACTATTTTGAGCTTTGTATGTCAAAAAATAGACACATGACACAACATTAACCACTTGTAGTTTTCAACTCTACAGTATTTCAAACTTTAACATAGTAAATTCACAGCCTTGAGGAGTAAATCCAACCAAAAACTCTTCTTCATTCTCTTATTATGTGCTGAAACCCTCCACTCTTCTTCACCCAAGTACCGAATGACATCAGTTTTTAGTTACTATACAACAATGAACCCGATCCTTCAGAATTGTGAATTATTCTTAAAAATGGGTCCAAATGGGTCTGGTACCATGTATCCATAAAATACTTCCCAATGCCTCAGCTAAGGGCGATTAGCCAAGGACCATGCACTTTTGCATTGTAACAAGCCATAATATGAATTTTTGATCCATTAAATTCTAATAGGTGATTTATATGCTCACAGTTTGGAAGAATATTGACTTGCTCAATATACTATTATTATCTTGCAGGATTCTCAAACCAAACATATGTAATTGAACACAGTAGATACCCACCTTCAATTTGCTTAGGCTTTCTCAGAAAAACAACATAGCCAGTAAGACATTGTCCAAATTTTGTCAATTAGCATACCAACCCACAATTTGCCAAAAAAAATTAATTTTTTAAGTCCCAACGATTCAATCATCATTCAATTTCCCTTATCCACCTCAATAAATGAACAAAGTTTATTGCATACAAAATCGAACAATATCAATTGTCAAAAAAAAAAAAAAATTGCAACAACATGGTCACCATCAATTGAACTCAACTCTTTCGCTTATTCTTCAAGTATTAAAAGCTAGCCGTTCAAGTTCTCAAGTATGGAAACTAGCCAATCAAATCTTCAAGTTTTTATCACACAGTCTTCATTAAATCTTCAAGTAGCCACCATTAGAACATCTTTTCACACAGATCATTTTGCCTAAGTTCAATTCACATTCAAGTCTTCAAATACTGAAACCAAATTGAAATTATATAAAGTTACCAATGGAGCTCCATACTTTTACTAATAATCATCATCATTTTGCCAAATATTGATTGCTTGAATCCTCAAAAGTCAAAAGCTACAAACTTAGAGAAAGCTATCGAAAAATTCTCAAATAAAGAAGACGTTCAACCAAATCAGAAGGCATCCCAGAACCAGAAAATCTTTCATTTCCACTCGAAATTATATGTTCCATTGGAGCTAAAATTATCAACAAATCTCCATGAACACTTAAAAGAGTTACCACTTATTTAGAACCGAAGATATACATTTTTGGGTAGAGCAACAAATTGAGAATATAAACAAGAATAGAAACCAAACAAAGCAAGAAAATAATGGTTGTCTGCACCTTATCATTATTCATGAAATAAACAAGAGCAGCACAAAGAACAGAAGTTCATGTATATCCAATTTCATCAGTCAGAGACAATTTAAGAGCAAATAAAATGAGAATGAGGTTCCATTTCTTCATATTTCCAAGAATTCAAAGTAAAAAATTAATGCAGTAAAAAAAAGGTGACTGGATAAAAACTCATCAAAATATTGCTAGTGATCAAGAACAATAGTTGAAGTGATTCAGAGGATGAAGAAGCTGTACCATTTCCACCTAGCAGTACATGGTGATGGTGAACTTCAGTCCTTGTTGAGCAAGTCTGGAAATCAAAGCAAATAGCAGATAAATAATGACATAATATCAGAACAAAAGCCATAACTAACATTGAGAGAGAGAGAGAGAGAGAGAGAGAGAGAGAGAGTGACGTTATCAGATGCAAAGACTGAGAAACTGAGAAAATAGTGGCAGCACACGCAATAGCAACACATGACACCAACAGCAATGCTGCACCGCTCTGTATGCTCAGAAACTTGAAGAAGAAGCTGACTGTGGTGGGCTACAATGGAATTTTTACTTTTTTCAGTAGATTTCTACAGGTTTGGGAATAAGGAAACCACCTGTTCTGGAGGGGGTGATTAGTTTCTCGTGTTATGTGCTAATGTGGTTCTCACATGCATCAAATGCCCAAAAATTATTCACACGAAAAGTTTTAACTTGAGAGGGTAATCTAAGATTACCACATGAAATTCCTAGGAATATTCTCCAAATTTCATGAACCAATAGGCCCCTAGGAACCATTAGATTATTACACCATCCACTACCTCCAAGAAGAATTATATGTTATAAAACACAACAATATACAATATTATAGAATTAATAACAAGTAAATGACATCAAATTAAATCACTTATACGTTTTAAACTCAAGTTTTCCAGATATCTATACATTTGCACAAATTTATACTAGATTTTTTTCTCCCATCCTGTCTTTATCTACAACTTTCCTATTGCAAGTTGCTTGCACTATCTCGGGTCAATCAGACCTGTTATTGTACAAGTTTACCCCACTCAAAAACTAGAGGCTTAAAAAAAATAAGTGCCCAAATCTTGCACAATTCTCATCCTTCCTTCATTCCCTTCTTAAAATGCTGTATTGTTGTTTAGCAATGGTATTTCATGGCATCACTTGCTACTAAAAGGGTTCTCATGCATCATTTTCTTTCCTGGTGGAGCAAAATAGTCAAGTAGAAAGGGTTCTCGGTAGATGCTAGATGCTAATCTGAATAAACAAAGAAGAACATAGTCAAGTAGAAAGGGTTCTCGGTAGATGCTAGATGCTAATCTGAATAAACAAAGAAGAACAGTTTTACACTTTTAATGCATAACTGAACGGTAAAGTTCAGTGTCTAGAGGATGAAGCAGAGGGATTTTTCAAGATGGATGCTTGATTAACTGGAACTTCAAAAGAGATTAGCAGACTACATTTACTACATTAACAACACTGATTCCCTTTAAAATACTTGTTATTTGAAATGACGCCATGCAAGCTTCACTTCCCACATTAAATAGGGGATAGGAAACAAATGGTTTTCTCCTTTTTTTTTGTTTTTGTTTCCCTTCCCTTTAAGTAAAACACATCCAGACCTTTCTAAACTGAGAAGCATCCTTCAATTATTTAGCTCAAACTAGGCAGAACTTGAGGAGACTCTTCCTACATCATAACTAGAGCACTACACACAAAACTTGAGTCAAATAGAAGGGAATGGATGCATCATAAACTCCACAGGAATTGAGGAAATTTAACTTTTTCCTATAATTTGAAAAATATTCAGGTGCAAATACCTTTTTTGAGGTACTTCTACCATCTCCATAAAGCCAGTGTTTAAAAGATTTATCCTGGAAAAAGCTCAACCTTCCTTGCAAGCTCATCCTTCAATAGCAGCATCCATCTGCAACAAATAAATGAAATGGAAATAAATAAATCTATACAATTAGAAGTGCCAACAACATGAAGAATATTTATAAGAGCACGCTTTACATTCTAAAACTCATGCATCTCAGCTTATAGAACATATTTTCATAAATTTATTAAGCTAAAAAGAAGAAGTTATTGAAAATTAGTTTCTGTTCATTGTATTTTAAAAGAAAATCTTTGGATCAACATTTAATGGAAGATCCCATAATGTTAACTCTTAACGATTTAACCTTTTGTGTATACTATAGTATAAATGGTTCTCTCAGTTAGCTTGTCCTCAAATAAATAAATAAAAACTTGCAAGGAACAAAGGGTAATTAAATAAAGTTGATAACCGAATTTATAGTACAATTAGAGGTCTTTAGGATTGAGAAATAGCCTTCCATTTAGAGAGAACAAATACAGTAGATAAGTTTTATACAATTTACATCTCAACCGATGCAGTTTAAGCTTTTATAGTTTGGTATTAACTGAGTTGAACAAGCAATGTGACCAAGGTTTAAAAATATAAGCCATCAGAAAATCCCTAATTGGCAACACATATCACAAGAAAAAACAAAAAATAGAAGACCAAATAAAAATTAAATACAAGCAAGTAGGCAGAATGGATATCATAGATAACAATATTACCTTCATAATTTCTACCAAGAGATTTGTAACTCAGTGGCATATCTTGTTTTCCATTATTTGGAGAAAGAAGGTTCGAATCCCCCTCCCCTCACTGTTGTAACTATTGAATTATAAAAGGAAAAAAAAAAAACCTTTAGGATGTCTTACAAAAATACAAGTGAATCTCTGAATTATAGAGAAAAGAACCTGTACCAACAGATGAATCTCAACCAACTGAAGCAGCAACATCAGAAAGGTTCTCAGAGCCAATTTAATCATCCAACAAAACTATATTTATCTGGTGTAAAACCTCTATCACGCATATCATTATATAATTCCACAGCAAGAGGGTATATTATAATTTTCCAGAAAAAATAACTATGGGTTGAGTCAACCCGGGAGTAAAGTAATTTCATGTAAAAATCAATATCTCTAAAAGAAGAGCAAAGGCGAAATGAAAAATTTACAACCGTTTAACATTGGGAACTTGATATAATCAAATAGCTTATAAATGAAATTAAACTCTTACGTATAGTTGAGTTATTAAAATAACATTAGAAATGATATGTTTATAATATTTTTACAACAAATCTTAGTGGCAGATTGTTACTCATTGTAGGGGCAAAAAAATAATTTTAATTTTAAGTTTAAATTTAAACCAATAATAACTAACTATCTATAATTTATTGTGAAAATATTATAAAATTATAATGGAGGTAGCACCTCTCAAATAATATTTATTAAAAAGAAAGAAAGACATTAGATATCAACCAATAACATTTATTTTATGATGTTTTTTTATTTATCATATATAAATAAAATTGACATGTAAATGGAGAACCCATCAGACGAGAGAACAAAAGTTTCACGGGTAAAGAATATTAACGTCGCTAAAATTTATTGGACCGGGTTTAAATTTTAAACTCTTGGTAGTTGACTTGACTTGACTTGACTTGACTGATGAACCCCGTAAAGTCTCCTTGGCTCTGTGCTACACTACTCCTACTGCTAGGTTTTAGCTATTCTTCTCTTCCCCAATTGCCAAATTGCCATGGCTGCCACTACAACTCTTTCCCAACCCTTCTCTTCATCTTCCTTTTCTTCTTCCTACCGAGCCCCCGACGACTATAACTACGATGCCTTCCTGAGTTTCAGAGGCGAAGACACTCGCACGAACTTCACCAGTCACCTCCACTACGCTTTGGACGGGGCTCTAATCCACACCTTCATAGACAACGAAGGGATCCGAAAAGGAGAAAAACTTTCTTCCGAGCTTTTAAAAGCAATACGAGGGTCCAGAATATCCCTCGTCGTCTTGTCCAAAAACTACGCGTCTTCTAGGTGGTGTTTGGAGGAGCTCGTGGAGATCATGGAGTGCCGAAGAAGGCTGAAGCAGATAGTTATCCCTATATTCTATCATGTTGATCCCTCCGATGTGCGCAGCCAGAAGGGTAGTTATGAACAAGCGTTTGTGGAACATGAAAAGCGTTACTTGTTGGATAAAGACAAGGTATTCAGGTGGAGGGGAGCTCTCACTGAAGCTGCTAATTTGTCCGGGTGGGATATCCGTGGCAGGTAAATGTCTAATATTATTATTAACCCAACTCCCTACCTTTTTTTTTTTTCTTTATTTTGAGAGGAACTCCCTAACTTAGTAACGATTCAATCAAATAAGGACTAACGTTGATTAATTATGTAATTTATCCTATCTTCAATTGCAGGTAAATTACACTAACTTTCATTAAGATTTATTGAAATGACATTTCCTATTCATTTATATAAATTGTACTTTCCATTAGGGTTTCTATTTAACTCAAACAAATAAATCTATTCAATTTCACAATGTTAGATTTTTACTCATTCGTAGAAACCGTAAGTGAGAGTGTCCTTTATACGCACTCAAGAAGAAAAAAAAAGGGTTATTTTCTCCATGATTTATGTAGAAATATATATAAATTGAGTACTTCATTAAAAGATAGAAGACATTGATTTAATTATTGCATTTACAAAAACCTTCAAGAGATATTATCATTTTTACTGTATAATTTTATACAAACATATTATCATATATCTTATTGGGTCAGCCCGAAATCCCAAAAAGTTTAGAGCAAAGCCCACTAGGAACCCAGCCAAGACTGATCAACCGAAATCCAAGCTTCACACAAAATGCGCAAGTTAGCACTTTCCAAAACTTCTTCTTCCCAACCCATACAAACGCACACAGAACTGTCTCTCTCTGTAATTGAGGTGTAGCAAAGATGCAAGCCATATCGAGGCGTATAGTGTTTGTTTTGTCCGATTTATCTTCATTTTTCTAATGAGTTTTTTTAATTTGTTTATAGTTATTTTGTAAAATTAATTAATTATTGAAGGGACGGCATATTTGACAGTTGTGGGCCGGGGGCAACGCCCCCCAAAGATCTAATGGATAGAAAAACACAATTCATCAATAAATTTATTGCATAGCCACAAGCCTTATATTATTTCCTTCAATACATTCTCTCTTTTTCCTAATTAATTTATCCCTGACCTTGTATAAGTGCCTATTCCTAATGTTGTTGAGTTGCAGATTTTCTTTAGCATGGTCATGGCCTTATTCTTATTTAAGTATTGGTTATACAATAAAGATTATCAAATTGTAAAGATTATGGTAAGTTTAAACTATCCAAAATCTGTATAGTGAATAGAATTTTTTGTAATTCAAATTCCAGTCCCTACTGTATGACAAGACAATAGTAAGGCTTGAAGTTCTTGCAATGTTAAATATCTTTCTCAGACTCTCTCTAAACTTCTCTAAACTTTTAAGGAGAGACGGAAAACCAATGTGTACATGTTCCACACCTAGAAATTGTCAGTAAATCACTAAAGATTTTTTATTTTTTATTTTTCTTTGAGGAAACAAATCATTAAAGATTTTGATAGATATTCTGCAACTCAAGTACGGTTTAGCAATCATATAGTCAGTGCTCCTTCACGTATTACCAGTGAAGAAAAGCTGTGATAAAGAAAATCCACGACTCTTTTTGTTTTTGAGAAGAAAATTTGCAACTCAACAACGTTAGGAATAGGCACTTGTGCTATGTTGGGGATAAATTAATTATCACTATTAATCCTAATTACTCACTATCATTCCCAACTGCTCAAAATATTTTCCAGGCATGAAGCTGAGCTTATTCAGGAAATCATTCAAAATATTATATCACAACTGGACAACAAATACTTATTTGTAGCACTCTACCCAGTTGGAGTAGAGGCTCGCATGAAAGACATGACTTCACTATTATGTGTTGGAGCTAATGATGTTCGCTTGGTAGGAATTTTGGGAATGGGCGGAACGGGAAAAACAACCATTGCTAAAGCCATCTATAACAAATTTTATCTTCATTTTGAAGGTAGAAGCTTTCTTGGAAATGTTAGGGAAACTTCCAAGCAACATGGTCTGGTTCATCTACAAAAACAACTTCTTTCTAAAACCTTGGGGACAGGAAAGATAGAGGTAAGTAGTGTTGATAGAGGAATCGTTATGATACGAGATAGATTTCGTCATAAAAGGGTACTTGTTATAGTCGATGATGTAGACCAGTTGGAGCAACTGAATGCCATAGCTGGAAGTCGTGACTGGTTTGGTTTGGGAAGTAGAATTATTATAACAACCAGAGATGAGCAGGTGCTAAAGTATCTTCAAGTGGATGGAGTATATAGAGCTAAACAAATGGGTGACAGTGAATCTCTTGAGCTCTTTAGTTGGCATGCCTTTAGAAACAAATATCCAGCTGAAGGTTATGAGGACATATCAACAAGTGTAGTTGCTTATTCAGGAGGATTGCCACTGGCTCTTGAAGTTTTGGGTTCTTTTTTGTTCAAAAGGAGCATGCAAGAATGGAATTGTGCATTGGAGAAATTAAAAAGGATTCCCCATGAAAAAGTTCAAGAAAAACTAAGAATAAGCTTTGATGCACTAAGCGATGATACATATAAGGATACATTCCTTGATATATCCTGTCTCTTTATCGGAATGGACAAAAACTATGTTGTACAAATATTGGATGGCTGTGGTTTTTTTGCCGAAATTGGAATTAGTGTCCTCATTGAGCGGTGTCTTCTTACGGTTGATGAGAGAAACAAGCTTATGATGCATGATTTGCTTCGAGACATGGGAAGAGAAATTGTTCGTGAAAATTACCCCAAGGAACCTGGTAAACGTAGTAGATTATGGCTACAAGAGGAGGTAATTGACATACTGACACTACATAAGGTAAGAACTTCCTCTAGGAAAAAGATTAATAGTAAAACAGAACTTTGTTTATGTACATGTGTTAACAAGGGAAACGAATGCATGACCTCATAACAATGATATGCCACGAGAGTGTAATCCCCTTCATTTCTAATCAATAGAGACACTTGTTTACTTTTCTAACATCATTCTATTGTTTTTGAGCTTCTTGGAATGGTTTACATTATTCTATTAAGAAGTGTGATAGATGCCAATAAGAATACGTTGGTTTGGTGCAAATGTTGATGAAGGGATTAGAAAAATGGGACATTTTTCTTGCCATAGTACGAGGTTGTGGTACATGCGTGTTTTGCTAAGTCTGTGTTTCTTTTTTTCTTTTTTCTTTTTTCTTTTTTTAAATCTCTCAACTTCCACATAACCAATTTGCTTACATAGTTCTTGTTTTAATTAGGGAATGGAAGGAGTTGAAGGACTCGCTTTAAAATTGCCAAGAAGTGAGGTGAATTTCAATACAAAAAGAAGTGAGGTGAATTTCAATACAAAAACATTTATAAAGATGGAGAGGCTGAGATTACTCCAACTTGATTATGCACAACTCACTGGGGATTTTGAATATCTTTCCAAAGAGTTACGGTGGCTCCGTTGGCATGGATTCCCTCTAAAGTTTATACCAAACAACTTTTATCCGAGAAAGATAGTTGCAATTGACTTGCGATATAGCAATCTTAGAGAAGTTTGGAAAGATCCCAAGGTATAATTTAACCTTAACCATCAAGCCACAATTGTTTATTTTCTACGTGCTAATATTGTGCTTTCCTTATTTTCTGTCTCTTTACCAGTTGCTCAATAAGTTGGAAGTCCTAAATCTCAGTCATTCACATGATCTAGCCCAGACCCCTGACTTTTCAAGACTCCCCAATCTTAAAAAATTAATACTCAAAGATTGTATCAGTTTGATTAAGGTTCACCAATCTATTGGAGATCTTGATAAACTTGTTTTGGTAAATTTGAAAGGTTGCAAAATTCTTAGAAGTCTGCCGAGGAGTCTCTATAAGTTGAAGTCTCTTGAAACTCTCATTCTTTCTGATTGTTCTAATATTGACAATTTGCCTGACGTCGTGGGGGAGATGGAATGCTTGACTACTCTTCAGATAGACAACACTGCCATAAGAACAGTTCCATCTACCATAAACCAACTAAAGAACCTCAAACATTTCTCTCTATGTGGCTGCAGAGGATCACAACCTAAGACATGGTCTTCATACTTTCCGTATTTGACATCACCAAGTAAAAATAACAAGTCTGTCAATATATTACTGGATTCAGTACAAGGCTTGTCCTCGCTAAAAGAATTATGTCTCGGTGACTGTGATCTATCAGATGGAACAATTCCAAAAGGTCTTGGGAGTTTATGTGCTCTTCAATCTTTAGATCTACAAGGCAATAGGATCCATGCCCTACCATCAAGCCTTGGTGGTCTTCCAAGGCTTCGTAGGCTATATTTGGATAATTGCAAAGAACTTCAATCCATACCAGATTTACCTACAAGTTTGAATAGTCTGCATGCAAGAAACTGCATGGCTTTGGAAAGAATGCCAAATGTATCGAAGATCTCAAGCATGGAAACTTTGTTCCTTACTAATTGCCACAAGTTAGTTGAGATTTCAGGTTTGGATAAAATGTTGAAGTACTTTGGAATCCTTCACATGGAAGGGTGCAACAATATTACAAGTACTTTCAAGCAAAGCATCCTACAGGTTTCCTCTCTCTCTCAATACCCCCCCAATCCCCCTTCATTTTTTTGAATGAATATCTTTTTCTTTTTTTTCAAGTATAGCTTTGATAAATCATGCTCCTTATGGAACAGGAATGCACTTTGAGTAGAGTTGGTAACATGTTTAGCATATTCCTCCCTGGTGATGATATTCCTAATTGCTTCATGTATAAGGATGAAGGGCCCTCAGTGCGTTTTGAAGTGCCTCGTATTATTGATCTTAATGTGGCAGGGTTTGTGGTATGCGCTGTTTATTCACCATGTGCAAGCAATGACAATATAGTATGTCAAAATCTTCTTAGCATTTCAGTTGTCAATCGTACCAAGAATATTAGTCAGACCTCTAGGAAAATAACAGCCGATGTTGTAATCTCCCTCGAAGATCACCTATGGCTGGGCAATGTTTCTAAAGGCGAGTTCAATTTGGAGGGCGGTGATAAAGTAGAAGTTATCATAGATTTTGGGGCTAAATTCATTGTTAAAAAGATAGGGGTTCAGCCTATTATATGATGGGGTTCTTGATGGAAAAAAGATTCCTTATGCCTCTACATCAAATGAGGATGTTAAAGCTCAGGCCTGGCCTATGAAGTTTAAGAGAGAACTTAATGATGAGGAGGGAAGTCATGGTTGGCCTGAAGATGAACCACAGCCTAAGAGACTGAAAGATGATTAATTATACCTCTACATCAAATGAGGATGTTAAAGATCAGGCCTGGTCGATACAGTTTAAGAGAGGACTTCATGATGAGGAGGCAGGACTGAGCCATTGTTGGCTTGAAGATGAACCAAATGCTTAAAGATTGAAGTGTGAAGATAATACCGGGATGAGTGCAAGAAGAAAACATTTAGGACTAGCAAGTCAATGGCAATTCATTATTCTTTTTTAGTATTGCAGTTACATTCAATGTATTTCTATTAGGCCCTCTTCATCTCATTTGAAGATAAACATGTTATTTCCAATAATTTGTCATCTATACATGAGCAATTTGTAACACCATTCCTTTGAATTTGTAATAAGATGTCTTTGATGTTCTTTCTCCTAATAACCAATAGATATGTTTTGCCATTTCCCTCTTTCATTGAAAAAGTTGGAAATTCATTCATTCTTTCTTCTTCTTTTTTTTTTTTTTCTTTTTTTTTTTTTAATATCTATCGTTGTAAGTGCTAAAAACAAATTGACAGAGACAGAAAAAGAAAAAAAGAGGAAGAAATGAAGATCATGTCCCAAGTGTAATTGACAGAGACAGAAAAAGAAAAAAAGAGGAAGAAATGAAGATCATGTCCCAAGTGTGAGTTCTTATGCAAAGCATCAAGTTCATCAAACATAAGTTGCTACCAAAGAGGGTCAATACTGGCCTTATGAGTGGTAAAATCAAAGAATTAGTATGAGATGTAATCTGGTGAATCGATATCAGGAATAGACAAGCTAGACAAAGCAATAGACCAAATGTGACTAACAAGCATATGAGACCCTCAACCGTATAAATGACAGGATAGAAATTACTTGTTTTTACAACCTGAGTTTTCAACTCTGCAATGCTTTAACATAGAGACATCCAACCAAAAACTCTTCTTCATTCTCTTAATATTCGCAAAATATTTTGACCTTACATTTTCCCCAATGACACTCAATTAGGCCTTATTTGGTTTAAAAAAATAGTTACTCATCACTCATCACTCATTACTCATCACTTAAAATACCCTACTCGTTTGGCATCATCACTCACTTGTCATCACTCAATATTTTTTACACTGTTTGTGAGCCCCATACCTGTCACTCAGTGCAGTTTTTTTTTTTTTTTAGTACCCAAACTCACTGAACTCAGTGAAAAAAAAAAAAAAAAAAAACCAAAAACCAAAAACCCGAACCCAGTAAAAAAAAAAAAAAAAGAAGAACTGAAAATTGAACCAGTGAAAAAAAAAAGAAAAAAAGAAGAAGAAGAAGGTAGAAGAATTGAAGACCGAACCCAGGAGAAAAAAAAAAAAAAAAAGAACTGAAGACCAAACCAGTGAAAAAAAAAAAAAAAAAAAAAAAACCTGAAAACTGAACCCAAGAAAAAAAGAGTCAAACGATCAAAAAGTGTGACCGTAGGATCCTCCATGTGTGTTTAATTACAAAAATGTCATTGAGTCATGAGTTATGGAAACTGAAAACAGCTAAAATATGTTTTCAATTTCCATAATTCATCACTCAAAAATCAGAAAATTGAGTGATAGAAACAATGATCCAAAACTCATCCAAACAAATACTCACCCATGAGATCCACTTGTTTTGGATAATGGATCTTGAAAACTGAGTGATATCACTCAGTTTTCATGCAATCCAAACATCACCTAAGGGATTCAATCCTTCACTCTTTGCCATACTACATAACAATGTTTGCATGCTTACAATTTTACACGTGTGATAGTAACACTCAAGCTGGACCCTGGAGACCAGCTCTCCCTATATAGCTATCTGACTGAATCCTCATTTTTGTTCTCTATATTTAACTTTTGATAACAGTTAGAACCAAAGAAATTAGACCACCGTCACCACATCCCCAAAACATTATAGAAGAGATTCAACCAAATCAGAACGCCTACAAAAACCAGAAAATCTTTCATTTCCAATTGAAATTATATACTCCATCGGAGTTAAAATTATCAACAATTCTCCAAGAACACTTAAAGAGTTAACACTTATTTAAAACCCAAAAAAAGTTTTTCAGGAAGAGCAACAAATTGAGAATGTAAACAAAAATAGAAACCAAACAAAGCATCTAATAGTTGTCAGCACCTCATCATAATTCATGAATTAAACAAGAGCAGTACAAAGAACAAAAGTTCATATTTCCAATTTCATCAAGAAATTGAAATGAGAATGAAGTTCCATTTCTTCATATTTCCAAGCATTCAAAATAAACAATTAATGCAGTGAAAAAAAAAGGTGACTGGATAAAAGGTCATCAAAATATTGCTGGTGATCAAGAACAATAGTTGAAGTGATTCAAAGGATGAAGAAGCCGTACTATTTCCATGTAGCTGTACATGGTGATGGTGAACTTCAGTCCTTGTTGAGCAAGTCTACAAATCAAAGCAAATAGCAGAGAGAGAGAAAGAGAGAGAGAGAAAGAGAGAGGGTTTCAGATACAAAGACACTGAGAAAATAGTGGCAGTAGGGGTAGAGCACATCAGGCAACATGACACCAACAGCAATGCTGCACTGCTCTATCTGCTCAGAAACTTGAAGAAGAAGCTGACCGGGGTGGGCGGTAAGGTCCGTTTGAATACAGCTGAAAACTGAAAACACAAAATACTATAGCAAAATAATTTTTAAATATGTGAATAATACCGTGAGACCCATTTTTAATATTTTTTTCTAAATAAAGTGGTTGTGGGTCCTATAAATAGTGTGTGAATAGTGCATAAACAGTACATAAACAGTGCTAAACATGTATGAACAGTGGAAAATAGTGAATTTTGTCCCCTCTCTGAAACGCGTGCAGCAAGGAAAAAAAAAAACGTGGAAACGCAAAACACAGCCGTGAAACGTTAAATCCAAACACATACTACATTGGAATTTTGGCATTTTTCAGTAGATTCCTAAGGGTTTAGGAATAGGAAAACCACCTGCTTTGGTGGTGGTGGTGGTGATTAGTTTCTCATGTTATGTGCTAATGTGGTGCCCACATGCTTCAAATGCCCAAAAAAGACTCACGCAAAAAGTTTTAACCAGAGACGGTAATCTAAGATTACCACATTAAAATCTTAGGTATATCCTCCTAATTCCATGAACCGAAAGGATCCACAACTCCAAGAAGAATGATATAAGAATTGTTAAATTAAATGTTATAAAACACAACAATATACAATATTATAAAATTAATAACAAGTAAATGATATGAAATTAAATCGCTTATGCGTTTTAAACTTCGTTTTCCAGAAATCTATACAATTGAACAACTTTCAATTAGATTTTTTCCTCCCATCCTGACTTTATCTACAACTTTCCTAATGCACATTGCTTGCACCTACCTCAGGCCTATCAGACTTGTTATTGTAAAAGTTTAACCCCACCCAAAAACTATAGGCATTAAAAAAAAGAAGGCACCCAACTCTTGCACAATTCTCATCCTTCAAATGCCCAAAAAACACTCGTGCAAAAAGTTTTAACCAGAGATGGTAATCTAAGATTACCACATGAAAATCTTAGGTATATCCTCCAAATTCCATGAACCGAGAGGATCCACAATTCCAAGAAGAATGATATACAAACTATTAAATTAAATGTTATAAAACACAACAATATACAATATTATAAAATTAATAACAAGTAAATGATATGAAATTAAATTGCCTATGCATTTTAAACTTAGTTTTCCAGAAATCTATACAATTGAACAACTTTCGATTAGATTTTTTCCTCCCATCCTGACTTTATCTACAACTTTCCTAATGCACATTGCTTGCACCTACCTCAGGCCAATCAGACTTGTTATTGTAAAAGTTTAACCCCACTCAAAAACTATAGGCATTAAAAAAAAAAAAAAAAAAGGCACCCAACTCTTGCACAATTCTCATCCTTTTTCATTCCTGTCTTAAAATGCTGAATTGTTGTTTACCAATGATATCTCATGTAATCACTTGCAACTATAATGGTTCTCATGTCATTATTTTATTCCCTGGTGGAGCAAATTTGTCAAGTATAAAGGGTTCTCAGCAGATACTAGATGCTAATTTGGATAAACAAAGAACAACAGTTTTACTGCATAGCTGAACAGTAAAGTTCAGTGTCAAGACGATGAAACAGATGGATTTTCATTATGGACACTTGATTAACAGGAACATCAAAAGCGGTTAGCAGACTACATTTACTACATTAACAACACTGTTTCCCTTTAAAATACTTATTAACTGACATGATGCCATGCAAGCTTCTCTTCTTACATTAAAGAAGAGATAGTAAACAAATGATTTTCTCCTCTTTTTTTGTTTCTTTTTTTTTTTTTTTTTGGTTTCCCTTTCCTTTAAGTAAAGCAAATCTAGACCTTTCTCAACTGAGAACCATCCTTCAATTATTTAAATCAACCTAGGCAGAACTTGAGGAGCCTCTTCCTACATCATAACTGGAGCACTACAACACAAAACCTGATTCGAATAGAAGGGAATGAATGTATCATAAGCTCTGCAGGAATTGAGGTACTTATACCACCTCCAAATAAAGACAATATATACAGGTACAAGTACCATTGTTCAGATACTTCTACCACCTCCATCTAGCCAGTGTTTAAATGATATATCCTGTAAAAAGCTCAACCATCCTTGCAATCTCATCCTTCAATATTAGCATCAATCTGCAACAAATAAATAAATCTATACAATTACAATTGCTAACCACATAAAGAATATTTATAAGAGCATGCTTTAAATTCTAGAATTCATGCATATCAGCTTATAGCACATATTTTCATAAATTTTCTACGCAAAAAAAGAAGAAGATGCTATTGAAAATTAGCTGCTGTTATTTGTATTCTAAAAGAAAACTTTTTGATCAATATTCAATGGAAGATCCCATAAAGTTAACTCTAACAATTTAACCTTTTGTGTAAGCTATAGTATACAGTGCATATATGGTTCTCTCTGTTAGCTCATCCTCAAAAAATAAAAAAAAACAAAAACAAAAGGTAATTAAATAAAGTTGATAACCAAAATTACAGTGCTAGATTAGAGGTCTTAGGATTGAGAAACAGCCTTCCATTCAGAGAGAACAAATGCAGTAGATAGGTTTTATACAATTTACATCTCAACTGATGCAGTTTAAGCTTTTATAGTTTGGTATTAACTGAGTTGAACAAGTAATGTGACCAAGGTTTAAAAATATAAGCCATCAAAAATCCTGAATTGACAACATAATATCACAAGAAAAAATCCAGAAGACCAAATAAAAATTAAATATAAGGAAGTAGTCAGAATGGAGATCATAGATAACAATATTACCTTTAAGATGCCTGCCAAGAGATTTGTAGCTTAGTGGCATAGCCTGCTCTCCTCAATAGATAAAAATATTACCTTCAGGATACCTTACAAAAATACAGATGAATCTCTGAATTATAGGGAAAAGAACCTGTACCATCAGTTCAATCTCAACCCACTGAAGCAGCCATGTCAGAAAGGTCCTCAGAGCCAGATGTGCCCACAAATGGATCATTTTCCATATAACCTTTTAACAGAAATAAGCTCTCACCATCTACTTTCAGACCTGGGACATGTTCTTCAGACAAAGGCATACAGATTGCCTTAGCTGGTATCAACCCAAGATCTCTCATCTCAATTAAGAGATTAACAGCTGAATTAGAATTGTGTGATCTACAAAGAAAATTACATAGCCTAAAGTAATTATTGTAGCTCAGTTCTACCCTTGCATCAATCATCTCTTGTAGCAACTGTATCACCATTTTAAGATCTCTTTCTCTACAAGAAATATAGAGTATTACATTATATGTACGTGCATTGGGAGTTATGCTGTCCTCCTTCATCTGGTTATACATGGTGCAAACCTCTCCAGTTCTACCACTCTTAAGAAGTCCATGGATAGCAACTGTGTATGATACAGCATCAAGTGGATACTTCTCTACAACTGCTTTCCTAAATACTCTAATGGCTTTATAAAGTTTACCAGCCTTTATAAGTCCATCTGTAATTACAGTATGGATGTAAGCATCCTGACCAGGATAATTCACAATGATCCCATGGTAAACATTGATTGCTTCATCAATTCTTCTGGCTCCACATAGTCCACTTAGTAATCCAACAAAACTATATTTATCTGGTGTAAAACCTCTATCAAGCATATCATTATATAACTCAACAGCAAGATTTGGAAACCCCGCTTTACAAAAATAACTTAGAAGTGCATTACCAACTACTAAGTCTGCTTCTATGACAAGTCCATGGACTAACTTGGGTAAGAGAGAAAACCTCTTAGACAAACATATGGTAGATAACAAAGAACAGAATGTATAAGAATCAGGTGCCATTTTTTGAGTTTCTAAATTTACAAAAACATCTAGCGCGTCATCATACCTTCCAATCTTGGAGAAACAATCTATTAATACATTACAAAGAACCAAGTCAGGGGCATACCCTTTGGATTTCATGATATTTAAAACAAGGAATGCATCACCAACCATTTTTGTTTCCATAAGTCCCTTAATTAAAGTAGTATATGTTACAACATTAGGAGAACAACCAGTCTTACCCATCTTCTCCAATAAACTACACGCAATATCAATTCTATGCAACCGGCAAAACCCATCAATGAGTATACTCCAAACATTCACAGATGTTGGAATGCCCAAAGTAACCATTTGACCCAACACTTGATATGCCTCCACTAGCTTACTCAACTTGCAAAAACAATTCAACACCATCTCAAATGTCTCAACATTCGGATAATACCCCATTCCCAACATCATTGTAAAAGCCTCCCGAACGCGAACCAAATCATTCAACTTACACAAATTACACAATGCAATATTAAATGTCAAAAAGTTAGGCAACTGGATCTCCTTCAAAACCTTAATGGCTACATCGACACGCCCAATCTTGAACAATACATCCATAATTACGTTACGCGCAAAAGTGTTAGGCTTAAAACCAAAGCAACCCATTTGCTCAAAAGCCTCAAAAACCATGTCATACATTCCCCCACGCCAATAAATCCTCAACAAAAGCAAAAAAGTTTGAGCCTTTGTAACACACCCAATACTCTCTAATCCCCTAACAACCCCTCCAACAGTTTCATACCGATGCATAAGGCGGTTAACCACACCAACCATGTGGTCAAACGCAGTCGTATTATGAAAGTAGCTGGGTTGCTTAGCACACCATAAAAAGAAGCTCAATGCAATCAAATCAGAAGTGCAGTTTAGTAAGGTGGAATGTACAATCTGATAAGTGAGAGTGATAAAGGGATTGTCTTTCTCGGGAAAATGTTGATTTTCCCGGAATTTTTTAATCTGGATAGTTGGGTTAGTTACACATACCGTTGCCGAGGAGAGAAAACGAAGTGGCAGAACTGAAGTGACGAAGAGGCGACTTGGGGTTGAGTGTAGCAAACTCCACCTATAAAATCTCCATAACATTTGCAGGAAAATTTAATTTTCCCAGAAACCAAACGCAACATAGGAAGCGAGTAGAGTAGAGAGCTGTAAAGGGTTTTTGAAAATCTCTGTAAAACTAAAACCCTACAGAAAAGAGAGTGATGATGGATCGGGTAATCAAAGTGTGTACTTGATTCCGGGTCAATGGACTGTCCTAATGGGGAATTCTACTGGGCCTCAATCTGGAGATTTTTAGGCTGGGCCCAGTGGGTTGTGTGGGCTTTCAACTAATGCACATGAACCCACAATTGCATAAGGTCCATGGAAGTAGGCAAATGCATATATTAATTTCTATTAGATTCTCTCCTCCCAAATAGAGTGTTGGGGCATAGGGCAAGTGTGTTCTCCCCATCTCTGCTTCAACAACAACCACTCGTCTTCTTTTTCTTCACTCTAAAAATCGCTGAACAAGCAATGATAGGTTTGTCAAAATTTACATTCAACAAAAATATAGAGTGAAGATGTAGTTATTGATTATCAAAAAAGTTTGTAGCCTTAATTATTCCTTAAAAAAATGAATAATGACTCTTTAACTTTATTTATCGCCCTTATTATTATTTCACCATTACTTTTTCTTTTTCTTTTTTCCAACAAGGGAAAAAATAAAATTTAATATTACTTTTTTTTTAATTAGTTATGAATAAATTCTAAATGACTTGCCCATAAAATAATTATTTTATTATTAAATTGATCTTACTCGCTTAATAGAGTTCGATAAAATTTCGAGCATGCATGAGAGTGCCTCACACCTTCCCATATAATGTACATGACCCTCCAAACATATCTTTTCTGAAGTATAGACCAATTTATCTTAACAGAGGTTCATTCCAAAATTCTTTAGCAAAAACATGACCCAGGTCAAGTTTCAATCATATCTGCAATGCAAACCACCAATGAAAATGAATATGAGAGATATTTGGGGCTATCAGCTATGGTGAGACATAGTCAAAAGTCTTGTACCGCAGTGGCATGGCATGATCTCTGTTTTTTAAGATAATTGGGATTCAAATCACTCTCTCATATTATTGTAATTATCGAATTATTAATGAAAAAAAATGGAGCTATGATGGGACGTGCTAAATATACTGGTTTTTGCAACAACCAAGACTTGATTGGTTATCACTTAAGACAGCAGTGTTATAATGTTGTAAAGAACTTGTCATTAGGGTTATGTTACAATCCGTAATTGTTAATGTAACATGAGCTAGGATTATGAAAGAGAGAAATAACCATTGTATTGTATTGTCCTCCGTTTAATGAATTTCTCCTCCTCTTGATCTGTTGATCACCCTGGGCATAAGCAAATCAAACACAAAATCGCTGTCTACAAATTCTAAGTCTTTTTGTTTTGTTTGGGTTTGGAGAATTTGCAACTCAGCTGCTCGTACAGCAGCAAAAATAGCAATAAACTCCAGCTCTTCCTTTGGTTTTAACAAAGACAATCTGCCAGTAGTCTTAGTCTCTGTTCTGTTCTTCTATGAATGACATTGAAGCTCATCAATATCTATACTGGCAGCTACAAACCAGTTGTATGCGCATGTAATTATTTTTGTTAGATGATTCCTACAGTAGCTTTTACATAAATACCTTCAAACAAGAAAATGCATTTAGCATGCATTTAATGATTCTCACTATACTAGTTTATTTTTCCTTTGTTTTGGCTTATTCATAGGAAAAAAATTCAGCCAAAAAATGTAATGACCTGGTGAAGCTATCAAAGGCTCGTTCTAACTATACCTCTAGCAAAGTTCTGAAAATCATTGGTTGCAGTTTAAAATTTTTTATTTTGATTTCCATTTTTGGGATGGGATTATCTATGTCATTGAAACTTAGAAGGTGAATTGTAAGAAAGAGAAAGGAAAATGTATCTCATGCATCTGATATACACATCTTCATAGGAGGTTAGCTGTATGTTATGAGAAAGATAATACATGTAGATCCAATCTTCCAGAAGACAATTATTGGAGAGAGAGGGAGAAAGGATTACTTTTTTTGACAATCATTCAACAACCACAATGAGCGTTTTCTTCAGCCATATAGCCTATAGGAGGGATCATCAGTAAATGGAATAATAGATTCAAATTGGTTCCTTAACTGAAAGTTTAGACTTAAAACTAACGATTAAATTGTAAGTAGTTTCTTCTATACGCAAGAAATGTGACAAGATTTAAAAATGATGATTAATTATTTTTATCCAAATTAAAAATATCCTCCACTGGCAAGTAATTAATAAAAAAGTGTGTGAACATTCAGTTGCGGCTCTAATATTTTTTCCTAGGGGGTCAATAAGAAGATACATCTTAGGTAAAATATGAATCCTACAGTCTAAATGGCTTTCTTATTATAAATTTGTCTATAGCACGTACTAATAATAAAATAAAAAATAAATTATAGGTTCATTTGACATATTTTTTTTTAATATAATGAACATGTTAATTGTTGTTGTTGAGTAAATTTTAATTATTACTGCTTAAAATACTTTTATTTTTTAATTTATGACAATTATATGTTTACATTGTACTATTAATGTAAGATTTATATTATAAATAATTATACTATACACATTTGCAAAAACTATACAATGTTGTACACATTTGTTTAGAAACAATGCAAATATTACAATGATAGTACAATTAATGTAAACTATGAATTTTCCATTAGCTTATTTCAAATTTATTAAGATCTAAATGGGCTTTTCAAAATAATTTTAGATGAAAAAAAAATTTACTTTGTTGTTGGGCTTACTATTTCTCCTAGATTTTAGATAAAATTGGATTGTTGTTAAGCATTTTTTTGTATTTAAAAAGATCAAAATATTGTTAAGATGGTCATAATTAAACTTATTTCAAGTGGGTTTTAAAAAAATTTAGAATCAAAGTGTTCAAATTTTTATCTAGAAGGGTTAGGGTTAAATAAAAAAAATATATTATATATAAAAAAAAAATAAAAAATTGCTAGTTCAGGGGTTCATTTGAGGACAAAATGGGAAATTAGCATCACTTTCAAACAATATAATTAGTAGGCACTGTTTTCAAACTATATTTTTTACTAGCATCTCGAGTTTAAAAGACTCGATTTTGGGCTTATAAATCGAGTTTTTGATGCTCGATTTCCATGGCCCGATGAGTCTGATGTAGCATTTGGTCTGACGTGACGAACACTTGGAAATCGAGTCTTAGAGACTCGATTTCCAGAATACTCAAAACAAAAAAAAAAAAAAAAAAAAAACAAAAAAAGTTTAAGCCCACAAGAAACAAAGACACAAAACAAAGACAAAAAAAAAAGACACAAAAAACAGAAGAGGAAGACGAAGCGGAAGACACGGACACATGCAATTTCTCATCAGAGAAGAAAGAGATAGGAAAAAAAAAATAATGATCGGAGGAGAAGAAGATCAGATCAGAGAGAGCTCACCTGGGCGCGCGCGCGGCCTGGGCTCACACGCCGCGGCCTGAGCTCTCTCCGATCTGATCTTCTTCATGATCGGAGGAGAAGAAGATCAGATCGGAGAGAGCTCACTTGGGCGCGCGCGCCGCCTGGCCCGCGGTGCGCGAGGCCTGGGCTCGCGCGCCGCTGCCTGAGCTCTCTCCGATCTGATCTTCTTCATGATCGGAGGAGAAGAAGATCAGATCGGAGAGAGCTCACCTGGGCGCGCACGCGGCCTGGGCTTGCGCTCCGTAGCCTGAGCTCTCTCCGATCTGATCTTCTTCTCCTCCGATCTTCATTTTTTTTCCCCTATCTCTTTCTTCTCTGATGAGAAAATGCATGTGTTTGTGTCTTCCGCTTCGGCTTCCTCTTCTGTTTTTTGTGTCTTTTGTTTTTTGTCTTTGTTTTGTGTCTTTGTTTCTTGTGGGCTTAAACTTTTTTTGTTTTTTTGTTTTTTGTTTTTTTGAGTATTCTGGAAATCGAGTCTCTAAGACTCGATTTCTAAGTGTTCGCCACGTCAGACCAAATGCCACATCAGACTCACCGGGCTATGGAAATTGAGCATCAAAAACTCGATTTATAAGCCCAAAATTGAGTTTCTTAGACTCGAGATGCTAGTAAAAAATATAGTTTAAAAATAATGCCAACTAATTATATTGTTTGAAAAGTGATGCTAATTTCTCATTTTGGCCATTCATTTGACCCCTGAACTAAACATGAATGAACCCCTGAACTAAACATGGCGCCGCCCACGTGAACATTACATCAAAGAGTACTATTCTTTCCAAAGAATCTGTGCTGAAGAAAATGTTTTCCTACGTACTTTTGCAACTTTCCACAAGCATGGGCTTACCAAACATGTACGCAATATACATGCATGCATCAATTATACCTCAGATGCAGATGTTCGTGTTATCAGGACAATACATAGACTAGAATTAAAGACACACCATCCGTATATATATATATATATATATATATATATATATATATATATATATAGCTGCAATCAATTTTTGGGAGAAAAGTCGAAATCTTATAAAACCACACCTTCATGAATGGGGCCATGGTGCTTTTCCATTTGCTTTGAACATCCAATTGAATTATTGAAATCATTTTTATGAAGAAAAGGCATCGTGGGAAAGTGTGGAGATCCCACAGACTTGGGTCTTAAATTATAGGGCCTACTTTTGAAGGCAAATTAAAGAAGAAATTGACCAAACGAATGAGTTATTTTGGACTTTTCAGCCAAGTACTATTACAACAATCTAACCAATTGAGATTTTCTCTGTTGCCACTTTGGAGCTCTAGATAGAACTGCCAATATATAATGTTGGTCTAATGCCATTGGGATTTCAATATGATTTGAAATTCTGGACTCTGGAAAGGATTACTTAACTAAGATATATAGCCAGGTAGGCATTGCAAATTTAATTAAGAGAAAGATTGACAAAATTAGAATACAAAATGTGAACTAGAACTTATCACCTTTGATTCCAAAAAAAAATACATGTGAACAAGAACCATGGAAAAGCACAGGGGAAGGAATTAATGTAAAGCCCTTTTCAGTGTGGCATTTTGCCACCAAATATGACACATTGCTTAGAGATTGAAAGTGAAAGGTAGACTTTAAAAGTAGATATTTATCGTTAAAGTCATTGCATAATAATGATGTTTTTTGTTCCCATGCAAGAGAGAGAGAGAGAGAGAGAGAGAGAGACATGGAAGCACTTTTGACTTTATAAATATAATATTAGCTAGTTCGGCCAGCCTCATTAATATTGTGAGATGCCTCTCCCCATTTCAATGGTTTGGTTATTTTGCATATACGTGGAATTCTTGCTATGCTCGTAAAACATTTGTATATACGTAATATATATATATATATATATATATATATATATATAAAATAGGTAAAGTAGAGAAAAAATTTAATTAAATTTTTAATTAAAATTTAATTAGTGTCTAATTTTACATCATGTGTCTTATCTAATCTAAATTTTAGAATTTTGTGCCAAGTAAGTTAATTTAGGTAAAAATTGAATTTTAATTAGAGTTTAATTTTGTACCACATATCTTATCTAATCTAAATTTTTGTGCCAAATTAGTTAATTTAATATTAAAAACGAGAAGTCCAATATAATAAAGAGAACTGCTACGTCCACAACATTTTCACAACAAATCCTAGTTGACAGGTTGTTACAGGTTTTAAATTTAAATCTAACATTGAAATTACTTTCTTACCCACTAGTAACAGCAAATAACAACCTGCCAACCAGGATTTGTTGTGAAAAATGTTATGGACGTAGTATTTCTCTATAATAAACCATAAAAAACATAATCATATATATAATATATAATTGTGATTGTTTTTAAATGTACCCGTACAATGCACGGAATTACACACTAATCATATATAATGCACGTAGTTCCTCCATCTCCATCTCTTTGCCTGGTATTTCCCACATGACATGAGACCATTTTTATTTATTTAATTACAGTCAAAGTGGAATTACGTACCAATATATATATATATATATATATATATATATATATATATATATATATATATATAGCGACATACTTCTTATGATGATCGCAACAGCTTATGAATTTTCTCGTGCTTTTATGATCTGTTTTTCTTTCACATGGCCCTCAAGTTCCACGCGTGCTTCCTTATATAATACTTGTAGTTTTTTTTTTTTTTTAATTATGTAATTTAGTCAAGTTTTTTAACAAATGATAGATACTCGTGTAAGGATAACGACTTTTTAAAGTTTAGGGTTTATTTTATTTTATTTTTTGAGAAAGAAACACACGCAGGCAGGGAGTGAAATTCTAACTCCAAATTGGTTTAATGCTAAACTTTTTTCATATATATATAATTTAATAATTACAATGGAAAAAGAGAGATTTGAACTCTAGTAAGTCTCTCTTGAAAATTCTAGATGCCAACAAGGTTCTTAATTCCAAAAAAAATAAATAAATAAATAAATTATCTTGACCATGAAATAGATATGATCTCTATTTCCCTTATACTAAGGAGGATATCCCATCTCCAAGATATAGGAAGTCAAGGTTTCATTTGAGCTTGGGTTATAGGTTTTCAGAACCAAACCGGACCGGGAGGTCGGATCGTGAAAATCGATTTTTTAAGTATAAAGAACCGGATTTTTTGTTAATTCCGTAAATCCCTAAAACCGGAGTTGGACCGCACGAACCCGTGGCAAAAAACCGTGCAGTCCAACCCCTTAGCAATTTTTTTATTTTTATAAAAACAACTCAACATAATTTTATTCTACTTAATTAAATTATCTATCTCTTACAAGGAATAAAAAAAATTATAATTAAAATCCTTCAAAGATATTCAACTTTACTTCAAAAATTAATCATAAATTTTAATGTTTTCATGGTTATCATTTTATTTTATTAACTTTCTTATTTAATTATTAAATATATGCTTTAAAATCATTAAATTTTCCTCACATATATAGATATATTAGTCAATTTTGCTAGTTTTATAAATTTAATATCTATATTTCGACTTTAATTAATTATTAAATTAATTATAACGTCATCACAGTTCGATCCCGGTTCGACCTCAGTTTGATCTTAAAAACCTTAAATCTCTCATTTTTACAGTTCAATGAATGGTCCGGGTCTGAAAATCTTGAATATAACAACAAAAGTTTAAAGCTTGACATAAGCTATTGCATGATGGCTAGCTTCAGAGTAAGTGAGTAACCTTATTATCTTGCAATATAATTTAATACTTGAGTTAATAAACATAACAAAGCTTTGTTGTACTGCTGCGAGAGAGCTGCCAAGCTAGAAAAATTGGGTGCTATCATATAGATTTTTATTGGCTAAGTTCAAATCTCAGGATTCAATTCTGGACAAGCTAGTGGTGGAAACTACTAATTAAGCTGGAGTACAGTAGGGGTAGAGGGAATTTCTGGTGGACTGGTGACTCCGAAAGAGAGAGGTTGCCAATTGAATATAAAATTAATTATAACTGATTTGTTAATGTATAGTGTCTCAATAAGGGTAGAGGTACAACAAGTTGTTAAGCCTGAGACAAACCGAGTAGGTGATTTTAACTATATTTTTTGTAAAATTTTGATTTGTTAAGCTTGATGTTTTGAAGCTTTAAAATTGTTAAAGTTGTGGAAGCATAACAATATGAACAAAAAAATTGAATTCAATAGAACTATATGGATAAAATAAAATTTGAAGCCCTGAAAAACTAGCAAAGAGAACAATAGCCGTGAATATGTTGTTCACATGAGAGAGGGAGAGAGAGAGAGAGGATCTTTTCCAAAATAGGCTGGAGAGAAGCTATAGTGCATCAGACCTTTTATTTTATTTTATTATTTTTTTAAGCTATTACATAGCTTGATGAATGACTATTAAGACCCTTTTGGTAAGGAATAGTTTTTTTTTTTTTTTTCTAATTTTGAAGAATATACATTTTGAATGAATAGCTATTACTTGTAATAAAAATACAATCAAATAATTATTTCTAAAGAGTAGTTATTCAATTTTGATTATATTCAATGGTGAACTTAATAATGATTCATTAAGACACACGTGCATATTTTCAGACAGTGCATCTAACCTATGTTGAAGACTTTGTTTGAGACTCATAAATATTTTCAAACTAGTTGCAAAAACGTTTTCTTTATATGTAATGCACTTTATTTTCTTTGAGAAAAACATAACAAAAGTAAAAATTAAAGAAAAACCTTAATATATTGCTCATAGATGTCAAATGTAATAGGGATATCTAATTTTTAACCCTGAAATTTGCAGTTGTCATTTGGTCTATATTTCTAATCCTCCAAATGCAAAATAAAAATAAAAAAAATTTTGTTTTTGAAAAATGAAGAATGCTTCTGTTAGAGAGATTCACTTAGGGTATGTTTGATAAATTATAATAGATATTGTAATAGAATAGATATTTCAATGGTATAACTATTCGGTTATTTGGTTATGTTTTTAAAACTAATCTAAGTTTTAACTTTTGAAATGTATGACTTCTTAACTATACACGTGATTAATCTCTTGAAATTGGAGCAAGCACTAAAAGACTTTTTAGATTTCGAAATCTATAGAGCATTTATCAAACTACTTGATCAAATAGAGAGAAAAACTAAGAAAACATAAAAGGGAAAAAGAAAGATAGAGAGAATGAGGAAAGAATTACATATATAGATACAAATCTGTTAGTTGTAATAGTTGTGTACCTTTTTGTTGATGAAGAAGAAAAGTACAGGAAAAAACAACTTTATTCTGCTATCAATAGAAAAGTAAGCCAAAGTCTTGGGAATTTTTTTTTTTTTTTTAACGAATGAGCAAAAATTTGAAATTTTTTTTTCTTTTTTATAAAATTAAATATTTTAAGATTAGTGTTATTGACACAACACTTTCACAATAAAACCTAAGTAGCAAATTGTTAAAGGTAAGAAAAAAGTGATGTTAGTTGTGGGTCCTGATAAAAACTAATTACAAATTGCCACTTCTTTATTGTGAGAGTAGCATTAAAATGATCATATTCAAACTTATATTAACTGGGTTTAAACAAAATTTAAGGTGAAGCTAGAGGTTCAAAATTTTATTTTAAGAGCTAAAAATGATTTTTAAAAATTTTATATATATATATATATATATAAATATAATTATGGCCAGGTCAGGGGGTTCATTTGAACCCTTGGCCTTAAGGTAAAGCTGCCTCTGGTTAGAGTAGAATTTTATCTCAGATAAAAAAAAATTTATTAAAAAAAACTAAAGCAATAATCTCTCCCTCTCAAACAAAAACCAAAAAAATTAATAAATAAATAAATTTCTCCCTCTCTAACACCTTAATAGTTATTATTTTTGTCAAACTGAAAAGTTGACATTTTACATTTCTTGTACGGTGACATTATCCCTCTCCACCATAATTTTGATTTACCTAACATTTGTTTCATTTCAAACTAATACGTTGTCCATCTCTAAACCTCTACTAATCACAAGCTCAACAACTATCTGACAATCGACATGCGAAAATACTTTCTTTGTCATGGTTTTTATTTATTTATTTAGTATATATGTATTGATTTAAAATAGACAATGATGTTAACTTTAAATAAATAAATTTATTTATTTACAAAGACAACTTTTGCGCTGCTAATCACTCATCCACACATCAATTGGTGTCATCAACAACTTGGGTTAGTTGGTGTCTTTAACACAACCTATGAAAAAAATTTATTTTTTTAAAGAGTTGCTGGTCTTTAACACAACCCGTGGAAAATTTTTATTTTTTTTGAATGATTGAATTTTATTAATTTTTAATGATTTATTAACTTTGGGACACTCTTGGCATGTATGCATAAATGTAATACACATGTGAAACAACAATTTACTGTTTTATGCCTTACCTAAACTGTCACCAAAGCATGTGCGTGATTAGTCTGTTGGTAATAAACTTTGTGCCTTAGCTAAATTAATGTAGTGATGGGAAAAACTTTATTATTTACATGGTTGAAGACTCAAAGTTACTGTGCATTATCATGTGATTGTTTATTAGATCTCTCTTTTTTTTTTCTTTTTCTTTTTTTTTTTCTTTTTACTATACTTTTTCAAAATGGAAATTTTTTAAAGGAAAAGATCTCATATTTTTATGCTACCTCAACCTTAACCAAGTAATTATAAATAAAAAATTCCTTAACCAAGACACCAATAATTGTCTCACCCTTTTTTTCACTGAATATTAGTGCAAGGTGTTGATTAACCATTATTTTAGTTGTTTTATGTAATACTAGACATGGATTTGAACTTTTAACTATAGTTTTTGTTTTGTTTTTTTTTTTTTTAAGAATCTTTTATATATAGCATTATGAAGTTATTAGGTATTAAATTATGTGAAATGAATAAATAGATTTAAAAAAAAAATTTATAATGTGGATAGAATAAAGAATTGGTCTAACCTCAATCAAACCTTGAAAATATCAAGACATAGCAATTGACTTAAAGAACTCTTGATTATAAATATTTATTATTGATTTTTTAAAAAGAAAAAATACAAAAAAAAATAAAATAAAATTAATGCTAATAATTCATCATTATCAACCTCTAGTATTAATATTCCAACTTTCTAAAATTTTTGAACAAAGAACTTTGGTTCCCCCTAAGTTTGAATCTTGGTTCCGTCCTCGATAAGAAGATGATCTTCAAGTCTTCAACCGCTATCTCATGAGTGTTTACTTCAATCCTTAGCTAATAAAATGCCATCCAATAGAATTTGTAGATATAAATTATTGTGTAGACCAAAGACTGAAAGGGTGGAAGCATTTTCAAAAATTAGTTAAATAATAGGGATAGATTAAGAAATGAGAAGTAACGAATGACACAAAAGTTTGAATATTTGTAATCCCTTACTGAGATTTATTGGCTTAGTTAGGAATATAATGAATCAAGTTGTTTACGAAGGACTCAATGTGAGGAAACAAACTTATCTATAATTTTTTATTTAATAAGGACAGATTGAGAAATGCCAAGTTGCAAAGGACACAAACGTTTGGATATTTTGTACTCCTCTATTGAGAATTTTGGGATTAGATAAGATTGTAATCGAATCAAGCTATTTATGATGACTCCACTCGTGAAAAAGTTTATTTATTTAGTAAACTAGCTACACTCAAGTTCAATTTAGGCTTGGCTATTATATGAATCGAGCACGAATATAATAATTTAAAAAATGAATATAAAACTTAATTTGAGTATCTATAATATTATCTGTTTATATATGTGCAATTGTGCACCGGTATAAAATATATTTATATAAATTTGAGATTTGATGTCTAAATTTAAGATACTAATTATTCGTTCCATCATTTTGTCAGTCCCTTCTAGAAAATCCAACTTTTTAAGGAATATAATCTAATGTGTTGTTTTTAAATAAATAGATACAAGTTTCCAAATTATTATTGTTAATTTAAATTTGAGTGAAAGAAGAATATTAACTTTTTAATTAAATAAAAAAAAGGGTAATTTATTCAATGACTTTTCAAGAGGACACCCCAATATGAATGGAACAGAGGATCTAAAAAAATTATTGAAATTTATTGATGCTAAACACAGAGGTCATTTGAGTTCAGAATGGACCCAAGAGAGGGGCCCAACGGGACTCAGGTCCCCCGGGCCTTATAAAAAAAAATTAGGTATATTTTAACACCTCCACCCCCCACCCCCCCAAATACACACACACACACACACACACACACACACACACACACACACACATATATGCCCTTCTTCTAAGTAGCTTGCCCCCCTAATCTTCTAAATCATTAGCACAACCCATGTAAATCCTCAACCCAAAACATAACAAATTTTATTTAATAAAAAAACAAAATAAAAGCCAATGGTGCTTTGTGTTTTGTGTTTTTTGTTTTTGTTGGTAGATAAATGTATTTTAATGTATTAAAAAACAATAATTTTGTATATTTATCTTAGTTGATAATTTGTTAATACTATATAGATACTTATTTGGAGTTATTTATTTTTACTCCGGCCCCTCTAGCTTGAAATTCTAGATCTGTCCTTGATTTGAGTAGATATTTGTTCATGTGTCCCGGATGGAGAAGTATCTAAAACAATTTTGGTAAGCATCCTTATTTATATAATCCTCTTTTGAAATCAATAGACTTATAATTTGGTATTATTCAAAATTTACCCTTAAAGAAAAACTTGAAGTCAAATTCAAGTCCCTTTATTGCAAAGGGGAAAAAATTACTTAGGAAAATAACATCATAAAAAAAATAAAAAATAAAAAGTTAAAATGACAAATTTTAAATTTATAAATGATTAAAATGACAATTCACCAAATTTAAATGATATAAATTGTATTTTTATCCAATAATAATAATAATTAGCCAGCACTCATGAGATAAGATTACATCAAGGTGAGAGTGAGAATAGACAATTTCATGACCAAAACTTGTTGGGATCGCACAATTGCAAAGGAGAGAAGCTGATTCCTTTTGTTTGTCCATGAGAGGAAGGTTCTCAAGGGCTAAAACAAAAATTTTCCAAAATCAAATCAATGACTTAGACTATAAATTGTATTTTTATCCAATAATAATAATAATTCGCCAGCACTCATGATTTAAGATTACATCAAGGTGAGAGTGAGAATAGACAATTTCATGACCAAAACTTGTTGGGATCGCACAATTGCAAAGGAGAGAAGCTGATTCCTTTTGTTTGTCCATGAGAGGAAGGTTCTCAAGGGCTAAAACAAAAATTTTCCAAAATCAAATCAATGACTTAGACTTTTTCTTCAATTGTTTGTTTAATAAAGTAGGATCCTTTTCCTTGTATTGTTGACTTGAAATTTGGGATTCATAATTATCTCTCTATAAAGGCCTACATTCTTCTGTTTTCTGGACCACGTTTGAGTACTTGGCTTTCACAGCATTTATTATTTTTGAAAAAAATAAAACCCATAAGATTCGTTACAGGAAAAGATAACAAATATGATAAGGAAATGAAGAATGTTACAGGAAAAGATACCAAATTTTTTACATGCCGCATGAGTTGATACAGTACATAGAGCACTCACAGGAGTGGTACTATATTGGTATATTGCTATATTTTAGCTCCTTAAACACCAAAATCATACTCCAGTAGTGGAGCTAAATCTATTTTTTTTAGCTCCATTGCTACAGTGCACATCTATAGATAAATGTGCACCGTTCATGAGAGCTAAACAAAAAAAATATATACTTACTCCCAGGTGGATTAAAATAATAAAAAGTTTATCTCTCTCAGTCACTCTGTGCCTCTCTCTCTCTCTCTCAGTCACTCCAGAAGCTCTCAAAACTCTCTCAAACAAACTCTCTCTGTAACAACCCAAGGAAAAGCGCTAGCCACATCTGCGCTAGCCACATCTGCGCTATACCTCAAAAGGACTAGTCACTATTGAGGCTCCTTGTAGTTGTTAATAAAGCCCAGATCTACCCAGTAAATACCCGATGTGGGACTCATCACACACCCACACACATCACACAATCAATCAATCAAATTGGGGCATCACAATCTCCCCCACTTAAATCCCTAACGTCCTCGTTAGGGTCCACTTTGTGGGGTAGTGTCTCCGAGCCCACACGGGGTTACCGGGTTGGCTCTGATACCATATGTAACAACCCAAGGAAAAGCGCTAGCCACATCTGCGCTATACCTCAAAAGGACTAGTCACTATTGAGGCTCCTTGTAGTTGTTAATAAAGCCCAGATCTACCCAATAAATACCCGATGTGGGACTCATCACACACCCACACACATCACACAATCAATCAATCAAATTGGGGCATCACACTCTCAACATCACTCTCTCAAGCTCCCTCATTCACCGCCGCTAGCTCGACTCATCCTCAATGTCACCGCCATCGAAGCTCGACATCACTGACCCATCAGCCGTCCCCAGCCATCGAGCAACCTCAGACCCACGCCGCCATCCGCCTCAGACCCACGCCGCCGATCGAAGTGCTTGCTCGTTGTTGTGTTTGTTCGTGGATATTGGGTACCTGACTGGGAAACTCATGGAGCTCACTGACCCACCCCTTCTACTGACCTAGCTCGCCGACGTTGTGCTTGTTTGTGATTGGTGATTTTTATTTTGTTTGTAATTGGTGATTTTGTTTGGTCTGGGTTGAGGAAAAAGATTGGAAATTTGGGTTTTTTTTTTTTTTTTTTTTTTTTTTTTTTTTGGCTCGTGGTTGTGCTTGTTCGTGGATATTGGGTACCTGACTGGGAAATTCATGGAGCTCACCGACCCACCCCTTCTGCCGACCTAGCTCGCCGACGTTGTGCTTGTTTGTGATTGGTAATTTTGTTTGGCCTGGGTTAAGGAAAAAGATTGGAGATTTGGGTTTTTTTTTTTTTTTTTTTTTCCCTGCTGTGGACTGCTAGTGGTGGTGGTGGTGGTGGTGGTTGTGGCTTTGGTTGTGGTTGTGGTTGATAGTAAAGGTAGTTGTGATTGATGATGTAGATGTTTTTTGGGTAATGAGATATATTATTTTATTGTAGTGATTAGAATATTTTATTATGATGTTTATATTATTTTATTGTGTTAAAAGCTAAAATAGATCCACTACTACAGCATGTGTGTAGATAAAACAAATAAAGTAACTTTTGGTAGAGTTAAATAACTAAATTTTTAACTCTACTGTTGTAGATGCTCTTACTGTTCCTGAAAACATTTGCTAGTGTGACTGCTTTTACTGTAAAATAAAAAATAAAATTGCACAATATGCCATATAATGAGAGCATCCGCAATAGTGACTTAAAATTTAATTATTTGGCATCACAAAAAGTTACTTTTTCTATTTTACTTACACATATGCTGCAACAGTAGATTTATTTTAGTTTTCAACACAATAAAATAATATAAACATTACAATAAAATAAGATATCTATTACAATAAAATAATATATTTACTATATACAACTATCATAGCCACACACACAATTGGGCAAGAAATTAAAAAAAAAAAAAAATAGCTCTAAGCTACAGTGCACATCCATAAATAGATATGCATTATAGCAATGAAGCTAAAAAAAAAAAAATAGCTTTAACTCCACTATTGTATGATTATTTTTGTGTTTTTGTGGAGTTAAAATAGTTATATAAGTTTTTAGTTTCACTGCTACAAGTGATCTGAAAAGAATTATTTTCTTTTTTTGAAATATTGTTTAATAACTTTAGCAGCTGGACTGATAACTAAATTGATTAGAAAATCAGGACAGTGTTTTTCCATCTCAAGCCACAACTTTGTAACTTCAAAGATTCTGGTCATGGAGTTAGGCTCAACTTTGTTTTGGAAATTTTGGTGGCGGAAAATTGAAATGAAAAATTTTCCATGTTTTTCTTATATGCCTGGAAAAATATTGCTACCTTAGTTAGTCCAAATCCAGCCTAATTTCTTATGTATTAGTATGATGTTAATGAAAATTAATTAAAAGTATGCAAATTGGGTCTAAGTGTCTGATTAAGCTGGGTAGCTGACTCACTCTTACTTTTAATTAAAAAGTGCCAAAGGTTTACATTAAAATTGTAGCCAGTCAAGATACCCAACCGCTGTTTTAAAGGTTTCACTGTTTTTCTCTGAAATTCTTTTTTCTATTGTCATTATTATTATTATTATCATTATTTGGTTGAATATGAGATCTTCTTTATACCGGGAAGCAGTCCAAAGTTTAAAACAAACAATAACAATCTAGAACTGCCAATTACTTAATTATTTTTTCTAAATCCAATTAAGCTTAATTTCTTGTTTTCACATATTGAATTTAGTGTTTTTGGATCTTAGTACTAGTACAACTACTTGGTCTCAACTTCACATCATGGAAATTGAATAGCTTTTCAGGGCTCTTTAACTCTTTCTTGGAATTTTGTTTTGATGGAAAATGTCATTACTATTTCCTCACAGCTAAAACCAGTCTATGGTGTCTAATATGGCGGCCTGTTGATCTTGTTCTTCTTGAGAATAGAACGTTTGTCCATTCAAAGCTATAAATTTATTTCTATTTTTGGGTGTTTGTGTACGTTTTTTTTTTTTTTTTTTTTTTACAAGATAGAAATTTTAATTTAGCTTAATCTAAATGTATATGTGTGCAAAACTCCCTTTTAGAGACTTAAACTCTAACTCTTACTTTAAAAGCACTTATTCTTGTGTTTGTGTTTGTATCTTGAATAGGACATACGACCATAAATCCAACTAAAAAACAGATATTTCTTCGCAACAAATTAAGAGCCTTAAGTAAATTAATTACTAAAAAAAAAGTATAATTAATTTCTAATTTTATCAGTATATCATGCCTATTTTTATCTCAATCTTACCAAACTAAAATCCTATTGACTACTTTAATTATTTTCTATTTCTTCAGGAGTATTATTATCATATTATGGACATTATATAAGAGTTCGCCTATTTTATTGAAGACATCTGAATAATTTTGGAGAACTTGCTCTTTAAAAATTAGCTAGATCTACGGATCAATTATTGCCCCTTTGATGAACTCAAATCATTCTTTAATTCACTGCACTATATTATCATATTAACTAAGACTAGCCTAAACATGTAATTATGTTCCAATAAAATTTGCAAGCCAATCCTTTCTCTAAGGTTGCGTTTGGTTCGATGTAAATTGAATTCTGAGTGTAAAATGAATGCAGGGGAAAGTAAATTCCTGTAAAGAAAATGAAATCTGAGTGTTTGGTTCTGCCATGAAAAATAGTCCAAAAAATAATTTTCGGTGTTTGGTAACATTTTGAAAATGCTATTTTCCAACAAATTTTTCACATTTTCTCAGTCATTTTCTAAGTTCCCAAACAAATTTTATAATGGAAAAATTCAAAATATTCACTTAACAATCAAAGAAACAAAAATCAAAACAAAAAAAATCAAAATCACAAGACCAATTGGAGAGAGGGACAGAGAAAGAGAGAGAGAGAGATCGGTTCGTGGGTGACTTGGTAGTGGCGATGGTGGGTCGATCTGAAGGTGGGGACGGTGGGTCGATCTGGGAGTGGGTCGTTCACTGGGTCTTGTGACTGGGTCAGGTGGGTCGCTCGTCGACTGGGTCCGGTTGGTCGCTCGTCGACTGGGTCAGGTGGGTCGCACGTCGACTGGGTCCGGTGGGTCGCTCGTTGACTGGGTCACGGTGGATTCGATCTAGATCGATCGATGGGTTCGATCGGTGACATGGGTCTGATCGGTGGGTGGGTTTGAAGGAGGCGACGGGTGCTTGATCGGTGACATGGATCTTCACTTTCCCTTCTAGCTCTCTCTCTCTGCGGGTGTGTTTTCCAGAAATGCATTGAAGGTAACATAAAAGGTGAAATGATTTTACAGGAGAAAGGCCTTATTTTCCAGTCCACGTGGAATTGCAATTCCGTTTGACCAAATTTTCGGTCCCTACCAAACACACACGTGAGTGTAAAAGTATTTCCGGAAACCATTTGAAACCAAAACAAACGCAGCCTAAGTGTTTTCCAATTGAGCTATATTAATTTGTAAGTTGTGACAAATGTCTCCTAAATACATTACTATTTATTGGGTGGAAGTATTTGAATAGAAGGTTTTGGATTTTATTTTTTGGTTTTTTTTTTTTTAGAGAGAATTTTAACTTATGGCGTCCGCTCCTAATGATAGCTCTTTATCATCAGACCAAGATACCAATCAGTTTTTGGTGTAGGCGGGGATTGAACTCCGGATCTCTTATACAACCATCAGATACTTTACTAGTTAAGTTAACTGAAACCCACTATTTTTTGGTTTAAATTACTTGAATATAGTATCAAAACTACCATTTTTTCTATTTATAACATTTGTAGAGGAATTTAAACTAATTAATATGTGAATTTAAAATGATTTAAGTGTAACATGTTATTTCAAAATTCATAACACTTTTTTTGTGGTTGAACATATACCTATAGAACCCCAAATCTATGTATGTTGTTAAAATTCATATCAAGTAATAAATTAATTCATTTTAAATCCTCAAAACCAAAAGCCAATAGAATTTCTTTGCATTGAGTTTGGTATACATGATTACTTTATGCTTTTCCAAGCACACAATTTGTGCACCAGGTGCATTTTTGTCTTTAATTATTTGTGCATTAAACCAACTCTGAAAAAGAAAACTCGAAGAGTACATTATTATTAGAAAGAAAACAATCCTGGAAAAGGCATGGTTGAATTAGGATCAAGAAGCAGACTTAAATTTGTTACAATGTATTGTAACAAAGAAGTAATCATGTTTATTCTTGGGTCTTTGTTGGGTGTCTCTGAAGTGTTTAGTGAAGTAACCGTGCTAGATTGCCTAACTTGTTTTATGCTTTGATCTTTCCTGGGTTAGGTAACTATCTATTTTTCATTTTGGTCATAGTACTACTTTTTTTTCTTTTTTCTTTTTTTAATTTCTTTTGTATATAGGTCATAGTGCTACTTGTCTTGAAATTTTGCACCATTGTACGATTAGAATTAGATCACCGTACAGATTTACTTGGCCTTGTGAGTACTCTTTTTTCCTCCTCATATGACCTCATATAGCTGTCAAATTAGAAGAGAAATGTCCAAAGAGAGAAAAAAAAAAAAAAAAAAAAAAAACTGTAGAAATTAGATTTAGAAAACGTAAACCAAATGAGAATTGACCATATTCATTATTCAAGTTCAAACCCACGTGGATCGGGAACAATATTTTTACAATAAAACTCGAATATTAAGTGTGTGTTTGATAAAAATAAAAAAGTCAGTTTATTTTTATTATTATTTATAGTATTATTATATTTTTGGGTATTATTTATAAATTTCATTATATTATTTTTGTTAATTTTTATTTTTATTTACCGTATTTTTAACAAATTTTTTTTTAATTTTAATAAAATAAGTAAATTCTAAATAAGTCCTTAGTTGTTAAGGATAAAATAATAATGTTTGTGATAGAGTTGAATTGATAGACACCAACAAGTAACCATCTAGACTTTGTAATCGCCTAACTTGTTATAAAATTATTGTAAAATTGTGACGACTCCAGCCGTACAAATCTTCGTGTATTAGATTACTTTTTGTGATGCCTATGTATAGTTAGTCTCGTACGTTTATAAACGTGTCAATAAAGTCATGGGCTATTCTGTTTTATGTCAGTATGTATCTTTGTCACGTCACTCAAGTCACAATGATGTACACAATACGCATAGTGCACAATAGTCTTGAAAAGATAGGAGCACCTGTTTCTGTGATGTGAATTGGTTGAAATTATGCCTAACGAGCGCATTGACAAATGACAATCAACATGGGAGAATCCAAGAAAAACCTCTTTTTATTATTGTCTCTAAATTTACAAGAACTTTTTTTATTTTTTGGGTTAACTATGGATTTGCATAAATCTAAGAATTAACCAGTCTACTACAGTATATATTAATTTTATCATAAGGAAAGAATCCACCATAGGCGGTGGATTCAAAAATACAGCGAAAAATGACAAACAGCTTGCGCCAACTTGGCCAATGCATCAACGCATTGGTTGGTTTCCCAATAGGCATGAATTATCTGCTTGTTAGGTATCGCCTTTAACAGGTTCTTGCAATCAATTAACAAAGGCTCTATTTGTTAAACTATCGATTGTCCCAAAAGTTTAAACTATTAGAAAATGGTGAATTTAATCACTTAACTATAAGTCTAATACTCCCTCTTACTTGTGGACTTAAACTTCCCCTTAATAAGTGGGGACCCAACAAGTGGGAATTTAACATTTTAAATAGGAAGTAGAGTAAAGCCAGGGATCGAGCTCAGAATCTCCTGCTCTGATACCATATTAAACTACCGATTGTCCCAAAAGTTTAAACTGTTAGAAAATGGTGAATTTAATCACTTAACCATAAGGCTAACACCATTAACAAATTAGCAGTGTTATTGTTCATGAGCAGCACAAAGCTTAAGGCATTAAGTACAACAATAAGATTATTTACAAGAACTAATTAAGTAACTAGTAACTAGTGCTCTCAGCAAAACAATATATATATATATATATATATTTGATAGTTAGGAGAAAAAGAATTTAAACTAATATTTTAATGAATGATTTAAAAATAAAATGAAATTTGATTTCAATTAAAATATATGTATATATATTTTAGACTAATTATATGTAAAATTATAAAGAATCAAAAATTTATGTGGTACAATATTATAAAATCAACCAAAAGTGAAACATTTTTAGTTTTATATGTAAATATAGATGCATCCAATTAATTGGAGCCCATGTTTGTTAATTGATTATTTTAAGAAAATTTTACTACCACTTTTATGAAAAATATAAAAAATTATCAATAAAGTTTTAAAAATACTTCTTAAACCAATGCCCTTATGGCATATATCCAATTTGATTCCTAATATTCAAAAAGTCAAGTTTATGAATTAGTTATTGTATATTTGTAATATGACTAAGAGTTTTGTAATTTAGTAATATAATATGTTCTTTTTTATTAAGAGAATTAGGGTTAAATTCCCTTTTCTTATTATTATAATTATTGACTTATGAAAAAAATTATCCTAATAACATCCTTTCTCTCTACTCAGTACTCACTAACACAAATGAGTAATGTGTAGTTTTTTATTTTTATTTTTTATAGGATAAGATCCTTGAAGTTTATGCATGATAATTATTTTTTATAATTGAATAGTTGAGTTAAACTCGTGTAATGTGTTGTAGGGACGCAGATTTGATGTTTCAACCCAGACATGGATGGATCGGCCCAAAATGCCCAAGAACAATGAATTTATAGAGAGTGGGAAAAGAAAGCTGGGCTAGATTAAATTAAACAATTCAACAAGATAAGTTAAGATCACAAGAAGAAATAAGTAAAGAGCTTATATTCAAGAAATTGTCCTCAGCAAGAGTCCGAGAAAGTCAATTTTTATATTTACTGTTCTTAGATTAGATACAGGCTCCACTCTTAATGTATACAGTCTTTTTGCTTTTTGTTTTTTCTCCCCCTTGCTATGAATGATTTCTTCACATTATATAGTTCCTTCTAGATCATCTTGATCTTACACTTGTTGATCATCTAAGTCTTCACTTGTTTGTCCGTCCCATCATGCACCTTCTTTGACCTTCTGTGAGTTGCGGTGGTCAAGGTCATACTGTTCAGGGGTCTTTTCTACATAAATACAGACAGAAGAGTTGGTACAGCATATTTAATACGGTGGTAGCAGCTTTTCCTTAGATATTTTCGGAGGCTACCTTTCCTTCAGTCATGATACACGTCTCCATAGTTAGGGTTATGCGAGAATCACTCCTCGGACCACCCCACCCATCTCAAGCGTACCAAATTCCGTTATGGGATTCTTCACATTCATTTACCTCTCCTCGGATAAAACTTAAGGCCCAATACACGATTTTAGGCCTTTATCCCTACAATAGCCCCTCAAAACTCTGGTTTTCCCTCTTATCCGAGGAGAAAAGTGGAGTTTTGAGTTTCAAGAGATATGCACATTTATTTTCTTGTTCACACGTGTCAGTTCACCATTTTGTACGCCTCATGAGCGCTGCTGACGCTTCGGAGTTCGCAAAGCGTTATTGATTGCTCTAGGTGGCGTTATGTCCCCTACATCTAACGGTGAGGCGTTGATCTAACAATGGACATCATTCCTAGAGTTTTGAGCGAGATAACTCCCATTCATTCTCGCTCTCTATATAAAGCACTCGGAGAACTTATTCCCTTTATTTCTCAATTCTTCAAATCCTTCAGAGAGTTCAAGCACTCAAAAATCAAAAAGCTTTCCATATTATTAACTCTCCATCACTTCCTCCTTAAGAAATCCTTGAAAATACCCTTAAGGATCTCAGAGTTACACATATACATTAGCTTCTGTAAGTTTCTGAATCCTTAGATTTCTCTTTTTCTCTTCGGCCCATCTCCTCGGCCTTCCAAAAAAATTTTTTATCTTTATTTCGATTGTTTCCCTCTAGTTTGTCCCCATGGGTAGGTTTAAGTATCTAGCGGACACTTCAGCAAAAATAGAGCTCTTTAAGGATAAACACCTCATTCCGCAAGGAGTAGCCCTGCGGTATTGCAAACCAGATCGAATAGATTTTGACAGAGAGGAAGGAAAGGTTGTCATTCCTATGACAGCTTTTATAGAAGAAGGAATGACACTTCCAATGGATAAAATAACCCGAGACTACCTCTTTAACCATAGGTTATGCTTCCACCAGTGCGCACCCAATGTCTTTAGGATCCTAGGTTATGTCGATGCTCTAAACAAGCATTTAGGTCTGGGGCTCACTTGGCACAATGTGGTGCATATGTACAAGTGCCACTCGCAAGCCGATGGGGAGTATTACCTTAAGTCCCGCTTGCCTATTGTTAGGCTTATTTCATGCCTTCCCAAATCAAATAAAGGCATGAAGGACGACTACTTGATAGCTTCAAGAGCGTGGCATGACGACGTTCACTGTCCCGTCCGAGAGGGAGAGCCAGGTCGAGAACCTTAGAGTTAGGCATCTTAGAAAGAGTTTTAGAGAGTTTTTTTTTTTTTTTTTTTACCCTTACTATACCTTTTTTACCCTTACTATACCACTTTTTCCCTTTACCTTTGTTTCCTTCTTGATGATGGATTCTCGTTTTTCTAACTGTGTTTTGTTTCTTGGATGTGTTTACAGATAAGAACCAAGTGGCTCATTGGCTTAGTCTAACCAACGTTGCAGCCCTCAATTATCTACTTAGGTCCGAGATCTTTGTGAACGAGGACGGCCAGTTACGAGCGGTCCACCACATCCTCGGTTTCAAGCCTATTTCAAAGGTGTTTCAAGAGATCGACCAGAGTATTAGGTCGGGTGACCCTCGGATAAACCAGATAGACGTATCGAGATCGAATTTTCTTGCCCGGGACGATCTTCCTCCAGTCATGCTACCGGCACTTCAAAACAGCCCGCCGTTTGCGATATCGCTACAACAAGTTCCTGCAGCAGTAGTCGCGGCCGCCGAGGAGGAAATTGCCTCTTCACGTCTATCTCTAGAAGAGGAGATAGACCGATTCTGGTTTGAGGAGGAAGAGAATCCGGTACCTGTACCAGCTCACACTTCCAACCCCGAGGACGAGACCGACAAACACCCAAGTGTTCACGCTCCCGCGGCGGTGATAACTTGCCTCGACAGTACTTCCGAGAAGGAGATGGCTTCAAATTAGAAGGGTAAGGGCTTAAGAGAGCTCCTGGCCTCAAGAATTAAAGGGGCAACTTAGAAAGAAGTCCCCAAGTCTAAGGTCTCCCTTCACTCCCTTCTCCTCCTCTTCCCCCCATTGACCTCGACTTAAAGAGTATACCGGACCTAAAGAAGAAAAGGCCGGTTCTAGACCTCGAAGACGGGGAGGTCATCCTTCATAAGGGGGCTAAACAACAAAAAACAGCCAGGGAACCTCGGGACAGAAGATCTACTTCTGTGGACAGCTGGGAAGACCCAAACAGGGCCGAGGTGTGCCTACCATCACGTGTTTGGTCCCCTCGGTTAAAGGTGGACGAGGCGGCCATAGCTTGGGACGCCTCGGTCCGTGACTTTCGAAGAGGTCAAGTTGCTCACGTAGCCGAGGCTTTGGAACAGCCACTCCTTCTGCCCAAGGACATGGAGGCTGTGAGAAATTTAAAGCAACAGGACCTCTTCCTATCCCTGAAAAGGGACTTCGCGATGGTGAGTTTCAAGTTGTATGTCCTTCGTCTATGTGTTTGTTAATAAATTTTCTCTCTACCCTTTATTCACGCGGCCATATTGTTTTTGCGCAGATCACCCTGGAGGTTTTTGTAGCCGAGGAGTGGGTGAAGGGGGCTCAGAGTGAAGCAAAGAATGAAATGGTCCTCCGCCTTGAAGCAAAGAAGGCTTTAGGGGCTGCGAAGGCCGAGAACAAAAAACTCCTCTCCAAGCTGGTTATTGAAGAGAAAGAAAGAAAGAGTGCTGAAGCAGGACTGAGGAACGCCGAGTCGCACGTAGAAGATCAGTGCAAATTGCTATATCAGACGGAGCTAGAGCTGGCTACTTCTAGACAATTTGTGCTAGATCTAAAGGTGCAGCTACAAAGAGCCAAAGAGGCAGCTCAACCAGCCAAGGAAGCATCCGAGGCAGAGAAGCAAGCATCCTATCAGCTTGGCGTTGAAGAAACGCAAGCCAGGTTTACTGAGGAGTTGGCCAAGGCATGTAGGGAGTTTTGCAGCGTGACATGGGAAGAAGCCCTCAATGTTGCAGGAGTCCCCATAGACTCGGCCTTGAGGCAATTTGGGAGTGTGTACTACCACTCGTATATCCGCGAAGTCCCAAATGCCTCTCCCTCAGAAGCCCCTGATGTTGCTATAGCCAAAGAAGCTAAGGCTAAGAGTGCTGACTCTAAGATCCAGGATGCTGCTGTAAAGGCAAAAGAAATGGAGGCCAATGACTACTGCCCAGTCGAGCCAGAAAGAAGACCCTCCTGCTCCCAAGGCCAAGGCTTAGCACTTAGAAATTTCCCTTCTTTTTTTTTTTTTTTTTTTTTTTTTTTTTTTGAGACCCTTTGTTGTTTCATTTTCTGTTTTTGGCTATGTAGTAGTCGTATGCTTTTGCAAAACAGAAATGTAACCTTTATTTCTATTAATGAAATTATCTTCGTTTCTGTCTTTTGCATGTTTACTTGTTATGCTTTGTGTTTTATTATTTCTAGCCGTTTCAAATGATTGATAATAGGATTCATCAAGTTTTTGTAGCCTAAAAAAGGGGGATTTACCATACATTCAAAAATTACCACCCGAGGAGTTAGGCATAATTCGTTATATGACATATGATCTAAGTAACCAAGTATGACTTAAGTTATAATGAAATAAAAGATTAGTTCACCCAAGAGATGCGGTCTGAGGAATTAGGCTTGATCAAGGGTTTGGTTGACACTTAGAGAAATTTCATGCAGTATTAATTTTTTCCAAAGCAGATGGTCCGAGACACCAGGCGCAGCTAAAGATCTGTTTAATATTTAGGAAAATGGTAAGAAGATATCAATTTTTCCAAGGTAAGTGGTCCGAGGAGCCAGGCATGACTAATGTTCTGTTTGATACTTAGAAAAATTTCATGGAATATTAATTTTTCCAAAATAGATAGTCCGAGGAACCAGGCGCAGCTAAGGATCTGTTTAATACTTAGAGTAATTTCAAGCAGTATTAATTTTTTCAAAGTAGATGGTCCGAGGAACTAGGCGCAGCTAAGGATCTGTTTAATACTTAGAGTAATTATAAAAAGGTATCAATTTTCCCAAGGTATGTGGTTTGAGGGGCCAAGCATGACAAAGGGTCTAATTAACACTTAGAATTAAAAGTAATTACACATCATACGTAATGCAATGAACACAAATATAATAATGGATATTCTCATTAATAATAATACATTCTCAGGTTATTTACATTCCAAGGATGCAGGCCAACCTTATCGTCCAAATCTTCCAGATAGTAAGCACCTATTCCTACCACAGATGTAATACGATATGGTCCTTCCTAATTGGATCCCAATTTTTCCCAGGCCGGGTTCCTTGCAGAACCAACCATTTTTCTTAGCACCAAATCTCCAGGCGCTAATGGCCTTAATTTCACGTTGGCATCATACCTTTACTTAAGCTTATGCTGATAGTAGGCCAATTGGACTATGACAATTTCCCTTCGTTCTTCAATCAGGTCCAAACTTTTCTCCAATAAGCCATCGTTACTGCCCGGAGTGAAAGAGTTGGTTCTTAGTGTACGAAATTCGGTTTCCAATGGAATAACAGCCTCGGCCCCATAAGTTAATGAAAAAGGGGTTTCTCTAGTAGACCGCCGAGGTGTAGTCCGATATGTCCACAAAACATGTGGTAGTTCCTCTACCCATCTTCCCTTAGAATCATCCAGTCTCTTTTTAAGCCCATTTACTATGACCTTGTTTACAGTCTCAGCCTGCCCATTCCCTTGCGAATAAGCTGGAGTGGAATACCGGTTAGTTATTCCCAACCCGCAGCAGTACCTCCTGAAAGATTTGCTGTCAAATTGAAGTCTGTTATCCGAAACCAGAGTGTGAGGGACTTCGAATCGTGTGACAATTTTTTCTCAAATGAACTTCTTTACATCTACATTCCAGATGTTGGCCAGTGGTTCTGCTTCAACCGATTTAGTGAAATAGTCTGTGCCGACCACCAGATATTTCTTATTTCCTGCCGCTTGGGGGAAAGGCCCTACAATGTCCAAATCCCACTAAGCAAAGGGCCAAGGGCTGGACAGAGGATTGAAGACCCCTCTTGGCTGATGGATACTTAGGCAAATCTCTGGCATTGATCACACTTCTTCACATACTCTTGGGCCTCTCTCTGCATATTAGGCCACCAATATCCTTGAGTGAAAGCTCGATGGGATAAAAATATCCCTTCTATGTGGCTTCCACAAATTCCTTCGTGTAGCTCTTTCAAAAGAATTTCAACTGCTTCAGGATGTATGCACAACAGATATGGTCCGGAAAAAAATCTTTTATATAATTTCTGGTCCTCGGGCAGCCAGAACCGAGGAGCCTTTCTTTGTATCTTATTAGCCTCCAATTTGTTCTCGGGTAGAACATCATCTTTGAGGAATTATAGAATAAGATCCATCCAGCTAGGACCTACCCTGATCTGATGAACAGACAACACTTTTTTCCTCAACCCGAAGGGTTTAATGAGGTCTTCAACGAGAATTACTTTCGGTAGACTCTGTGCCGAAGAGGTTGCTAACGTTGCAAGCAAGTATACATGTGTATTTCTACTTCTAAGAATTTGTAGTAAATTGAAAGATCCAAACCCAGATTGTAAATGTTTAACCTGGTTTAGATATTCTTGCATTCTAGGATCCCGAGCCTCCAATTCCCCTCGGATTTAACCAACCACCAGTCTTGAATCTGAGAATACGTCCACGGTCTTTCCTCCCATCTTCTGAACCATGGTTATCCCCACTAGTAGAGCTTCGTATTCCATTTTATTATTCGTGGCCGAGAAACCAAGTCTTAACGATTTTTTGATTGTGATTTTCTCGGGGGAGATCAGAATTAGCCCCACTCTAGATCCTTTGAGGTTTGAAGCGTCATCAACATAAACTTTCCATGATAATGCTCCTTGTATGGAGGTTACTCTAACTAAATTTTCATCCATGTTGTGTTTTTTCACATCTTCTTTTATCGGGGTTTCAGCAAACTCGGCCACAAAATCAGCCAGGATCTGACCCTTCACAGAGGTACGAGACATGTACTTAATGTCATAAGCCCCCAGCTTTGTTCCCCACTTTGCAATCCTCTTCGTGTAATCAGCGCTTCGAAGCAGAGCCCTGAGTGGCAATTGAGTCAGGACAACAACAGTGTGTGACTGAAAATAATGTGGAAGCTTGCGTGTGGCGTGCACCACTGCCAGAATAGCCTTCTCCAGTGGCAAATATCGGATCTTGGCCTCAAGCAAGGACTTGCTCACATAATACACAAGCTTTTGTACACCGTTGTCAACTCTTATTAGCACCAAGCTTACCGCATGGGCGGCCACTACAACATAAGCAAACAAGACCTCGTCTGCCTCGGGTTTGGACATGATCGGAGGCCAAGAAAGATATTCCTTCAACTGTTGGAATGCTAAGGCACATTTCTCAATCCACTCAAAATCCTTCCATTTTTTCAATAACTGGTAAAAAGGCCTGCACCTATCTGCTGATCAGGATATAAATCGGTTTAGAACAATGGTTATCCCTGTCAATCTTTGTACCTCCTTGGGATTCCGAGGCGGTTGCAAGTTATTGATTGTCTTGACTTGATTTAGAATGACCTCAATTCCACGATGAGTAACCATGTAGCCAAGAAATTTCTCTGAAGGAACACTTGGAAGCATTAAGTTGTAACTTGTGACCTCTCAGGACTTTAAAGATGTTTCTGAGGTCGTCGATATGCTCGGCTTCCTTCTTACTCTTGACCACCATATCACCAATATAGATTTCGATACTCTTCCCCAGATGTGGTTCAAACATCCGTGTCATTATCCTTTGATAAGTAGAACCCGCATTCTTAAGTCCAAACGGCATCACCTTTAATGGTAGTTCCCAATAGGGGTGACAAAAGCTGTTTTCTCTTGGTCTTCTAAGGGCAAAGGTATCTGGTGATAACCTTGGAAAGCATCTAGAAAGCTCATCCGAGGATGTCCCACAGTTGCATCTACCAACTGATCGATCTGAGGCATGGGGAAAGGGTCCTTTGGGCAGGTCTTGTTCAAGTCTGTCTAATCTACACATACCTGCCACTTGCCGTTCTTCTTTTTCACCACCACAGTATTAGCCATCCAGTCGGGGTAAAACACCTCTTTAATAGCCCTAGCCTTCTTAAGTTTCGCGACCTCCTCTTTGACGGCATCCTAGTGATTTTTCGAGGAGCGTCAAGGTTGCTGCTTTCTTGGGATAGCGGACGGGTTAATGTTTAAGTGGTGGCAAATAAAGCTCGAATCTACCCCAGGAGCTTCGTAGGCATTCCAAGCAAAAACATCAATGTTCTCTCCAAGAAACCTCAACAACTCTTCCCTATCCCGAGGAGGCAGTTGAGTTCCGATTTGGAAGAACTTCTCCGGATCATTGCCTATAACTACTTTCTCCAAGTCTTCATACTTCTCATCCTCGGCTACAGTACTATGTTGTGGTGCCTCGGATTTTAACTGCTATAAACCTCTATCCATTTCCGCCGAGGATTCGGTCCCAGGCTGGTGGTTAATGGCAGCCACCAGGCATTGTCTGGTCATGGATTGACTCCCAACAAGCTCCTCAACCCGATCTCCGGATGGATATTTTACCTTGAGGTGAAAAGTAGATGAAACAGCCCCTAGGGCATGAAGCTAGGGGCGTGCCAGAATTGCAGTGTATGGAGAGAAAGCGTCCACTACTATAAAATCTACCTCCACCACCTCCAATCTGGCCTGAACTGGCAGTCTGATTTGTCCCTTTGGTATGACAACCTTCCCGTTGAAACCTACCAGAGGCGAATCATAGACGGTCAAGTCTTCCAATCTTAGATTGAGGCCTCTGTAAAGATCTAGATACATGATCGCTGCTCCACTACCTTAGTCCACCATTACCCTTTTCACGTTAAACCCACCAATCCTAAGGGTTATTACTAATGCATCGTTATGTGGTTGTATGGTCCCAAGTTTATCCTTGTTCGAGAAGCTAAAAGTCGGTGTAACGCTCATCCTAGCCCTCTTCAGACTATGTGCAGAAGTCTCGGCGGACGACCTGACTATTGTCATCACCCTAAATGGACAAGATCCTGTCCTTCTTGGCGCGACAAGGATAACGTGAATGGTGCCTAAAGGGGGACTCGAATATGTACTGCCTTGAACCCTTGACCCTGCCTGACCCTCTTGCCCACTAGGTTGATTCAAAAATTGCTTCAACTTGCCATCCCAAATCAGTTGCTGAAGATGACTCCACAAGGTTCTACAATCCTCAGCTGTATGCCCCCTTTCTCAGTGGTACTGACAGTGAAGACTTTGATTGCGTTTTGAAGGATCCTGGATCATCTTGCTCAGCCATCTAAAATTTTTTCAGGACTTGATGCACTGGTTCCCAGAACAAAGTGTTAACGGCCTGGGCAGCCGTAGATCCAGATTGCGCTACAAAATCTCTCCGGGGCCGATTGTTGTTGTAACGGTCTGACTTGAAATCCCTCCTCTCCTGAGGGATAACTTTACCTTTGCCCTTTCCTTGCTGCTGGTCTTTTTCAACCCTTTTGTATTTGTCAATCCTATCCATGAGCTGGCGCACACTAGTAACGGGTTTCCTTGTTAGAGACCTTCTCAGGCCATGCTCGGCAGGCAAACCGACCTTGAACGTCCTGACAGCTACGTCATCAAAATCACTGTCAATCTCGTTGAACATTTTCCAATATCTGTCTCAATAGGTCTTCAAGGTTTCTCTTTCTCGCATGGACAGGAATAACAGAGAATCCAAAGGCCGATGGACTCGGCTGTACGTGATAAAAACGGGACTCAAAGGCTTGGGTGAGCTCCTAAAAAGAGTCAACGGAGCCTGCTCCCAGACCATCAAACCACCTCATCACCACAGGTCTCAAGCTAGGCGGAAACACCTTGCACATTAGAGCCTCATCTTAGAATGTACCGCCATTCTCTGGTTGAAATGGCTGACATGTTCAACAGGGTTTGTTCGGCCATTATAAATTGTGAAAGTAGGCTGGGTAAACCGCCGAGGAAGTTTCACACTCTCAATTTTACATGTAAAGGGATACATAGAAATTCTATCGAGTGCTCTGCTCATCGCATCGTTTCCTAGGCCCCTTGAAGATGAATCTCTGTTCTTGCGCCCATGACGATAGTCCTCCTCATACGAGAAGGCTTCGTTGGGAGGCGTTCTTGACCTATGTCTATAGTCCTCATCCCTCTCACCATCAGAGGAAAGGTTAGAAATCGAAGGATTTTGCCTCCTCCGCTTGCAGCGCAGCTTCTTCTTAAGGTTGTCAATCTCTTTCTACATAGCCCTAGCACGCTTTTCATGAGAGAAGTGGCTACCACCTTTAGAATGACTCTCATCAGTATGAGTGGTATGCACACTTCCCTCTTGGCCCTCTCGAGGATGATCTTCCTGTTGAGACCCCATAGACTCCAGTTGGTGCAGACCTGAACCTACCATGATTGAAGATCTAACACTCTAACCAATGAGCTTTCCCACAGACAGTGCCAATTGTAGGGACACAAATTTGGCGTTCTAGCCCAAAGATGGATGGATCGGTCCAAAAGGCCAAAGAACAATGAATTTATAGAGAGTGAGGAAAGAAAGCTAGGCTAGATTAAATTAGACAATTCAACAAGATAAGTTAAGATCACAAGAAGAAATAAGTAAAGAGCTTAAATTCAAGAAACTGTCCTCAGCAAGAGTCCAAGGAGGTCAATTTTTGTATTTATTGTTCTTAGTTTAGATACAGGCTCCACTCTTAATGTATACAGTCTTTTTCCTTTTTATTTTTTCTCCCCCTTGCTATGAAGGATTTCTTCACATTATATAGTTCCTTTCAGATCATCTTGATCCTACACTTGTTGATCATCTGAGTCTTCACTTGAATGCCTGTCCCATCATGCACCTTCTTTGACCTTCTATGAGTTGCGGTGGCCAAAGTCGTACTGTTCAATGGTCTTCTCTACATAAATGCGGACAGAAGAGTTGGTACAGCATATTTAATACGGTGGTAGAAGCTTTTCCTTAGATATTTTCGGGGGCTACCTTTTCTTCAGTCATAATACACGTCTCCATAGTTAGGGTTATGCGAGGATCACTCCTCGGACCACTCCACCAATCTCAAGTGTACCAAATTCCGTTCTGGGATTCTTCATATTCATTTACCTTTCCTCGGATACTACATCGTCCTCGGATAAAGCTTAAGGCCCAATACACGATTTTGGGCCTTTATCCCCACATGTATCATTAAATTTTTTTGTTGTTGATAATTTGATGATTTTAATGAGGGTGAGAGATTTAAACACTAATTGAAAATATCAAAATGTATTAATTGAGTTACATGCTTTTGACTAACATTATATAACTTTTTTTTTTTGGATGAATAGCTAATATTAAATATATAAAATGGTATAACATTATGAATTAATAATGATGAGAATAGCTCTTAGTGTTTTCAACGAAGACATCTAGCATTTACAGCTCGCTCCTCCAACTAACGAATTATAAAATGAAAAGGAAATGATGAGGGTTATCAAAGTTTTACATATGGTTTGGAAAAAAGAAAAAAAGAAAAAAGAAAAAAAGAAAAAGAAAGAGGTTCACATAAACCTACTCACAAGTCACACCCACCACACAAGGGTAACATCAAAGTTCAAAATCCACTCCTTCAACTATCAAATCATTACTCTATAAGTACAAAGTTCTTGTGAGGTGATGAGGGGTAAGGGTCGGAATTCAAGTCTCTAAGAAGGAGTTTTACACACATATACACTTAGATTATATTAAAGTAGTTTTGTATAAAAAAAATAAAAACTATTGAATCATTAAAAAAAATAATGATGAGGGCAATTGAAGTTTTACATTTAGTTAGAAGAAGAATGGTTCACATAAAGTTGCTCACACCCACCATACGAGGTTATGACCATGTTGGTCACCACCGGCCCGATCCCATTAATGCATACGTAGCAGGTTTGAAGTTTGAACATGTTTATAAGGATACAGTGATTTACAGTTGTGAAATTAGCGTTAGATTGTTAAATTTAATTAACATGACACTTATTTTTTGAGAATCAATTAACATGACACTTGAACTTGATCTATTGGTGTTAGTGAGGCACGGAATAATTAATTACGATAAATTAAATAATTCAAAGACTTGATTTCAAATTTTTTTTTTTTAAATTTTTAATGCTGGTGAGTAGTGACCAAGTCAAAATGAGAGTAATATGTCCATTATTAAAACAACTATACATATTTATTATTTATGTTGGAATATTAAAGAATTAGTACAAATGTACAATTTGTTAAGTGGTCAAACCCTACATCAAGTAATAATAAAAAGCTCAGCAAGCGATTGATTTGACATTGTTAATTTGCTCAAATCCACAAATTTGAAATCTTCGATTAATGTTAATATTCAACCTATATATTGTATCATAGTAAAACTTCACGGATCATTATTATTGTTCAAATCTCTCAATCCAAGATCTAAGTTGCTAACTCTTCATACAACTTCAAGGAGAAAATTAGGCTGTCATGACATCAGGGAATGCATAATGACATTATTTAGTAAGACGATCAAATAAAGAATAGGTTGTACCTTTCACCTTTCTCTTTCTTGCACTCCAAATAGGTGTCACAAAGAGACCAGCTTAAAAAAAAAAAAAAAATAATAATAATAATAATAATAGGGCACTTGGGTTTAGATCTTAGTTTTGAAAGTATGCATGTCTTGTGTGGCTTTAGGAGAGAAGAAGTGATACTAGACATATCACACACATTTTTTCATAAGTTTTTATAAGTTGATGTGTTTATTATTATTATTATTATTATTATTATTATTATTATTATTATTTATAGATACATTTATACAATTTCAATATATGCATGGCATATGCTTCATAATGATTATTTTTTATCATTAAATCAAAATACTAATAGTTATTTGGTGTAAACAGAGTTTGAGCCAAAATCTCATATTTAACAACAAAAATTTTTATATGTTAAACTAATTAGAACCCATAATATGTCAATTTTTAAACGCAATAAGAAATTAAAAAATTTATTTACTATGTTATTTGATGTGATACTAATTACATTTAATTTCACATCAGATATAATTTTTTTTTTCTAAAAAAGTATTATTATCTTTTACATTTTCCTGCGGAGAAATAAGACTCCACAGACAAGGTGGAGTAAGAACAGAAAAAACACCCCTTTTCCTCAATGATAACTTGTATTTCCAAGTCTGACAACCCTTTTATTTTTCCAAATTTGACAACCTAGTCTATAAAGGAAGGCCAAAGTTTATGTTGGATGACTTAGTAGCCTTGGTATTAATGTGAAATTCGTCAATGTGTCTTCTAGACATGATTTTAGACTCATGGTATAGCTTTCAAATCTTTTTCCCAACATTAATCTGTTTGTGAAAGCTTCAACTTTGAATTTTTCTCTATGCTAGTGTAAGTTGGCCTGCCTAAGTCAAAATGTGATGCCCACTCAGGTTGACTTTCGCACTTATTAATTCCAAATTTCAAGGCCCGTGTCTCTATGATTTTTTTCCTTTCCACATCAAACCTATTAACTATGAAACATTTTTTTTTTTAATTCTAAAAAATCACAAAAAATCTAAAAATCAAACATTTACTTTGTTAATTAAATTCATTTAGTCATGAATTATTAGTACACCAAAGACTTATTCCAGACGGCACACCTTATAAGAAGCTTCTACTTCGAGACAAATTGAAACCACAGCCCACAGGAAGAACTTAGAAGTACCAGAGAGATATGGAGGTGGCAAAGGTGAGTTCTACAGAAAACAATAACGATGAAGACAATGAAGTTATGCTTCCAGGGTTTCGATTTCATCCAACTGATGAAGAGCTTGTTGGGTTTTATTTGAGACGAAAGGTGGAGAAGAAACCAATCAGTATTGAACTCATCAAACAAATTGATATCTACAAATATGATCCATGGGATCTTCCAAGTAAGATCTGCTAGCTAGCTATAGCTCTAATCATCAGTTTTGTTGTATCGATCCATATACTATGTATAGTCTTTTCTTTTTTTGGAAAGGTTTCAACCATCATTTAAACTCAGGGCAGTTGATGAAGTTAACTGGATACTGCTGACAATTTTATCAAAAAAATAAAAAGGATACTGCTGACAATAATTTTCATCTCTTACACATGAACGTGCATATATATAACATAATATAACTCATCATCAAAGTAAGAAAGCAAGTACAACACTTGCTTAATTTCATTTATTCTCTTCCCACTCTTTCATATCAAAAGATCGAATGAGACCATAGGGTTTAAATTCTCTATCTGTCACAAATTCCATAAAAGTAAATTGTAAAACTAATATTGTTATGTAATAATTTCAAACCTTTATTATCGTTCAACTGTATATAATATGTTTAGTTTTAAAGAGAAATATTTCAAATTTTGATATTACCCAATTCTCTTTATGCGAAGATACTTGTGTTCAAATTTCCTTCTCTCACTCTTTTTTTTTTTTAGATAATTATAATATGCTGCTATCTTTGCACTTCGAACCTCTTTTTCCTTCTTAGACTCCCAAGCATTTTATACATGAAAAAATGCCAATTAAGCTATAAAAGAAAATATTTTTTTTACACTTATTATATCTACTGTTTAAATTTACATAATACTCATAATTGAAGTGTTAATGTGCAAATTTTAAAAGGTGAAAAGAAAATCTCCTTATTTAAAATATGAAAGTGATAAAATGTTATTTAGAAGTTGCTAAAAGGAGCTAGCAACTTTTTGTTTTTTTGGATGAGAGGAGCTAGCAACTTAAGTATATGCAATCACCATGATATATGAATATATAAGTTCCATTTGTTTTTACTCTAGAATAAGCTTAGGATCTAGGGGACTTAAGTAGTCTCTAAACACAACATATATTAAAGATCTCCACCTTATCGACCACAATGTAAGGTTCATGGAAAGCAAGCACCTGAGGCCACAACATTCTCCTAATGTTCTTTTGATTCATATTTTAGTTTCAAGATGAGGCAAAACTGCAAGGTTTCTTTGCATTTTCCTGTTCTTGACATCAGTGCCACATGAAAGAGATGAATAAATATTCCCTTTTCTTCATATGCTAATAAGGTCAATGTTATTTATCTTGATTCTACATTACCTACCACATTTTACTATCCAAGACCTAAATTTAGTATTTGTTTCAAGTTGAATTCGCCAGCATCTACAACTAACCTCATAGTTTAAATCTGTTGGCATGCCATGACTAACCTCATATCTTGCTTCCTATATATATTAATTTTAATTGTATCATGGACTTGCTTCTTATTGATCTTCTTTTGTTAAAATATGAAGAAGTGAGTACTGTGGGGGACAAGGAATGGTATTTCTTCTGCATAAGAGGAAGGAAGTATAGGAACAGCATAAGACCAAACAGAGTCACAGGGTCAGGGTTTTGGAAAGCCACAGGTATAGACAAACCCATATATTCAGTCCAAGAACCTCATGAATGCATTGGCCTCAAGAAGTCCTTAGTCTACTACCGTGGAAGTGCTGGCAAAGGCACCAAAACTGATTGGATGATGCATGAGTTTCGTCTTCCACCAAATGGGAAATGTAGCAACCTCACTAATGCCAATAGTGCTCAAGAAGCTGTAAGAATATTCTTCTCATTTATCTTATTACCCTTAAGTTTTGTTCTAAATTAGCTGCGCCACTTTCGCATTTTGTTAATGTTTTCACACCAAGGTATGCTTAAAAATTAAAAAAATAGTTGATGTGTACCATTTCCTAGTCGACAAGTAATAATATCCATGATTCAGGCGAGAAATATTTTACTATTTCAAAACTCATAAGTGATTATATATAGACATTTTGTTTTAGTATATTTCGTCAATATATATTTTAGTTTAAAATACATAAACTTTTCAATCGTGGAATTTCAAATTTAGCTAAGTCTGATTTTAACGTCTCAAATTTAAAAATTGCAATTTAATCTAAGAAAACAATTAGTAGGTATTAATATCATCCATACATTCTTTTTTTTTTTTTTTTTTTAAGAAGCATCCTTACATTCATTTGCTGTTAAAAGAAATTGAATATGTGATAAAAATTGCAATTTAAGTAGGATTTGAATCTCATACCTCTTATTTTACTACTAAATTTATACTAATTGAGCTTAATATCTACGACTATGTCAGTATCTCCTTTTAAATATACCACATTTCTTAACGCTGTTTTGGGCCCTACGGACTGTTTTGTGAAAGACAGTCAAACTGTTGAACACATGAATCAAGGTCTTTGACGTAACTTATTCTAATATTTCCATCTAATCGGTGGCTCAGTCCACAACTTATTATCTTACATGACTATGTTGGTTGCCAAGGAAGAAACGTCAAAAGTGTACAACTATTTTGAAAAAATATTTGTCAGTTTCTGATTCTAAGCAAACAGACAGTACTATTTTAAATTTTTTTTTAATTCTCTTTTAACGGCTTTGCAGGAAGTTTGGACACTCTGCCGAATATTCAAACGAATCCCATCTTACAAGAAGTATGCACCAAATTGGAAAGAGACCAGCACCAAACAAAATCCAACTGATTCAAGTCCTAAAACATGCAGTTTGGACTCTGACAGTAGTGAACCATACATAAGTTTTGAAGACTCTGTTTTCCAACAACATAATGAATGCAAGCCGTATATCCAACAAGTTGATGAAAGGAACCATTATTTTGTGGGTCATTTGAATACTCTAAATCAAGTTCCATTTACACCATCTTATTCAAACTTTTGGAACCCAAGTGGCGATGATTTCTTTACAAAAGGAAACTGGGACGAGCTCAGACCAATGGTTCAGCTAGCTAGTGATCCATCCCAAGTGTACAACTGTAGATAAGCAGATGAGGAGAGCATTCTTACTTGTCTCCCTCTTTTTATTTTCTTTGTTTTTTTTTTTTTTTAGCTTTTAGGGTGGGTGGAGGGGAGGGTAGGGGGGTTTGGTTTGGTTAACAGTAGTTATGAACTTCAATAAATGTCATGTTTCATGAATCAGATTAATTATTTAGTATTTTTGGATTACAATGGCATGATTCTTCCTTGTATCACATAACAGTGTATTTTACTAATTAAATTTATAGTATGATCCACTATTTATGTGAGAGAATGAAGTATTACATCATTGTATTCTAAGAATACATAATAATTTTCCTGAGATCAAGTTACATACATTTTAACTATACTTTCATAGCATTAATAACTTTATAGGGGATTTTTTTTTTGTATTATAAAATAAAGAATATTGTGATAATTATATATTTCCATATGTGGTTTGGACTGGTTGTACTTTGCTCACCCATAAAAAATAACCCTTTACAGACTTGAGGTTAACTCCATAATACAACCATAACCTTAAGTGTCCACAGTTAAAAGACACAACAAAACACTAGGATACACCATTTACACTAGTTGTATTTTACCACTACGCCAGAACACTTGTTATTCAGCAATAGCTTCTTAGAGAAATATATAAATCCAAGAAGCTAGATCAAATTTGTCATACTGCAGATAAATATAATTTTCACAAGAATTTTTATAAGGTAGCTAATAGGTTAGGGATCTCACGAGCACCAAACTGTTGATAGAAAGGGAGCAGACTGTTGGGTTAAGATAACTTGAATCCAATTAATTAATTCAATTATTCAAGTTGATTAATTATGTTAAATTGCATTTTAATTGTGGAGGCACCAACAAATTACCAAAAATACCAAATGCAACGGAAAAAAAATTTGATATGGTAATTTATTGGCAAATGAGAAAAACCTTTCGCAAAGAAAAAACTCTACCAAGTGATTTTAAGGTCATTACTTCCAAGAATCCACTAATCAATAATCAAACGATTATAAGTATAAGGAATCTTACCACTATCCTAGTCTATCTCAAAATACCAACGTACAGTTGAACCCTTATTCCAATACCCAATTGGACTTTATCTTGTAGTAACCTTCTTTCCCTTGATGCACAAATCTCTAATCTGTGACTAAATCTTTTGCACAGATCCCAGTACATGACTAATTCTAGCAACTTGAATGGATGTTGTTGGCTGCAAAGTTCTTTACTTCATCAACAATGAAGATCAGGAAGCACTTGGTTACAAAACCCTATGGCGTACTGTGATGCCCCAATTTGATTGATTGATTGTGTGATGTGTGTGGGTGTGTGATGAGTCCCACATCGGGTATTTACTGGGTAGATCTGGGCTTTATTAACAACTACAAGGAGCCTCAATAGTGACTAGTCCTTTTGAGGTATAGCGCAGATGTGGCTAGCGCTTTTCCTTGGGTCGTTACATATGGTATCAGAGCTGACCCGGTAATCCCGTGTGGGCTCAGAGACATTACCCCACAAAGTGGACCCTAACGAGGACGTTAGAGATTTAAGTGGGGGAGATTGTGATGCCCCAATTTGATTGATTGATTGTGTGATGTGTGTGGGTGTGTGATGAGTCCCACATCGGGTATTTACTGGGTAGATCTGGGCTTTATTAACAACTACAAGGAGCCTCAATAGTGACTAGTCCTTTTGAGGTATAGCGCAGATGTGGCTAGCGCTTTTCCTTGGGTCGTTACATATGGTATCAGAGCCAACCCGATAACCCCATGTGGGCTCGGAGACACTACCCCACAAAGTGGACCCTAACGAGGACGTTAGGGATTTAAGTGGAGGAGATTGTGATGCCCTAATTTGATTGATTGATTGTGTGATGTGTGTGGGTGTGTGATGAGTCCCACATCAGGTATTTACTGGGTAGATCTGGGCTTTATTAACAACTACAAGGAGCCTCAATAGTGACTAGTCCTTTTGAGGTATAGCGCAGATGTGGCTAGCGCTTTTCCTTGGGTCGTTACACGTACAAACTCAGTAGCTTCTCACAAAGAAAAATAAACTCTTTGGTCTCTGTATTCGTGTGTGATGGCTCTTAAAATAAGCCTTATATATGTCTAGGGTTATGAGTAAAGAAACTCAAAACAAATACATAAGCTTGGGCCAAATTTCAGATCTGAAAATCTAAAAATCGTAATTCTCAATAGATCGAGCTTCTATCAAGCCATCTATCGAGCTTCTCATTTAGTCTCGATAGCAGTATCTATCGAACTATCTGTAGAGACTTAATAAAATAGTTTTTCTTCACTTGTTTTTTGGATCAATTTTCATGTCTTTAATACGAAGACTTAATATGCTTGAACAATATATTTTTTGACGTATTAAACCCAACTTAGATCTACCAAATTACAAGTAAAGTACATTTTGTCAAAAAATTAGCCAATTACATAAAATATGACACTAACACACACTATTCAGCTAACCATCATTAATAGATAAGGAGCTAATCTTCCCAACCAGCAACCCCTCCGCACATACATAAAGAACGAGGAAAATGTAAGAGTCTTTGAATTTCCAACGTGTAGTAGATTAAAGGAAGTGATCAATCAAATGGAGCTCCTCAAGGATCAAGATATGACATGACAGAATGCCAGTACTCTCATAAAGCATTATTGGGGCGCATCTTAGTTCATTCACACATTGGCAAACCAATTATGGTGCACTATATATACCATTATTTATTTTGGGATGACTTTTTTGCTAGTCCACACACACACACACACACACACACACACACATATATATATATATATATATATATATATATAAGTTGAAACATAATATTTATTGTTACTTCACTCCTATTGAGCCTCAGTGTGTCATTTCAGTCAATTTTGGTTATTCAGTCTAGTTTAGTCCGTCTGATCCACATGGCCGATTCCAGTCTAGTTCGGTCCATACAGTCTAGTTCAGTTCATACAGTCCACTTATGTCCATTCAGTTTATTTTGGTCTATTTGGTCAATTTGGCTATGATATGTTGCTCTTCAATCCATGATATTCCTTAAATATAAAAAAAAAAATGATAGAAATAACATAATAAATAAATTAGATAAATAAAATTGGAAAACAATTAGGCCATGTTGTTCAATTTTATATAAAATGATTGAGATGCTCGGTGTAATGTATATTTTTTTTTTTGTACTTTTTTTCATATATTCATCTACATAAGCTTTTTACAAGTACTAAAAGTTCTTGAAATGATTATGTTAAGTTGTGTGTGTGTGTGTTTTTTTTTTTTTTTTTGTTTTGTTCTTATTAAAATTCAGTAGGGGTGTTGGGGGGTCTTTCTCTTGGAGAGTTTAACTACACATTCATTACCCTTAACCCGAAGAAACGACTTGCAAACAACCTTGACCAATTTCACCCTATAAACTTATTCAATGTTGTGCATAAAAACATATCCAAGATGCTGCCAAACTAAATAAAACCAAATTAGCATTTGTCCTTGGTGGACAAATCTGAGAATTTGGTCATGGATTGGTGTAATTGTTGGGCATCAAATTGGACATGAGGCAAGCATATGACCTAATGTAATAGGATTTTTTTTTTTTTTTTTTTTATCAAGGTAATTAAAAATTTTGGATTATGTGATAAATTCATAGCGTGGATTCACTGGTGCATATCAACTTCTCTCTCTTGATCAATGGCTCTCCCCAAGGTAGAGTTGATTCAAGCAAAAGTTTGGGAATATGCACTTTTAACTAAGAAATTTACATCTTTTGTCTGAGTCCATAACACCCTATCATAATGCTTAAAAGCCCCGAGTGGAATACTCAGTATCATATCATATGTATCTTATGCAGCTGGAAATTTGATTTAGAATGTCTATTGTAATAACTTAGTGTGTGCATGTATGTGTGAGGGAAGAGTACACACACTCAAAAAAATAGGTAGGCTCTTGAAGAGTTCTGGATACACTCATTAATAGAAATAATAATATGAATAGATGTGGCATATTGCAAATAAACACTTGAATTCTTGGAAATGAACCAAAATACAATTACTTTGTCTTTGCTTGTCCAAGGTTCCAGTTTTGGGTATCATTCAAAACAAAAAATGTTCCAATTTAGGTGAAGATGTTTTTCAATTGTCAAAAGAATATCAGACATCAACATGTTTGACCCGTATTGGTAAATGAGATTGGTAAGCTTCTATAGATGCATTTGGATGAACGGGGTGTGGTTAACCAATGTCTCTATAGAAGTTGGCATTGTATACAACTTCCATATACAATGTTGAGATGTTAATAAGTGTATTTAAAACTCTTCAAGAGCCTACCTATTTTTTTGAGTGTGTGTAGTCTCCCCTCGTGCACACACACTAAGTAATTACAATAGATATTCTAAATTAAAATTTTTAGCTGCATGAGATACATATGATACTAAGAATCCCGTTCAAGGGTCTCAAGCATGATGATAGGGTGTTATGGACTTAGGTAAAGGATGTAAATTTCTTAGTTAAAAGTGCATATTCCCAGACCTCTGCTTGAATATCCATTGAAAAAATAAACTAACTCAGCAAAAGACTCAAAATGAAGATACTATCTGGTCAAAGGTCTTGCTTGAACGGACGTCAGTGGATGCACAAATGTTCAGTCATGAAACGGTTTGCAGTAAGTCTAGTGTCCTCATAGTTCCTCCAAAAGCAAAGGATATAGTAGTTTATTTAGTGAAAGTTGTAAGGCCTGGGAGTGGAAATAAACAAATAGATGGTATTAGCTACTGTAACAGGAGATGAGAATGCTCAGAGAAGGGGAAGACATGCAAAATCTGGATGATTTTTTGGATGTCAATATTACTTTACAACATTCCATTGATGCTGCTTTGGTCACCAGGCAGGACTTTTAATAGGAAGAAAAAGAGGAATCAGAGACGAGTGACAGCCCAAAGGTAAGCAAACTATTACGAATCCAAATCTTCTGTCTCACTTTTCCTGCTCTATACTATACTCCACCAATAAATGCTTGTCACGTGTTAACTTAATTAATTAAATACTATTATTATTGATTTATTAATATTACCCTTATTAATTAATAGTAGTATTTAATTAATTAAGTTAACACATGACAAACATTTATTGGTGAATTATAAAGTGGAGCAGAAAAAGTGGGACAAAAAATTTGGACTCAACTATTAGAAGGCCATGCAAAGAACGCTTCAAAGTAGGCTGTTTGTACAAATATCAAAAAATGGTTTATTGAGAAACTCTAGAAGTACACTTTATATTAACTGTCCTCCACTGGGAAGGAATCGAATACCATTACATAGATATCAGTTTACCCTGTTCATAGCTCAATCATGAAAGAAATAAAAGGAAAAGAAATAGGTCAAGAAAGTTCACATTTTCCTGTAACTGAATGTGTGCCAATCCCTACATTTGAAAATTTTTGTTTATGTAATTGTGGATATTTAATATCAAGGCTGATGAAAAGAGTTTGCTCCTTGTTCATGGTGGTTATTAACTGGTTGGCTAACAACAGGAATATCCAAGCTGCTTCCTTCAATCTCAGGAGCAACTTCTCTTACATCAGCTATCCTTGCCTCAGTTGCCTGAATATCGCTCCATTCACCATCTCCAATTGGCCGGAGGTTGACCTGATCTGCTGCCACGTGAACTACACTCTCCCCAGGAACTGGGACTGCCCTAGAAACACTGAGACATGCTTTATCCACATTCTCCTCCGACAAGTCTACATGCTTTGTCAGTGGAAGAGTGTTATCAATACTTGAGCAAGACTCGGTCTTCTCCTCAAAGACTTGCTTAGTATCAATATGATGTCTGTTGAGGAAAAAAAAAAAAAAATTAATTTTGATTATTAATCCCGAAAAAGTAACAAGCAATTTTTTCATTACTTTTTATATTATAGTCTAATACTACTGATGTAACTTTAATGGAAAATTTTGGAATCAAGAGTGGTCTACATGTAGGCCAAACATGCTGAGCCTAGACATGTCAAAAACAAGGGGGGAAAATGACTGAACTATAGCAATAGTTCCTCATATCAGCAACAAATTACATAATTGTCACACTATGTGAACTGTAGAGAATAATAACAATACAGGAGAAATGCATATCTAGAGGGACACAGGTTATTGCTTGAACATGAGAAAAAAATAACATCTTGCATAACTGTTCACATTAACTATCATTTTGACATGATCATGCTTGGGAAATTCTTTGGGTGGAAGTAAAACTCAATATCATATCCCAAAATACTCGGTGAGACATATACACAAAAAAAAAAAAAAATTGAAAATGAAAATCTTTATAAACTCCTTTCTTTTTTTTTTTTTTTCCATACTTTGTGTTTTGGTAAAACTTTATCCTTTTCTTTACCTATTAGTTCCACTTTTACATGGATGAGAACTCACATCATTTTCAATTTAGTTTAGTTTAATTTTTAGTTGAGTTTTTTTCCTCTCCCTCTCTCTGCAGTTCTATTCCTTGATTAGTTGTTTTACATCAGTGTCATTAGTACTCTATCAAGTTACTTATCAAAAAAAAAAAAAAAGTACTTTATCAAGTCTTTTTCCTGTAACAAGGGGCCTTACGTCAAGCAGAATTCAAACGGGATTGATCCAGAATGATCCCTGAGTACTACGTGTATGGATAAAAGGGTTAAGATGCTAAACCTTTGGAGTTGGGTTTGTAACTTATTTACATATGCCAGAAGCTCTTGCTTTTCCTTCACAGCAGCTGACTCTTTCTGTACTGCCTCCTTTATTCTAGATTCAGCATCTGCCTCTGCAACCCTGACCTTTTCCTCTGCTCTCACAACAGCTGCTTCTAATATAACAACACGCTCTCTAGCTTTTGCAAGCTCAGAGCGCCACATATGAGCCTCCTGATTAGCAGAGTCTCTCTGCTTGATCAATTGATCCTTTTCTCTACTCAAGGTCATAGCCTTTTGTTCGTACTCTTTTAGCTACAAGTCAAATGAAAGCCAAAATATAGAGAAACAATTAAAAAGTGACATCTAAAATCACAACAGCATTTTGTGCAAGTAGAATTAAATAATCGGGAAGTTAGGAGATATACATGGCCATTGGCACAGGATTCTTTTAAGCTGTTTACTCCATATCAGGTTTTATCAATGCTATGCAATGAGCAATCAACAAAGTACCTTTGCCACACATGACTCCAGCTGCTTCTCAGAATCTCTTTTAACACGCTCAATTTCTGCACATGCAATTCTTCTTTGTTCATCCATTGTATGAGCGGCAGATGCAGCAGACTCAGCAGCTTCAGCTGTCTCAGATAATTTCTCAGCAATTTCTCTTATTGTTGAATCCCGTGCACGAAGGTCCCGAGCCAAATTGTGCAGTTCCTCATCCTTAACTCGTAGTGTCTCCTGCAAGATGTACTCACACAGTTAAAGAATCAAATCTAGGTTAAATTAAAGACCAAATAGACTTGCAGGATTAGCGATGACTTTAAAGGAATAAAAGCTTAGCAAGAAAACAAAAACAAAAGCAATATATATGCATGTAAGAAAGACTTAAAAGGGATAAGAACCCCAAGATGGTGGCAACATGCCAAGCAAGGCTAGGCTCAAACAGGACCATAACAACATCAACCACTAAACCTTGGTCCCAAAACTTTGGGTTTGGCTATGGATCTTCAAAAGACTGGGGTCAGTCACATGTATTCTTTTTTGACATTCTATCCCACCCAAAATATCACTCTGTTATATCCAATATTTAGTACTATAGAGTATAAGTGGTCTTATAATAAAAGGCACCTTTAAGGAGCCAAGCCAGCTTGATTTACATGACAACTCAAAATTATGGGACCCAAACACCTATTCGTTTATTCAATGACTATGCAAGACCAGCTTAAATTGAGGCGAGGGCATATCCACAAACAAGAAAATACACTGAAGGCCCATCACAAAGACATTCTTCATCAACCTGTTCATAAATTCTTTAGCCAAGACAAATCAACATTAATTGCAGCCATAAAATATTGGATGACTCTACAGGATGCTTATATGCCATTATCCAAACCCCCAAATTTTGCCTAGTCATCAAATAGCACCTAAGGATTATGCATATTTTTCCATTGCTTCTACTTTCCAAAGTTCAATAATAATAATAATATGAAAACAAAGAGTTCTCTACCACTATTCTACTAGAAGCTATTGCTATTTCTTGCTAAAGTTGTCTGCCTAATATCATGCTTCTGGTGCACTTAACTGCTTCTTAACTGTACAAAAAGAGAAACAAGGCTCTACATATATTATATAATTTGTCTTCTAGATCAGATTTTATGTCTCGGTTTCAAGAAACTGGGTTTCTCAAGATAATCAATTTTTAGATTTTCATGAACATAAATTGTCTGATAGATTTAAAACGCTATATACACAACATAGAACTTCTTTTTTAGCGAATGAGCAGTATGTACCTCTGTACTTTCATTTATACCAATTTTGATAGTCCTAAATCATTCAATGTCTAATTCTATGTAACTTCATAAACTTAAAGTAAATCCTCTGAAAATTCTGAGAATATTAAGGCATTTATTAGGATAAAAATAATTTAAAGGCTGAGCCTGAGCACTCTTGATTTTGAAACCAATATTTCAAAAAATATTAATCTGATTACAACCCTTTTTTTTCCTAGTTTTGGGAAAAGAGAAGAGGGGGGGGGGGGGGGGGGATGTAAAGGTTTTGTAACTCATGACTCATAAGCCTTGCAACATCCAGGATCCTATGTCCTTCCAACCCTTCTTCTTCTTCTCAAGGAAAATAAAATTAAAGCCAGAACCAGTCAATTAGGTAATTTATTGGCACAAATAAAAATAAATATTTGCAGTAACTCTATATCCCTTGAACCAATACAAAGGCACATACCGGCACGTCTTAACTATTACAAATTAAATATTCCTTGTAGAAACATGAGAGGACATTCTAGCTATGCTTCCTAGATTTTTCCATCTATCTACTTAATGATCAGAGGCAGTCAAACGACAGCAAATGCATTTACAAGTGATTAGGAATGTACATTTCCAAGGATTTTTTTATTTTAAATTACGAACTTGCATTTTCAAGTTTGTCAAACAATTAAAGAGAAATTGCAAGATATAAATCTAGTGTAACTGCAGAAATGACAAAATTATATTTCATCCTATGCACCTGAATATCAAATGAAGGCATTAATCACCATAAATATGTTATTGATGAAGTAAAAAAGCAATAAGAGTCTGATCTTTATATAAATATTATTGGATATGCAATCCGTAACTGAAGTTAGGACATAGTATCACTACTATAAAATTGAATGTGGAAAGCACAGGTAGAGTACCCTCATGATTGCTACATCATCCATTGGACCATCAGTTGTTCTATTTGTCACCATTCCTAGAGCATTTCTTAAAGAAATCTGCATTGCTGATTCAATTTCTTTAGAACATTCGAGAGCTGTTGAATTGGCAGCAGCAACTACTGTTGCGACTGTTCCTAATTTTGCAGAACCATTTCCACTTAAGGAATTCACAGCCTCTTTATGGGCCTTCAGAACCAATTGTGTTGCGCTGAATGTCAGAAGGCAATGAGAAAACGAAACATAAGTAGAGAAATAAACTGCAATATATGTATTTGATAATTCAAGCAAGAAGACAAGAACTCAAACCTAGCGAAGACAAACCTCATCAGCAGATGCTCATTTTATGAAAAGAAATTTAAAGAATAAAATTCAACTGTAAGAACAACTAGTTGTTCAGTCATTAAATTAACCCACCTTAGTATGTTACTTTCATTTTTATTAGGTTACTTTAGAACAGAAGAATAAATTTCAAGAAGCTTTAAGTAGCTGACATTATGTAAAGAAGAAAGAAGAACTCTCCAGGTAAAGCTTTAATAAAATATAGAATAAGATAACAGTAGAATCAAAAGACAACATTTTTTTTTTTTTTTTTCTAATAAGTAAATCAAAGATAACATTTCAGTTGCAAGAAGGATCAAAGAATGTCTTAAATTAGGGAAAAAACTCAAATATAAAAATTCAGTATCATTCTGAGCATGAAAAGAGTATGATTATGGATGCAAATGAGAATACATGTGGTGAACCCCAACTAGTTTGTGAGAATTCATAGCCAATCACAAAGTTTTGGGATTAAGTCTTTGTTGTTGTATCATTATGAGCATGAAAAGTAAAGTACTCATAAATGCTCTAAATTTTCTCCAAGATGTTCTTAGTTGTACATTTAAGGATAAGAAACAATACAATAAAGAAAAGTGATCTTTAAAAAAAGTATCAATCACCAAATTCTCTCCTAAAACCTAACTTTGGCACCCAACCCGAATCTTGATCTTTTTTTAGGAGAAAAATTAACCTGGAAGGATGTTGCTAGTTCCACACTTCATGAATTCAGTGGAGGAAGGATCATAACATCATACAAGAGATAGAAATCAATCATGTCACTCCACTCGCACAACAAACATACAGAAGCGTGGACATATGAAAGGTCAAGGCACCTTCGGCGTGTTTCTTTCTTTGTGTGACTGCAGCTTGGGATAAGATTTTTATGGGCGATAATTTGCGGAAAAGGTGTTTTAATTTTGTTGATTGGTGTATTATGGGTCGTTGTTGCGGGGAGACCATAGACCATTTGTTGCTACATTGTGAGAGAGCTTATTGGTAGTGGAGCTTTGTCTTTAGATCTTTTGGGATTTGTGGGTTTTACCAAGATCGGTTGCAGGCTTACTTTTTGATTGGTGGAGTTGGTTGGGAAGTACTCATCTAATATTTGGAATTTAATTCCACTGTATTTAATGTGGTGTATTTGGAAGGAACGATGTCGGTGGACTTTTGGGGACATGGATAGATCTGATGACCAGTTGCTTGCTTCATTTAGCGGTTCTCTTTTTGACTGGTCTAAGGCTTGGAAACTCACATCTAGTGATTCTATCCATGTGTTCCTTATTTCTCTCCTTTGCAATTAATATTCTTTTTTATTTTTTGTTTTTCTCTTTTTTGTACTCTTTGGTTTGCTTTGTGCTTTTTTCTGCATAAAGCAGTTTTTTGAATATATATATATATATATATATATATCTTTCTTACTTACAAAAAAAAAAAAAAAAAGATAAACAAGTTGCAATCAAATCCAGACCATAATCTTACCAATAAGTCCACTCACAATGTCCCCTATTGCTAATGTTTTTTTTTTTTTTTTTGATAAGTATCCCCTATTGCTAATGTTAGAAACCGCATTCCACTCAAATAGTTATCTGTTCCTTTGTTTAATAGCAAGAAAGGAGATGGGAGCAGGTATCCCTTCCCTTCTTTGGTTGTAGGGTGAAAAGGCAAGAATAAAGTAATTACCAGCAAACTATGATTAATGATAGGAATCTGTTTATACATTGTTGAACATTTCCCCTAAAATAAAATTAAAAAAAAAATTGTTTAAGACATTGTTGAGATTTTAAGAAATTGATAGGGTCAAAAGGGAAGTACAGAGAAATTCATTAAAGTCGGTATCCTCTCCTTTCTATTTCCCCAATTTGAGAGAACTGGAAAAAAGGGCTCTGATAGGGTACATTAAATCCCTTTTAATCATCTCCCTCTCCATCAAATACATCAAACAAGGGGAAGGTAATATCCCAACCCCTAACCTTCTCCTTTCCTTTTTGTTCATCCAAATACACCTTTCAATTTGAAGAGCTCAACCCTCATGGTTTTCTGCCTACTTTCTATTGAGGTTCTAAAACAAACTTAGGTTTTCACCACTAACCAAAACAACAAAGATGGAAGAAGTGATGCATCTCTTTCCAAATTCTCCCTAAATGACTGCATCCTTTCTTTTGAAAAATAATTGGGCAATTACAAATAAAAACCATCAAATATGTCAGACTCTCTCTCCCATAGTCTAACTTAATAATATTTCATGGGACCAAATGATCAATGATGCTGGTTTATCTGTTAGCTGGGGAGGCAAATTTGCATACCAACTATCCATCAATTTGCTAATATACATATGGAAACTAAGAAATTATAGGATAAATCATCATATAGTCCCTTGAACTGTGAAGCCAACCTCACAAAAGCTAACCATCTGAAATCTGAACCAAAAAAAAAAAAAAAGTTCCATGGTTTCGACCTAGAAGACAACTTCTCACAAAAATAAATTGTTGAGAAATTTCTTGTTGGATGGGGGGGGGGGGGGGGGGTTGGTGGTGGTGGTGAGGAGTTCAAATACCATTTGGTTGGGTGGAATGCGGTTTGCTCTCCTATTGCTAATGGTGGTTTGGGTGTAAGGAGGATAAGTACTTTCAATCAATCTTTATAAAATGGCTTTGGTGCTTAGATTTGGAAGACACTCATTTATGGAGATGAGTAATTGCTACAAAGAATGGGGAGGATGGATTTTAAAACTGACTCAAGGGACACAGGGAAGTAGCTTGTGGAAAGCATTCGGACAGGATGGGATGGGCTGCTACAACAATATGTAGGGATCATCCTTTGAAGGGTTTGTTTCCCGCTTTGTTTTCATGTTCCACAAGTAGAGGTGATTCATTACGAGATATTTTGATTGGAAAAATGGCAGGGGAAATGAGAAGTTAGAATGTCAGTTTTCAAAGAGCTTTTAATGATTGGGAGTAGGATTCAATGAGTGATTCTCTTACTCTGCTTCAATCTAATACCCCTAGGAGAGATGGTTGTGAAAAATGTATGTGAGACTCTCCAAATAAATAACAGATGCACACAGGAATCAGGACACACTCATAATTATTTATACAATCATAGAAAATCATTACAACAGACTCAGACCCTGTAAGAGGCTGCAAAAGGAAAGATCCAGAGAACTTACTTCAAGGTTGATACCCAAGCTCTAGCTGCACCAGGAGTCTCTGCACAGAGGAAGTAGTCTTTTTTCTGTGGGGTCCCAATATCTAATTACTCTAGTTAAGAAGCACACACATGTAGAAATTTCAAACACCCCAAACTAATCCTTTCACTTGAACTCCAAAATATTTTCCACATTGCTTAAAAAGAAAAATAGAAATGATAAATCAGGATACAGAAACAGCAGCCATCGTACTTTGGTAGTCCACTAAATCACATTTAAAAAAAAAAAAAAACAAAAAGCATTAGCAATCTTTAAAGCTAAAACCCACTTGCACATAGAAGTAGTTAAGAATTCAATAAAGCAAAGTTGTTAAGAAAAGCATTAATCTTACTGGAAGTTGACAGGAGACACGGTAATGGTGCTATTTGCATCAAATATAATGGATCCCTTGATAGTTGGCTCATTTCTCCTAATCCTAATGCAACCAAACAACACGAAATATCAAAGATCAAAATTGCTCCATATTAAAGTTAAAAAAAAAAATGAAATGCATAACAAATACTAACTTGTACTCCATTCTCCCAGTGGTTGGGTCCAAAATCACCCACCGCTCGTTCCATTTCCTCAGCTGTTATAATGCACACAACTTAATTAGTTACGCAATCAACGACTTCCACAATTCCCAAATCTTAAAATGGCAATTGAAACATAAAATCATTCTCATGTCAGTTACAGCTGTGTAGTCAAGTAGTTGGACTCTTGTTTACCCACTACACCCAACCAAAATTTTTTTTTTTCTTTTCTATAACTATTTCGGTTAATTTACGCAAAACCTGAAGAAATTAGAGCTAATTACTAATTATAGATTCCGATAGAACATTTCTAAATTGGCCCCAATTTTTTTTTTTTTTTTGAAAACTGCGATTTAGCAAGCTAAAATTTAAAAGCATTTATAAATTACGAAAGTACAAATTCTTAAAATAACAACAACAGGAAACAATCAAAATAGGAGAGAGAGAGAGAGAGAGGATTGTACGGTCTCAGATCGCTTGAGAAGTGGGCCCTGCAACAAATTCCTTCCAGAACCGGACGCTAACTGGCGTTTGATCTTCTCCAAACTGTTCTCTGCATCACCAGGTCTCCGCTCCATCCCCAAATTCTTCAAGTTTATACATAATACTCCAATAACATTATTATTTTATACACATAAAAATATACATATATTTATATAATCTCACAGAGAGAGAGAGAGAGAGAGGGGTGGACTAACCGGAAGAGCAGCATTGGAGGCCATGGTAGAAGTGGACTTTTAGAGAAGAGGGATCAGGATGTCAATTATGGTAAAATGGAAGGGGCTATTTGCTAGAAACTCTCACTCACCTTCGATGATATTTCGGAAAGCTAGCAAACAATGCAGGGCTGTTAGGTTTGTTTCATGGACTTGCAGGTGGTAGTTTTAGTTGTCTTTTCTATAATTATAATTTTATAATTCTTATTTAGCCCAAAAATCCTCTTTTTTGTGTTTTTTATTTTATTTTTTGAGCTGTTCTGTTGTGTTGCGTTCGTAGGTTTACTTTTGACTCTTGCGTGCTAAACTAAGCTAAGGCCCCGGCACGACACGAGCGACGTTGTACTTGTTAACGTCAATTGCCACGGACCGTGTACGAGTGTGAACTCTACCACGTGCACCATACCGCATTCCATTGCGTTATTTCTTTTCTTCTTTTTTTTTTTAGATAAACGATAGAATTGCGTTATTTCTATTTGTTGAAGAATAGTATACTCTATTTTTCTTTTTCTTTTTCTTTTTTAATTCAATAGCTCAGTGTGAAAGTTTGAATATTAAATATATCCGATTAGAAATATTAGGAGGCTCAGCTAATTAGTTGAGTTACAAAGTTTTTTAGGATTCTGTTTTCAAAGATTGTAGCTTGTCATTTTTGTAAATAAATATAAAAGGTAGGAATAATTGTGGCTTTGTATTTACCGTCTGTCTACATATATATATATATATATTTTTTTTTTTGAGTAATCTTTCTACATATGTTTGGTTGAAAAGCTACAAACGTAAGAGAATAAAGTATATTAAGGACATTTACCAATATATATATATATATATATATATATATTAGGAAGATGTAAAAGTAAGAGGATAATAAATATTTGTATTTTTCAACATGTGTAGTAGAGAGATAAAAAAAAAAAAAGGAGGAATAGAAAATAAAATACTTTTATACCTTATTATTAAAGATAGAAAGATGAAAAAGTGGTGATTATATACTTTTATTCTCAATTTTTTTTTCTATTTTCTTTCCAAATTTGGAAGAAGAAAAAAAAAATGTGAACACGATACTCGCTCATGACATTGCTGACATGGATCATGTCTATGTACAACAACTATCCGTGCTCGATATAATTTTTGTATATTATAACAAAATTTTATAATATTTTTTATAAATTGTATTGTACATTAACTTTAACTCAACCATAAATTATATTGTTATAATTTTGTAGTTTTGTATTTGAGAACTGCTACGTTCATAACATTTTTTACAATATTTTCACAATAAATCTTAGTTGACAGGTTGTTACAGGTTTTAAATTTAAATCTAACACTAAAATTACTTTCTTACCCACTAATAATAGCAAATAATAACTTGTTAACTAAGATTTGTTGTAAAAATATTGTGAGAAATGTTATGGACGTAGCATTTCTCTTTGTATTTTAGTCTCCTAGATTGCTTTGTGTAGGTATAACTTTTGCTGTTGCTCCGAATTGATGACATCCCTTTTCTTCCTATTTTGTGTCTCCTACCAGGTCGGCAATTATTAAAGATGGCTTCACCTTTACCTTTCTCTTTTGTCTTGATGTATAATATCTTTTCTAAAGTTTTTTGTAACTAAATTGGCATTTCGTCGTACACAAAATGTTTGAAGATTTAAAGAAAAAGAGTTTGAATTGGGAGTTAACAGTATATTGTAATTATTTTTTTAAAAAAATATAATATTTTAATTTTTATATATTAAAAAATTTTTATTTATTATTAGTACTTAATAAGGGTAAATAAATTTAATAACATTAGCTGATTTTCTTAGAAAGTGAAAATACTATTTTGATCGGGGTTTACATTTTGGGGTAAATTGAAGGAAACCAAAAACTGCAGGATGAAAACGTTAAAATTTGCCTTTAAAGTTAAAAAAGAGAATTAGCTAATAGACTCCCTATAATTTATAGGTACTTGAAGATAAAAAGGGAAATAACTCCGGCACATCAATTTTCCCGGTTCTTTTTAAAAACCCCAAATTTTCTTCCCCCATAAACCCTAACCAAATCCATATGCCATTATCAACCACCCTACAACCAAATAAGTTAACACCTTTATTTCTCTCAACACTCACTCACTATACAAACGCGTAGTAGAGTGGGAGAGAGTGTCCTGAGTCTCAAAATTCAAAAAAATGGCAGGGATTGTGAAACCGCCAGGCGAGTTCTCAATCACGCCACACAAAGTTTCGGTTTGCATTCTCCTTCAGATCTACGCTCCGTCGGTCCAAATCTCGTTGCCTTTCCCCTTCGCCTCCGTCGCTCAGCACAACCGCCTCGGCTTGTTCCTCTTAGCTCTCACCAAGGTAAAACCACCTTCACTTCAATCTCTCTAGAATTTCGCAAACGAATCCTCTTATTTGTAGTAATTGCATTCGAATTTCGCATTTTTTTGTTTTCTCAGTCGTGTGATGATATTTTGGAGCCGAAACTCGACGAGCTAATTGGTCAATTGAGGGAAGTTTTTGGCGTATTGAACCCTCGTTTCATTGATCATTTAACAACTAGGCTTTCGGCTCTTTTGTCACCTGATGACTTGTTTAACTTCTTTAGCGAAATGCGAGGTGAGTTGGTCCCAATTTAAAAGCAATGTGAGTCATTTTTCGTGTCTTCGATTTTGTCTACCTAATCACATTGCGTACTTTTGTAATTGTCTGATATGGATAGTTCGTTAATTTTATGTATAATGTTGTTTAGGGATTCTTGGTGGCCCTGAATCTGGTGCTTTGGAAGATGAGCAGGTTATTTTGGACCCTGCTAGCAACCTAGGGATGTTTCTCCGTCGTTGTATACTTGCTTTCAATCTGTTAGCATTTGAGGTATTGTGTTTTTCAATATTGTTTTGAAAAATCTCCATTTGTTTTAATCATTATTTTCTCCAGTTTCATTATTGGTTGGCCGTGAATGAAAGGTGGATATATATGTATTAAAGTTTCTATCTTTAATTATCTACTGTGGTTCTTCTATATTGTTAGATAATCTGCTGTGTCCTCACCGACTATAATTCAAGCTCAATGTCGTATTTACTGTTTACATTTAGATATTCAGAGAAGGCACCTTCCAAATTCCACTACCTCTCTAACCAAAGATGGCACTTATGTGAAAGTGAATCTTGGCTATTAAAACTTAAATCACCATAAATTTTAAATATAAGTACTATCTTGAAGACCACTTATATTGGTTCTGTTGTTAGATATATCTATTGCATGTATCACTTCCTCCCATCTAGTCACATGTAGTTTTATCTAGTTTGCTCATGGCAGCCAAAGACAAAGCCTTTTGTTAGGTGCTTGTCTTTAGAGCCAAGGCAAGCACCTTAAACCATGTAAAAGGGGCTAAGGTGAGAGCCTTTTTTTAATTTTTAACTTTTTTATTGGAAGCTTGTTATAAAACCTATTGTTGGATTAACCTATCAAAAAAAAAAAAAAAAAAAAAAAAAACCTATTGTTGGATTAATTAATTTACAAAAGCTTGTTTTAAAACTTATTGTTAGATTATTAATTTATAGAAGTTTGTTGTAAAACCTATTGTTAAAATGATAAATAGAGCTTAAACCATGTTAAGCATATTTTGAAATCAATTAATATATTTCTTTGTGCAACAAATGATTATAATATTTCAATACATTAGATACAGATGATTTTAAGTCCTATATGTATAATAACTATATTTAGAATTTGGTGCTTTTATTTAATCACGCTAGTGCCTTTTTGTTGCCTCACGCCTTGTGTGATACAAGGCCTTGGAGCCTTAAGGTTGCCTTTTGCCTTTGACTACCTTTAGTTTGCCAATATATTTTGTTCCCTTTATCAATTTGTGTGTCTATTGTAGGTAGTCTTTCAGAGTGATGCAAGGTCATATAGCAACAGAGAAATTTAAAGGGAAGGATTATAAATTATTTACATGAATTATAGCAAGATATTCACCAAATTGTTTTGTTGGCTGACCAATATTTAGGTTATTTGAAAAGATATTATCCTTTCTTAGGGTTCTTTTAATCCAAACCCAACTTAATTTTGAGAAATTGAGGCCAAGTTTATCCATAGATAGGGTTGAATTCTGTTTCTTCCTTCTGAGTTGTGGTCAAATTGTGAGGACTTGTTCTGTCAAGTGCCTGTCAATTTCTAGCTCGTCTCATTAACTCTTCACAATAGTATTTGTATAGAGGCTTCTCCATTTCAGTTAGGGGAAATACCTTCTTGTCCATTTATCTGGTAAACTTTGATCTCTCGTATTTCATTAACTTTTTCCAGAACATGCTGAGATTTGGAGGCTTGAGGTGCTTTTGAAAATCAAAGCTTTTTCCTGGTCAAATGCCTAGAAAAGTAAATCCTGGCGATCTGCCACAGGAGACCCTAAAAAGGCTTTTTTTTTTCGAAGCATAGGCATCATATACAAGAGTAGAAGTGTACACTACCTTAAATGGCTAAGTCTCTTACTGTTGAATCAGAATCTTGTGATAAAATCCCATTGCATGTAATTTAAGAAATGGGGTCGGATACCTCTTGTTTGATAGCCATAGGTCCATCTCGCCTCCAATGGATTAAAAAAATCCCCCTCCCAAGTCCCAGCTTTCTACACCAATGTATATCTTGCAAAGCTTTAGTCAGGTTCTGCCCTCATTTACGTTTTCAGGTTCTTTTCTTTTTCAAACATGGACGCAAAAACATGTATACTACACCCACCCAAAATAAATGGAGTTGAACTTGTTATATGCAAATTACTTTTTCTTGTCAGTTACAAGTGGTAAGCATTCTGCCCTTTCAGTTGAATTGACAGGTTTCTTAGATTGCAGTTGGTCAACTTTTTGACTTTTAACAGTCATGTTAGACACATTTCTGAAACATGTGCATGCTAACAAATCTCAGTATCAGCATGGAACAACTTTAAATTTCACTTTTTGCTCTAGAAATCTGCCATTCCCAATTCATAAGTGTATCACTTCTTAAGATTGCTTAGATGGTGGCAATAAATGCATAGAGATGACAGTCAGTTCCTCTTCCTCCATGCTTTATTCAAATTAAAGGTGGTCAGTTGTTTGCCTTCTATCACAAGGTTACTTATCTGTTACCATACATCTCTTGAAAAGATGCCTAACTGCCATCTGCATCAAATGCTTCAAGCTAAGTGGGCGTTTTTTCTGGATAATAATTTTATGGCCCTAAAGACTTCTTCTATCCAAAGTTAAAAAATTATGCCAAAAAAGCAATAATGTATTCTGTTAGAATAGCTGAATTCTTGATCAGCTGATAGTACTGCTATTGATGTTAAAGTGTGGTTGAGGTTTGCAAAAAAAAAAAAAAAAAAAAAAAATGGTTGCAAAAGAGGCAGACAGGAAGGCAAGAAAATAAGAAAGGAATGATGTGCATTGTAAAAAAAAAGTTGCTTCTAAAAAATTCTTAAAAGAAAATATGATTCATTGTTTAACAAAATACAATAAATTTGTATATGGTAATAACTCTCTGTGTATTTCTTATTAATTTAAGTTGTATTAATTCCGTCTTTTAGATACATCAGTCTTAATGCTAAATTGTATATTTATTTATTTAATTTTGACAGTTGTGATATATTCTTCAATAATCTTTCCTTCATCTCTCCCTTTTCTCTTTATTTTTGATCTTTTGTTTTTTTAAGAGCAAGGTGGAGAGTGAGGTTGTGGGTTTAAGGCCTACTGAGTGCATGTGTAATTACTATAAAAAAATATTGTTGTAACGTTTTTCATATCTGCTTCTCACTGGTTCACTTTTTGTATTAATTTAACATTGGATGCAAACTGGAAAAGCAATGGAAAGGATTAAGAGCAAGAGCTATTAATAGTTGACATTAACTTTTGCACATATCATACTATCCTTGGTATTATTCTTTTCCAGCTCTCTAAGTTATTCAAATATCAAAAAAATCTATGTGCTTACTTTTTCTCCTTTTGTTTTCACTTTATTTTTTCTACTTTGTAGTTGTGTTGTAATTTAAGCCTTTATGGGACAAATAGAATGTTGGATATGTGCTTTACTTCTCTCTTTCCACTTTTAGGATAACATCCTAGGTTTTTATTTTGAAGTGCAGGGTGTGTGCCATCTTTTGACAAATATAGGGGTATATTGTAAAGAAGCCCTCTCAAGTTGTGCTTCTTATGAGACAACGTGTTTTGAAGATTCCAGCAGCAATTTGGAGGCCTTTCCAGAATATGAAAACATGGACTTGGAAAATTTTGTCTTCAAGAAAGTTACTGAAGAAATTGAAGCAAGAAAAAGGGCTAGTGAGAGAGTATCTTTTCATCTTCATGCGCCAAAAGCACTTTTTGATTTGGTTGCAGGTATAAACACTTAACTTTTTACTTGTAAAGCATGTACAGATGTTATAAAAGCATAGGCCATAGAGCCCCTTGCCCGTTTTGTTTGATGACAAACTAGTAAGAAAGTGAGCTTGTGAAGATAATAGAGAACCAAGTAGTTAATTTTCCTAAGATTGCTTTTAGAAGGTATGCTATGATTGAATTATTGCATAGTTAATCCAGTAAGACCCTAAAACCCTAAACCCTAAGTTTAAAACCCCAAAACCCTAAATTCTAACCCTGTGCATAAGAATCATTGATTTTCACTATTTTGGTGCCTTGATCTTTGCCTTTTGGTGGTATTTTGATTAAACCATGTTTTTTGTTTTGATCATTGCTATCATAGTTTTATATATTTTGTAAAGCACAACAGAGTTGTGTAAAATATTATGTTTAAATTTTTTATGTTATTTGTTGATTATCTTGTTGCCAATTGATAATTTTGTTCAAAATAGCATTGTAGAAAATGTAAAGAAATTGGAATAGCCTATGTAGGATTTGAAATTTTGAACATATAACTTTTGTGCAATTGCATGATGCTTTAACCACATTTGGAATTTAGTTCCATTGTGTTTGATGTGATGTATTTGGAGGGAACGCAATCGGCGGACGTTTGAGGATTTGGATAGATCCGATGACCAACTGCTTGCTCTCTTTTTTGGTTCCCTTTTTGATTGGGCTAGGGCTTGGGGACTCACATCTAGTGATTCTCTTCTTTTATTCCTTAGCTATCTTCTTCTTTGTAATTAGTGTTTTTTCATGTTTTTGCTTTTCCATCTTTTTTGTACTTTTGATATGCTGGTGCTACTTTGCATTTAGCAGTTTTTTGAATATACATCTTTCTTACCTATCAAAAAAAGGATGATGCTTTAACCATTTGAGCTAATGGGACTTTTTTGGTTATTTGTGGTGCCTAACTCTGTGCTTTACTTCAGTTAGGCATGCACTTACGCTTTGTGCCGAGGCTCTAAAGGGCCTTTGTTTTTTAGTGTGCCTAATGCTTTCAACAACATTGTTTATATTGTTTGAAGTTGATCGAGTTAGTGTTGATTACATGAAAGAACTTGCTCTGACATACTTGCTAGATTACATTTTTTTTTTTTTGATAGGCAACGAAAAATTTTATTAAAAAAGAAGCCAACCTGAGTACATTGGGGATGTACTGTGGGGGCAAAAATCAAGAACCAAGGTTATAATGATCAAGTAAAACAGTAATGGAAAAACAAGAAAAATGCGATAGAACCACACCCCAAACAAGGAGAGTATGGCAGAAGAAAGACTTAATCTCTAGCAGGGATCATTCACATCTCTCAAGACATCTAGCATTCCTCTCACTCCAAATACACCACATCAAACAATGCAGCATGAGTCTCCAAAAACCTATATTGTGATGATGCCCAAACTTACCTTGCCAAGACTCAAACAACTCAATTACCTTATGTGGCATAACCCAATGAATTCCAAACAAACAAAACACCAAAGACCACAACTTAAATGCTATGGGGCAATGAAGAAGAAGAAGATGATCCATCGACTCCCCACACCTCTTACACATATAGCACCAATCAAGAACAATAATACGACTTTTGCGAAGGTTATCAGTTGTAAGAATCTTCCCTAAGGAAGTAGACCATGAGAAAAAAGTTACCCTTGGAGGAACCTTCGCTTGCCACACCATTTTCCAAGGGAAAGAAGAGTAGGAGGGTAGAAAGAAAGATAAAATCTTCTAACCTCAATGCCTCTACTCCTAGTTGGTTTCCAAAAACCCTTATTAGGGCCAACCCCCCTCACAATCGAAGAGTAGACAATGCCCATAAACTGATTAAAAGATTTTTGCCCCTAATCCTGAGGTAGACGACGAAATCGAACATCCCAATGAATCTTTCCACCAGACCACCCTATAACCTCCACCACTGAAGCATCCCTTGCCCTACTAAGACAATAAAGTTCTAGAAAAGCCTCTTTAAGGGTACAATCCCCACACTAAACATGCTTCCAAAACTTCACTCTAATACCATCACCCACCTCATACTGCAGGAGTTTAGAAAAGTTCAACCAATCACTTCTAATAAACCTCCAGTCTAGAGCCTCTAGAGGCTAGCACCATACGCACTTGTCACCTTTTTTGTGCACCAAGCACCCCAAACATTCCCATATTTCGTCTCTATAACCTTCCTCCATAAAGCACCTGTTTCTATGCCATACTTCCACAACCACTTGCCTAGCAAGGTAGAGTTAAAACTTCTCAACCATCTTATACCTTGCCCCCCAACCTGCATAGGCCTACAAATCTTAGCTCATTTCACTGGTGTAATTTATGTTTTGTTTGTTTCGATATAAAATATTTTCAAATGTAAAATATTTTACACCAAAAATATTTTACGGAAGATATTTTCCTTTTACAATGTTTGGGTTTGCACTTGAAAATTCATTTGCAAGTGTAAAATGAAAAAAAGAAAATCTTCAATTAGAAACAACCAAACTCAAAATTCTCATCATCCTAAGTTGAAATTATCAAATTTTAATAAGAAACACAGCCATGAATCAAACCATCCAAACTCATATTAGCTATAAAAAAAATCAGATATGCAAAAAGTCAAAAAACATAGATTCGCATACCAGAAAAAAGAAAAAAGAAAAAAGAAAAAAAAAACCCAAATTTGCATGACACAGGTGGAGATCTACAAAATTTTTGTATGACAGGGTCCACTGCCCAGCGATAGAGATTTGTACAAAACATACCCAGATCTAAAGGGCTTAGGGGGGGGAAAAAAAAAAAACCAGATCAGCAAACACAATTTGCAATTTCAGTGCTTGACTTGCAGCGGAGAGATGCCATCTCTGGCGTTGAAGATTGTGTTGCTGATGGGTGCTCTCCCTGTCAGGCTTGGGAGAGAGTTAGGAGTGGTTGGTCTGTCAATGTGATCTCTACGCGTGAGAAATTGTAAAATATAAAATGTTTTACCAAAATTTCAAGTGTAAAATATTTTACTTCTTTTTGCCTTAATTTTATAGTTTGACCGAAAAATATTTTACAGTTGACCAAATTTTACAACAAAACAAACATGGTAATATATGTAAATATTTTCCTGAAAATATTTTATTTCGAAACAAACGGAGCGTTAGAATCACCACTAATACCACTCCAAAGAAAGTCTCTCTATAATTTCTTCATGCGATTAGCCACCTTCTCAGCAATAGGAAGAATGGAGAGAAAATAAGTAGGTAAGGAGGATAAAGTACTTTTAATAAGAGTTACCTTACCCCTTTTAGACAAATAAAGCCTCTTCCAACTTGCTAGTCTCTGCTCCATCTTCTCTAAAATAGGATTCCATGTTGAGAGTTCCTTGAACTTAGCACCTAAAGGAAGGCCCAAATATTTTGAAGGAAGGGAATAATGCCTACAACCCAACAACCCCACTAGATCAACCAGATTGTGCACGTCTCCAACTGGAACCAGTTCTGCTTTCCCCAAATTAATTCTTAAACCTGAAACCTCCTCAAATCTAGTCAGAATCTCCCTTAAAGTAACTAATTGATTAGGGTCAGCATCACAAAAAATAAGAGTGTCATCCGCAAATAACAAATGAGACACCATCATCGAAGTACTAGTCGTATTGCGTACACAATATCCCGAAAACTGACCAGCAGTTGCAGCCACCTCCAACATACCATTCAATGCCTCCATAACAACATCAAATAGCAACGGAGATATAGGATCCCTTTGCCGAATCCCCCTAGAGCTTCCAAAGAAATTCGAAGGACTACCATTAATCAGAATGGAAAACTTAATAATAGAAATGCAGCACATAATCTATTTCCTCCACTTCTCTGAAAACCCACAGCGCTAGAGCATATAAATTAGAAAACCTCAATTCACATGATCATTTGCCTTCTCCACATCCAACTTACATAGCAACTCTGGAATCCCTGTCTTTAGTCTACTAACAATACATTCAGCAGTAATGTTTAGAGAAAGAGAGAGAAGATATCAATTTGGTGTTTTCTACTCTCTTGCTGAAATCATCCCAAAGTTGTTCAGCCATGAAACAGGATGCCTATTGTTAAAATATCCCAACAAAAAGAAAAAGCCTTGAAAGTAGTCCTTAAAAACAAACAAAGATGTAAAGATGACAGTGTCCCCGATGCAGGACAAACCAAAACTTTGCAAAAAAATAAAAAAAAATAAAAAACAAGAAAATAAAGGATAGAACCTGGAGTCAACATCTAGGCTTGCTTGGAGTCAGCATTGAGCAGCAGAAAACCACTAGGAGTCGGCATCAAACCAAAAAAACTAAAAGGATCTTTCATTCATCAAAATAATCTCCCCTTTGACCGGAGTACAATATTTGCTTATATAGAGATACTAAACCCTAAGTTTGTGGTGTAGGAAACCCTAATTGTCTTATCATAAAATAACCCTAACTTTTTAAAAAAAAAGTACAAATAGACCTAATCAAATACTAGGGCCTAAAATAAAATATAATTGACTAGCAAAATGAAATAATACTAAATTAAAGTAAATATCTCTTTTTGTCTCCCTCATCACTTTCTCATGTCAAGATTGTCTGCCAATGGTTGCACCTCCCTCCACCTCAGTTTTGTGGATTACGTACATCATGCCTGTTCTTTAAATTTTGATGTCATGTGTCTAGAAGCAAGGAAATAGTAATAGTGCATTTAGCAATCTAAACGTGCAGATATTGAAGCTCCTGCTGACCCAAAATCCAAGCATGGTGACAAAGTTGGAGAGGCTTCTTCATATGTGCATCCTCCGAATTATGCATTAAGAGAATTTGAGTCCAATAGTGGAATATTCCTACGAACAAACTGGCAGATACAAGGGTACTTACAAGAGCAGACTGATGCACTTGAAAAGTAAGTGATATTCCTAAATTAAAGTTTTGTTTGTGAACTTATGAAGTTGCACCTTAGGTTGTACTGAATCTCAGTTCTCAATCCTTATTCTTTGGCAGGAATGGAAGCTCTTTCTCTTTGAATGCTTTCGAACTTATTTTAAGGCAGCTCCATAAATTGGCACCAGAGCTTCATCGTGTAAATTAGTTTTCATTCTTTATTAATGCTTTTCTTTTCGGTAATTTTCTCCTACTCTCTTTTGTTTCTTGCACTTTTAATATGGTGGTGCTGCTTTCTTTTTTTTTTTGTTTGGCTGGATTATGATGTAGGTTCACTTCTTGCGTTACTTGAATAGCCTTTGTCATGATGATTATTTTGCTGCTTTGGAGAACCTTCTTCGTTATTTTGATTACAGGTAAATCTGGATTTAGCTTGGTATTTAATTTGTGAATGTTATGCTAGGTAAACTGCCTCCATCGTGGCTAAAATTTTCATGTTTTAACCTAAATATCTATAATTTCAAACTGAAAATGGAGAGCTGAGGTCTGGCCGCCTGGTGTACCTATATTGAAAAGAGGCTTCTGCAACATAAGTTGTTGTCAGATTGATTTTTAGTGTTTCCATAACTATTTTTATGTAAGTATTCAGTGGCATGACCACTTATTAAAATAAAAAAAAATCAATCTGACAACTTATTTTGCATACAAATAGTTATGGAAACACTTAACTAAAAATAAATTATCTAAAATGTAGTCTATATTTGAAATTCTATATTGCAGCAAAGAATACATCTCTAAGAATTTTTTTATTTTATCAATTTAACTTTTTTTCCTTTGTCTTGTTATGAATTCAGGTTTAAGAAAAATGAACTAATCTGAAAAAATGTTGGCACAAAAGTGCAGGGACAGAAGGAATTGATTTTGTCCCTACTGCATCTGGTAGCAGTAGTTTTGGAAGATATGAAATTGCTTTATTGTTTCTAGGGATGATGCATTTTCAGTTTGGGCATCCAAAACAAGCTTTGGAGGTGAGCATGTGGAATGCATTTCCCTTCCAAAAGAACCCTCTTGCCCATTTTCTGTACCATTTATGAAAGTAGACTTGTAGCATTTTCTACTTTATACCCCTGCAATTGTTTGACAATTGTTTTTCTCGGTTCTGTTTAGGTTTTGACTGAAGCAGTTCGTGTTTCTCAACAGGTAATCTCCTTATTTATGTAATTAACTTTATTTTCTAGATTGTAGCCAATGAACTTCTTTCCTTGTAAGAACTGGACGGAGGTTGAGATTGTGGGTTCAAGACATGTCGGGTTCATGTACTATTGACCAATAAAAAAAAATTACCAGATTGTAATTTATTGGACTCTTGCATGAGTATATACTATCTGCTTTTAGCTTTTAGAGATTTTGGTTGATAGTTTGGATCAGTTGATTGTTAAATTAGCATTTGAGAATGGTTTAATATTATAACAAAACTCAAACAATGATAAAGCATTTAAAATCCTAATATTTTTAGTGAAAAAATGGAGATTTAACATAACTTTAAGTTTTATAGATTCCTACTCATTTCTTAAAAAAATTGGGAATCAGTTGAATTTTTTTAATTTTAAATTAAGCGGTTCAGCTAAAGTAGAATTATAGCTTCTGGTTTTATGTGAATATTGCGGTATGTATATAGTAATAATGGAATTGGCTTTCCTCTTGGTAATGTGGTAGATGCAAGATCAATTCAGTGACTGTGATTTTCTAGTGTTTAAATTAATGTTAAATATGTAATGTTTGTTTAAAAGATGTGGAAAATAGCTTTTACCTGAGCATATGAAACTAAAGAGCGGGTTCATCACCATGGATTACACCAAGTGTAACTTGAAGCTCAATTTGTGCATTCTATTTACAATATGATGGGGGATTATTATTGCAAAGCACTATGTGATTGTATTCTTTCTTATTTCAGTTATTTGTTGCACAATGAGGACTGACTTATTTCAATTTGTGCAGCTAAGTAACGATACTTGTCTTGCATACACTTTAGCAGCTATCTGCAACTTGCTGTCTGAAATTGGGGTCTCAAGTACCGCTGGGATACTGGGGTCATCATTCTCACCTTTGACCAGTATAGGCATTTCGCTTTCTGTCCAGCAACAATTGTTTGTCCTCCTGAGAGGGTCTCTAAAGAGAGCAGAAAGTCTAAAATTGAAACGATTGGTGGCTTCCAATCATCTTGCAATGGCTAAATTTGATTTAACGGTAAGAATTGGAGTTACTATACTTTGTGGATTATCTCATTGTAAGCATTCTTTGTATGTCTTCCCCTGAAATTGGTAGTGGTAGTGTATTTCTATTATGAATTATGTCCTAGCGAAAATAAAAAACTATGCATGAGTTACAGCTGCCACTTTGTGTTAGTGCTTTAAATTACCTGTTTATCCATCATTTCCTTCATCAATGGAAATCGCCTAAAAAGGTCATACTCAATGTACAAGGTCCCACTTCTATGGGCTCTAGGTTGGGTGGTTGGTGGTAAGCAGCCTGCCTTACTGCAATTTTGGAGAGACTAATTCTCATACTTGAACCTGCAACACATTGGTTGGGCAGAAGGCTCTTGCCATCACACTAAGGCGTCAATAGCAACTACTTGGAGAACCTACAAAAGGCTTTCATATATAAGAAATATGGGACATGATATTTCCCCTATGATTTAGATTGTTCACAACTCTTTCTCCCAGCTCTGACCTTTGCTTGCCTAGAGAATTGTCTCTTTATAATTAAATAAATTATGGAGGAAGTGGAGTGATATTGTCCTTCTCAGGTTCAAATAAAATTACTGTGAAAGAGTCAAATGATTGAAGAATTTTGCTCTATGTGATGTCCATAAAGAGGGGTAATTGATTATTTTTATAAATAGATTCTTGCAATATTGAGATATTACTAGTATGTATTTTTTTGTCCTCTATAAAAATAAAATACTATGCATGGGTTACGGTTGCAACTTTATCTACTTTGTGGTGATGCTTTAAACTTAAAGTACATGTTTTTCCATCATCTCCTTTGACTAATAGGAATCACCCAAAATGGTTCTACTCAATGCACAAGACTCGTTTTCACAAGGTCTGGTAGATATGGTTGATAGGTAGCATTGCCCCAAGTTGGAGAGTTTGATTCTCGAACTCAAACCTGCAACAAATTTCTGGGTAGAGGGAACTTGCCATCACACTAAGGTCTATCCTTTGATTGATAGCAATCACCTAAGTGCCCAAAAGAAAAAAAGAAAAAGAAAAAAGATTACATGTAAGGCATTTTAGCAGACCATCCTATCCTCCTTTTCGCATTGAATCTTTACTATAAACTATTCATACAAGAAAATTCCTTGGATTTTAACTCCCTTGAAATGCCAAAAGAAAAAGATGGATTCCACAGTATGGCACCAGTAGAAACATCCAGTAATCTGCCTGATGCAGGAGGCAGTGAGAAAGATTTATTATAATTATGTATCAAGGGCAATTCAGTAATTTCCTAATATTCTAGAATGGGCTGTGCTTATTAGTCCATTGGGTCTATTTTAGTTTTATTTAAGTTTAGTTATTTAGTTTGGGTTTAGTTTTATTTAAGATTATTAGGGTTTATAGAAATTCTAGTTCTACTAGGATTAGGTATTAGTTGTCTATTCAAAGAGTTGTAGAATTTTCTTTTGAGGTGGTTAATGATGAATGTTTTCAGAATTTAATAGCTATGAAGCTTTTTTTTAATGGTTTGTGTGATGCAGACTAGGAACCCTAAGAGTGATTTTTAGGAATTTATCTTTTCTATAACAGCACTGTGCACGGTTACTATTTACAGTACTGTTCATCGCAACCCAACTTGATTCTTCTCCTTTGTTTCATCCCTAAACCCTACTAAGCTTTATTCCCTTGGAAACCCCTATTATTTTCTAGCCTATTCCCCACCAAAAACCAACCCTAATTCTTCAAAACCCAAGCTATCCAGATCTGCCCCAAGAGCTATAAATCCGGTTTTGTTTGGTCCCCCTTGTCCTACATCAGTTTGGTATCAGAGCGAGGATTTGCAACATGTCTACACGATCGAGGAGATCGTTTAGGGGGAAATTGAGTGATTGTGAACAAGATGAATATCATAAGGAGGATGCATTTGATTATGGAGCTTTTGCTACGGATGACTTGGAGGAGAATGAGGAGGATACAAGGAACCAACATCTCAAAAATTGAAGTTCTCCAATCCTCTTCCTTTACTGTAGGGGCTGCTAAAATACGTCTCATTACCAAAACAAAAGAGTATCCTCCTCATTATAAATCCGGTTTTGTATGTGCACATGCCCATCATGCACATATACATAAATACATACTCTATTATCTAAATGCAAGATATTAGGGATTCATGAAGAGAATTTATGTATCATACACTGGGAACAGCTTCATGCAAGAATGTAAATAAATTGTTAGGGTTATTTTATTTTATTTTATTTTTTTATATAGTTTTTTTATAAAAATTCTTGTGCGTAAATGAATGGGTTCCATGGTTTTGCACTGGATTAACTGTTTCGTGTACTTACACATGTTTGTATACTTAAAAACGTTAAAATCAATAGCTTTTATGGTTTTGATTTATTTTCAATTTAAGCATGGGGAATGTTTTTGGGAAGTGCTACTGAATCATTGCTAGATTAATAATTCCATTGAACTTTGATAAATTTTAGGATTAGGAATGTTGTGATCTCCATTCAAAATCTGTGCCACAAATTACTATGACACATTACTTCATGTCATGTATATATAATCTTTCTGAAGCTATATTTGAAAGAAAACCCATATTCTTGGATCCTTGTGACGTGATGAGTTACATGTTAGAGAGATCTAGGGAGTAGAATGGAATCTTATTTCTAATGGTTTTATATTATTGCATCTAGTAAATTGAAAATGTTCTACCATCATGTGCAGCATGTGCAAAGGCCTCTAGTATCATTTGGTCCTAAAGCTTCCATGAAGCTCAGAACATGCCCCACTAATGTTTGCAAGGTAACCTGAGGCATTTGATGATTATCATTTGTCTTTTGTCCATTTCAGATTAAATTCCAAATAATTTGATTTCTTAGTGCTGTTTCTTTCTTTTTCTTATTATGTGTGATGTTTACAGGAATTGAGGCTAAGTTCTCATCTGATTAGCGAATTTGGCTTTGAAAGTTCAACAATGACAACTGATGGTGCTTTTAGTACTGCCTGGCTTAAGAATTTACAAAAGCCATTGGGTTCAGCAATTTTGTCCCAAGAGAATGGATCTGGAAGCAGTGAAAATGCTTTCCAGTTTTGTGTGCAACCCAGTTCAATTCCTGGATCTGTATTGCAATTAATAGGTTCTTCATACTTGCTTAGAGCCACTGCCTGGGAGTTATATGGCAGGTGATCTTTACTCTAGACCCTGTTAGTTCTTGTTCATTTTTGTGCTTATTTAAATTGAAAAGCTTTTGATAATTATTGTTAGGGAATTGTCCTAGTGAAATAGGAAAACAAGGAATCCTACCTTGATTTTTAGTTGATTTCTTAGCTGCAATTATCAGATTGATACACTTCCATGCATGCATGCCCTCCTGTGCTTGTGCATGTACAGCCACACTTCCACATATTACAGGAACATAGGAGGCATCTCTATTTTCTTGGGGAAATCATTAGACTTACCATTTCTTAGATAATAAAGACTGGACATTGTGGGTAGAATGCGGCATTTGATAGAAACTAGGGAAAACTTCATTTTAAATCCTATAGTTTAAAGGGTGTAACAAATTAAACCCTATAGTTTTGAAATGTAACAAATTAAACCTCATAGTTTTAAAAATTAACAAATTAAATCTTGAGGTTTCAAAAAATAACAAATTAAACCCTATCCTATGTTAAACCCCAAACACAATCTACTTCAATGGGGTGAGGTTAATTTGTTACCTTTTGAAACCTTAGGGGTTAATTTGTTACTTTTTGAAACCTTAGGGTTTAATTTGTTAATTTTTGAAATTTCAAGGTTTAATTTGTTCTTTTCAAACTACAGGGTTTAATTTGTTACACCCCTAAACTATAGCATTAAAAACATAATTTTCTCTAAAAACAATGTAAACATACTTGTGGCTTATAATGATAACTATTTGAAACCTTGAAACCCGCATCTATTTCTAAGTTTTGATTAATCCCAACAAGTCCTCTAAGGGTGTCTTCTTTATGCAAGAGTTTGGAATGAGAATTATAAAATCTTGGGAATTCGTGAAAATTTGGTTGTTCCTTTGACATAATTTTTTAGAATTACAATTCCCATGACATGCAAGATTTCAAGTCCCACCTTTTGTGTAGGAAATTTCAGTTCTTACAATATTTTGTACTTATGAGAATTGCTAATATGATACTTAAATTCAACTTTTCTCTCTTTCCCTATAAAACTATGTAAAGTTTAGAAAAAATATATATTTTTCACCCACATAGAATGTTCCTCAATGTTCAAGGGTATTTTGGTTATTTACAAGACTATCCATAATGGTCCAACATGATTTTTTAGTTACTAAATGAGTGTGTGTAAGATTATTTTAAATGATTGAAATATACTTTTTTTTTTTTTAAATAGTTCAATAGTTGGGGGGTGAAGGGATTTGATCCCTGGATGTCTTTGTTAGAAACATTAGAAGGTGTTAATTGAGCTACAAGGCCTTGGTAGTTGAAATATAATTTTTTTATAAATTTATTGTTACTTAAAATATGGAATAATTTAATTCCTAGTGTTTTCGAACGATATAAATGTCAACTCTAAGGAATTCTAATTCCTGGATTTTAAACTCGAAAATATATAGCTTTCAATATTTGATATTCTCAGCGACTATACAAGTTGTAATAAATTCAAAGTGATGTTTTGTTTGTGTTCTTAATTTTGTGGTTATAGGTTTTGAAATTCTTGGATCCTTGATATTATTTCTGATATCCTTTTTTTTCCTGTTGTTATCAGTGCCCCTCTTGCTCGAATAAATGCACTGGTTTATGCAACTTGCTTTACTGATGCTTCAAGGTAATCTTTAACAGAAAGTATCACTTGATCATCCTGTTCCCGATTTTTTCCATTTCTTTCCTAAATTGTAGTACCTCTTTTTTTCCACACAAATGTTATTGGACATGAGGTTTTTCCTTTTTTGGGCTGAATGTTGTAAAACACGGGTTTACCTTACCTTTTCTTGTGTATCCTCAGCTCATCTGATGCAGCATTAGCATATGTGAAGCTTATTCAACATTTAGCAGTTTTTAGAGGATACAAAGGTCAGATTGAAAGCTTATCCAACATTTAACATGAGATTGCATTTTCTTGGGATAGTGTTCTTTGTTGATATACTATTTTTTTGTGAGAGATTGTTAACATTCAGAATTAGTTACCTTGTGAAATCCTTATTGTATAGTTGTTTGGAATCTTTGGATAAGTAAACAATTCTTTAAAAGAGTGCAACTGGGTGCAATCAATGTCCACGCGGGTATACAAGAGAAAATTTAGTAAAGTTCTTTTACCTCCTCTGAAGAGCATATTTTATGATTTTCTAAAGCTCTAATCTGAAGGGTCTGTGAAAAAGCCAAATTTTAGCTCATGTAAGAAGCTGAATCAGGTTTGATGAAATTTATAAAATGGTTCAATTGCCCTAGCTGTTTTCAATAAATGCCACACCTGCCTCTTTGTATGCAAAAACTTACTCGCACTTTGCTTCTTTCTATTGAGGAGAGGGAGAGATCCTTGTTGCATGTGATCGTGGACCGATCTGGTTTGTTGTGGGGAGGTTCTTGGAGGGAAGAAGAGGTTGCAAGAAATGGTGGTGTTGTGTGCCAGTGTAACAGTGACGGATGCTGACAAAGGCCAAATGAGATATATCCCAATCTTGAAGTCCTCCCTCGCCCATCGTAAGTTGTGTTTGAACATTACAGACCCTAATGTTGGGTTAGGTGACATGCCTGGGTTGCTTTTGACCTCCATTGTCACTTGAGTTTGGGTTGTTTTCTTCAAGTGCACAAATCATGTGGCAGGTGAGAGTACATATTAACTGAATTTTATCAGTTGGTTGGTGACTTTGGGTAAGCCTTTTTATTTATTGGTAAGTTGCACGTGCACCGGGTTGGATATTCACAAGGGGAAGAAGTGCTATTGGAGGTAAGAGCTCATTAGCACCTTGATGCAGGACAGAATTGAGGAATATGCATACGTGTGCTTGTGATGGGTTTAGGGTTAGGAGAATTTGTAGGTTTTGATTTATAATTGTTGAGGAGAAGGTTATGGGGTTCTGTTAGGAATTAAAAGATAGTTTGATGAGTTTCTTGATGGCTATTTGGTAGAAGAAAATTAGGGTTTTGATAGGTAACAGGAAGGACTTAATTTGGGGTTTGTAAGAGAGAAGAAAAAAGAGACAATTCATGGTGTTTAGGGGCTGTATAAACAGTACCCTTGAACAACTTATTAAAAAAAAAATGTACCCATCAACAGTACCACGAGAAAGAGAAAAACAAAAGAGACAAGAGAAAGGGAAGAAGAGAGGGAGAAGAGAACAGGAAAAGAACAATAAGGTTAATGTGCCCTATACTCTATCACTTATTTTATTTAATTCCATTTCCTTTCAGTATTTATGCTATATTTATTCACTCTTTTTTGTACTAATGGTAGGACTTCTATTTGACTATAAACTAAAAACCTAATAAAAGACTTAAATTGGACTTTGAGAAAATAAAACCTAAGACATGGATGGTACAATATTAAGTGATATAGCAGGTGTGAGGCTGGAGATGGCACTAAAGTTAGTTTTTGGCTTGATGTATGGCGGGGAAAGAATACTTAGTTTTTATTAACGAGAGATATTGAAGCCATGGTGGCAGATTATGTTGAGATCAGACATGACCAATGTTATTGGAATCCAGTGTTCATTCGTGCAGAGTAGGATTGGGAAGCGGATTTAGTGACACAGATGTTAGAAGATCTTTACATAAATAAGACCTGTCCTGGGAATGAAGTTAGTGTGGATCCCTTTGCTGACTAAAGGATTCTAAGTGAAGAATTATTATAAGGTTCTGAGGGGGAGTGGTGGAGATTTCCTGTGGAATAGCATCTGGAAAGTTCAGGTTCCCCCAAAGGCGTCTTTCTTTTTGTCTTTCTTTTTGTGGTGAGTGGCGTTAGGAAGGGTTTTGACAATTGACAATCTAAGGAAGACACTAGAGTGGTGTTTCATGTGCAAGAAACATGGGGAGGATGTAAGTAAATTATTCTTACATTGTGTGGTGGCTTGAGGGATGCGGTCTATGATTTTTAGTCTTTTTAAAGATTCTTGGGTAATGCCAAAGTCAGTGCATGATTCGCTAGCCTAGCATGTTGGAACAAGCGGTTTGGAAGAAGAGGTAGTGGAAAGGTTTGGCAAACTGCTCCTTTGTGTCTCATGTGGACTATTTGGAGAGAGTGAAATGCTAGGTGCTTTGAGGGGCCAAAAATCAAGTGAGGCAAACTGCTCCTTCGCAATCTCTGACCTATTCTGTTAGGGGTTTCCTTGAATTCCTTGATTCTTAGAGTCTTTGTTTGCTCTTTCTTTTTATTTTTTATTTTCTGTTGTGCCAGCAGTATACTTCTTGTGTGCTTGTGTAGCACCTTTCTCTTAAATTTTTTTTTATCAATAAGTGAATTGATTGGAATTACAGATTTGACCCTGACTACAAAGTTAATCATAACTAATAAATAAAGACTCAAATAAAAACCTGTTTTTAACTCTAAAAGACTCCTGCCTAGACCTTTAAATCCACATGACTGTTGCTTCAATTGGACTTCACGAGTGCACCACATAATATAACTATTGAATAGGCAAATTTGCAAAGTAATTGCCAATCAATCTTCCATGGCTGCATCACACCTCACAAAACCTTAATGGTGGATAACCTTCGAAAGCAGAATAATGGTATAGTAGATTGGTGTTACTTGTATAAGTGGCTAGAGGGTGGGAGTGGGACCACATTTTCCTGCAATTCATCGTTGCTACAGATCTTTTGTCACTTGTTTTCTTTTTGTCTTGGACTTGAGGTTATGCTTGGGATGGGTGTGTCAATGGTAACATGTTGGGAAGGGTCATTTATTGATTGTTGGGATAGTTTGCTATAAAATTTAGTTCCCTTGTGTCTTAGATGATATCTATTGGATAGAAAAAAAATTCTGGCTTTTTATGGCCTTTGTGATACTGTCATAGTTTATGAATTATGAGTTCGCTTCACAATTTCGATGGTGGTGTCTAATTTCTTTTCTTAACTCCTTTCTTTAATTTTTAAGAGTTGTTGAACTTTGAAATTATAGTTTCTTTTGTTTTTCTTTTTAAGCCCTTGTTTACTTCTGGCGGCCTTTCTTTTTATTAATAAATTCTGTTTATATATATATATATATATATATAAGTTGTTTTAATAAATTTATCCTTTTGTTTGTGCGTAGTGTGAAAAGGAGGTGGTGCCCTAGAGTTAGTTATTATCATTGTTTTTATTTTTTTCTTTTTGAAGCTGGTATTTTTACTTGTATTGGACCTTGTTCAAAATTTCTTGTGTTTTTGCTATGTTTAATTATTTATTTGTAAGGCTGTTTCTTGTGTGAGTTGCAACTCTCATACATGCACAGACATGTGAGCATATAAGTACTTTTCATCCTTGATGAGCTATATTTTTTGTTTCTCTATATTTCTAGAGGCCTTTGCTGCTCTGAAAATAGCAGAGGAGAAGTTTTTGTCCGTATCAAAATCACGAATCTTGATACTAAAATTGCAGCTGCTCCATGAGCGTGCTTTACATCGGTAAGTTTACCATGTCATTGTTTTCATGATTTTTCAATTTACACACTGCATGATAATTGTTCACATATGTCATGATATTTGATATAAGTTTAATATTACACTCATGTAGAGGACATCTGAAGCTGGCGCAACAAGTATGTGATGAACTTGGAGTTTTGGCATCATCTGTCACCGGTGTGGACATGGAGCTGAAGACAGAAGCAAGCCTTCGCCATGCTCGTACATTGCTTGCTGCAAACCAGTATAGTGAGGTTTAGTATTTCTATACACCTAACTTATTTTCATAGGCTTGCGTGGTCCATCTACCTTATTTATAGTAGAGCTTCTTTTTATTATGCAACCTATAATAAATTTTTCTGTAGCTTGTATTAGATTCTAAATATCAAGTCTAGTAGGGAGACCAATTGAAAAGCTGGATGTGCTGTATGTTGCAAAATACAAATTAGTAATGACCTTGGTTTAATTACTAAGTAATAGTATGTCCAGTATAAGTATGTAAGGTAGAGTTATGAGTAATAGAATGTCCAGTATAAGTATGTAAGGTAGAGCTATAAGTAATAGAATGTCCAAGTATGTAAGGTAGAGTTATGGTAGACATGAAAATACTATTCAAACATATAGAGATGTTGGTTAGAGTTTCTGGATCTCTAGCCTTGTCAAGATGATGCAAGTCAAACCAATGTATGGGCAAATTGATGCTTGGTTTGGTGAAAAACTAAATTGCACAGACTAGAATGAAAATTAATAATCCTGCATGATCTATTGATGTAAATATTTGATAGAGGCCTGGGGTTCAATGTATTTGTTTGTTTTGCCCAGGGTTCTTATCTGTTTAATACAATGCTATTTGCAGGCAGCAGCAGTAGCACACTCCCTGTTTTGCATGTGTTACAAATTTAATCTACAGGTTGAGAATGCCACTGTTCTTCTTTTGCTTGCTGAAGTCCACAAGGTACACTGCTACATTTGACCATATCCTTGGAGGTTAAGGCAGATTAAATAAGCTCACTATTACTTAGCAAAAACAAGCTGACTATTTTTTAAAATCTGTTTCCTGTTGTCACACATGCAAATGAATAAAAGCACAACCAATTTTTGAACAGTGAACTGCACAAGCAGCCCAACCAAAATTGCATATGTAAATTTAATAATAATAAAACTTAACAAAGGAACTTGGCAGCCCTGCTAATGTTTGATTAGAGCCCATTGCCCACCAACATTATTCTGTGGAAGTGTAAGATAATAAAAAATAAGCAGTACAAACATCATTTTTTGCTGTATTGCGTATTTTCTTTATTTTAAATCAAGATAAACATATTTTTTTGCTACTTATTGCTTATAAAATACTTTTAGGCACATTTTCAACATTTTGATGCTTTTTATTTATTTTTCTAAGTTAAAAGTGACATGAATTATACCAAATAATATATTTCAAGTAATTAATGTCTCTCCACTGTATCATATGTGTTGTATTGTATCCATGTTTTGTGTTGGTATTGGGGCTTCCTAGATTTTATATTGTATTAACAAATCTTAATGATTTGATCAATCATGGTGTTTTCACCTCTCTCCTCTCGGCCTTGTGGCTCTGGAGTTATTAGTCAATCTTATATTTTACCATGATTTTTCTCTTCTAATTTCTTTTTTGTTTGAGTTCTCTATGGGTAAAACATTTCTTAATTTCTTTTTGTCAGCGATCAGGAAATGCTGTTTTAGGTCTACCATATGCATTGGCAAGTCTCTCCTTTTGCCAATCATTTAATTTGGATCTTCTCAAAGCATCAGCCACTCTCACACTGGCTGAGTTGTGGCTCTCACTTGGATCAAACCATGCAAAAAGAGCTTTAAGTCTTATACAGGGGGCTCTTCCTATGATTCTTGGTCATGGAGGTTTGGAGCTCCGTGCTCGGGCCTACATTGCAGAAGCAAAATGCTACCTCTCTGATCCAAGCTTTTCAGGTACGTTAGGGCTTTCTGCTTTTAATTTAAAACGTCAAAGCAGTTAAGAACCACCTTCCTTCCCCCCCACACGCCCACCTTTTTTTTAACTATTCTTGATAAAATTTGGAGAACTGATATATTATGTGTTTGAATGGTTATAACTTTGATTACTTTTTATGCTCTAAGTTAGATATTGAATTTCATCTTCATGATTACTTTGGTTGCCAATCTGATTTTTTCTTGATAACTATATTAAGCTTTGAACTTTGCATTAAAACACATACTCAAATATGATTTCTGTTTTGGCTTACAAGTAACAAGAAGTAGGAGAGGAGGGACTTGAACCTAGAACCAGGTAGTGCCATTAAGCCACAAGGCTCTTGGCCTTACTAATACGATTTAGTCTCCGGTAAATTGTAATAGTTGCTAGTAAAGGTTATAAAAGCTACCTATCAGGTTATTGAAGCATTAACAACTGTTTTTTTTCCCTCTTCCCCAAATAAAATAGAGGTACATGATTACTTGTTGAATGATTTCAAGTGTGAGAAGTTTTTATGACCTAGATAGAGTCAAAGATGTCACACGATGGATATGAAGTTTGTTGTCATACGATGGACATAAACAACTAGAGGAAAGATTCTTACTATGAATAATCTGCGGAAGAGAAATATTTGTATTGTTGAGTGGTATTGCATGTGCAAGAACAATTGGGAGTCTGCGGACCATTTGCTCCTCCAGTGTGATTATGCGCAAGTCTATGGGTTTTGTTGTTTGTTTGGAGTCCATTGGGATATGCCCAAGTGGATGGTGGATTTGCTAGCTTGTTGGAAGGGGGGATTTAGTAAACATCATTGTTCTGATTCATGGGGGGCTATTCCACTGTGTTATGTGGACTATTTGGAGAGAATGTAACACCCCAAACCCATACCAATGATTTAGATGCATGACCGGTCTTATAAATAATCAACATTTTCTATAATGGAACTGAGCTTAATTAAATATCCACAAATAAGAATCAAACCATCAAATCTTTCTTATAAAATCCATCAAACTAAAACTTTAACATTAAAGTCTCCAAATACAATCCCAAATAGTTTCAAGAATACAAAACTCACTATCTTAAGAAAACATAATAAAATAGTCCATCAACTAACATAGCTCCAAAAAGAAGTCTTCAATCTATGGCTCCAATTATCTACCACCAAAAAAGATTCCACTGCTCTAATCTGAAAGGGTGGAGAAAGGGGGTGAGCTGGAAGCTCAATAAGAGACTACATAATATGAGGATGTCTCTTAAAACAAAACAATAGTATTATTCAAAAAAAAAAATAAGCTTTACAAAACATTTACGAATAGTTTTAACAGTAATATAATATACTCTGTAAAACTGTCAGAAAGAAAACATTTAACTGTAACACTATAATTAGTAAATAAAATAATAACCACTTTAAGTAGCCAAAATATACTAAATAGGTAGAAACAATATATTATAGTAATAAACAACTTTTCCACTTATAAATGTTAATAACAATAGTTTGACATGGAAAACATTAAACATTAGTCAGATAAAGACATAAACTGCTAAACACTCGGTGGGTGATTCCTATAGGGAACAATAACACTAACCTCAAAGAGGCAACACTGGCTCTATAGAACAAACGATAACACTGCTCCACACCACAATAACACTACATCGGCCGAAGACCAACACTTAACCCTTTGTTGGCAAAGGTTGCAGATTGTCTAGCTGACCATTTGAAAACATTCTTACTTTATCACATTATTTTCAATACAAATCATATATCATATAATGAATACTTTCTCAAAAATATAGTTTTTGAGTCATTCTTAACATATACAGTTTCAAAATAACACATAAGAAATAATAAAATTCAGGTATGTGTATAAAACATTGATAATGATATAAGTTTTTGAAACTTCACTTTTGAAAATATCTATATATAAATATATTTTTACCAAAAAAAAAATATAAATATACACGTTTTGAGAGACGTCATGTTCTGAAGTCCACTTCCTTCTAATTGCTAAACCAAGCTTTACTTCAATTGTTCGGAACAATGTCAATTAGAACCTAATTAAGGATCAAATAACTCAATAAGGGCAAGTTTTGAATAACCAAAAAGTTCTATTATAAAACTTTTCCTTAGCCACTGTAAAGATTTCACAATATTAATATATATCATGTCTATACCATATTTTATATAATTGTAGTGTAATCCTTAATACTACAATCTGCTATACCTATATATATACCATTGAACACCACCTATGGATGTCTATATAGGCTTAACTTATAAAGAATGGTGACACTACTCCACATATATATTAGGATCTCTTTCAAAATCAATAAACTAATGTACGTTTATATAGATACTTCCATGATAGCCGATTTTCCCTTGAATATATCAATATAATTTCTAACACTTCCATGCAACTATGAGATTATGAATCCTAAGTCAAAGACGCGTTTAATAATTCCAATAAAGCATGTATAGTTAGATGTTTATCTCAGTATAATATGAACTTACTGGCTGCTCTAGTAGTACCACGTTATTCTATTATTTTCAATGTAGAGAAAACGTAATTCTCTATTCCTAAACCTTTACACGCTAAGCACTGATTTCTTCTTCCTTTTTTTTTTTTTTTTTTTTTTTTTTTTTCCTTTTAAGAATCTTGTGGTCTCTCTCTACGTTTCACGTGGCTGATTTAGAGAGACCCAGTATATATATATATATATATACACGTCTAAAATAACACTCCAATTCTGTCTAGGAAGACCAATCCCACTCCAATTACTACTCTCAATTAAAATCAGCTTTGCATGTTAAGAATGTTTCTTACTGGGGCTAGAGTTTAAGACCCACTAAAACTTAAATAAGCTTCCAAGACTTTAATTCCCAATTAAACTCAAATTAAGGTTGTTTAGATAGGCTAGAACTCTAAAGGATTCCAATAACACTCAAACTCCTAATTCAAATAGGTTTTAATCTCTTATCATTTTCCTTAATTGATAAGGAGACTAAAGATTAAATATGAATAATCCACAAAATAACTCTCCACTTTATATCTTCTTTTATTTATTTTCTTTGGAGTGATTATAATATAAAATAATATCATATTCAAAATAAATTAAATAATTCATCAACTCCACTCTAGAAACAATTAAATTAAATTTAAATGAGGTAAGTGTTACAGACAATGAAACCATCGTACCTTATTCCATATAAGGGGTTGAGCACTGGTTTGTGGAGCTAAAACTGCTTTTATTATGTTCCATTTGTGATTAAATGACTGATTTCAGTTGTCACTCCTTTTTTCATTGGAACATTTTCTAGATTTATGTTAAGTTTAGATGACTGTTGTAGCATCCCCATGTACACTGCCTGTGTACATGGGGAGTATCTTTTTCGATCTTTAACAAGTTTTTGAATTACCTATTAAAAATAGGACTGAAACACACTGAAGATCTTTTGTTAATTTCATGTCAATTAATGTGCACCTACCCTCATCTTTAACTGCATGCAAGAGTATCATTACTAGTATTGTTAATGGGATGGAGGGTGAGGTCATGGATTCTCAAGACCCACTGGTTCATGTGTAACTTATGAATTACAAAAAAAAAGTTGTGTGATCAAATAAAACTCTGCTGTTTCTAAATGCAATTGACAGGTCAGGTCAATTTTGCCAACTCCGTCACAGGTTCTGCTTTTCAGGGCTGTGGAACTATTAATACACTTGGTCTCATCACTCACGTAGCATTATATACTTTACACAAATTATTCTTTTACCTGTTTATATACTTCACACAGAATACTAATCACAATGCTTTTGTAGATAAACAGTGTGGTGCAACATTTTGTTCATTAGGGATGCCTATTTTTTCTGCCCTTGCTTTGTTTGTTTGTTTGTTTTTTTTATTTTGATTAAATTAAACTTTATTTTTTATTTTTACTGAACTAATACATTTAGAATTCTGTTCAATTTTTTCACCAGTTTCTGAGAATTCTGAGGTCGTACTGGATCCTTTGAGTCAAGCTTCTGCTGAGCTTCAAGTGCTGGAGGTAAAATTATCTTATGAGTTTGAGAAGATCTATGCATTTGTTAGCCAATTGTGGGGTTCTCTGTTTTATCTTGAATTCTGTAAGACAGCATGGTTTGGAAACCTAAAACTGTAATTATGCTGCATCCTATAAATAGTGAAAGCTGCAAGTATAATCTTTCTAAAATTTCATTTTGTCCAGTTTTGCTGAATCATGTAGATTAGCCATAGTTGTGATGAGGTGGAATATTGTTTTAACATATAGCAGTTCAAATACATAATTTTTCAGACTTTTGATGTTGCACTTGCGTGATCTCGTGGCAAAATATAGTGAGAGTTTGACAGACCCACCTTTTAGACTTTGTTCTTCAGTTTCTGTTGAGTTTGAAATTTGCGCTTCCAAAAACTATGAAGGAGCATGAGGCTTAAATTAACTTGAGATTAATTTCTAATGTCCTTCCTCCATCCAAGTTAATTTCCAAAATATCAGATTAACCTCAAATTCAGATGCTGGTTGGTGCTCACAGATTTTGTTTTTTGTAATAAAGGATATACACTGCAAATGATTTCATAGTTTAGTGTATTGATTGCCGAATTTTGATGTTTGGGGTGGACATTGCAAATGCTCATTTAGATGTAATTGACTCAAATAGAAAATTCTTTTTAACTTGTACATCAAACAGTGGCTTTCAGGTTGTCGTATCTCTTTTAGTTTTTGGTTTTGGATCATTTCATTATTTTATATCTCTTTAGTTTAAATTTAGAACCAGTGAACCCCTGGTGCAAAACTAAAAAGTTAGATATTCCTAGTTAAATCCTCCAGCTGATCATGTATCTGCTGTGTGTCTTCACTAAAGTTTCTTTCGTATGGATTGATGCTTTTTTTTCCCCGATGTTTGGTTTGTACAATATTCCCAAATATGATATGAAAATTCCTATTGTCTACAGTATCACGAATTGGCAGCGGAGACTTTCTACCTAATGGCTATTGTATTTCACAAACTGGGGCAACTAGAGGAAAGGGAAGAAGCAGCAAATTCATTCAAGAAACACATGATGGCTCTTGAGAATCCTCTAGACGATGAAGATCCTCTATTCAATGTCTTATGATGAAGCCAAAGTTGTATATTAATCTAGACAAAGCCTGTATAATATCCATGATATCGGTGGCTTTCTCCCAATTAAAGTGTCTAGTTGTAGATATGGAAATATAATGGTTTTATGCATGGGGAGAATGAATGCTTCTCTATTTTTTTCTTTCTTTTTATTCCTCAAGAATGTTCAGCTTTGCACCATGTTAATTTACAGAGTATGTAGTTTGTAGGGCAATTAGGCTTTGGTTATTACGTTGAAAATTTTGTCAGCATTTATGTAATTCATGTCCTTGTAATTGTTTCTTAGGGCACTATAGTAATTGGAACAAAGTCTATCGTGTATCATATGAATACAAATCCTATCTCACTTTTTGTGTTCTAGTTTATGCTCCACTAATATGTTTTGTATTCGTCAATTTTCTGTTCATAGCAATCATTTCATGTTTATTAAGAAGCCGTAAAAGATGAGATCCAAAACCTCTTAGAACTATAATGGCAATGTTGTAATGGGAAAAGTGGCTGCTATATCTGCCTTGCATGTCATGTATGTAGTGTTTCTTAGTATGTAACATGTGGTCTTTATGAGTTGATCGCCTAGAAACGTTTTAAGCTCGTTTGAGGCTGGACTATTTATAGGATTATTATTTAAGCTCTTTCCTTCATTAATTTTTGGGCCTCGTCGTGCGGACCCATATTGGGATTTCTTTGTTAATGCAATATTCGGAGCATCGATCGGTCGAGGATAATCTGAAGGAGATCTGTTTCCTTTAATTTATGGGAATTTATGGTGTGCTTGTTACTATTCCTCAAAGGACAATAGGGTAGTGGCGCACTAACCTCTTTTTCCTTTCTCAAATTTCTGTGTCCACAAGTTTTTGGCAGGTGTTGTTTCTATTGCATAATGATCTTGCAATGGAAGGGGGGCTATGGAGGGCTGCGCCAAAGATTGTAATTTTGGTAAATTTGTTGAGTTGGAGCTTTAATAGTTGACTTAAGTCTATCTTTTTAATAATTAAATGATTGCCAGATAATTAAAAAATATCATGTCTGCACTTCGTATTAGGCTAGACAGCTATCGGAAGTTAATAAATGGACCAATATTGCTTATTTACTAAACTTTATGGAGTAGTAGTGCTCATTTAAGACTTCAAAAACTAAAAGTGCTCAATATGTAATGATAGAGATTATTAATATATTTTGGCTAAACTTTTTCCAATTTAAAGTATCTCTAGTATCAATTAATTTTTTGAATTTTCTTTAAAGCAAGGTAAAAAACAATAAAAAAAGTTCACCTTTCAACTAGTTTGCAGGAAACGTCCTCCAACCTATTATGTGCCTTGCAAGAGACTATTCACATGCACTTTTGTTCGTAAGAACTTAAGGTTCAACTGTTTCAAGGTCAAGCGATTCCACCATGCCGAGTTTTGTTGCGCTGTCGCCACCAACTCTACGCCATGTTTCTCATGGGTTTTGGGCATGCCCATTGTGGCCGAGTCCAAGGGCGGCTCTACATTGATGCCAAAGTGGTCTTGACCACTTTATCTTTGAAAGAAATAATTATTATATATAAAGTTTAAAAATTTTATGATTTTTTTACCTTTAAAAAAAGTTGTGACTATATTAAATTTTTTAGGTCCAACATAAATAAAATTTGGATAAAGTTTGGCAACAAACTTGGTTGTAGATTAAAGTTATAACTCCACTTAATAATAATTGATGTGCATTGATAATAACTTAATTTTGCATATTTATGTCAATGTTAGAAAGTATTATCATACTTATTTTGAGTTCACTCATGCATTTTATATTTGGTTTTGGAATAATGCTGAAGAATTAATTTTGTGCATAATTGAATTTTATTGCGTGAATTTGTCTTTTATAGGAGAATGGAACTAAATAAGTGGATTTGGGTAAAGAAGAAAGCTAATGGACTTTACTTTTACAAGGCCATGATGAAGTTAAAGAAGGCCAATTAAATTTAAGTCCAATTGGAGTAAGGGATCAAAGGAAATTTGCACCAAATCCAAATCCAATTTAGATTAGGATTCCAGTCTACACATCAATTAGTATTTTTGGTATAACTTTCGGCTCAGATATCCAATCAAGATGATTCAAGTTAGGCTGGAAAGTTAACTTAAAGGGCTACAACTTTGTAGTTTACCAAAAGTGCGAATTCAGACTTTAAATGGGCCAAAATTGTCGGTTAAATGTGTTGCCGTGATTTGGGCCGGTTTTGTATTGGGCTGGATTATTCCATCCTGCCGTACTAAGCTCAAGTGTGTTCTAGATTGGAGAGTCGGGACCGGCCCAGTTGTACTTCACCCTGGCCCGGCTTGTGCGCAAGCTATGCCTCAGCCCAGCACGATCATGTCATGAGATTGTAGCGGGCGAATCCTTTATGAACAACTGTCGCAGACAAGTATGCTACAAATATGTATAAAACTAGTTTGCTGTTTTTTTTTTAAATAAGCAAATATCTAAATAAAAGCATAAAAATGATAATGATAGAATTAAAGAGGATAGACACAAGGAAGAAAGGAGTAAGACACTTCGGCAAGTCAATCAGGCTTTTGGCCTGCGGTAATATGTCAGAGGAAACTAAATCAAAAAGGAGACAACACTCCCTCAATGTGACTAATTTCTCTAAAGAGGAATTAGTGACCTTGAAGGAATGGTCCTAGATGACCTTTGTTCTGAGTACGAGTCCATAGAGAATGTGGTTTCTCGAGAGGGAGAGAGGAGTCGACGACCCATCTTGGTGCATGCCCGTTTTCCTCTTTTTCACTCTGTTTTTCTTTCTTTTATATTTAGTTTTTTCTTTCCTTTCTTATTCTGTTTTTTTCTTTCCTTTCTTACTCTGTTTTTCTTTCCTTTCTTACTCTGTTTTTCTTTCCTTTCTTGGTTCCGCATCTCCCTTCTTCTGTGCCTCAGGAGCGCCTTATATAGCATTTTCTGATGCATTATATTTACCTTTTTACCCCTGTAACCATCTTTGTCTGATGTGTGTACCCACCCGACCATGACTGGTTGGTCAGGCACCCGGCCAGCGCCACGTTCCTGCGCTGGGCGCGGCGCACTACATCTCTAGACAAGTACAAGGATGTTTTGTTTGTTAGCTTGCCGTGACATTCTCTCCTATCACGGCAGAGCACTCTTTCTCTCTCATGGCATGCACCAGAAGGCTCTAACTCAGTTTTGCCATTTTCGGATGCTATGTCATCCCAGCAGGACACTCATCCGAAAGTGGCCTGAGTGGAAGCCCCGAAATGGATCGCCTCCTCTCCCCTCCCCTCCGCCAGACCACACCCTCCTTACCTCTGACCCGTGGCCCACCTTCGCCTGTATTGGCTGGGTACAGGCTGGTGAACCTGGGCCTTGCGCGTGCCTATGTCCGTCCAAAGTTCATTTGTCAGTTAGTCGCTCGCCATGGCTTGGGTATTCACTTTTCTCGCCTCTTTACAGATCATCAATTCTCTATGTGTGGTTTGGGCTCGCCCCAACTATGGGCCTTCCCGTTTGCTTCCTGCTATATTGAAATGGTTATACTATTGAGGTTCACCAATTCCTTTCTCAATGACTTAGTTAGCCGACCGGACTTTTTATTGCCTCTTAAGTCTGCAGGCTCCTGTGTCCCATTCATTCTTCTTTGGGGCATCCTTGGCCCCTTACAATCTCATGTTTTCCATGGGCCCTCATTACCTTGTTGGGCTTCCGCGGCCTAACCATTCTTTATTTTCTTTAGAGCCCATAAATTATGGCTCCGTATTCTTGCTTTACTTTGGGCTTGCCACAATGGGCATGACCCATACTTACTTTCCTACATCCACGGCTCATGGTTCTTATCTTTCCGGGCCTTTTCAGGCCCGCTTACCTCTTCAAGACCCGTTTGCTTGCTTTACGGACCTATTCCTGCCGCTCAGATTTAATTGGGCTTATTCATTGATTATGGGCTTACTCCTCCTTTTGGGCTTTCTTACAAAAATGAGCCTCAACAGTTAGCCCCCTGAACATATGAAGTGCTTCTACAATTCATATGTGAATGAAAAGACTTTTCTGCCCTTTCTGCCTTGTTGTTTCCCTTTTTTTTTTCTTCGCGGTCTTTTTAAACAGTGGTCCCCAACTTATGCGCTTGTTCAGACATTCCCAGATATACACACTCCTGCTACGAACAGCTTTGTCTTTTCGCATTCCTCATTCATCAGTTATCCTGACGCTTCATTAATTTCATTCCATTTCCAATGGCCGATCCATCGCATCCCTTCACACCTCTATTAATTACACTAATACCTGATGATCATTCCCACCGTAATCCTACTCCCAACATTCTTTCTCCTTTTAACGCAAACACCACTTCTTCTCTCTCTGCTCCTTCGTCCCTCACTCCAAAATCACTTCCTTCCATTTTACTTCGATCGAGACTCCGCCACATGACGCTGGTGAAAGGCCAGAGTTCCGTGCGCCGTAAAGAGAAAGGAGTCACTCGTGACCTTCTGGTTTCTCACAACGTTGGTGAGGAGCTCCTTCTCTCCGAATCGGACCACTCTGAGGAGGAAGAGTCACAACGCGCTCCGGACAAAGAGTGCGCTCCCCTTCTTGACCCGTGGTATGACATTCATCCACACTTCCCCAATATTCCCGGTGAGTACGCGCCGCCCCCATCCGGCCGTGTGTGGTTAGCCCTTTGCCGTCGAGACACAAACACTTCGTGGGCTCCCTTGGCTTCTTCGATTTATGATCTTGTCATTCGCAAAGGCGCTTCGCTTCCCGTGCCCATTCACTTCGAGTATGGCTCCGGCACCGCCTTGGGTTGGAAAGAGTGGGTTGATAGGGAGTTATCAGACACGGGCTTTATGGGTTTGCTCCAACGAGCCGGCGTGTTGAAGGCCGTTGTTTCCTCCCGTTGCCTGTCAAACTTCAGAGATCTCTTCAATCTTCGACACTTGGTCCGCCGGTGGTGTACCACCACTCATACCTTCTTTTTCTCTTGCGGTGAGATTACTGTGACCCTGGAAGACGTTGCCAACCAACTACTTCTGCCCATCCTTGGTGAGGCTGACCCTGGCACTTTAGAGCTTTCACCAGAGGAAGAGGCTATTGAGGTTGAGTTGAAGAAAAGGATGATTGGTAATGCGAAGTTGTCATTTTGGATTAGCTCTCTCGCCAAGCTTTCCGTTGCTGCCCGCCATGCGGCTTTCGTTGCCTTTTGGTTATGTAAGTTTGTGTTTGCTTCCTATCCTCACTATGCCATTAAGCCTCTGTATTTCCGTCTGGCCATTAAAATCTCAGCCGGGGTAAGTTTCCCGCTGGCCCCGATGTTTTTGGGGAACTTATATGTTTAGTTTGACATCCTGCGGAGTGGTGAGAGCCAGGCCGACTCTTGTCATATAGTTACTTCCTGTATTCATAGCACCATTTTACAGCATCTACTCTACAAGCGTTGTGCAAAGTATCTGGCGAAATGTAGGCCCATTCGTTTTGCCAAGGAGAAATACCAATCCTGCCCTCAGGTTATTTCTGATTTCTGTGGTAGATTCGAATATGATTTCCCGCTGGCCTTCCGTTGGGTTGGCTTGAAGCCCATCGACTATTCTATTGTTGAGTCATTTGATCAAGAGATTGGTTTTTCTTGGAGAGCCTATAGGGACTTGGGTGTGGGGTATACATGTGACGACTCGGTCATGGGCTTGTTCACTGACATCGCCAGCACTACCACCCCTTTGGCCGCCTTCGATGAAACTGGCATTACTTATTTGGATGCCACCAATGCTGGGTGGCTGCCCTACCTTGCTGACGAGGGCCTTCGGTTTGTTCACTACCCCGCTAACCGAGTGAGGAGGCAATTTGGGTTGGACCAAGATATTCCGGATAATCTTTCCTTTCTTATGGAGTCCCCTACATCCGTCCGTCCGTTCTTGAGGCACACTGCCTTTGCCTTTTGGGGCCAACGATTTGCCGCAGTCACCGTTCCAGGCTCTTCGAGGGAGGGCATTTATACTCCTGCGATGCATGGTTATTGGCAGGCCGTAATGACTTCATTTCAACAAGCATTGGCGGGTAGCCGTGGCTTCTCTCTTATTCCCCCTGAGAGGCTTAGCGCTGTTATCTCCGCCAATCCTTGCTTGCTTTTACCCTCCAGATCTGTGTTGGCTTATGCCCGAAAGCAGAACCGGTCTGGTATCTTCGAGTGGGATGCCGGAGAGAAAGGCTGGTTTTGGCACGCCGGTGATTATCCTCCCGGTTAGGAGAAGAAGGTAAAAGTGACCAACATCCCAACCCCTAAGAGAGGATCTGCTAAGTCCAAGTCTGCCAAGAAGGAGATTGAACTTTCTGAAACCTCTTCTGATGTGCATCCTAAAGTCCGCAAGCCTAAATCCTCTGCCTCACAGCCTTCTTCCGGTACTCCTCTTGCTAGCAGGACGAGGGGCAGCAAAAGGAAGTCTGCTCCTCCTACCGAGCGACGGGTAAATTTCTTTGACCTTACTCTTCCCCCTTTTTTTTTTTTTGCGCTAACTCTTGTGTTTGTTAATACACCTCTTGATCTTTGTCTTTTACTTTCCTTTGCAGTCTAAGTTCAAGGAGGATACGTCTGCTACGCATCCTATATCTGTTGATGATCCCGAGTCTGAAGTATGTCCATCGCTGTTCCTCTGTTTTATTTCATTCATGCCTCCTGCTCATACTTTACTTGTTTGACTATGTTTCATCATTTTTTTTTTTTTTGCTTTCGTTCCTTAGGATGAACCTGAACCTCTTTCCATATATCGTCCTACTGCTGAGGAGATTTCTGCCTCAAAAGGGGGTGCCTTTAGGGGGCCCCCTTAGTGCGATTGACACATCCTTTGTGACTCCTACTCCTGCTGTTGCTACACCCAGGACTTTTACCAAGATGCACACCCCTCATGCTGAGCCAACGTTTATGAGCGAGGGTGTCCCTTCTGAGCCGGTTGAGAAGACTAGTCCTTCAGGCATTGCTGTGACTGAGGCTATTTCTCCTGCTACTCCCCTTATTATATCCACCGGCGACCCGTTTCTTGCTCTTTTTCAAGCGGCAAAGGATGGCTCTTCCCTAGTTGTTACCCCTTCTTCTATTCCAAGTTCTGCCATACGGGGTCCTGACGTGGACTTGTCTTCCGAAGGTTCTGAAGACATCCTTGAGGATTGTGATGATGAACCCGTGGTGAAGAAGGTAGTTTCTGATTCTGAGGAGGAAGAGGACATTGAGCATGAGGTCAAGTTTATGGGTACGTATCCTTTTCCTTACTGAGTCTTGCTTCTACTTCTCACTCCTTCTTTCCTGTGCAACGCCCTTTCACTTTGTGCTTTATCTCCTTTCTGCAGAGACTCCCTCTGAGCCAAAGATTACAGCAAGCGCATCCACTACTATTCCTCCTTCTGTACCCGCTGCGTCTGTTACCTTTGCAGCCCCCGTTTCTACAGGTCTTAATTCGCTTCTCCTCATCCTTGCTCCCCCCTTTCTTTCTTTTTTTGTGCCTTCCTTTCTTTTCTTATTGATTTGCCCTCTCTTTCTTCTTTGCCAGGTCCACCTCTTCCTGTTCCTTCCCAGTTTGAATTGGGCAGCAGCTCTTCCACATCTATCGATCCGGCCAGCGAGGCTACAGCCTTTTGTATCCGTTTTGATCAGCTGGAGACCAACGATCTTGATCCTGCGGAGTTCTGGGGCTCTGGTCCGCCTTATGTGGATTTCCATGGTTTAGAGTCCCTGAGGACTGTATCTCTCACTTGGAAGCCATCTATAGCAGTCGTGGTGACTTTATGGAGAGGTTCCGCCTGGGTCGCTCAGTTAGAGAGCACTTCCTGAAGATGCTTGGGAGCGTATTGAACGATATTGAGCACAATTTTGTGGATACTGTTTCTCCCGAGAGAATTCTTCAATGGAGGGCTGCGATTCAAGAGCTCATCAGTGTTGGATTCGCCGTGGACTTTGTTCTTGATCACCTGCGAGAGATTGCTCGTGCCTTTTTCATGAAGAAGATTCAGCCTGCCATTGATGCTATTGATGCTCGTATTGAGGTGCTGAAGAAAGAGGTGGCAGACTTGGAGGCTCGTCGCGAGCGTCTTCTTTCAGGTGTTGATGAGTCTAGTCGCTTCGAGGACCGATCCCTTATCACTGGACTTCGTTGATGACATAGTTTTCTATATTTTCCATCTTTTGTTCCCCTGAACACTATTTCTTCATTTCCCTTCTTTTTATTTTTCTTTTCTTTCAAGCTTGCTACAATTTGGGTTTGTAACTAAGATGCTACACTTGCTACTTGTCATAACGTAGAATGCTTTTCCTCCTTTTCTTTTTCGTAAAAATTTTCTTTTTATATTTCTTTTCATTGTGATGGAAAACGCATTACAACCATACTTTGTGACTCGGTCACTTAAGGGAATAAACAAAAAAGAAGAGAAAGGAGGGAAGAAGAAACAAAACAAAAGAAGGAACAGGCTACATTACCTTTTCCCTTAAGTGTAATAACGTTTTAACCACTTTCCGTTGATGGGATCGTTCAAGTCCTTGCCATCCATTTGCGCCAATCGGTAATACCCCGTTGGATGTGCCTCTCGTACCATAAAGGGTCCTTCCCATTTTGGCGCGAACTTAGAGGGTCCTGCCATGCCCCTTCTAACATAGTCTGCCACTTTTAGCACAAGCTGTCCTTCTGTAAACACTCTTTCCTTGGTCATTCTGCCATAGGCTTCCACCATTTTCTGTCTGTACCTGCGGCTACGCTCTTGGGCTTCTTCTCTTTTTTCATCAAGTCCCTCTAAGTCTTCATACCTTTCTGCAGCAAAGACTCCTTCTTCTTTTTCCTTCTCACGCATTTGTATAGTTCTAAATGACGGAGTTTTTATTTCTGCTGGGCTCATTACCTCTGTACCGTAGACTAGAGAAAAAGGTAGTAGCTGACTTTGAAGAGTTTCGGTAAGCCCAAAGAGCATCCGGCAGGTGCGTTGCCCATCCTCCCGTGTACTCCTGACTCATTTTACTTATGATTTTTATGAGGACTTTGTTCGTTGCTTCTGCCTGCCCATTCCCTTGAGGATAATAAGGTGACGAGCGATGATGCTTTACCTGGTAAAATTCCAACATTTTTCTCACATCCTTGTTAACAAAAGGTGTGCCGTTATCGCTGACGATCTTGTGGGGTACGCCGAACCTTACGATTATATTTTCCTTAATGAAGTTCGCCACTGCTCCTCCTGTAGCCTTTCGGAGTGGTATTGCCTCCGCCCATTTCGTGAAATATTCCGTGGCTGCTAAGATCCATACATAACCATGTGACGGCGGATTGATCGGCCCCACTAGATCGAGCCCCCAAGTATGAAAAGGCCATAGGGTGACCATGCTTTGCAGGTTCTGCGGATGGGTATGGATTAAATTGGCCTGTACCTGGCAACTGTGACACCTTTTTACAAATTCTGCCGCGTCCCTTTTCATAGCAGGCCAATAATAACCCATTTGCAGCAGGCACCTATATAACTTCTTCTTTCCCTGGTGCTCTCCACATTCCCCTATGTGTACCTCCTTTAGCATCTCTTTTGCTTCATCGGGATCCAGGCACCGTAGCGGATCTCCATCATATCCCTTCTTGAAGAGAACCCTATTGTGTAGAAAGTAGCACGTTGTCAATCTTCTGAGCTTGTACCGCTCGCTATGTTTTTGCGGCAAGATTCCTTCTGCTAAGTACTGAATGAACGGCTTCCTCCAGTCTTCGCAAACAAATACTGCGTAACTTTCCTCTCTGTCGACGACCAGCTGACATGCCTCGCATTGGACTTGGATTTGGTCTGCATCTTTTCCCATATTTGGCCAATAGAAACCTGCCCTCTGAAGCTTGCGGTAGAGGCTGACTTCTCCGCTGGATCCGCAGGTCTTGTCGTGCACTTCTTGTAATCTTTTCTGGGCTTTCATCTGTCCCACGCACCTGGATAGGACTCCCCCGGGCATTCTGCGGTACAGCTCCCCTTTCACCAGGACATAATCTTTTAATAACTTTAGATCCATATTCTCTTCTCTGTCCATTAGGGCTTCTTTTATTGGATTCTGCCAGTCCTTTTCACAGCATTCCTCTTGAAATCTTTCCCTTAACAGTTCAATGATGGGTTGTTTTCTTTTACTAACTTTCACGTGCGCGCTGTTTCCTTCGAAAGTTATCTGTGATCCCAGCGCGGCTAATGCATCTGCGAACTGGTTTTCGTTCCTCGGTGCATGTTCTATTTCAAAGGTCGAAAATTTTTCTTCCATCTTCTGAGCCATTGCCCTATATGGGGCCAGGCTAGGTTCCCTCAAGGAGAAACTTCCTTTGGCCTGGCAGACCACTAGGTTCGAATCCCCTATTACTCTCAAGTGCTTAACCCCCATTTCAAAGGCCGTAGCTAGCCCAATCAAATAAGCCTCATACTCTGCCGTATTATTTGAACATGGAAACTCCAATTTGAAGGACAGTGCCACTGTTTCGTCCTCTGTACGGTATAGAATTACTCCTACTCCTCCTGACTGGGCCGTAGATGACCCATCAAACCTCATCACCCATTGTTCCCTTTCTTCTTCTGCCACGGCTACTTCTCCTGGGACTTCGTCATCTAGCGGGAATTCTTCTTCTCCCGGGAATTGCGCCAATAAATCAGCTATGGCTTGATTCTTTACTGCCTTGGGTGTTCTTGCCTTTAAGTCGTATTGGGATAATTGCAACAGCCACTGGGATATCCTGCCAGAAAGGATGGGTTGCTGCAGTAAGACTTTTATAGCGTGAGACTTGGTTATCAGCCATACTTCGTAGGCTAAGAAATAATGTCGTAGCCTTTGGAAGGCATACACAATGGTCAAACATGCCCTTTCCGCCCTTGGGTAACGAGTTTCTGCATCTTTTAAGGCTCGGCTGATGTAGTACACTGGTTGTTCGTTGCCATTTACATCTTCTTGGGCAATCAACACGCCTACAGCGTATTAATTGGTGGCCAGATATAACAACAGTGGCTTCCTCCGGATTGGGGCTTGTACAGTGGGGAGGTTCATCATAAGCTCCTGTAGCCTTTGGAAGGTTGCCTGCTGTGCATTGCCCCATTCAAAGTTTTGCCCTTTCTTGAGCAGCTTGCCGAAAGTTGAGGTAATAAATGCCAATCCCGGGATGAACCTCCTAATATACGAGACTTTTCCTAGGAAGCTCTTTAATTCTTTAGCCGTGGTTAGCGGTCTCATAGTTGCTATGACCGTAGCCTTGACTGGGTCCACACTTATTCCTTTGCTATGGACTAGAAAGCCCAGAAATTTCCCAAAGGATACTCCAAACGCGCACTTGAAAGGATTCATTCTCAGCTTGAAAATCCTGCACCTTTCGAACACCTTCCTCAGTACTTGAGCATGCTCTTCCCGTCTTCTTGACTTTACCACTATGTCGTCCACATAGTCTTCTAATTCCCTGTGCATCATGTCAAGGAATATGGCTGTCATTGTCCGCTGATAAGTTGCTCCAGCGTTTTTTAACCCAAACGGCATTACTGTGTAGTAGAAGTTGCCTATGGGTGTTCTGAAAGCAGTCTTTTCTGCATCCTTTGGTGCCATCCTAATCTGATTATACCCGCTGAAACCATCCATGAAAGAAAACATGGCATTTCCTGCTGCATAATCTATTAACAGATCCATATTTGGCAATGGGAACTCATCCTTTGGACATGCTCTGTTAAGACTTCTAAAATCTATGCAGCATCTTATCTGCCCGTTCTTCTTCTTTACCGGCACAATATTAGACAACCAACGAGGATGTTGAATGGGTTTGATGAATCCTGCGGCTAGTAGTTTCTGCACTTCTTTGATTATCTGCTCTTCTATCTCGGGGTGGAACACCCTGGCAGGCTGAATCACTTGTTTAGCTCCCGGGTCTACATTTAGCGTGTGTACTACTAGTGCTGGGTCCAACCCGGGCATCTCACTGTAGTCCCATGCAAAAACGTCTCTATATTCTTTCAACAGCATTATCAGTTCCTTCTTTTCCTTTTCAGACAACTTTGAACTGATTGAAATTGGCTTTGGATTCTGTGGATCAACTCCCAAGTTCACTTCTTCCAACTTTTCTTCTGTCGTAATCTGCGGGTCTTTTTCTGCCACTATTCCTTTGTCACCATCTTTTTCCTCCAATCTTTCTTGAACATTACAACATACGGGGCTTTCGTGTCCCCATTCCTATCCGGGGCCCGCACGTGTTTCATTTGTGGGCCCCGCGTACCTTCATAATCGGTACACAACCCTGCCGTCGGGGCTTCGTATTCTGACACACTGGGGTACATCGTCTGTCTCTGCAGCAGGCGTTTCTCTCCTCTTCCTCTTTTGGGACAGGAGCTTTCTCAGGTCAGGTTCGGGGTCATCCCGTATATCTTCCCATCTGGGAACAAAAGTGCCTCGCGGTTTTGACACTAGGCTTTCCCCCGACGGCGCCCATTGATCGTAGAACATGGTCTCTACCAAATGAGCCTCTGCCTGCTCAAATGGTGATGGGTTGGCCGTTATTCGTACTACTCTGCCATTTAGCCTTCCCTTTACACACTGGTGATAAGTGGACGGGACTAGCTTGTGCTTATGCAGCCATGGTCGTCCCAATAACACATGATATGAGACTTCTGTTTTTACCACGTGGAATCGGGCTAACGAAACTATGGGACCTACTTTTAGCCACAACTGAATATGGCCTGCGGTGTATTCTCCACTTCCTCTAAACCCGGTTACTTCCATCGGACATCCCTGGATCCTTTTTTCCGAAATCCTTGCTGCCCGTAGAGTTGCTAACGGAATTAGATTCACTGAAGCGCCCGTGTCTACCAGGGCTCTTTTGATGGGGATCTGATTTATCGATGCGGCCAAAAAAAGGGGTCTTCTGTGGTCAGGACTTCCCACCTCCATGTCTTCATCACTGAAGGTGATTTCACTTGATTCTTGCAAGAAAGCTCTGTCATCTGTAACTCCTGCGGTTAAGCATTCGATCCTTGCCCTAGAGGCAATGCTGACTAGGGCCTCCGTAGCCACTTTTCGTTCGCTTGCCGTGAGGCCCAATTGATCAAACATGTTTTTGAACTTTGAGCTCTTCTGCAGGGTGCTAATTGCTGCGGTAGACAAGTTTGGGCTCTCCTCTTCATCTTCTCCAGGATCTGCACAGATTACTACCGCTGCCACACCCTTCCCTTTTTGGTTCGGGAGTGGGTTTCTTTGAACTTCTGATTGCGTCAACTCCAGGGTTCCTTCTCTGATCCTGCGATGTATTAGTTTGCGGAGTGCCCAACATTTTGGGGTAGGGTGCTACACGTAGTTGTGCAGTCGGCAGAAGCGCGGATCCCTTCGCTCTTCCTCTGTGGGCTCTCTGGAGACTTGGTTGGGTTTAAAAACCCCATCAACTATCCACTTATCCAGGAGCACATCTAATTCCCTTGGGGTGCATGGTATCAGTGGGGGAGTGTCACGCTCCTTCCCCTCTGATTTCCTCTTTCTTTCGCCTGCAGAAGCCGTCATGGCCTGCGGAGCGTTCCTTTTGTCAAGAGCTGGTTTTACTGATTGAGCAGTCCTTCTGGCCTTCTGCAATAGCTGTGCAAACTGTGAAATCTCCAGGTTTTCTAGGACAGCCCGATATTCTCTGATCATGTTCGTCATGCACATTTCTACTAACGTCTTTTCTTCACAGTGATCATAGCAGTCAAGTGCTATATCCCTAAACCTTTTGATATATTCCAACAAATCTTCGCCACTCTTTTGCTTGGTAGCTTGCAAGGTTACGAGCGTCACCGTTTCTTCTCCATGGAAATACTTAGTGCAAAATACATCCACCATGTCATCCCAAGTCGGGATCGACCCCGGCTTTAAGCCGGTGTACCAAGTATAGGCTCGATCACATAACGACTTCGAAAACTCTCGAAGGCATAGGTCTTCATCTGCTGCATATGGTCCGAGGGTGTCGATAAACTTGATCACATGTTCAACGACACTCCCTTTCCTGCCATCATACTGTACGAATGTCCGAGGTTCGTACCTCTCCGGATATGGCTTGCTGAGCACTCTCAGCGGGTAAGGCGGTCTTCGTGCGTAAAACCTTTCTTTTGGCGCTCTGGCCCTTTCACGTTCCAAGAGAGCAGCTACTTCCGCCATTGTAATGTAGCGTTGCTCGGTGTTCTGTGGGACACCTCCAGCAGGTGTTTCTTCTTTGTCTGCTGCATGCTCTGGGTCATGTTGGCTTCCTTTTTCTTTTGTCCTGTCTGTCCTTAGCTGACGGATTTCCTCCATCATATGTTGCTGTGAATGTTGGAGCACCTGCAGTACCTCCACGAAGGCATTGGTGTCGCCGTTGGGATTCTTGGCTTGCGGCTGAGGCCCAGCCCCCAGTCCCGTAGCACCCTCTACCTGGTTGGACTGATGCTGGCGGGGTGTTGTTGGTCTGGATTCTGCTTGAGAAGGCACGACGCTCATGTTTCGGGTCACCCTGGACTTTGGCGGCATTTGCTTGCGAGGAATCTCGGTCCCTATCTGTTTCCTAACTCCCCAGCGGAGTCGCCAAATTTGTTGCCGTGATTTGGGCCGGTTTTGTATTAGGCTGGATTATTTCATCCTGCCGTACTAAGCCCAAGTGTGTTCTGGATTGGAGAGTCGGGACCGGCCCAGTTGTACTTCACCCTAGCCCGGCTTGTGCGTAAGCTATGCCTCAGCCCAGCACGATCATGTCATGAGATTGTAGCGGGCGAATCCTTTATGAACAACTGCCGTAGACAAGTATGCTACAAATATGTATAAAACTAGTTTGCTGTTTTTTTTTTTTTTAAATAAGCAAATATCTGAATAAAAGCATAAAGATGATAATGATGGACTTAAAGAGGATAGACACAAGGAAGAAAGGAGTAAGACACTTCGGCAAGTCAATCAGGCTTTTGGCCTGCGGTAATATGTCAGAGGAAACTAAATCAAAAAGGAGACAACACTCCCTCAATGTGACTAATTTATCTAAAGAGGAATTAGTGACCTTGAAGGAATGGTCCTAGATGACCTTTGTTCCGAGTACGAGTCCATAGAGAATGTGGTTTCTCGAGAGGGAGAGAGGAGTCGACGACCCATCTTGGTGCATGCCCGTTTTCCTCTTTTTCACTCTGTTTTTCTTTCTTTTTTATTCTGTTTTTTCTTTCCTTTCTTATTCTGTTTTTTTCTTTCCTTTCTTATTCTGTTTTTTTCTTTCCTTTCTTATTCTGTTTTTTTCTTTCCTTTCTTACTCTGTTTTTCTTTCCTTTCTTGGTTCCGCCTCTCCCTTCTTCTGTGCCTCAGGAGCGCCTTATATAGCATTTTCTGATGCATTATATTTACCTTTTTACCCTTGTAACCATCTTTGTCTGATGTGTGTACCCACCCGACCATGACTGGTTGGTCAGGCACCCGGCCAGCGCCACGTTCCTGCGCTGGCCGCGGCGCACTACATCTCCAGACAAGTACAAGGATGTTTTGTTTGTTAGCTTGCCGTGGCATTCTCTCCTATCACGGCAAAGCACTCTTTCTCTCTCATGGCATGCACCAGAAGGCTCCAACTCAGTTTTGCCATTTTCGGATGCTATGTCATCCCAGCAGGACACTCATCCGAAAGTGGCCTGAGTGGAAGCCCCGAAATGGATCGCCCCCTCTCCCCTCCGCCAGACCACACCCTCCTTACCTCTGACCCGTGGCCCACCTTCGCCTGTATTGGCTGGGTACAGGCTGGTGAACCTGGGCCTTGCGCGTGCCTATGTCCGTCCAAAGTTCATTTGTCAGTTAGTCGCTCGCCATGGCTTGGGTATTCACTTTTCTCGCCTCTTTGCAGATCATCGATTCTCTATGTGTGGTTTGGGCTCGCCCCGGCTATGGGCCTTCCCGTTTGCTTCCTGCTGTATTGAAATGGTTATACTCTTGAGGTTCACCAATTCCTTTCTCAATGGCTTAGTTAGCCGACCGGGCTTTTTATTGCCTCTTAAGTCTGCGGGCTCCTGTGTCCCATTCATTCTTCTTTGGGGCATCCTTGGCCCCTTACAATCTCATGTTTTCCATGGGCCCTCATTACCTTGTTGGGCTTCCGCGGCCCAACCATTCTTTATTTTCTTTAGAGCCCATAAATTATGGCTTCGTATTCTTGCTTTACTTTGGGCTTGCCACAATGGGCATGGCCCATACTTACTTTCCTACATCCACGGCCCATGGTTCTTATCTTTCCGGGCCTTTTCAGGCCCGCTTACCTCTTCAAGACCCGTTTGCTTGCTTTACGGACCTATTCCTTCCGCTCAGATTTAATTGGGCTTATTCATTGATTATGGGCTTATTCATTGATTATGGGCTTACTCCTCCTTTTGGGCTTTCTTACAAAAATGAGCCTCAACAAAATGAAACCTAAAAATCTGGGATTTTCTCTAAATGAGAATTCAACTTGTAATAGAATTCCTTGACCTATTTAAAATTCAGAGGAGGTTAGTGCTAGGGCTGGCGGCTAGGCATAGAGAGCGCAGCTACCTCTTTGGTTTTCTTCAATGACAGTTAGTTCTGTTTTATTTGTCTAGTTTAATGTTTAGTATTTTATTTTTGTGTTTTATTTCAATTACCAAGAGTAGCTAAATTTATAATTAGGATTGAGGATGAAACCTTGTTAAGGATTATCAGTAATATTTATGTGATTTGATTTTTCCCACAATAGTTGTTCTTTAATGATTTAAATTGTTCTTGTTTCACATCAATTGACTAAGATGAGATTCTAGATATGAGTTCAATCATGTTTTTCTCATGATTTATGTTTTGCCTTAATTAATTGCATGCTTGGTTTATTATTTCTTGATTTTAAAATTGGATATCTCTTGTAATTTGTTTGGCTACGGATATAATGATTTGATTTTATACCCAAAAAGCGAAGAAGAGTATGCTTTAGATATTTAAATAGAAGATTTAATGATAATATTCTCCATGGTAGCAAGATTGATTTCTAGATTATTATGTAGTGGTTGGAAAAAATTAATGATCGTAAATATATGCTGATATGAATTAACAAGGTGGATTCCAAAACCTTAATTCCTTTCTCTAGATTGTTTACATCTCTTTACTGGCTTATATTATATCTTTTTTTAGTTTAATTATTTGCTTAGTATATTTAATTTCAAACAACCAAATTTTATTAAAGTAGATTAGGATTAATTTGGTTAAGATTTGATTAATTTTCCTACGTTCATTCAAGACCCTGTGGGTTCGACCTCGTTCTTGTCAAACTATACTTCGGTACAGTTCATACACTTGCGAGTACTTTAAAATTTCACAACAACAACAACAACAACAACAATAATAATAATAATAATAATAATAATAATAATAATAAAGCTTCACGGTTGTCATTTTCTTATTTATTATCTTGATGTGGGTGTTAAAAACCCTTTGAGTATCTGATTATTTTCACGAGTGTGTGTAATTTTAAAGAGAGTCAATTTCATATTAGAGATCATTTTAATTTGACTAATTAAGGGAATATATAATTTGGTCAATATTGATTTCAGTTGCTTTTTGGGGTGTGATCGTAAAACTATGTAAATCAATTTGTGTGCAACAAATTTAACCCTATTTGTGAAGAGCTTAAACTATTAGCCCATATTTAAGTTAATATGCCAATCTCTAGCACAACAATTATAATAATCCGACACATGAAAAGGAATCACAAAAATATTCATTTTAGCCTACAAAACATCTCTGTCACAAAAATGTGAAGAAAGGGGAGAGAGATGGTCATAATAGAAAGAGAAAATAGAAGTAGAGAAGCAGCGACCGGCAAAGAAGAAGAAAAAGAACTAGAGAAGAAAATGCAAGACTCGCAATGCAAGTCAATAATTTGTACCGACCAATTTTTATTTTTCTTGTCAAAATGGCCGATATTATCCGCTACATTTTGTTATAGACTGATATTTAGAGTGATACGTTTTGAATGAAATTATGTACTAGTTCATCGATCGGTACAATAAATATAGGTCATACGGGCTGGTATGTACAACATTGACTCCTTTACTAATTTTCTGGTCATGCGTGCAGTGGCAGCTCTAGGAATTTTTCTTAAGGTGTTCCTTAAGAAGCATAAATTATACAATTTAATAAAAAGAGAAATTCATTTATTGACAACAACAACCATAAAAAAAAAAAACATGCAAATACATAAAGTTTACAATTACCTTCTACGAGATTCCATATTTTGAAATCGGTGCATGATAGTCTCATTATCAATGCTACAAACTACATCTTTTTGAATGTACATAACCAAGCAATCATTCATTTACTGAATATAGAACAAATTATGGAGCAAAATTTAATTTTATTGGTATAAAAAAAAAACTGAAGGTGTTCCCAAATTTTTTTTGAAGGATAGACAAAATTTTTTTTTAATTATTATTTATATATATATATATTTATATATATAAATTCAGGTCAGGGTGGTCCTGAGACCACCCTGGCCTTAAGGTGGCGCCACCCTTACATGTGTGATTGTCACTCACTTTTGAACAATTCATCAGCAATGCATGGTAGATTGGATAAGAGAGAGAATTGAACACATAATTCAGCAATGCATTTAATTCTTTCTCTTACTTTGTGCTTCTAATTCAGCAATACCAATCCCAAAATGGTCATAAACTTTTACATGATTTATTGTTACACATGGAAGGCACGTTTGGTAGACTGTAATAGGCACTGTAATATAATAGTTATTTATATTATTTAGCTATTCTATAGTTTGGTTATATTTTTATTATAGGGGTTAGTTATTCTTTATGAATAGCTATTTTTTAAAATGAAGAATAATTATAAGGATGACAATTTTGCCTTGCCTCGCCTCGCCTTGCTTTGACCCGCCCTACCCCACCCCGCCCCGTGGGGGTTTTCCCTGCCCCGCATAGGTGGTCGAGTGGGGATGGGGCAATATTTTGTTCCCGCACCCCGGGGGGGGGAGGCAGGGATGGGTTTAGTATTTTTATCCCCAGCCCGCACTGCGCCGTCCTCACCCCGCACTAATAAGGACTATAATTATAAATTTAGTAATTATAGCATTGCGCGTTGCGTTTGCTACATTTTAGCCCTTTTTTTTAAGTCAGTGTGTTGTGCACTGTTCATTGGCCATGAACAGTGATTTTAGGCCAATGAACAGTGCATAATACTGTAGCAAACAGTAAAAAAATTATTTTTTTTTTATTTTTTTCAGTTTTCAGGTTTCAGTTTTCAGCAAAATAAGCGGTATCCAAATGCATACTTAAAGTGAAACACAAGAGTACAAGACATGAGATAAAATCTTTTTTTATTCTAAAACCCTAATGCTATTGCCGCTCTCTAACCCATCCCTCTTCTCTATAGTCTATACGTGTTTTTCAAATTTCAAGCCAAACTCCACTCCAAGTCCAAGACATTTCTTTTTAGGTTCATCTCATTCACTATCTTCCTTTTATTTTAGTGTTTCTTAAATCAATTTTTTTCAATTTAAATTTTGGTTCTTTTTTTGAATCTAAAATTGATATTTTTGTTTATAGCTATTAAAGTTTGAAGAAGCATAGTTGGCAGGAAAAAAGGCTAGTCACGTAGTGCTTCTAGTAGGCAGTAAGTTTGTTTCTTATCATATTCCAAATGTTTCAATTTTTTTTTTTTTTTTTTTGCACATTGTTTCATGTTTTTCAATCAAATAATTGTAATATATTTGTCTTTTGAAAGTTGTTAATATATTCAGCCACACACTTGGATTTCATTATGTATTTGGCAGTTTGAAGCTAGATGTGATTCATTATATATTTAGCTCCACACTTGTTATTAGTAAGCTATCGTAATCGTTATTATAGTAAGGAAACAAGCAGGGGCAATTGTAATCATATTGAATCTATAAAGAAGAAAGTAGTGTCACTACATTGGGAGAAAGCGAAACATATTCTTGAAGAACTAGTTAATTTTTATTTGTTATAAGACAATATTTATTTTTTTATGTTTATTTTGTTAAAAAACTACTCAATTATCCTTGATAATTCTGTTCATGCAAAGACAATGTTTATCTTGTTATAAGAAATTTTGAATTGTATTGTTACGTATTAGACTATTTAAATACTTGGTTTATTTAAATGCTTGAATTTTAAAACATTTTGTTTTGTTGTGATTTATATTATTGTAGCAAAAAATTTATTTATATATATAAAATTGTATTAGGGGTGGGGATGGGGCAAGGTAGTTTGCCCCGCACCCCAGGGCGGGGCAGGGACGGGAAAGGGCAATAACCATGCAAGGCGAGGATGACGATCCCATCCTCCGACCTCGCCCCACCCCGCCCCTTCCCATTGCCATCCCTAAGGGTACGTTTGGTACACTGAATGGAGATTACGACATGAATTGTAATCTTTATTACTAGTAATAAAGTGTGAAGTAATGTAATAACTAAACTTATTCATTAGTTTGGTTGTGAGTTATAACATTAGAATGAAACTTAACATTTATTTTAGGAAATATCTTACTTGTACAATTATATCTCCTTAAAAATTATTATTTTTAAATTTAAGAGAGATATGTGTTATTTTTTATGATTTTTTATTTTTATAATTGTTAGATGTATATGAAAAGTTTGTTTATTTGGAAATATATTAAGGGCATGTTTGGTAGACTGTAATAGACATTGTAATGTAATACTTATTCCTATGGTTTAATTATTCTTTAGTTTGGTTATGTTTTTATTACAAGGAATAGTCATTCCTTATGAATAACTATTCTTCAAAATGAAGAATAACTATTCCTCTTTAAAAGGATGTATTAGCTATTCCTTAGTAAGTGCATTAATTTCAAAACTTAATATATTTCCAAATAAACAAACTTTCCATATACATCTAATAATTATAAGAATAAAAAATCATAAAAAATAACACATATCTCTCTTAAATTTAAAAATAACAATTTTTAAGGAAATATAATTGTATGAGTAAGATATTTCCTAAAGTAAATGTTAAGTTTCATTCTAATGTTATAACTCACAACCAAACTAATGAATATGTTTAGTTATTACATTACAACACATTTTATTACTAGTAATAAAGATTACAATTCCTGTTGTAATCCTCATTCAGTGTACCAAACGTACCCTAAGTTTTGAAATTATTGCACTTACTTAGGAGTAACTAATACAATCTTTTAAAGAGGAATAATTATTCCTTATTTTGAAGAATGACTATTCCTTGTAATAAAAACATAATCAAACTAAAGAATAACTAAACCATAGGAATAACTATTACATTACAGCGCCTATTACAGTCTACCAAACATGTCCTAAATAACTATTTACATTTAAAGGGGTTGTAATAGCTGTTCCTTAGTAGATGTAATAATTTTCAACATTAATATATTTCCAAATAAATAAACTTTCCATATTCACCTAACAATTATGAAAATAAAAAATTATCAAAATAATAATTCATCTCTCTAAAATTTAAAATATATTATTTTCTAAAAAATATAATTGTATGAATGAGATATTTCCTAAAATAAATCATAAGTTTTATTTTAATGTTACAACTCACAACCAAACTAATTAATAGATTTAGTTATTCCATTGCAATATATTTTATTCCTAGTAATAAAGATCACCTTTTCTATTGTAATTCCTATTCAGTGTACCAAACATACCCTGAACTATCACGATTTTAGTTATAATTGTAATATTTGTTATACAATAAAATTGTCTTTTAACAGTTACAACTCAAATCGTGTTGTTATATGTTCGATACAGACGATAATGTATAACGATCATCTATCAATAGCCAGCCAAATGACTAATGAGTGAAGGACTCCAGAAGCCGGAAGGGAAGAATAGAATAAGAGTGATTGGCCATTCTGATAAACGTGCCACATCATCCCATCAATATCCCAACGAGACAATTCCACCACGACCCCAAAAGCTTACTTGTGGACTCAACTCGCCGAATCCCATTTGCTAAACCCACATTCCAAAACCAAATTCCGCCAAACATCTCTATTTAAACCCACTCATTCTCTGCCACGTACCTCCTTCACCACTCCATTTCCCCCTCACTCTACCCCAACTAGCAACAACCGGGTTCAAAAATTGATTTTTCATCAAGTATATCCATTTTCTGAGGTTTTAATTCCTCAATATATATATTTTTTAACTATTGGTGTGGTGTAAGATTATCATTATGAATGAACAGATTTAAAAATGTGATTTACTTCATCTTGGATAAGGCAAAGTGTCATTATAATTTTTTTTTTAGAAGAATTATAAACTTTTATTTGGTTTAAAAAAGTGATAGATATTATTTGCTATGTGGCCATGTGGAAAATTAATTAATTAATTAATGTTGACAATCTATGATATAAGATATTAGTTTACAAAAGTTAAAGCCTTAAAACAATATAAAAGAAAAAAAAAATTATGGTTTTCAATTACATTGAGTTTTTATTGTCCTAATATTTTGAAGTCCATTTTTGGAAGTGAGAAAAATAGTGTATTACCCGTTTTGTTTTGTTTTTTGTTTTTTTTTTTTTTTTTCTTATCTTTTGAACCACTTCGTATCCATTTTTTTTTTTTAAAATGCTAAAGGTATTACAAATTTTACGATATAAAACATACAAACTAATATATTAATTTATGTTATTAGCGAGTTTCGACCTTCTAATAAATGAATATTTTATTTTATTTTATTTTATAATTGATGACACATCAATTTGTTAGTTTTATATAATAAAGTTTGTAATATCCTTAATATTCTACAACTTTGGGCCTTTTTATAATAAGAAATGAGTTTTTTTAAAATAATTTATAAAAAAAAAAACCATTCAAAAATGCGGGCATAACTTGTAAGTGGCCTAAAGTCTTAAGCCGCCACTAGAATCTAAAAAGCGCAAGTTTTAAACAGCACAATTTGGTCTAAGTGGATGGAGGGGGAGTAGAGGTAGGGGTGTTTATGGTTTGGTTGTTGTGGTTATTGGCCAATTTTTTCACCGCACCATTGGGGTCAATTTCCCCTTCACAGGCTCCGATGATAACCATTGGAGGTCAGTTCTTTGGTCTTTATGTTTTTGTCAGACGGAAAGTTAATTGCACAAGATTCCTCCCTGAGAGAGAGAGAGAGAGAGAGAGAGAGAGAGAGAGAGAGAGAGAGAGAGAGAGAGAGAGAGAGAGAGAGAGAGAGAGAGAGAGAGAGAGAGGAATATGAAAATCTAAGTTCTAAACTCATAAATCTTAGATCAAAACCCACAGATCTAAGATCTCAATCCAAAAATCCAAGATATGAATACCAAAACTTGAGATCTAGACAACAAAACCCAAGATCTAAAGATTCTAAACCCAAAACCCTAGATCTATACACTAAAGCCCACAACAAATCAAACCCACATTAGATTTTCTTTGATTACAACGAGAGGGAGAGATGTTTGACACCTAGTTGGGCGGCGAAGGAGAGATGAACCACTAGTTAAGCCACAACAGAGAAATTTAGCACTTAGGAGTTAAGGTTTGGTTGGTATCAGTTCTTAATACCCAGATTGAGGGTGGCATTAAGAGAGTTTAGAGTTTTGAATAAAAAAAAAATGAAGATGAATGGGTAGAGAGAGATAGAAATTTGATGATATATATTGGTTTGGTTCAGTTACTATCAGAATACATGATCTAGCTTCGATGAGCACACTGCATTGGTGTTGAAACTAGCTATCTTCTCCAATTACAAGTTTGAATTTAGTTGGTTGGCTTGTGGAGCAGTGTGGTTTAGTCATTTTTGGGACAAAAGATCAATTTGAGTACTCTCTTGCACTCCTTCTCCCTCCCCCATCCAATCCGATCATTAAACAACACAAATATTCTAGCGTATGCACTAGCTAAACAAACTTTGGAAGTTTGTGACTTAATGTTTAGTTGGAAGAACTCCTATATTTACTACGTCATTATTTCAATTAATAACAACACTACCTTCTTATTAAAAACCAATCTCACCACACGTGCTTCACACGTGTGATGATGTTTATTTTTTGGGTTTTAGTGTCAAAATTTTCCAAAAACCAAAAGAGAAAGAAGCCACTAAAAATCATATACAACAGAGGAAATAACTACTCCTTCTTTTGGTAGAAAAAGAGAGTTAAAAAAAACTTACACGAGATGAGAGAGAGAGATAGAGTGAAAAAAAAAAAATTATTTAATTTATCTAAAATTTAGAAATGTTTAAATTAGTACATTTATATATTTAATTTTATTATGTAAACTTGAGAGTATTTTGGTGGGTAGAATGATGAAACCAAGACAAGAAATTCTATTATTAGTAATATAGATATAAATGGATAAATAAATTCAATCTAAATTAGTGTCCCGCACCCCTCAATAAGACTAAAAGTCTAGAAGCCAAGACTAGGAGTCATTGCTTACCGTGATAAACCTTCCACGTCATCCGATCATTATTCCATCCACAAGCAAAATCTCAGCCCATGTTGACCATAACGCTTACGTGCAGAGTTCACTCGCCTAATCCAATCTGTCCAAACCTACATTCCAAAACCAAATTCCACCATCTCTATTTAAACCCACTCACTCTCCGCCATATTACTCTTCCACCACACAATCATTTCCCACTCACTCTGCCCCGTAAACCCAACGTTACCCGAAACCAACAACCATGGGCAACAATCCGGACGAAACCGGGTTCAAACTCGTCGGATTCTCCAACTTCGTCCGGACCAACCCGAAATCCGACCGTTTCAAGGTCAACCGGTTCCACCACGTGGAGTTCTGGTGCACGGACGCCACCAACACGGCCCGAAGGTTCTCATGGGGCCTGGGCATGCCCATCGTAGCCAAGTCGGATCTATCCACGGGTAACTTGACCCACGCATCCTATCTCCTCCGCTCCGGCCAGCTCAGCTTCCTCTTCACAGCTCCGTATTCTCCTTCTCTAGCCACCATGGAGAACGTGGCCCCCGCAGCCACATCCTCCATCCCCACCTTCGATCGCGCCGCGTGTCTCGACTTCGCGTCCAAGCACGGCCTCGGCGTCCGCGCCATCGCCGTCGAGGTCGAGGACGCCGTTTCCGCCTTCCTCGTCAGCGTCTCCCACGGCGCCGTGCCCGTCTCCCCTCCCGTCCACCTCGACAAGGACCAAACCACCACTCTCTCCGAAGTCCACCTCTACGGCGACGTCGTTTTGCGCTACGTCAGCTCCAAATCCACCTCCGATTCCTTGTTCCTTCCCAAATTCGAGGCCGTGGACGCGACCTCATCGTTTCCGTCGCTAGATTTCGGAATCCGACGGCTAGACCACGCCGTCGGCAACGTGTCCGATCTCGCCGCCGCCGTATCCTACGTAAAAGCCTTCACCGGATTCCACGAGTTCGCCGAATTCACGGCGGAGGACGTTGGAACGAGCGAGAGCGGATTGAACTCCGTCGTTCTGGCGAACAACGAGGAAACGGTTCTGATACCGATGAATGAGCCGGTGTACGGGACGAAAAGGAAGAGCCAGATACAGACATACCTGGAGCACAACGAAGGAGCTGGAGTGCAGCATTTGGCACTGGTGAGCGAGAACATATTCAGGACACTGAGGGAGATGAGGCAGAGGAGTGGAGTTGGGGGTTTCGAGTTCATGCCGTCGCCGCCGCCGACGTATTACAAGAATCTGAAGAACAGGGCTGGGGATGTGTTGACAGATGAGCAGATAAAGGAGTGTGAGGAGTTGGGGATTTTGGTTGATAGGGACGATCAAGGGACCTTGCTCCAAATCTTCACCAAACCTGTTGGTGATAGGTATTTTATGCAACAACTAATTAACTCTTTAACTCTATACTCTCTATTACTACTGCATTTTAGATTGTTTCCAAACTTTATAGATCAATTTCACATTTGAACCAAAAATTGGAAATAGGTGGATTAAAAAGCAACCATTTTGGAGTGAAAATTGAAAATGAAATTGTAGATTGTGTTTTGAATGTAGTTTTGGTGGTTAACGTGGTCCCAAGTGTAACCTTGGCTGGTAACCTTTTTTCCCCCACCTTGATTGCTTCACTTTTTATTGAAAAGGTAAAAAAACGAAAAGAATGTAAATTGAAAGAATAGAAAGTAATGCGTTTATTTTTTGCTTGGTTAATTATGTGGAGAATGTTAAAAGAAAAGATATTTGTGGTTACTTTAGATGGATTTTTGAGAAAGATTTTAAATTATTTTTGTGGGGGGTAAAAAACACCAAGAAAAAAGAACAAACTAGATGATTAAGATCAACACAACTAATTTATAAGGAAAGAGAAGGTAATTTACAATGGGAAGATTGGAGAAAGATTGATGATCGAGATGGGTGAACTGAGTATGTTTCATTAAGAAATGGCCTTAGCTGAGATACAAAAGATGAACTTAAGCTATTACAAAGTCTTTCCTCTCTCTTTTTCTCTTCTAAAACTGGAATGCCCTTCTTCTGTGGGTTAGGTCCTCCTTTTATCTTCCCCCTCCTCCTTTTCCAGCTGTTCATTATCTGTCTGGATCTCTGAGGAAGCTAGTCCCATCAGACACTTCTTCTCTTACTTTTTGATCATGAAAGAAGAATATTGGGGTGTCCTTACAGTTCAGGCCGGTCATTCATCATTCAATGCGGCTGACATTAGGTAGGAACATCTAATTAATGCGGAGGTAACTATTGCTTAAGGCTTTGTGCTGTTGTCTTATGGCTTGTTTGGAAATTTAGAGAAGGAGGAGAGTAGAGGGGAATAAAGGGAAGGAGGGTAGTGGGAAGGAGAGTAGAGGGGAATGGTTTCCCTCTACATTATTTGGATGTTTTTAAAATTTGTAAGGGGGAAGGGGGTCATTAGCTCTTTAGAAAGGGTAATTTTGTTAATTTTGAAAGGGTAAATTAGGGAATTCATTTGGCCAATAATTTATCTACTCTACTCTTCCTCCAAATCTCTCCAATTTGGAGGAATTAAAAATGAGGGGTTAAAGGTAGTTGAAACCCTCCAAACCCCTCTCCCTCCTTCCTTAAAAAACTTCCAAACAAGGTAATTGAATTACTCTTCCTCCCTCTACTCTACTCCCTCTCCTTTTTTTTAACTCCCAAACAGGCCATTAGTGTCCTCAGCGAGAATTCTGGGCCGAGACTTCAACCTCGGCAATACTGCTGAAGCTTTCCCTGGCTAAGGGATTCTCGGGCCACCTCGGCCTGTAGCTCGGGTGATTCCGCTCTTCTTTGGCCTTTGGGCTTATGATACTGAGACTTGGGCCTAATCCCACCCTCTTAAGTTGTTGCTCCAATAGTCTTTCGTCGGCCTGCAATCCACGTGGTGTAGATACCCCCTCCCACAATTTTCTTATCTATTTCTTTTGGTTCTTTTCCTTTCTTTAGTGGTGATTGGTGAACCAAACATGGTGGCAGAGTTCACATGTAGTTGGGATTTAAACTTGTAATAATTATAGCAATTTCAATATAATTTATTTTATTTTTTAGTCGTTCTGTTTTGCCCTGTTTACAGTATTTTGGATTGATTGGTTTTGGTTAATCATATGGACAGGCCAACCATTTTCATAGAGATAATTCAGAGAGTAGGATGCATGCTCAAGGATGAGAAAGGGAAGGAATACCAAAAAGGTGGATGTGGAGGATTTGGGAAGGGTAACTTCTCCGAGCTCTTCAAGTCCATCGAGGAATATGAGAAGACGCTTGAAACCAAGCGAGTTTCTGAACCAGCTGCTGCATGAGAATATAGTCTTTGATGTAATGTTCATCCAGAGACCACAATACTATTTTTCTTCGAAGAATAAGGTAGTTGCTGGAGCAATGGTTGGTTATACTATTTTTACAAAATTTGTGGACCAATTCTAAGATATTGTCGTGCATGTAAGCTTCATGTGTCACACAAACCATCAGTTCAATGTATACAAAGACATGAATGATGAAATATGCTTATATAGATTGTCCAGTGTTTGCATTTTGGCTGTAATTTTCGGCAACTTAAATGAGGAATAAATTCTGGAAATTTTTTCTCTAGTACATGTTTTGTATTTGTCCCTTGGAGAATGCACAATTATGTAAACAATATCTAAATAGATGTTTAGCTACAGTTATTAATATTTCATTTTTGGTATGAATTGAGACTGGAGGCTAATTGGCAGTGATGAAATTGAGTGTTGGAGGATTCAAGCTCTGATGAATAAGGCATGGTTTATTTTGCTGGTAGTCCATTAGGGTAAGTATAAAGAAGCTACTAGAGCTCTTGTCCTAAGGTGTCTTGCTACTCGGTGCCAATTGCCTAGAAAACCCAAAGGAGGATAGGCTGGCATCTCCAAAGGAAGGGAGAAAGTCCATCTTGTAAAGTGAAAACAAGTGTAATTTCCAACCAAGTAGATTCAGTTCCCAAAAAAAATTTAAATTTAGGTGTGAAGCATGGCAATCGGGAATTGTTGGTACCTTTTTGAAGAGAACTCATAGGATAGGAGTGTGAGAAGTGTGGAGCAATTTGGAATATGTAATGGCAGAGAAGTAGGGGTTCGAAGGTTGTAGCAAGCAATGTTAGAGAGGCAAATTTAGTACATGTACCCATATCAAGTTCCAAATAAAAACATGCTCATTTGGGATTTTTCTAACACTGCACGTTCAGTAAGCTAGAAGAAGGTAGAGAATCCCAACTAGTAGTATTACTATTACTCATACAACTGATACAGGAATCCTTATAATTCACCAGAACAAAGACAAACGGGCTTAATTGCCAAGAACAAACAAACCCAGCTCTGATCATTTTTTATTTTTTTTGATAAATAGTATCAATAACAAGTGTTGCAACCAATCAAACTAACAAAGCAGCTAATTACTGGCTTACTCACAATTTGATTGCTTCGCTATGCAATGGAGAATCATAAACTAAAATAGACCTTGTAGTTGGGTCTATCATGGACAAGTGAATTGGTTTTTGATTCTACTTGAGCATCTTACTGGAGTAATGGTTTCTTTGTCTGCTCCACGTCCCAGCCTTGAAGGAAGTGACTCACACTAATCTGCACATAACTTTGGTTGCTTTTGCAAGGTGCGATTAAAGGCACCACCATCCAGCAACACAGCATCACCGAAATATACGCTGTGATCCAGACGATATTTCTGGGTTGAAAGACTAAAATATGCAGCTTCCCAAAGCTGAGTAGGTCCTCCTCCGGATCCTTCTTGAACTCCTCTGATGATTCTAGAGAAAACTCAAATACAACTGAATGGAGATACCAATCATGCTTCATTTCAAATATCTGCATTCCTTGTTTCCACGGATGTAGGATTGAAATAGAAGGCAGAGTTTGGTACCGCCTAAGTAGACAGGAGTTGGATTATTCATATCACTTACAACTTCTTTCATCCCAATGATTCTCTTAGGGTTGATAAAGCCCTTGAACCACTCATTTTTATATAGACGGTAAGCGTGGACAACTAAAAACTAATCATCCTCTTCGAGCACAGTAGAGGGTATCATCCGCACCTACTACAGCTCTATTACCACACGTCATTGGAGACCTACAACGTGAACACCCTTTCCATTTAACATTAAATATCCAACGTTTTAGTTAGTTGGCCGGTTTAAAATAAATTTTTAAAACTAGCATCTCGAGTTTTAAAAACTCGAGATTCAATTAGAACTTGAGTTTTTAAAACTCGATTTATGGCGTTTCTCAGTACCCTGACGTGGACAATATTTTACACGTTAGCCACGTGAAAATCGAGTTTATAAGACTCGAAATCTTTTGGAAATCGAGTTTATAAGACTCGAAATCTGTTGACTGTACTACCATTTTCAAACCTGCTCAAACACTTGTCGCTGGGGAACAAACATCTCTCAAACACTCTCAGTATCTCTCACTCTGTCAAACACTCTCACTGTCACTCTCAGTCTCTCCGTCTCTCACTCTCTCAAACACCCAAATCAACACTCTCACTCAGATCAGTCTCTTCGTCTCTCACTCTCTCAAACACCCAAATCGACCACTCGGCGTGCGACAGAAATCACCCTCACCCTCAAACCCACAATCGACAGAAATCACCCTCAAGCTCACTCTCCGCTCCTACTCTCACTCACCCTCAATCTCACCGCCGGTCTCACGCACTCACTCTCCTCCCCTACTCGCACTCACGCTCAAGCTCACCGCCGGTCTCAAGCTTCTTCACAGGTTTGTTTCAATGAAATCAGTTAAAAACTTGCGATTTATTTTTATTTATTTTTATCTATAACTTTGGGTTTGTTAATAAAATCGTTATTGCTGCCATCGTTGTGATGCTAAAATGCCAATTTAATTTGGTATTGAGAGTCTGGTTTTGGTTAGGGTAGAATGGAGGAACTTAATAAATGTCATCAACCCCAATTAGTGGAAGAAGGATCCTTACACCAACCCTAAAGGCTAAGTTAATTTGAGGTTTTGTGATTTCATTTTCATTGTCAATTATTGCATTTGCTTCAATAGAGTGGTTTCACAATAACCATACTGTTTAGCATGCTTGTTGCAGTTGTAATTCTATGGAGTAAGTGCCTATGAATGTGCATAGTTAAGGATATGAATTTTTGTTTCAATATGAAAAGAAACTAATGAAGTTGGCCAGCATACTTCATATGAAAAAAGTTGGCTAAGATGAAATGGTGACGTAGTCACAAACGTTGGGTTATTTGATTTCATCCTTTAAAGTTCATAGGAGCATACTATCACCTTGTTAAGCTCATGAAATTGTGCTATGGATGATTTTTTTTTTCTGTAATTAGACAGAAGTATTTATATTTTATTGCATTGTGCTTCAGTTAGTGAAGCCTCAACCCTTAGGATATCACCATTGGTACCCGGTTTGAGATTTTTTAGTAACGTTATCATGCCATTATCATACTTGAACGCAATTAGCTTTGTTGAATGTAAACACATATGAGAATCATGAGCTCTTACTAAGCTCATGATTCTGAATTCATGAGCTTAGTAAGAGCTCATAAATTCAACCACTTTTGTTTTCTGTTATCTAAGCTGACATTCATAGTTTTCATTAATAACAAGTTTGATATTTGTTTTCTCAAAAAAGAAAAAAGAAAAAAAGAAAGATAATTAGCATTAAATAATGATTGATTCTGACTTAATGAAAAAGGACTATATGTCATGGAAGAATGTTCATTCAACATACATGATTCTTTTTGAGAACAAGTAGTTTACATATTGCGTTAGTAAGAGCTTAGTAAGAGCTCATGATTCTCATATGTGTTTACATTTAAGAGGTGTCACTAAAGCCTGTTTTTGACTCCCTTGGCTCCTAGGATTTCATCCCTGATTGGTCTATTAATTAGCACCTCCATTAGTAACATTTGTTGTTTACTTGTTTAGTTGTTTCTTTTGCTGCCTTTAAGTTTTGTTGGGTCCAGAGAAACTGCAATTCTGCAGCCAATGTAGCTGCTAGACTTGCTTTTAAGCTCTTGTGATTCTGTTTCAATAAAGACAACTTGGGCAACCTCCCAAGTCCCACCTCATATTGAGTCTGCTTGAAAGGTGGATTACCTAGCTTATTATTCCTTTAATGTTTTAATGTTATTGAAGTTTAGCAGGAAAAAAAAAAAACAGTACGAGTCCATGCCTTGTAGACATACTTTTGACTAACTTTTGAGGTTCTATGGTTATAACACGCTTTTGACTATTTGTTGCCTTTCTATGATTATTTACTAACCTGTGCATATATTAACAGCTATAAACTGTGCTTGTAGTTTTGACATTACAGTATTAAACATTAACAGCAATAAAATGGATTGTAAGTAATTTTTGGTTGTTAGAGGTAGAGATTGTCCTCTCACACAATAATGAGATAAGTGATACTTGAAGGCGGTTGACTAAACTTTTATGGATATCTTCATTGGATATACAATACTTATCAATGTTGGTTTTGCCTTGTCCTTAAATTTCTTGAAGTGGAAGTTCATCTTTTTATTTTATCATATTTTTAAGTGAAGGACGAGTGGAGTAATATGTTTCTCAACTTTATTTATGCAGTGAAGTATTTTTTATTTCTTCATATGAAATAATTGTGTGTTGTGGTAATGCCGGATTTTTGATAACTCTCACACCAAATTATGTATGTTTGCCACTATGTATGATCTCACAGTTACAGTGTTTGCAGTATGGAGCCTCGGATCGATGAGGAGCCAGAGATCGTGTGCCCTGGTCCAGAAGATCCTTCATTGTTGACACGACAACGAAATCACCGATCAGATGACATTTGGAATGGCGAGCTGAAATATCTCGTTCTAACAACCGCTTTAATTTTCACGTTGTCTTTGACTTCTAGCAAATTCTTTCAAAGTTGTATATCTAGTTCTAACTGCTATAATTTTTATCGTATTTGTAGGACCCGGCCCACTTAAGTGCCGTGGTCGAGCTAAGGAGATGGAACACATAGATATGCAAGATAATCGGGTGATTAACGTTATCAAGTTGGTGGGGCTAGAAGGATTGTTTAGGGCCCCTTCCAGAGTGATAGATCACTGCCTAATATCGGCCCCAGTTGAGCGATGGCGGCCGGAGACGCATACATTCCATCTTCCACATGGTGAGATGTCAATCACCCTAGAAGATGTTGAGGTCATTTTGGGACTTCCTATAGATGGTGAGGTCTTGGTTGGGCCGACTGCTGTGGTGGATGGGGATTGGAGGCAATTGTGTGTGGAGTTGCTTGGGTTTGAAGTTCCGGCAAATGACAACAAAATTTTGGTGGGGCAAAGAATTCTCATTAGCCGCCTTGTTGAGCGCATTGCAGAGCCACTGCCTCATGACGCAACAGAGATTTAGATCCATCAGTATGCCCGGTGCTATATTTTAGCGCTACTAGGAGATAAGATTTTCATGGACAAGTCGTGAGATAGTGTTCATCTGATGTTCTTGGAGTTCCTGTGGAACCTTCGTGATCCGCCACAGTATAGTTGGGGTGGTGGTTGCCTGGCCTGGTTGTACAGAGAGTTGTGCCGAGCAAGCGAGAAAGAAGCATCGCAGATTGGTGGGGCTTTGCAATTGGTCTAGTATTGGGCATGGGCAAGGTTGCCATTCTTGTGCCCGAGAATAGAGCCCCCACCTGGATGTGATTATGGCCCATGGCCAAAAGCTCCACTTGCATTTAAGTAAGTATAATCAATTGATATTTAGTGTGTTATGCAATGTACTCTTCTTAGTAAGTAAGTGGTGTTATCTTATTTTATGTTATTCGCTCGTACCTGTAGGTGGGTGAGAGTGTCAAGCCCAAAGAGTAGGCCATCTGCCACGGCGTTGATTCACTATCGCAAGCAACTAGTTAGAATGCAGCTGGGCCAGGTAATAATATCCAAAAATTCTGTTTTGTTATGCTACTTTTCCTTAAGAATATGTTAAAATCATTGTTCTAACATATCTTCTGTTTGAATTTTTGTTTTTCCCTTTATCTATGTATTCTCTCTTGTTAAGATGTTATAATAACTGTTTCTTGTTTCTATTGTAGATTATGTGGCAGCCATATGAGGCAGACGTCGGCCACCTCCTGACTTCTGCGTTTCAGGGAGGGATGTGTGGACGGCAAGGGTGCCACTTGTGTGTTTCTGCATAGTGGAGACACACCACCCAGACCGTGTTGTTCGACAATTTGCGTTGGCGCAGGAGCGGCCCAACCATGTTGTGTACAATGATAGACTGCATAGAATAGACTTGCGTGGGAAGGTGGAAAAGAATTGGAGGGAGGAGCATGGATCGTATATCCTTACATGGGATATGAGACAACAACGACTTTGCCATGCACCGCTTCAGATTGGTGAGATGCCCCGTGATCATGTCTATTACTGTTGGTACCGCTCGATCACTAGAAAGTATGTCGACCGCAACAGCGCTAAATTAGATATAATGGTAATGTGCTCTAATTATATTTTATTGCCTGCTTTGTTTTTTCTTCAATACATGTACGAACGTAGAATCAATTGATTTCTTTTTCAGGAAATCTGGTTTGATTTGACTAACATCCAATTAAAAAGACTTTATGTTACATATAGTATTCTAATAAAACTTTTAGTTCTTAGTTGAGTATTTGAGTAGATTAATCCATTGTATAATTGATACATAAATGTCTCAAATCTGATTGTACTGGTTCTTTCTCCATTTCAGATTGAAAGCCATTTAGCACTGTTGGCGATGCTTCCTATAGGCAGCCGAGAACACAACCATGTCCAGCGCGTCCTAAGTAATGTGGTTGGGCTTGGTGGTGTTCCTGCACCAAATGGGGATGCAAACAATGGGGAGGCAAACAATAGGCAGGAGACTGAATCAGTAGCTACTGCAACCCCAAGCACAAGCGAACCACTCTTAACTCCACCGACCCGTGGTCCGTGTGCTACCGCAAGCCCAAGCACAAGCGCAGCTAGGGGCCGTGGTCGGCCTGGTACAAGTGCAGCTAGGGGCCGTGGTCGGCTTGGTACAGCAAGCCCAAGCACAAGTGCAGCTAGGGGCCGTGGTCGGCCTGCTACAGCAAGCCCAAGCACAAGTGCAGCTATGGGCTGTGGTCTGCCTGCAACAACCCGAGGGGTTGTAACTAGTCCTGAAATACCTGCACCCATCCTGCACGCATCTCCTCAGCCTGAGGTCCATCCACCCATCCCAGATGCATCTCCTCAGTTCGAGGTCCCTCTACCCATGGTAGATGCATCTCCTTAGCCCGAGGTCCCTTCACCCACCCCACCTTTGCAGCCCAGTTTTGATCTCGGTATTCCTTTTCAGTTGACCCCTCCTATGCACCCCGAGACACCCTCATACCCACCCACCAGCGCCAGTGCACCCACTTTGCCCATAGACCCACCTCGTATTGAACCCATGACAATGATCCCCACTCCTGGCCTCTACACAGAGCATCATTACCCACCTACCTCATCATCATCCGACCCTCTAGGACCTCCAGTTGGGATTGACACTATACATCCAGATACTGATGTACCGGACGAGCATCCCCCTCATCAGCCCTCACCCCCATGAGGTAGACCGTAACGCGCTAGAAGAGCACCCATTTGCGGGACAGGTGGACACAAAATAGGACACAAAGGCACCGCTATGGTATGATAACATTAATGCTTAATGTAATGATATATTTTGCAGTTCACTTTATTCTTATCATTACACCGAATATTGATTGTATATATCTAATGTCTTTGCAGCATGATGATCAGCCTAAGGATGATGCCCCACAGCCTCCTCACCCGCCCAAACATTACACGAGGGTTAAAAAGCGCAAAATTGGTTAGTCAAAGTGTTCTAGGCTGCAGAGGCACCTAATCTAGGGAATAATTCTGAGGACCTGCATAAGTACTTAGTGGTTGACACTTTATTGTTAATGAAATCTGTCATGTAAGAAAATTTTTATTAAGGTTGCAAGTTGTGACAGATGCACATTTTCTTTATCTATAATTAAATTATTATTTTTTTAAAGAACATTTGAGTATGATGTTCTTGTCAATTATTCAGATTATGAATTGAGATAACTAGTTTTTTCTTTACCCCGGAAGAGACAGAAATCTGGAAATCATTTGATGGTTGTCGATTCCATTAGATTCTTATTCACATGCTAATAAGGAAGAAATTTCTGTATCAAAGTGTGAGGTGGACCCTATCTTTAGATAATTTTCTTGTAACCACTAACCATTGTTCTGCAACATTGGGCTCTCTCTCTCTCTCTCTCTCTCTCTAAGTAATAAGGGGTGGAAGTTATTGGATAGTCTAGTTGGCAAAGTGTCTTGGAATTGTAGTAGTGACCTAGGATCAAAACCACGCATGCTTGGGTTTGTTGGGGGTAGGAGGTTATTCCCTCTTTTTTATCCCAGGATTTTAATCAAATAGAGGGGGAAAAAAAGTGGATGAGAAACATGAGTAATGTCTGATGGAGAACCTTTATTTTAAAATTTAAGTAGGAATCTTTCTTTTAGGTGTTCGCTTACATGGCAAAGGAGTGGGTGGATACTGGATAGGTTCAACTCTTGTGAGTGAGTGCAACAGAAGTAATATTGCCAATGAGCTCTATCTCTAATAACACTTTCTTCCCCTATGAGAAAGGGGTAGAGGTGAGGGCCTGGGTTTGAGACCTAGGTTGCATTTGTGACTTACCAAGCCCAAAGTAAAAAAGTAGTACTTCCCTTGACCTTCTGCAATTTGTTTTCATTTTGCCCTTTCTTTGACATCTCTGGGCTGGGTCTTTCCAAAGCTCTCCTAAAATAGTAATGCTTGGATTGACATTTTGGTATCTCTAATTTGTTGAATGATGTACTTTGTGCAGGGCAAAGACTATAGGTCCCAGTTTCAGCTGGGAAATGGTGCCTTACTTGGAGCAAATTATATTCAGGTATAAGATACTGGAACCAAGCCATTCTTTTTTTACACTTATTATGATGGATTGTGATTAATATTTTAAATTTAACACTGTGAAGCTGCTCATGGATATGTGAAAAGAAATTGGTGATAATTTTCATATAGGTGGCAAATAGTATAGAGTTCGTTGATGTAATCTGCTTGTTTGTAGAAACATTGGCTGGAAATAAAATTGTTGCAGAAAAAATCATGTACTGCAAACAACGAGAAATCCAAAAAATGTATATAATTCACTAGCTATTATCCATTCGAAAGATTGTTCCTTGTCCTCACTAAACTGGAAATAGTTACATTATGTTGCCATTTTTTGATATGCTGTTTTATCATCTTGCCAATTGATTAATTTCTTGGATTTTTTTTTGTGATTTCCTTTTTATAGTTTGGTGTAGCAAATACCATTTAATGGTCTTTTATTGAAAGAACTTTATGTTTTTCAGAGTGTGACCCCCAATTTGTCTTTTGGTGGTGAAGTTTTTTGGGCTGGTCAGCATCGGAAGTTTGGTATTGGTTATGCTGCTCGATACAATACGGATAAGATGGTATGCTGTCTTCAATTCATTCTTTATCACAAGATTGCTTCTTAAGAAAATATGGATTTTTAGTGAATTTATATTAATTTACGTAGTCTGCTATTTATGGATACTTGGCTGTTCTTTTCTCCAATTCTAAGTGCTTGTCCTATTTGTTGTTCCTGTGGTCAAATCTTCTCTCTCTCTCTCTCTCTCTCTCTCTCTCTCTCTCTGTGTGTCTGTTTTTCCTTTCTCTTTTCAATGCATTGTCAAAATTGACAACTGTAAAGTAAAGAGCTGTGGAAATTGATTAAATATCTGAGATATGCATTTTGGATCTACCATGTTGCTATGCATAATTAAGAAAATCAAAGGGGTGGTGATCATTTTTTATTGTGGATTTTGAGACCGTGTATGGTTTTATGTCGAGCTTCTTCCTTTTTACATGCTAGAATGGAAAATTCATTCATGCATGGTATGAATTGATTAAAATATGTGTTAAGAAATCAAATTTATTTTCTAAAAACTTGTCCATGTATATTAAACTCCCATTTGTAAGGATTGCTCCTGTTATTCACATGTTGGCCCAACTCAATTGCTGAATGCTCAAAAATTTTGCTTGTAACCTATTCCATAGTGCTATTTTGATTCATAAGAGTACAAATCTTGTGACGTCTATTGCATGGATAGAGAGCAAATACTATCTTTAAGATCAAATACTAATGCTGTGCATCCCTCTCAAAGAAGACTTTTTTGTCCAGAAAGAAGATTCTGTAGTAGATTTTTTTGTCTTCATTCCATGGCACAAAGGTTTTTTTAGATGATTTAGGAGTTGGTGTTTGAAGTCTTAGTCCTTTTGGAAAAAGTCAAGAATATAGCATCTATTTATGTGTGCCATTTTTCAATTGAGTGTAAATTATTTTGTTGACAATTTCCTCTCAAGTTTATCTTTATCTTTCAGTTCTCTTCAATGTAGAATTCTACTCCTGTAACTGTGTATAAAAGTTTATTGTTTTGCAATAGAATTTCATTAGGGCATGTATAAGCAAGCTTTGCGTGTATCATTTTATTTTCCCTAGCATTGAACCTTTTTTTTTTTCCTACACTAATTCGCCCAAACCCCTGAAATTTTTTATAGGTATGAAACTTCGAACAAATATTTGGGGCCTACTTAGCCAAAATTGGGATTGGTGCAGTTTCAGAATTGATGGGTTTGTTCCAATTCAGAACTTTGTGTCTTTGTCTCCTCCTTGTCTTTGAGATATGCATTTCCTGATTTGAATCTATTGGCAAGATATATCCTGGATTTCAAACATCTCATAGTGAACGGGCTGATAATGATGGGCTATTCTTGCTTTCCAACAACTCGGCATTCGCTTTGTCCTTTTACACTGCCCTGGATGTCAAATTGTTTCTGCTAGTAGTCATTCACCTGGGTAGTTCCAAAGTGGTTTGGACTGCTAATAGAGGCTTGCTGATCGCCAAATCTGATAAATTTGTCTTCGACAACTAGGGGAATGTGTTTTTGAAAAGAGGGGATGGTGTAGTTTGGTCTACAAACACAACAGGGTTTGAATGCTTCGAGGAGTTGTTAACATTAGTCCTTGTAGTAAAGGGTTTGAATGCTTGTTTTGCTAGCACCCCAGGTAGGTAACCTATGATACGCATCAGGCTTACTATCTGGAGGGACTATTTTAATGTACACATCATGAACTAGTAAAGACACTAATCTTCCATAAATAGTTATTGCCTCAGGTGTTGAAGCGCACAACTTTTCCAAGCAACTTGCTGTTGAGATTGCTTCAGGAGAAGAACTGGCAAAGGAAGTTTCTTTACTTTCCTGCTTTTGATTCTGAAACAGGAATGGTTTACAATTTTGTTTCATGTTGCCAAATATGTAACATATGCAGGAATCTTTTGTTTTTAGATTAATGTACTAAATTGTTAATGGTTTAATTTAAGCATAAGCAGAAATTATGCTTAGAGGCACCGCTATGTTTGACACCCATGATTAAAGTTCCAAGCTTCTCACTAAGCAATGAGTGATGTTTTCAAGTCTTTTCTCTCTCCTCTGTATAATTACTTTCATTCATTTCTTATTAAGTCAAGTATTAGTGTCATGTTTGCAGCTAGTAGGTTATCCTGTTATGAGGTTGAAACAGTAAATCTCGTAGGTTATCCTGTTATGAGAAACTAGTAGCTCATTAGTAATCATTCAATAGTAATGGTGTGTACTGTGGTTATTCTATGAGACTGGCGAAAAAAAAAAGGGAAGAACTCGAGTCTTTAAAACTTGAGTTACTATTGGTAAAACTCGAGTCTTTGAAACTCATTTCACTGGGGAATTTTTTTTTAAGCTAGCATGCTCTGTTTCAGGCAGATTGGATGCTCTGTTTTCGGAGTGTTCACACTAGTGGAACTCGAGTCTTTGAAACTTGAGTTTCAGTGGGAATTTTTTTGAAATTTTTCAAGCTAGCATGCTCTGTTTCAGTCAGATTACATGCTCTGTTTTCGGAGTGTTCACACTAGTGGAACTCGAGCTTTTGAAACTCGAGTTTAACTGGGAATTTTTTTGAGCTTGTTTTCCCCTAGGAAACTCGAGTTTTTGAAACTCAAGTTTCACCGGGAAGTTTTTTTTTTTTTTTTTTTAATTTTTCCTGGGCATGCCAGAAAGGCAGAGAAACAGAGATACACCAAAGGCTCAATACAAAAGCCTGGGAATGTAATCCACAGACACTCATTGCAAGGCAGAGAAGCTAAGAATGTAAATGCACTTAAAGTACATCCAACGGCGTTTTCAAGATTTTCCAAACTATAGAAACTATTACGCTCTTTGCATGAACATAAGTTTGCAATGTAAATGCACTTAAATCACAGCAAAAGGCATTCTCAATATATTAACATTCTAAACATACCTACCCACGCGTAATTTGCAGTTCTAACCATATTACTCAAATTACAATCTTCATAGAAGTACGTTGGATAGAGAATTACAAGTACATTCAACAAAAACCAAAAAGTTAATTTAGCCGATACAACGTAGTCACTTTTCGTAATATCAGCAATCTGCACAACAAAAACATCGTCCATGGAAGCATGCCTGAAAAATGTGAACTAATCGCGTTAAGAGACAAGATAGTAAACATTACATAAACATAGAATAAACAACCTGATCCAAAACTTTTTGCCATCTGTCACCTACCTAGTTTGGAACATGACCGCTTGTGGAAGCGCTACAGGACTGCGGACATTTTCTGCTGTGCGTACCAAGAAGGAGATAATTGGGCCTGACTCCCTCTCTCTTGGGCTCAATTTATTTGTGACGTGGGTTTTGTTTTTCCTACAATGGGGGGCTCAGTACGTTGAGGCCCATTTAGCCCACTTGCTTCCCGGTCAATCTGTTCTCCCTTCATCCATTTCCTCTCTCTGTACCTTTTTCTTCTCTCTCTCCTCTCAACTCTCTCCTCTCTAACCCCCCTCTTCTTCACAGCTCTCTCTTATTTATAGCTTTCACTGGGTGGAGGTGTTATGATTATTCCTATCAATAGTGGAAGAGGGGGTCCAATGTTATCTTTGTTAAGTGGGAATTTGGTAGTTGAGCAGCAAAGTGGCTTGGGAACTTGTTCTTCGTTGCTATGTTATGCACGGCAACGACTTCTGGGTGTTTTGCCGACCAATCCGAACACCATACTTCGCCATGATCAAACACTTAGAATAACATAAATTACTGCCCATGGTCGGGTAACTTACCGGCCAAGTGACAATGAAAGAATATTGTGTGCAACGGAGCTTCTATCAGCAATACAAACCTGATTGGGAGCTCAATACTGCCCGGCCCAGCCCAGTTTATAAGGGAATGTTCGGGCCCCGTGTGCTGCGTGGTGATGAGTTATGCTCGGCCCTAATGAAGGCTTGGGCCAGGACCGTACAATAGCCCCCCCTTGATTAGCATCCGCTTGCCGGGAGCGAATCAAGGTGACCCGGGCGCTGCTTTTGCCGTTTAAGGTGAAAGAGTTTTGATACTGAAAGGTTAGTAGGCAAAATTTTAATGCGCCCTGAAAAGGCGCGTCATTCCAGCCAGCTGCTCTATCCATCATTATTGCCTGACGGTTCGCGAACCGAGGCGCTACAAGTGAAAAGCTGCAACTTTTCCCGCTCCTTCCCTCTTCATTAAATGATGCTCATCATTGCTTTCTTCACACCTATAAATATTCCATTCTAAGTCGTTCCAACACTTTTATTCCCCTCAATTCCTGAATTCCCACTCTGCCGAGCATTCATCTGAGTGGTCATTTCCCAGCCCAGAACACCCCTTTCCTATAATCCCAAGTAAGTTTTCTGCCTCTCCTTTCTACTTTTATCTCTTCCTTTAGCTTCCATTTCTTAGTTTCCATACTTTTTAGAATGGGTTACGCTCATCTGTTGAACACCGAAGCATCTTTAGCCTCCTTTAGGCGGACATTCAACATCCCAGAGGATGTGAATGTTGCGTATTGTCACGAGAGCGAAATCGCTCTACACAAAGAACCCAACATTGCCTTTTTTCCTTTAATGGCCATTCTAGAAGGCGGGGTTAGGTTTCCCGTGAACCTCCTGTTACTTAGCACCCTTAGGTTTTACGGGCTGTCTCCCGAGCAACTCCCTCCCAACTTTTACCGGGTAGTTAGTTGCGTTGACCGATTGAATCAGATTTATGGTCTGCAACTGGATCATAATGACATAAATCACATGTATAGCTTGTTCGGAAGTAAAAGGACCAATTATTATTTGAAGGTCAGAGATATGAGGGTACGGCTGATCTCCTGCCTACCCGATTCCAATAAAAATTCCGCCGGGGAGTTTGTCCGGGTGAGCGGCAATTGGTTTGCCGATGATGCTCCCTGCCCCCTTTCTCGGCGCGAAGTCGGTTCGTACCGCACATCAACCTCCCCCTAACTTTTCCCTTTATTATTATTATTGCCCTCTTATCTTCTCCTTATTTTTCATTTTTGTCTCGTTTGCAATGGGGTCTGATTTATTGTCTCCTTCTTTTACAGACGGAAGAGTGTTCACACCGGACATCAGATGAGTGCACGTGAGGGACCTCAATTTCGTGCTAAGGTCTGAGATTTTCGTACACACGGACGGGCAACTCCGGGCATCCCATCTAATTTTGGGCTGTATACCTGCCTACCGGACTTGGCAGCCGTTCTCCCAGGCTCTTTTGGTAGACAGTCCCTTGCTCTCTTATATTGACGTTCGGCACGCCCACTTCCTACCCCCCTCACTAACCGTAGGAGAGGCCCGAGATATCGGCCCACGCTACACAACAGCCGACGACCTCCCCCCCGTCCGAGACGAATCTGCTGAAAGAGTTTCTCGGTTACTAAGGGAACGAGCACACGTTCCAGTTGAACAAGGCCACACTGAGTCCGGACTACCCCAAACCCAGATTGCCGAAGGTATCCGAACCACTACCCCCACTGACGAGATGGTTACCAGAAGGACGCTGACCGTTGACCGTTTCCTACCCGGCCCAAGGCAATAAGGCCAACCGCAACAAACCCGGGCCCGAGACCGTTCCCCTCCTCCTCCACCTGCTAGACAAAAGAAGAAGCAACGTGTTGAGGATCCCCCTCCCGGGAGGCAAGGTGACGCCTCCTCCAAGACCCCTCCCCGCCCCTCAGGCGGGATTGTGATACGCGAGCCAGCCGGTGGCTCCCAACCGGCCACCCGGGGAGTTGCTGGGCGGGCCTCCTCCTCCAGGCCGGCGCCCGGTTGGCAACCGACCTTCTTGTTAGGGAACGAGCCCCTGCCGGCCACCGCAAGCCTACGGCTATGGGCACAAGGAGAGGGTGGCCGAGTAGCTCAAAGCTTAGCCAGTGGTCTGATGCTGCCCGCGGACGTCCAGTTTTTTCGGGACGGCACTGAAGAGTCCATAGCCAAGCGGCTCCAATGGCACACTGTAGCGGTGAATTTTCCTGTCATGTCCTCTCTCAATTCAATTAGCATGTACTTACCTCTTTGTTTCCTTCTAAACTCACCGATACTGTGTCGCAGGCCGCGCAAATTACTCATATGCTCGGGGAGAGGATGAACGAGCTGGCTGAGGACGCCGAGCGGGAGAAGGCGCTCAGGGAAGTGGCTGCTGAGACGGCACGGGAGAGGTCCACAGCTGCCGAGAACGCCGAGAGGAGGGCACAATCGGAGGAGAAGGCTAAGCAGCAGGCCGAGAGGAGGGTGTCCGAGCTGGAGGAGAGGTTAAGTGAGTCAGAGCTGAAACTTGCACAAGCCGAAAGCCTGGTAATGGCGCATGCTGACGAGGTGGCCGATCTTAAGGTGACCTTGGAGGCGTGTGAAGAAAAATGGTACAACGAGGGCTTCGCGGACGCTGAGAACTCCGTGGAGCCCGTCGTCTCGCAGGCCAGGGCTCACGGCTTTGAGGAGGGTTGGCTGGCCGCCCTACGAGTAGCTGGTGTGCCCGGGGACTCCTCGCTCTGGATCTCTGAAAACATTCCTCGACCTACTTCTCTCAACCCGATCCAGAGCCAAGCAATTCCTGCCGATGAGGAGGACACCCCGAGCATGAGGGAGCTGGTCCGGGCAATTGATACTCATGTTGAAGACCTCGATTTAGAGGTATCCAGCGCCCTCAATGCTCCCGGTGACGAAGAGTTTCAGCAACCCCCCACCGAGGAGAATCAAGGACGGGACATGACAGGCTCATCTCCACCCTCCCCGCTCAGCCCTGCGACTTAAGCTTATTGGTGTTTTTTTTTTTTTTTTTAACCTTTATTTACCTTATGTACCTAGGCACCGGGTTGTGGTGTCGGAACAATTTTTAGGCTCATCGTACAATATTTACTTTGTTTGCCTAGATGCCGGGTTGTGGCGTCCGTACAATATTTTACTTTTTGGTTTTATCTATACTTATTCCGGTCTGTTTAGTTATTAAAGTGCTTAATCTGATTGTTGCATGCTCGTACTTATTACATATTCCCAAACATTCCGTTTTCAACTCGATTGTGCCGTGAAGACGGTTAGAATTTGTTCAACCAAACCCTCGTATGATGGTTTAGTCGTTGGATTTGATCATTTGGTGACAAGGATCAGTTCGGGGCGATCATTGCTCGGCAAATAGATTGTGCCAGGAATATTCTTCTGCATTTAGGAATTTCACTTGTAGAATTCCACCTTTATAGTGACCATATTCGAGCTAGGGACAGGTTTACATCTTTAGAAATTTTTTGTTTAGGTTTCCATATGCCCGGCGAACGTGATCGAACCGGGGATAGGTTTCGGTCCTTAGAAATTTTTCGTTTAGGTTTCCACCTGCCCGGCGAACGTGATCGAACCGGGGATAGGTTTCTGTCCTTAGAAATTTTTCGTTTAGGTTTCCCCCTGCCCGGCGAACGTGATCGAACCGGGGACAGGTTTCTGTCCTTAGAAATTTTTCGTTTAGGTTTCCACCTGCCCGGCGAACGTGATCGAACCGGGGATAGGTTTCTGTCCTTAGAAATTTTTGCGTTTAGGTTTCCACCTGTCCGGTGAACGTGATCGAACCGGGGACAGGTTTCTGTCCTCAGAAATTTTTCGTTTAGGTTTCCCCCTGCCCGGCGAACGTGATCGAACCAGGGACAGGTTTCTGTCCTTAGAAATTTTTCGTTTAGGTTTCCACCTGCCCGGCGAACGTGATCGAACTGGGGATAGGTTTCTGTCCTTAGAAATTTTTGCGTTTAGGTTTCCACCTGCCCGATGAACGTGATCGAACCAGGGACAGGTTTCTGTCCTCAGAAATTTTTCGTTTAGGTTTCCACCTGCCCGGCGAACGTGATTGAACCGGGGACAGGTTTCTGTCCTTATACGAGGAGTTTTCCGGTGGGCAAAACTGCGCCAACTACGCATCCCTGTGACCACAATAAATAAAAACGAACTCAGGATAACAAAAGGATCCATAGTTTCTTTTAAAATTCCTCAACAATAGAATTTCTTCAGGTTATGAATGTTCCATGGCCGTGGAAGTGGTTTTTCGTCTAAGCTTTCCAAATAATAAGCCCCCTCCCCAGCTATTGCGGTCACCCTGTACGGTCCTTCCCAGGCGGCAGCCAGCTTCCTGGCGTTGGTATCACGCATGTTACCCACAGCTCGCCGCAGAACTAAGTCCCCTGCACCGAACTCTCTCGCCCTTATCTTATGGTTGTAGCGGCGAGCCATCTTCTGCTGATACTCGGCGAGCTGTATTAGGGCGGCGTCTCTGAACTCTTCGAGCAGATCTAAACGCTGTGCCAGCATTTTCTCGTTCTGGCCGGTGTCAAAACCCCTCACCCGTGCACTGCATAAATGCACCTCGGCTGGGATTACGGCTTCTGCCCCGTAGGCCATGGAAAAGGGGGTTTCCCCAATAGACCTCCGGGGTGTCGTTCGATATGCCCACAAAACGCTAGGAAGTTCCTCCGCCCATCGTCCTTTTGCTCCGTCAAGTCTCTTCTTTAATCCGCTCATAATCGTCTTGTTAACGGCCTCGGCTTGACCGTTGCTCTGAGGGTAGGCCGGTGTTGAGTACCTGTTCTTGATGCCCAGGTTGTTGCAAAATTCGCGAAATGCCCGGCTATCGAACTGTAACCCATTGTCCGATATGAGACAGTACGGCACCCCGAACCTTGTCACTATGTTTTTCCACATGAACTTCTTGACGTCTGTGTCTCTAATGTTTGCTAATGCCTCAGCCTCAGTCCATTTGGTAAAATAATCCACGGCTACGAGGACGAACCTCCGGTTTCCCGTAGCCCGGGGAAACGAACCAATGATATCCAGCCCCCATTGGGCGAAAGGCCAGGGACTGCTGACAGGGTTGAGGGGTCCTGCCGGTTGATGGACCGAGGGGGCGTGCCTTTGGCATTTCTCACATTTCCGTACGTACTCGGCGGCATCTTTTTGCATTTGCGGCCACCAAAATCCTTGGGTGATTGCCCGGTGAGCCAACGAACGTCCTCCCACATGACTACCGCACACCCCATCATGTAACTCAGTCAATAGTTCGTGCACACGACTGGGGTGTAAGCACAACAGGTACGGTCCTCCATAGGATCTCCGGTACAATTTCCGATCTGGTGACAACCAATACCTGGCTGCTACACGACGAATCTTATCGGTTTCCTTGTCATTGCCCGGGATCTGATTATTAGTCAGGAATTCAATGATAGGGTCCATCCAGCAAGGTCCGGCACGGGTGATGCTTTCAATGCCTACTGTGGGGCCGGTAGCTTCCCCGACTCCTAGGATGCTGGGTTCCTGTACAAGTTCCACCTTGATCATCCGTGGCACATTTTCGGTTAGCGCCGAGGCCAGTGTGGCCAGTGAGTCTGCATGTCTGTTTTGTCCTCGGAGAATCTGGGCTATTTTTGCTGTCCGGAACTCTGCCATGACCCTTCTTGCCAGCTGCAAATACCTCCTCATTCTGGAATCTTTGGCTTCAAAGCTTCCCTGCAGCTGGTTGACAACCAGCCGTGAATCCGAGTATACTTCGACGCTCTTTGCTCCTAACCTCGCCGCAGTTCTCAGGCCGGTAAGCAGTGCTTCATATTCTGCTTCGTTATTGGAAGCTTTAAATCCGAGCTTGAAGGAATGTTCCAACCAAATCCCCTCTGGTGTGATCAAGACAATACCGGCTCTGGCCCCTGTTGAGCTTGAGGCACCGTCCACATAGACCTTCCACGGTGGGGAGACTACCTGGCAAACCACTCCCCCTCCATTCCTGGGGGAGAACTCGGCTACAAAGTCGGCCAACACCTGACCCTTAATCGAATTCCTCGGCCTGTATCTTATGTCGAAGGCACCAAGCCGGGTCCCCCATTTAGCTATCCGACCTGTGAAGTCTGATCTTCTCAATAAGGACTGCAAAGGGTACTCGGTTAACACATACACGGTATGGGCTTGGAAGTAGTGCGGCAACTTTCTAGTACCGTGCACTAGGGCCAACACCAGCTTCTCCAAGGGCAAATATCTGGTTTCCGCATCGACCAAGGTCTTGCTAATGTAATATACGGGCCGTTGTGTATCCCGGTTCGTTAAGAGCACGGCACTGGCCGCGTGCTTTGAAACCGAGAGGTACATATATAAGTCTTCTCCGGGCAATGGTGCGGTCAGTACGGGGGCCCGTGTCAGGTACATCTTCAAGTCATGGAATGCTTCATCACACTTCTTGTCCCATTCAAACCCCCTCCATTTCTTCAGTAGTTGGTAAAAAGGGCGGCACCGGTCGGCAAACTTTGAGATGAACCGGTTAAGGGCGGCCAACATCCCAGTCAGAATCTGCACCTCCTTTGGGCTCCTCGGGGGCGTTAAATTCATCACGGCCCCGATCTGGTCGGGGTTGACCTCTATTCCCCGTGTATTGACCAGATATCCCAAAAATTTTCCTGCTCCCACTCCGAATACACATTTTTCAGCATTAAGGCGCAACCAATGTCTCCGGAGGATTTCAAACACCCCGAGGAGATCCTCACTGTGTCCGGATTCGCGTTTGCTTTTGACGACCATGTCATCTATGTATACTTCAACCGTGTGTCCTATCTTATCACGGAACATCCTCGTCATCATTCGCTGATAGGTAGCCCCGGCATTCTTTAGGCCGAACGGCATCACCGTGTAGTGATAGTTGGCCTCCGGCGAGATAAATGCCGTCTTCTCCTGATCTTCAACTGCTAGGGCTATTTGGTGATAACCCTGGAATGCGTCCAGGAAGCTCATCCTGGGGTGTCCGCATGTGGCGTCCACCAGTTGGTCGATCTTGGGCATTGGGAATGGATCTCTCGGGCATGCTCAGTTTAAATCCGTGAAATCTACACAAACCCTCCACTTACCGCTCTTCTTCTTCACTACCACCGTGTTTGCCAACCAGTCCGAGTAGAAGACCTCCTTTATTGCCCCCGCTTCCTTCAGTTTTTTCACTTCCACTTTCACTGCCTTGACGTGCTCCTTCGCTGATCTTCTCGGCCTTTGTCTTTTAGGGGTTATCGTCGGGTCGGTATTGAGACAATGAACGATGAAATCGGGGTCTACCCCGGGCACCTCGTACGGGCTCTAAGCGAATATATCAACATTCCGGACAAGAAGCAGTAACATATCCACCCTTTCCTCGTCCGTCAAGCCGACCCCTATTTGGAAATACCTGCACTCGTCTGGTAACAGTCTCACTCTGATCAGTTCCTCTGTGGGATTAGCCCCCGCTTTGCCCGAGGGCCGCAGTAATTGCTATGAAGGGACCCCTTCAGGTTGACCCCCTTTCTCGGTGGTCTGACCCTCCCGGTTCACTGCCGCAATAAGGCACTGTCTGGCCTTTCGTTGGCTGCCTTTTACCACTACGATGCCTTGTTCGGTCCGGAACTTGATCTTTACATGAAGGGTGGATGGCACGGCCCCCATTGCATGGATCCACGGCCTCCCAAGAATTGCGGTGTAAGGGGAAAATGAAGCAACCACTATGAACGTCACTGTGACTTCCTTGCCTTCCAAAACCACGGGAAGGGAGATTTGCCCCTCTGGAACCACTATCTGGCCGTCAAAGCCGATCAGGGGCGTGTCGTACTTCGTGAGATCCTTGACTTTCAGCCCGAGCCCCCTGTACAGGTCGGGATACATGACCTCGGCGCCGCTTCCTTGGTCCACTAACAACCTCTTCACCAAGAAGCCGCCTATCTGAGCCGTCACCACCAGTGCGTCGTCGTGTGGCTGGATCGTTCCCACGAGGTCCTCGTCGCCGAAGGCGATAATATCCCGGGCAATTTTCACCTTTTTTGCAGGTGATATTTCCCCCGCACCTATGTCAGCCGAGGTCGTCGTCAAGACCTCTCTCTTGCCGATCCTCATGACGTCTCTTGGTGCAGCGTGAATTACCTCAATTACTCCAATGGGAGGTGGGCGGGGGCCCTTGCCCGGCTTTGCGCCCAGTTCACCTTCATTGTTTGCCGTGTTGATAACGAACTCTTTCAAGTGCCCTGCCCTTAACAACTGCGCTAAGTGATCCTTTAACACCCGGCAATGCTCGGTGGTGTGTCCCTTATCCTTGTGGTATGTACAGTACAAATTTTGGTTTCTCCGGGATGGGTCGCCCGCCATCTTATTTGGCCATCTGAAGTACGGCTCGTTTTTTATCCGGTCAACTATCCTGTGCACCGGCTCCTTGAACAGCACGTTTACTTCCTCATGCTGTAACCCTTGTTCTTGGACGGCTGGCCCCTTTCTAGGTTTCAGCTGAAATTCATACTGCCGAGGACGGGTGGTCAGCAGGGCTTTACCTTTATTTTGTATCCGGTCATCTTCTAGGCGTTTATACTCCTCTATGCGTCTCATTAGCTGCCTCATGCCCTCTAGAGGTTTCCTAGTCAATGATTCTCGTAGCTCGGAGTCCTCTGGGAGCCCCATTCTAAAAGTACTTGCTGTTATCTTCTCGTTACCCCCTCCGATCTCGTTGTAGAGTTCCCAATATCGGTTCGCATAACTGCGTAGGGTCTCCTCAACCCTCATCTTTATGGATAGTAATGCGTCCACGGGTTGCGGAACCCGGCTACAAGTCACAAACCGGGCACCGAACTCCTGAATTAGTTCCGCGAAGTTGCGAATAGAACCCTTTGAAAGCCCATTAAACCATCTCAACGCCGTAGAGCCGAGACTAGAAGGGAAGACTTTGCACATCAGCGCATCATCACGCTTGTGCAAAGACATCATGTGAATGTAATGACTGACATGCTCCACCGGGTCCGTTTTTCCGTCATAAGAATTGAACGGTGGCCGATTGAATCTGTTCGGCATCGGGGCCTGTTCAATTTCCTCCGAGAACGGGGATCGGGCTGCTTTACGTAGCGCCCGGCTCATTGCTTCCATAGCTGCATTTCGCGGGCGTTGCTCCTCCGGGGAACCTGATCCACGGTCAGCATAACCGCGTGATCGGGAGCGGTCCCGGTGTCCCAGCCTCTCCCGTGAATGTGGACGATCGCGCTGTCGGTGATGGATAGAATGCTCGAAATTGTCTCCCTCGCGGTTCCTCGCTCCTCTCTGTCTCCCGCCCTGTTGATCTAAGTTCGCTCCCCGGCGTCTTTCCGCCTCCAGCTCCAGATCCCTTACCAGCCTGCGTAGCCTCTCTAGTTCTTCGTCTCTCGGATCGGGGCGTCTGTTTTCTGTGGCGCCGAATACTGTTTGGTGAGTTCGGCGTGATCCTTCGCTCTGGCCGGAATGCTCTTCATTTTCTCCTCGGTGCCTGTCTTCGTGCCTTTTCTGCCTTCGCTCCCGCCAAGTGGATCCTTGCGAGGACCCTACCGAGCCGCTCTCGGCATGACTTCCCGAACGTCTCTCAGACATCACTCCTGGCGTGGACCAAGGCTGAGCTACTGCACAGTAGGAGGTTCCCACAGACGGCGCCAATTGTGCGTACCAAGAAGGAGATTATTGGGCCTGACTCCCTCTCTCTTGGGCTCAATTTATTTGTGACGTAGGTTTTGTTTTTCCTACAATGGGGGGGCTCAGTACGTTGAGGCCCATTTAGCCCACTTGCTTCCCGGTCAATCTGTTCTCCCTTCATCCATTTCCTCTCTCTGTACCTTTTTCTTCTCTCTCTCCTCTCAACTCTCTCCTCTCCAACCCCCCTTTTCTTCACAGCTCTCTCTTATTTATAGCTTTCACTGGGTGGAGGTGTTATGATTATTCCTATCAATAGTGGAAGAGGGGGTCCAATGTTATCTTTGTTAAGTGGGAATTTGGTAGTTGAGCAGCAAAGTGGCTTGGGAACTTGTTCTTCATTGCTGTGTTATGCACGGCAACGACTTCTGGGTGTTTTGCCGACCAATCCGAACACCATACTTCGCCGTGATCAAACACTTAGAATAACATAAATTACTGCCCATGGTCGGGTAACTTACCGGCCAAGTGACAATGAAAGAATATTGTGTGCAACGGAGCTTCCATCAGCAATACAAACCTGATTGGGAGCTCAATACTGCCCGGCCCAGCCCAGTTTATAAGGGAATGTTCGGGCCCCGTGTGCTGCGTGGTGATGAGTTATGCTCGGCCCTAATGAAGGCTTGGGCCAGGACCGTACATCTGCGGTTATGCCCAGAGGTATGACACAGTCCACATGTCTGCTTGGGTTGACTCTCTATCAAATCTGCGTCCTCCCTCCACCATCCTGGTTCTCGATCTTTTTTCCTCACTCCATCCATCTCATTCCTTATTCTTGACTTCACTGGTCGACCTTTGCCTCGCACCAATGCTGGATTAGGCAACCACTTTGGCCCTATAGGATCCCTCCATAGTGATTGTGAATTAGGAACCACAAATGCATGTGAGTAAGTGCTAAGGGTAGAGTCCAAACTATAACATGGGTGAATATATGTGGTCGAATCAATATGTAGCGCATCACATACTCTAATTGCATGTGAACACGGGATCCCTATGTTTTGCCATTTTCCACAACTGCATGTTCTTTCCAATAACCGAACTTCGTAACTGTGGTTTCCCCCTCCTGTGCTACACACGTTGTGTGAAGTAACTACCTGATATATCATCTCTTGATTGCGAAATGGCTTGAGATAGTGTTTCTCAGATTTACGCCTATTTCCCTCCCATGTGGAGAAAGCATATGTACTCAATTTCTTACCCTCCAACAACTCATTCGTAATTTCTTTGTACCGGTCGTGGAAATATTCAACAAGTTTGGACCAAGTGAACTCAACCATTGTGGCAATAGGAAGGCCCCGTGCACCTTTCAGTATGCCATTGAAGCACTCTGATATATTAGTTGTCATTGCCTCAAAACGTCTCCGACCATCATGTGACTGGGTCCACATATCCACAGATTCCCTCATTAGGTATGTGTATGGAACATAATCTTGATTCTTTTCCTTGCCATCCTTCCCTGTCACCTTCTTCTTATTCCTAATGGCCTCAATTTCCACCTGCTTAATGGACTCCATTATGGCATCAAATTTAACAACCTGAGTAGCATATCCTGTTTTCAATACCGCTGACTTTAGAGTCGAGTTCTGAAAATGTGTGTTGAAGTTGCTAGCAACATGTCTCAGACAATATCTATGAAATACCCGTGGTCTTCCATCATCCCCTCTAGGCCAGTTTGCAATGGCGTTTTTGATACCGAGATGTCTGTCAGATATTATGCAAATGCCTTCCTTAGGTATTACGTGGCCAATCGCATCTCTGAGGCATCGTAAAAACCACCTCCAACTGGACCCTGACTCACAATCTACAACAGCAAAGGCGAGAGGAAATACCTTGTTGTTAGCGTCGGTTGCCATTGCAACCAACAACTTTCCCTAATATTTATCACACAGATGTGTCCCATCAATACTGATAACCGGCTTGCAATATTTGAATCCATCAATGCTTGGACCAAAAGACCAAAACACATAATCCAAAGTTACGCTGTCATTTTCACCGGTGGGAGTGGTACGATAGAACACCTAGGTAGTCAGATCCTGATCGGTATATGCTATTAGTAACTTCTGCAACTTTTGGTAAGACTCTTCCTAATTCCCAAACATTTTCCCAATCGCCTTTTGTTTTGCATCCCATACCTTGTAGTAAGAAGGCTTATGGCCTTGATATTTCGACTCTATCATAGATCTGAGATGCTTAACTGGGGTAGTGTGATCCTCACATAACTTCTTAAGGATGTCTGATGCAATAAAATTACAAGTCATCATTCTACCATCATTTCGCACCCCAGTCGGTATACACGTGTGAGGACCCACATACACGGTGACCATCCATAGTCCGTGGAGATTGGGCTTCCTGACTGCACAAACATACCACTTGCATGACTCATCCACGCATTTCGCAGAAAGTTTTTTCGTCGTCGACCTACTGATAATAAAATGTTTGTTTTCGTTGAGGGCACAAATTGTTAATACGCGTTGCACCTCCACTTTATTGGCAAAAGTTAACCCTTTCCATAAATTCATCCCCTCTCTCCAAGTAGACACAAATGGTATCTCAGTATGTGAAGGATCAATCATATTTTCCCAAGCATTTGCAAAAAATGACAAGGCAGGAGGTGCGTAGGCAGGGATTGTGTCTTTAATGTTTTGGACACTAATAACATTGTCTGTATTAGGTTGACTACCATCCAATGTCTCATCATCCTCAATGTCTCTTTCAAAGTCCCCGAAGTCTCTTTTAAAGTCCCCAAAGTCCCCTTGATCAATCCTCTCTTCAAAATAATCTCTCTCCATAAAATCTTCACCATTAATAGTAGTAGTCTCATCAATATAGTCGTCGTCGTCATCATCATTGTCATCATCATCGGCATGGGCATGGGCATGAACATCATCATCCTCTACATGTGTAGAATACTCATATTGAACATCCGGAATTGTAACCTGTAAACTTGTGGCTGTTTGTTGAATTTCATCATTTGCACGTGGCTCCAACTGAATGTACAACTCAATATCACTTACTTCAGGTATTCTCTCCAACTTGTCAAACATGATCTTCACATGTTTATCTGTTTCTATTGTCATATACTTGTAATTAATCCGGTTCTTCAGGACTTCATGTGGCATACGATAAGTTATTTGTATGTTGTGTACAGCAGGATTCGCACACAATTCTTCTATAACTATCTTCTTCAATTCATCAAGGGTCTTCAACCTACGATCAATTTGGGTATAATAGAACTTTATATCCGGCCCTTCAAATTGCAATCCTTTGTTCGCATTCGCATTCTTAAGTGGACCACTGTGGTATAGGATTATATCAATTTCAGGCATTGTGAACCTGTTAGAGTCAAGTTACTATGTTAGTTAACAAACATTTTATCTAATTAAACTACACAAAGTACAAATTCCAAATCATTCAAAGGGTATGAATTTCATTACACATTCGTTATACATTTCATACCCTAATCCTTTTTCCGTCATGCTAAGACTACCCATTTCATATCATACCTAATACAAAAAAAAAAAAAAAAAAAAAAAAAAAAAAAAAAAAAAAAACCAAAATCCATGTAAAAGTATACAACATTCTATCAACTTACATACCCATAACATTTACATACCCATAACATTTATATACCCATTTCATACCCAATGCAAAAGAAGTCATTTCATTACACATTCAAAAGGCATGAATTACATACCCATTTCATTACACTTCATTCAAAGGGAGTAAGTCACTCATTTCATTACATACTCATTTCATACCCATTCAAAGGGCATGATTACATACCCATTTCATACTTATTCATTACAATTCATTTATTGCCCATTCATGATAATAAAATTTTGATAACAAAAACCATACAAATAAATATTCAAAAAATTAACACTAACAAAACAAAGTTCTATAATTCACAATGTATCTTAACTAAGTTATGTCAACCATCTACAAAATAAATAGTCAAACTCTTTAACCCAAATCCAACAACAAATAATACCCAACTACAATGACAATAAAATCAAAAAACGTTAGTTACCTCAGATTTGAATTTGTTGAGAGGAAGGAGTAGTGAGAGAGGCAATGTGGTGAGTGAGAGTGAGAGACAACGTGGTGTGAGAGCTATGGGTGAGTGAGGCAGTGACTTAGTGAGGCGCTGAGTGTATGGGGAGTGAGGGCTGTGGGTGAGAGCTATCAGTGTTATGGGGAGTTATTTTTGTGGGTGAGAGTTATAATGTCTTAACAGATTCGTAATATATTACTTAGAGAAACTCGAGTCTATAAGACTCGAGTTTCTTTATAAATATCGAGTCTTCCAGACTCGATATCCATGCTCATAAAAATTTCCACCAAAAATTACTTCATTTTTATTATGTAGAACTCAAGTCTTAAAGACTCGATTTCTACCACGTAGATCTCGAGATCTACGTGGTAGAAATCGAGTCTTTAAGACTCGAGATCTATTGGTGTTTAATCCATCTCAGCAATCGGAATGCGAGTATTTAATAGATGAGTTTTAGATGGATCTCGAGTTTCTAAAACTCGAGATGCTATTTTCCCTAATCATTTAAAACATCAGTTAACTTACTACATACAACTCCCTCACGTTGTTACTCCGCAAATTCCCTCCATACAACGTAGATTGATGGTCGGAGGGTCAAGTTCTGTCCAACAATGAGTACGGACATCATATATGTAAACCACACAACCACTATCATAATCATAACAATGGACCTTGTTGTGCGCTCTAAAGCAGCAGAAACCATTCCAAAGGAACTAATCTGTAATGGAGGATTGGGCAATGGTTCCCAAGCTCTGCGTTTCGGGTTAAGAACCTCCATCCAAATGTATTCCTCTCTCGCATATAAACCACCTAAAACAGGACAATGGTGTGAGGATAGGATTTACGAACATTCATTTGAGGACCAGGCTTCCAACAACAACCATCTAAAATCCATGTCTTTGTAGTAGGGCCGCTAAGACAATATATAGATGATTTTAGAGCTATAAAGGAAAGCAGTTTGTGAAGCTCCATTACGAAAAACAGACTCAGCTTTTTTTTTTTTTTTTTTTTTTTTTTTTTTTTTTTTTTTTTCTGCCTTTGCCTCTGCCTTTGCATCATCATCCGACGCTGCATAATAAGGGACTGGAATAGAATACCATTTAAAGTTTGCTCCACCCTCCATCAAAGTCGGTTCTCGTTCTTGTTCAAATCCATTATAACCACCAAAAACTATGATGGATTTGCCGATGTCAGACCTTGATCTTCTTCCCAGTTGGGATTTGGGAATCGGAGGGAGAGGGAGACCTTGATTTCAGATATTGGGGTTTGGGTTAGGGTTAGGTATCTGGGATTTGGGAATCGAAGGGAGAGAGGGAGAGATCTTCATTTCAGAAATTGGGGTTAGGGTTAGGTATTTGGGATTTGGGAATCGGAGGGAGTGAGAGATTTATGATAGGTTTGCTGTGAATTGTGACATGGCTTTACTTTGGATATTTGGCAAAGTCGGTGGCCTTTTGGTTTAGAACTATACTGGTGGAACTTACAAGACTAGTGCAATGCAATGTCAGTGAATCTAAGCCAAAAACTAGATCAATTACATAGAGAGGCCAACTAGTACATAGACGTAAATAAATTCCAAAACACAACAATCGGATTCAGTTTGACTAGTATGATCCAGTTTTGGAACTGGTGTATTTTTTTAGAAAGAATAACAAAAAATTTCGTCTCATTGGCTTTTAATTGATTTGCAAAATCAATCAACAAATGATTGAAGACAGCACCAAAAGTTTCTACTCCAAGAAAATCAATGTACTTTAATGTGAGGTGTATGTCGTTCCACAAATAAATTATATTGCTTTCAAATTTACTAGATACAGTTGTAGCTTGAAATATTTTGGAACTTTTGCATGACCACAATCATTGTCAATAGGGTGGTTGTCACCTCCTTGAATGCCTACAGGCCCTACACAACTACATTCCGCAAACCACAATCATTGTCGATGGGGTGGTTGTCCTCCACGTTATCTTTTAACCATATTACGAACAAGCTTTGATATCCTTGGTGCTGAATAGAAAGCATGAAAAATTTTGATTTATTTCTAGCTAGATGTGACCTTTAAATCCATAAAGGGTTCATTCAAATCCATAAAGGGCTCATTTAATACAGAGGAAAAAAAAAGAGGGAGATTATGAATTCACGAATTCACATACCAAAGAGGATAAACTGATAGTAATTTTATTAAAAATAAACTTCTATTTTGTTGACAAATTAGGGCATATTTAAAACCTCTGACAAACTTATTTTCCAAGTAAGCATTCCTAAACATATTTTAATTAAAGTAGTACCATAACAGAACACTAAGTAGTTGACTACAAAAGGCTTAAATATATCTGAAATTAAGAAAATAAAATCCTAACCCCTCAACTTAATTTCATAAAAATATAAAAAATTAGCCCCATATTTTCTTCTACATATAGCATGAGAACCAGACATCACACGCTATAACATATATATCACAGAAACTTAGCTAGAAATTTTTCAACCAAATGATTCGAGATTATCTGAGTTGCTTTCTCTGAAGGATGGAAAGCATCCCAAAACACATATTTATTTGCATCTGAGCATGTAAATGGACTCTGCGGATCACACATGTAGCTCATCTCAAATAACCCAGTGCCACAACATCCCACACTCACAACATCGAACCCTGCAACCAAGAGCAATTAGTTCTCAAATCCAATGGTTTAAAGGATAAAGGGATCATTTAGCTAAAAAAGGAAAAACTTAAGACATCTCAAATTTAATTTCAAATTGCATTAATGCATGCTTTTGCAAGCTTATTTGATAATTAAATAGGAATTAAAAAAAAAACTAACTTTTTTTCCTTTCCTTCTTTCTAAAATTACTAAAATTTTCTGCTAGAACAATAAACAAGGAAGTGATAAAGAATTTGTGGCTTAATATAGATTTCCCAACTGACATATTAATCGCCCTTGTCTTGATCCCATTATGGCTGTTCATAATTCTGTATCTTAAAAAAAAATATTGTTATGTAAATTTGTTCAGCTCCCCATGGTTGCCTACCGTAGGAGTAGGTCCATTTAGGAACTAGTCATTAAATAAATGGACAGGCCAAGCCCACAGTTGTTTCTCAAAGCAATTATTACTTGAATTTGTGAAGTTGGAAAGTTGTTTTGGTATGATCCAAAATAAGGAATAATGAAATAAATGTCAAGAAAAAATGAGAAGGAAGAAAAACTAAAATCATGTTCACGAAATCAAAACTTACCAAATGTAGAAGGCCTCTTAACGATTTGAAGAAAAATGTCATATGCATTTGCAAACACTAGTTCAAGACCAGGAAGCTCCTTGTTAAGCTTTGTCACCAAACTCTTCAATTTCCCATTAAATTCCAAGGCTACATTGTTATATTCCTCCACACAATCATGATCGAAAATGTTTACTGCCCTTTCCAATGGCAAACACCCCATTGGAGGAACCCCAGTTAAGGATATTTTTCGAGCTCCTAGACCATGAAGTGTGTGAATGAAATTATTGGCAAGTCCGATTAGAAAATCCTGGTACTGTTCGACTGTGAATTGGGATTGTCGGTCTGGTAATGTGTAATAGTTCTCAAGGAAGTCGTTTGTTCCTACACTAATCAAATATAAAGATTCACTTAATATTTCTTTTGCCTTCTCATCGCCAACATACTCTTTCAATTTCTTTTGGTAGTCCTTGTAGTACATCACTTCCTTCCATAGAGGTATCACACCCTGAAACGGGATAAATTACGTAAATAAAACTTATTTGTTTATTGTTTAGATAATCCGTTGTTATAACTTATAACAAGGGAGATAACAGGAAGGTGAGAATTTAAACCATAAATGTCTTCTTTAAAAACACCAGGAGGTAGGGCCGTAGGGATGTGTATGGGTTGGGTTGATGGGTTTCTTCAATCTGATGACCCGACCCATACACACCAAACATGATTGGGTTGAAGAAAATCCAATCCTACTCACCTTATCACAGGGAGTCCAACCCAACTCACATGGATCTAGTTGGATCCACGGGTTTGACATTTTTTTTAATTTAAAATTTTTAATTGAGCATTAGATCAATTCTAATACAAATAAGAGAAAATTTATAACCAAATAAACATGAGCATAAAACCAAACCAATGCAAACTATTTTATTAGTACTTCAAAGTTAGAAGGATATCATATATTTCTATCCCAACTTAGTTGTTGAACAAAAGAGTAAATAATAAAATTATATAACATAATTCTTAAATATATATTAAATATAGGTGGGTCGGGTTGGATTAGATGGATTTGTAAATTTGCTGACCAGCACCTAACCCAACCCATCTTAAAATAAATTTTGACAATCCAATTCAACTCACCAACCCCTAAAAATCGACCCAAATTGATGGGTTGGGTTGGATTGGGTTGATTTTGGCGAATTGGCAAGTTGGCTACACACCCCTACCAAGAGGTACCAACTAGTTGAGTTACAAACAACTAACATATGGACTAAAAAAAGTAATACTCAATTTTGGCGGAATTTGGGAGATATGATTGGTAAATCTTATCTCCATTTTTTTTAGAGAGGCTGATTCCCAAACTCAAATTCTTGACCTATCACTTTTGATGGAAGACATTTACCATAGCCCTTACGCATAGACTAATGGTTTAATTGTTGCTACGTAGAATTTGATAAATAAGGCATGAGTGTGTGTAGAGTGCAATGTGATATGCATATTGATACTTACGCACACATAGAATTAACATGCCAAATTTGTTGTCAAAAATCTTGTAACTCAACTAGTTAACACCTCCTACTGTTTCAACGAAAACATTTAAGATTCAAATCTCCCCACCACTAACTCTCGAATTGAAAAAGAGAAAACAAAAACATTCAAAATTTGTTAAGGTGTATGTATTGGAAAGTCCATATTGGTACTTACTAGCACATCAGAAGTGGCATTATCATAGCCAGTTCCTGCAGAAGCAAAGCAAACTCCAGTAGCAAAATCTGAGATATTGTAAGTTGGATCCAAGTAGGCAGGTATTGTTGGCTTGAGTCCAAAAGCTTCAGAGATGAAGTCAGGAGGAATCCGACCATTGGAGAAGCGTCCGGTTGGGCGGCCGCCAAAAAAGTCACGACCATAAGGCACGAAGTTGCTCTTGGCAATCGTTGGAATCTGATTATTGTTACCTGAATCCACAGATGAGTCTCCAAAAACTATGACTGCTGGAACTTTAGCTTTGGATTTTCCTACTAATACTAGGATTTGGATTAAGAACAACCATGGCATGTAGATGTATGCCATCGCAGTTTTTTAGTATCTCAGTTGCTTGAAGCAACAACAGAGATTGGATATGGAAATGGGATGTGGGAGAAGAAATGCTAATAATTTATTGCATAAAGGAAACCAGAATTTAAGTGGATATTCACCTGAAAAGTTTGGTGGTGTAGTTATTATTGCTTTTAATTGTGAAGTACTAAGGTCTGCCATCATTATGAGGTTGTGCAGGGCTTAGCTATCAAGACATCTTGCAGTAATGTGCCGACCAAAGTCGGTGTTCCCAACATTTTGAGTTCATATTTATGGTGCGAATTGTTTAAGTCAAATTAAAGTACTTCATGAATTTATTGTGTGTGTGGTTGTGTGTGGAAAAGGTTAGAAATTACTACACTACAATGCAGTCTCCAGCCCCTTGCTGCTCCACCCTGTCCCCCCTGGATCTCATGTACTTGTTACATGGAGGAATCACTTGCATTTCTTGAAACTTATACAACCTTTATGGTTCGTTGGGTAAAATAATAAGCTGTAAACTATAAACTGCTTCTTGAAAAAGCATCCCTTTCTACTTTTTTCAGAAAGCATGATTTAATTCACAATTTTGTTGAACCACTACATATATATATATATATATATATATATATATATATATAGTACACCTTATGTAACTCTAGTTGAATGCAAATATTAACAAATCCACCTTTAGACTACATTATGCTTGCAAAATTTCAAGGTGATTTAAAATTAATATTCATGTCATCAATCAATTGTTAAAATTCAAATTTTTGTAGTTTAAAATAATGCATAAAATATGATTTTATGGATCAAGTGGTAAATAGCATCCGATTAATATGAAAATTGACATGCATGTTAAGAACATATAAAACATGTAATTCATCGGTTGAATTTTCAAAATATTAATTCAATAATAAGTTATTGAGTGGTGTAACATTACTTAGAGTTACACCAAGTGTAACTTGAACCCAACTCATATATATACATACATATATATATATATATATATATATTAAATTGCATCAAATGAGCCTCTATATTAAATAAGAACATTAAACTAGCATGGAGGTGATTTATCAGGAGGCTTAGCTGCACCAATGTTTTTGTTTGAATTTATAATGCTACTAGTAATAATGAAAAAGTTAATAGATGCCCTAAAAAAATTTGTTAGGAAAATTTTTTTTTTTTTAAATTTATGGGAAAAGAAAAAAGTAATTGCTTTTTTATATAATTTTTTTTATCTTTTTCATAAAAGTAGTATTAAAACTTTCTTAAAATGATACATTAACAAATGCCTTAAGACCACCTATTAACTAGTCCCATTTATTATTTGATGAAATTTTTTTTAATAAACTATTCTGTGATGAAAGTTACTTAAACTATTCTTTAATGTCCGTTTGGATACCGCTTATTTTGCTGAAAACTGAAAACTGAAAACATTGTAGCAAAATAATTTTTAAATGTGTGAATAGCGCCGTGGAACCCATTTTTAATGAAAGTTTTGGTGAAAAAAGAGGTTTGTGGGTCCTGTGAACAGTGAACAGGACCCACTGAAAAGCACTGAAATGCGCCTCTCAATGAAAAAAAAAATGTGTGAAATGCTGAAAAACACAGACGCACTCAGTATAATCAGTCCCAAACAGGTACTGTAAAGATCAATATAGATACTTAAAAGACAAAAAGTCATATATGATAGGAGGTAGTATGCCTTGTTTCGGGAATATACCATCTCTCTCATAGTAGGTGGGTCCCATATATCTTTGTATTATGAACCTGATCATGAAATGTGAGTTACTTTAATATATCAAAAGTGAGATCTAATATTACGATTAAAACCTCAATATATTGGGTAACCACATGTAGTGTTGAGGAAACATATATTCTTAAAATGAAATCCAAAATAATCTTTTTCTATAGAAACACGGAATATCCCATTAAGCTAAATTTAATGGGAGCTGATTATTCAACGTTCTGAGACTAGCCACTTTAGTAAAGAGTTTCTAAAATTTATATTTAATGAAATTAGCTTTCATAAAATATATAAATAACTAAAATATTAAACCAGTGACTCAAGGAATAAAATAGTTATTTACAAAGGCAAAACTTAGATACAATACTAATGTGCTGTTTCTTTGGTTCTCATCTAAAAATTCAACCATATGGCAGTACCAAACTAAAAATATACTTCTATCCCATGAGAAAAAAGCCACATGGCTAAATTTTAAAAATGGGAACCGAAGGAATAGTACTTAAATACTGTACCTAAGTTTTGTTCTATTTATAAAGTTACAATTTATTATGATTTTATTCATTATGGGTGTTTCATGCAGGGGTCATGTTGGGATGTAATTTATTAATAAGGCCTAAATTGCAATTATATTTCCATAGTGATACTTGTTATACAATTAATGATAACTTTGGACTTATCAAGAGTTGATGAAAGCCTGAAGCCCATTAGAGTTAGAGTCTTATTTGTCCTTTTGGTCTCATCTCAAGCCACACACTAGAGCCTAATTGGACTGGCCCAAAAGGCTAATCCAATTAAATAATCAGTTATTTATTTAATAAAACTTATTAAATAATGTAACTATCTAGGCAATCAAAACGTACATATGAATAAAATTAAGAAGAGAACAATTTTCTCTATAATATTTCTTGAACATTGTTTTCCATACGGAAGAGAATGTATGTAAGAACTGATCAATAGACCACACATTTTGGGCACCATATGAAATTGGAATAAAGATTGAAGGTCTTCTTAGGATACTATCTAATTCTTGTTTTTAATTTTCACTACATCAAGATACGTTTTTTATTCTTTTTTCTAGAATTTAAAGTTATATATTATCTCTCATGAATGAAGTAAATCCTTGTATTGCTTCCACTACTTGTTTTGTATAAAATGCAAAACTATGTTTCCCAACATCTTGTTCATGATTCTCTTCTATGTTTATAGCTTGAGGTCTAGATCTCCGCTTAATACTTAGGACTTAAATTTTTCTTTTCTATTTTACTTTGTACTTTGTAGGCTAGTGTTCTGGCTGACAAATTGCTTGGTTTACCTAGTCTTTTCTTTAAGGGCTTAGAAAAATTTTCCCTTCTTTGGGGCTTTGGTCATTCTTATGTCTTGGTTGGCAAGTTTTATGATTTGGTCGAAGAAAATTTTGGTATTTTTTTGATCAGTTTTGAGATAGATTCGTCTTGGGACCGTTTTTAACCTTGCTAGGGTTAGTTAGATAATGCTATAATTAATAGGGGTGTCAATTTGAGTTAGCGTGTCAGGTTCGTGTCATATCGAGGTAGGGGTATTCAACTAATTGGCTCAACCCTAACCCGACCCATTTAATAATTGTGTCATGATCCTTCAACCCTAACCCGACTTGTTAACAAGGTGAGTTGACCAGACCCAACCAATTTGATATGCTTAATAAACGAGTCATGTTGGGTTAACACAAATATGACATAACCTATTTCAACTTGCATAATATTAAATATAATATCTATCTAGAAATAATTTTTTTTACATCCCAAAAGCAATGCATACACTTTAAGTCTTTAACTCGCATTCAAAATAATATTATTCAATAAAAATAAAACATTCATCTAAAAATATAACATTTATAAGAAGGTTTAGAAATTTAGGATTTGTAGAGTTTAGAGATCTAGGGTTTGTAAAGTTTCAATTTCCAATTATATCTTTTGTAAGTTTTTGTAATTACTCACTTTTCTTTTTTAATTTAAAATATATGTTGGATATAAAAGGTATTTGACAAATTTAAAATAAAATTAATATTTATTTGTTATACAAGTTAAAAAAGTTGTGTTGAGTGGATCATTTCGGCTTGACATAAATAAATTGGCGTGTCAAACGTGTCTATTGCGGGTTGACCCACTTATGACACGTTTCTTATCGTGTCGTTTTCGGGTCGACCCATTTATGACCCAAACCCATTAAGGCCCATCCCTAACCCATAAAAACCAGTGTCGGGTTTGTGTCGTGTTCGCGGGTTGAGTCAAACATTGACACCCCTAATAATTAAGACTCTTATTTTTAAAATAATTGATTAAGAATCTAAAAAAATCTCAATTATCCAATAGAATTAAACTATCCTATTCATGCATGTGAAGCCTTGTCCTAAGCCTAAGTCAATGAAAATTATGAAAAATATGGCACATGATGCATCATAATTAATCCTTTAGGAAACCAATCAAAATTAATAAATTACATTAACATGTGGCCTTAATCGCAAGAACATCAACTGTTAAAATCTTGATTAAGCTATATCTTGCAATTCAATTGTTCAATTTAAGCACATAATATGTGGTTTTGATCGTTAGGATTTCTAGATTCATATTCAATTAAGTATTTGAAAATTCAATGGTTAAAATTATGGTTTTGTGCTTATATTATAAAATGATGATTTTGTCCTGCAAATGAGGTTAAAGTGTTAAACGGAAGCTTACAAAATGGTTTTCTACAATTATAAGTTCTTATAATTTGAGGTATAAAGTGCAAGTATCCATATAATTTATGGCTGAAATCTGCACTTAATTTGTAAATAATTTTTAACGCTCGTGGCTATCCCTCACCGCATCCTTTTATGCTAGTGCTGTCTCAGGAAACCATGAAGGCAAATTTTGCTCAATCATGTTGGATAATTGTTCTTCATCTAATTCCTCTATTGGTGAAGCTAAGCAGCTTTTTTGGCAGTGCAGTTAGGTTTATCCATGAAAGCATAAAAACATACTGTAAAACTTTAAGGGAATCTTCCAGAGGTCATAAACGCCATCAACTCTAAACCTATTGATTGATTTTACTCTCATAAAAAAAAAAAAAAAATTTATTGATTTTACTACGAAAAGCTAGATATGCTTCCGTTTGATCATTATTAACCATCAAGTCAGCGTATCTTATGATAAATTCGTATAGAAACCTGCCAAATCAAGAAAAATAATAAATAAATAAAACTTGGAGACCATTGCTGCAGATCTAAAAACAACATGTGACTATATATATCAAATCATTTTTTGTTTTTGAAAACCAACTATATCAATCTATATATATAATGTGTTAAGTCAACTTATCTTTCGATAAATAAGTCGAATGCAAGGGCGGCTTGAGAGATTCACTCAAAAACCTGCCAAGTATGCCATCATCCCCTACATATAATTATATCTAATATTTCTTGGCTCACTTATTTGCACAACTTTATTTATTTTATATTTTTTTAAAGAAAATTGTCTACAAGACTACAACCTTGTTATTGGAAAACCAAAGTGACAATATTGCTCCTTATATTTAATGTTAACTGCAAAAATTATAAAATTCAATTTGTTATCTTGTGTTTATAAAAAAGATACATAATATTTTATAAATGATATATATACGCACACATACTCTTTTTTTTTTTAATTTTTAATTTATTTATAGGGTTTTAATTTACATCGTCCACTTTTGATAATTGTACTCTTTATCATCAGGCCAAAATATCAATTGGTTTTTGATGTAGGCGGAGATTGAACCACAGATCTTTTATTCAATCACTAGAGATTTTATCAGTTGAGCTAACGGGAACCCACTATATACAAACATATTTAATTAAGAGCATTTGCTTAAGTTTGTCTAAAAAATTTCTGTCTATTTTAAATACGTATAGAAACTGACCCTCTAAGTTTTTGACTAAAATGCAAAACTAGCACTCTAAGTTTCTTTAGATTTCATTTCAGTCTTTTAACTTTGCTATTATTCATTTCAGTCCTCTAACTTTCAAGTTTATTTAATTAAGGTTTTTTCATCAACTTTTGTTATATGTTGTGTTTAATTTTTCAAAATTTTAAATTTTTCTTCAAAAATTTTAAATTAAAAAAAATTCAATTAATGATTGAAAAATATATTCCAGTTTTCTTTTTCAAAAAATTTTAACAGAAGTTCACGGAAATGCCTCAATTTAATAAATTTGAAACTTAAAGGATTGAAATGAACGCAAGCAAAGTCAGAGGACTGAAATACAATCTGAAAAAACTTTGAGAGTAAGTTTTGTATATTAGCATTTTTTTTATAGGGCTTTAACTTACAACGTCCACTTCTGATAATTGTACTCTTTATCATCAAACCAAGATACCAATTCGTTTTTGGTGTAGGCGGGGATTGAACCACAAATCTCTTATTCAACTGTTAGAGTCTTTATCAGTTGAGCTAATAGGAACCCACTATACGCAAACATATTTAATTAAGAGCATCCGCATCAGTTTGTCTAAAAATTTTCTGTCTATTTTAACATAATAACCTATTTTTTCTATTTTATACAACTACTTTTCAAAACTACCTACATCAGATTATCTATTTTATACTCTATTATATTTAAATAATCATTTAATTTTTTTTTCTGTTATAGTTATATGAAATCTCTTGCCTTTCATTGTCTTAGATCTCTCATCTCTCTCTCCTCTCTCTCTTCTCTCTCATCTCTCTCATCCAAAACCCATACACGCACACATATTTCACATACAAATATTTCATCTCTCTCTCTCCTCTTGACCTCCATACGTGGTGATGGTGACAGAGGGTAGTTCATATTTGTAAGGGACAACACATGCAGGATTGCAAGGGTTTAGGTTTGGGTTAATGGATTTTCCATTGATGGTTGATTTCGGGTTATTCTTTGATGTGTTTGGGTTGATTTTCCATTTGATTTCAACTGATTTTTGGTTTTCTGTTGATTTTTGTTGGTAGTGGTGGTGGTTGGGTGGTGCTGAGTTGTGGTGGTGGGTGGATGGTTGACAGGCTATCTTATTGAGAGAGAGAGAGAGAGAGAGAGAGAGAGAGAGAGAGAGAGAGAGAGAGGCATCCAAAACCCATTAACTCACACATATTTCACACATACAAATCTTTCATCTCTTTCTCCTCTCGACCTCCATACGCGGTGATGGTGACAAAGGCTAGTTCATATTTGTCGGTGTCAACATATGCAAGATTGCGAGGGTTTGGGTTTGGGTTAATGGATTTTCCATTGATGGTTGATTTTGGGTTTTTTGTTGATGGGTTTGGGTTGATTTTTTGTTTAATTTCAATTGGTTTTTGGTTTTTCGTTGATTTTTGTTGGTGGTGGTGGTGGTTGGGTGGTGTTGAGTTGCGGTGGTGGGTGGATGGTTAATCAGCTGTCTTATTGAGAGAGAGAGAGAGAGAGAGAGAGAGAGAGAGAGAAATATTGATTTACATAGCTACAATAACCGTATTTGTATGGCCATTGTAGCAAATGTGTAAAATATTGATTTACATTGCTACAATAACTGTATATATTTACATGGCCACTATAGCAAATGTGTAAATATACACATTTATATGCCCACTGATCGATGTGGATATTTTTTTTTTTTTTTGGGAAAATGTGTAAATTTGACCACTTTTTCTATTATATGCTCATCGAAGTAAATGCTCTAAGGACAAGACTTAGGTGTAAACTTAGGTGTAATGCATTAGATTCTCCAATTAAATTTATCACTTGTTTTTATTAACAAATATTTATGAACAAACAATATTATCACTTGTTCTTCTCCAAGATGTTTTTGCTTTGGCTCATTCCTTTCATTGTGTTAAGTTCTCTCATGTTCGTAGAGATGGTAATTTTTTAGCTCTCAACATAGCTAGATATATCACTGATTTTTCTATGTGGATGGAAAATGTCCCATCACACACCTTTGCTGCTTATTAGGCAGACTTGCCTATTTCTTTATAAAATTTCTAGTCTTCTTTCGTAAAACAAAATAAAATAAAATAAAATAACAAGTACCAACATTAAAAAAAAAGTCAACAAAATTTAAAAGGCTTTCACTCTATTACATATTGCCTTTATTATTGAAACCATCAATGTATAATTCATTTTATGGTATTATTATTGATTCCATCCCATAGCGAGTTCTCAATAGTACCGTGAAGATAGAATCTAAGATTATTCTAAGGTATGCTTGTGTTGAAGAATAGTTTTAAGTCTGAAGCCTAGCTAAGGCGTGCCTATGAAGTATGATCTTATATTTTCTGTTAGGTATGAGCTTGCCTGGACGCTGAAATTACTAGCTATGAGTATTGTATTTAGAAATTGAAACTCCAACTCTTGGATAAGAATGAGTGAGTACTGAGTAGGACTGCAGCCATGGAAACAGTAGAAAATCATTCCTTGATGTAGACTCTGCATGCATGTCAACCTAATCTTAGGCAAGAATTAGGCTGTTTTATATATATATATATAATGTTAATAGGTACTCTGCATGCATGTCAACCTAATCTTAGGCAAGAATTAGGCTGTTAAAGGGCACATCTATATATATATATATATAGAGAGAGAGAGAGAGAGAGAGAGAGAGAGAGAGAGAGGTAAAGTTAAGAGAAAATTCAATTAAATTTAAGATTGGATTATAATTGTAGTCTAATTTTGTGCCACGTATCATATATATATATATATATATATATATTTTAACTTCTAGGTGAGTTAATGTTGTGTAAAAGACAAAAAGTCTAATATATATATATATATATATATATATATAAGTAAAGTTGAGAAAAAATTCAATTAGATTTCAAATTGGATTATAATTGTAGTCTAATTTTATGTCACATGCCCTATCTATATATATTTTTAATTTCTAAGTGAGTTAATGTTATGCAAAAGACAAAGAAACTAATAGAAATAAACAATAAAAAACTCAATCTATATAATAAACTCATTTGTATACCCAAAAAATAAAATAAAAAAGAAAGGAAGAGTAAAAAACTAATGTATATATCTATGACTTAAACAATGTATAATTTGAATTCATATACGTATAATTGTGTTGTTTTTAATTGTACAGTGCATATGCACATATTATACACTAGTTTTTATAAAATGAAAGCCTTGATTCAGGCCTTAATTAAAGATGGTCTTGTGAGTGACAATGGTCCGTAGTACTGTTTTGATTGAGTGTCACATATATATCATATTAATTTAGTAGTGTAAATATCTATTTTAGATTAGTTGAACCCCTGCCTATAAATAGGTTATTTATTCTTCTGAAAAAAAGTTCATTTATTTTGAGCCCCCAAACAAAAGGAGTAAAATGACACACTCATAAATAGTGTTCCTCACTCACTCATTTCGTGCGTGCGTTCATTTCCATGACTAAAATGCAACTAACTCCTTAAAGTTTAATAATATATAGCGAACACCCATTGGATCTGTGCCAGGGTTATGCATCATCAATAGTGCAAATCATTATAATTTAATCGCCAAAACAGTGGCATTATTGTACTCCCACTAAGTCACTAATAATGAAATTGTGAAAAGCTTTAGAGATATATTAGACATGTTAGTTTATGGTATAGGTCTAAGTCGGCACTTACTTCGTGTGTAAAGCGAGTCTCCTATTTGTACTAAAATTTTTGGATTTAGTCTATTTTATATATATATATATATATATATTTATGGTTCATTGTAACATAGATTTTGTATTATATTCTTATATAATAAAGATATAACATTTATGGGTTTCTTCCATATAAGAGTATAACCCTTAAGAGTTTCTTCCGTACAAGAGTTGGTCGTCAAGGCTAAACCACGCACGTAATTCTCGTGTTCTTGTGTTCCTACTTTATATTTCATCTTCCACATCTACTCTAGCATATCCAACATAATATACATCAATGCTAATATTTAACAAAAGTTAACATAAATATTGTAGGGACAAGGGCCCAAAGCCATATATTGGGCCTTGACAAGCTAAAGGCCAAAAATCGTGTATTGGGCCTTGTGAGGATAAAGGCCCAGAATCATGTGTTGGGCCCCAAGTTTTATCCAAGGATAAGGTAAAGTCTGAGAAGAGGTAAATGAATACGTAGAATTCCAGAATGGAATTTGTCGCATTTGAGATAAATAAGGGCAATCCGAGGAGTGATCCTCGGATAACCCTAGCTATAGAGATGTAAATCAGGATTGAAGGAATGGAAATCCCCAAAAATATCCAAGGAAAGGCTGCTACCACCGCATTAAATGTGCTGCACCTACCTTTCTGACCGCATTTATGTGAAGAAGACTCCTGAACAGTGCAACCTTGGCCACCGTAACACATAGAAGGCCAAAGAAGATGCATGATGGGACGTGCACTTAAGTGAGGACTTAGATAATTGACAAGTGTAGGGTGAAGATGATCTGGAAAGAACTATATAATGTGGAGGAATCCTTCTTGGAAGGGGAGGAAAAATTCTAAGGGTAGCTTGTATAACAAAAAAAAACGAACAACTGAAGTAACAAAATTGACCTTCTCGGACCTTTGTGGAGAATAATTCTTTAAACTTGAGCTTTTTATCTTTCCCTTCTGGTGATCTTAACCCATTGTATTGACTGTTTAAATCAATCTAGCCCAGCTTTCTTCTCCCACTCTCTACAAATTCATTGTTTAAGGGCCTTTTAGACCATCCCATCCAATCCAGGGTCGGTTCGCCAAATCTGTGTCCTTACAATTGGCGCTGTCTGTAGGAAAGTTGATTGCTTAGAGTTTTAGACCTTCAATCATGGTAGGTTCGGGTCCATACTAGTTGGAATCTATGGGGTCTCAAGGGGAAGACCATCCTCGAGAGGGTTAATAGGGAAATGTGCATACCACCCATACTGGCGAAAGCCATTCTAGGAGTGGTAGCCATGTCTCTCATGATGAACGTGCCAAAGCCATACAGAAAGAGATTGACCATCTGAAGAAGAAGTTGCGCCAAGAGCGAAGGAGGCGAAGCCCCTCAGTCTTCGACCTTTCTTCTAATGGTGAGAGGGATAACGAGTATAGACATAGATCAAAACCACCTCCAAGTGAAACCTTCTCGTACGAGGAGGACTACCGTCGAGAACGCAGGAGTGGAGGTTCATCTTCGAGGGGCCTAGGAAATGATGCTATGAGTAAGGTGCTGAGCTGAATCTCTAAGTATCCCTTTACGCGCAAGATCGAGGGGGGACAACTTCCTAGACGGTTCACCCAGCCCACGTTCACTATCTATAACGGCCGCATAGATCTTGTTGAGCATGTTAGCCATTTCAATCAGAAAATGGCGGTGTACTCTAAGAATGAGCCCTTGATGTGCAAGGTGTTCCCATCTAGCTTGGGGCCTGTGGCGATGAGGTGGTTCGACGATCTGAGAGCGAGTTCCATTAACTCTTTCAGAGAGCTTACCCAGGCCTTTGGGTCCCATTTTATCATGTGCAGCCGAGTCCCTCGGCCTTTGGATTCTCTGTTGTTCCTGTCCATGCGATAGGGAGCGACTTTAAAAACATACTCCGACAGGTACTTGGAGATGTTCAATGAGATATAGGGGGATTTTGATGATGTGGCCGTCAGAACCTTTAGAGTCAACCTGCCCGCCGAGCACGGCTTGAGAAGGTCCCTAACCGAGAAACCCGCTACCAGCGTACGCCAACTCATGGATAGGATTGACAAGTATAAAAGAGTTGAGGAAGACCAGCAATAGGAGCGGGGCAAAAGTAAGGTTATCCTTCAGGAGAGGAGGGATTTCAGGTCAGACCGTTACAGCAGCAATCGACCTCGAAAAGATTTTGGAGGACAATTCGAACCTCCACCTACACAGGCCGTTAACACATTATTTCGGGAACCAGTACATCAAGGTGGCCGAGGAAGATGATTGGAGACCCTACGAAGCACAATCAGAGTATGTATTGCCAATATCATAAGGAACGGGGCCATACGACCGAGGATTATAGGACCTTGTGGAGTCATCTTCAGCAATTGATCCGAAATGGCAAATTGAAGCAGTTTTTGATCCAACCCGGTGGGCAAGAGAACCAGGTAACATCAGGGACTCAAGGCGGCACATATTCGAGGCTCCCTTTGGGCACTATTCACGTTATCCTCACCACACCAGGCAAAACAAGATCTTGCCCCTCCAAAGTGATGTCTATAGTTGGTCCTCGTGCCGAGGTTTTTGGTCATGAGTCTAAAAGGGCCAAAACAGAGGCTCATCCAACACTAAGCTTCTTGGATAAGGATAAGGCCGGAACCATGCAACCTCATGATGATGCCCTGGTTGTAACCTTCAGGATCGATGGCTACGACGTGAAGAAGGTACTAGTAGACCAGGGCAACGGGGTTGAGATTATGTATCTAGATCTGTACAAGGGGCTTAACCTCAAACCGGAAGATCTGACCAATTATGATTCACCTCTGGTCGGCTTTGATGGAAAGGTTGTTGTTTTGTGCGGACAGATTAGACTACCAGTCCAGGCTGGCTCAAAAGTGGTGGAGGTGGACTTTATAGTGGTGAATGCTTTCTCCCCATACACGGCTATTGTGGCACGGCCCTGGCTCCACGCCCTTAGGGCAGTCTTATGCACCCTCCATCTTAAGGTGAAATACCCGTCTGGGGATCGGGTTGAGGAGCTGGTTGGAAGTCAAATCGTGGCCAGGCAGTGTTTGGTGGGTGCTATCACGAACCGACCTGAGCCAAAATCCTCGGCCCCTGCCGATAAAAAAATATAGCAGTTAAAGTCCAAGGACTCAATTTCTGGTGGCGAGGCCAAGGGGGTAGTGTGTGAGGAGTTGGAGAAATTCATTATTGATGATGATCCAGAGAGATTTTTTCAAGTCGGCGCTCAGTTACCTCCTCAAGAAAGGGAAGAGTTGGTGCAATTTCTGAGGCAAAATATCGACGTATTTGCCTGGAATGCTTATGAAGCTCTAGGGATAGATTCGAGTTTCATCTGTCATCACCTGAATGTTTATCCTTCTATTACCCCCAAAAACAACCTCCTCGGCTTTCTTCAAAGGAATATTCTGATGCCGTCAAGGAAGAAGTGGTGAAACTTAAGCAAGCCGAGGCTATTAAGGAGGTGTTTTACCCCGACTAGCTGGCAAACACCGTGGTGGTAAGGAAGACGAATGGCAAATGGCGGGTATGCGTGGATTACACAGACCTGAACAAGGCTTGCCTAAAAGACCCTTTCCCCATGCCTCGGATTGATCAGTTGGTAGATGTAACCGTGGGGCATCCTCATATGAGTTTTTTGGATGCTTTCCAGGGCTATCATCAAATACCTCTAGCCTTGGAAAACCAAGAGAAAACATCTTTTTTCACCCTCGTTGGGAACTATCATTACAAGGTGATGCCGTTTAGGTTTAAAAACGTGGGGTCTACTTATCACAGCTGGGGAAAAATATCGAAATCTACATTGATGATATGGTGGTTAAGAGTAAGAAGGAGGCCGAGAACATTAGTGATCTCGGAAGCATCTTTGAAGTCTTGAGAGGACACGGGTTACGACTCAATGCCTCCAAGTGTTCCTTTGGTGTGGGGTCAGAAAATTTTCTAGGATACATGGTCACTTACCGTGGGATTGAGGTTAACCCAAACCAAGTCAAGGCCATTAATAACTTGCAGCCACCTCGAAATTCCAAGGAAGTGCAAAGGCTAATAGGGATGACCGTTGCCTTAAACCGATTCAAATCCCGGTTCACAAATAGGTGCAGACCCTTCTACCGGTTATTGAATAAATGAAAGGGTTTTGAATGGACAGAGGAATGTGCCCTAGCTAGATGGATCCTATCGTTCCATTTCTCAAAGATGACACTCTACCCGAGAGCAAGTTGGAAGCAAATAAGATACGGAGGAAGGCTCCTTGTTTCTGGCTGTCCAAGGATCAAAAGTTATACAAAAGATCTTTTTCTGGACCATATATGTTGTGTGTACATCCCGAAGCAGTTGAAATCCTCTTGGAAGAACTACACGAGGGAATTTGTGGAAGCTACACAGGTGGAAGATCCTTGTCTCATTAAGCTCTCACTCAAGAATATTGGTGGCCCAACATGCACAGAGAAGCCCAGGAGTATGTAAAGAAGTGTGATCAATGCCAGAGATTTGCTCCAAATATCCACCAACCGGGAGGAGAGCTCAATCCTCTATCTAGCCCCTGGCCTTTTGCCTAGTGAGGCTTCGACATTGTGGGCCCCTTCTCCAAAGTAGCAGGAAACAAGAAGTATTTGGTGGTTGGTACAGATTATTTCACCAAATGGGTCGAAGCGAAACCACTGGCCAACATCCGGGATGTAGATGTAAAGAAGTTTATCTGGAAGAACATTGTCACTCGGTTCGGAGTCCTCCATACCCTCATCTCAAACAATGGACTCCAGTTTGACAGCAAATCTTTCCGAAGATACTACTGCGGGCTAGGAATAACCAATCGATACTCCACCCCAGCCTACCCTTAGGGGAATGGACAAGCCGAGGCTGTAAACAAAGTCATTGTAAGCGGGTTCAAGAAGAGGTTAGATGATTCCAATGGAAGATGGGTGGAGGAACTGCCACATGTCCTGTGAACGTACCGGACTACGCCTCGAAAGTCCACTGGTAAAACTCCTTTCTCATTGACTTATGGAGCTGAGGCTGTCATTCCATTGAAAACTGGATTTCTTATGCTAAGAACGAGCTCTTTTACTCTGAGCAACAATGACAACTTACTTGAGAGAAGTCTGGAGTTAATTGAAGAACGAAGAGAAAGTGTCATGGTCTAATTAGCCTACTATCAGCATAAGCTTAAGCGAGGGTATAATTAAGGCCTTTGGCGCTGGGAGATTTGGTATTGAGAAAAGTGGTTGGTTCTGCAAAGAACCTAGTTTGGGGAAAATTGGGACCCAATTGGGAAGGACCGTACCAAATTACGTCGGTGGCTAGAATAGGTGCATACTACAGAAAATAAGGCAATACTGCATCCCTAGAATGTAAACAACCTGAAAAAATATTATTATTAATGAGAATACACTTTATCATATTCCTGTTCCTTACATTGTGTATGATGTCTAAATTACTCCAAGTCGTGAGTGTTAAACAGACCCTTGGTCATGCCTAGTTCCTCAGACCGCATACCTTGAGAAAATTAACATCTTTTCATAGATTTTTCTAAGTATTAAACAGATCCTAAGTTACGCCTGAACACTCGGACCACCTGCTTTGAAAAAATTAACACTGAACGAGATTTTTCTAACTGTTAAACAGATCCTAAGCTACGCCTGGTCCCTCGGACCACCTGCTTTGGAAAAATTAACATTGAACAAAATTTTTCTAAGTGTTAAACAAATCCTAAGCTACGCCTGGTTCCTCCGACCACCTGCTTTGGAAAAATTAACACTGAACGAGATTTTTTTAAGTGTTAAACAGATCCTAAGCTATGCCTGGTCCCTCGGACCATCTGCTTTGGAAAAATTAACACCGTGTAAGATTTTTCTAAGTATTAAACAAATCCTGAGCTAGCCTAGCCCCTCGGACCACCTATTTTGGAAAAATTAATATTGCATGAAGTTTCTCTAAGTGAAACAGACCCTCAATCATGCCCAGTCCCTTTGCTTTCTCGGGTCAAGCATCTTATTACACTTAATAACATGTTTTCTGGTAATTTCTCATTGTGCCTAGCCTCTCGGGCAAGTACTTTTGAATATACGGTAAATCGTACCAACAATTGCTTGAAATTTAACAAATGTATGGCAAAATACACTTTAAGTTGCAGGACTTGACATATCATACTAACAACTACTTGCTTGGAACAATTAGAAATAATAAAACATAAAACATAACAAATAAACATACAAAAGGCAGAAAGGAAAATAGTTTCATTCATAGAGATAAAGGTTACATTTCAGTTTTGCGAAGGCATACAGCCACTACAAAGCCCAAAAAAAAAAAAAAAAAATTGAAACTACAAAAGAAAAAAGAAAAGCCTAAGTGCTAAGCCTTGGCCTTAGGTGCAGAAGGATCTTCACTCTGGCTCGACAAGGCAATGGAGACATCCTTAGCCTTTAAATCATCTTCTTTAGCCTTGGCCTCCGCCTCTGTTACCTCTGCAGCAACATCCTGGACTTTGGAGTCAGCCTCCTTGGCCCCAGCTTCTTTGGCCTTAGCAGCATTTGGGGCTTCCGAGGGAGTGGCGTCTAAGACTTCACGAATGTCCGAATGGTAGTATACCTTCTCAGGCTGCCTTAAGGCCGAGTCCGCAGGGACTCTTGTAGCGTTAAGGGCCTCATCCCATGTTATGTTGCAGAATTCCCTGCAGGCCTCTGCCAGATCCTCAGTAAGCCTGGCCTGAGTCTCTTGAACACCAAGCTCATATGCCAGCTGCTTCTCCGCTTCAGATGCTTCTTTGGCCAATTGAGCTACCTCCTTGGCCCTATGTAGCTGGGCCTTTAAATCTAGCACAAGCTGCCTAGACATAGCCAGCTCTAGCTCCAGCTCCGTTTTGCATAGCAGCATGCGCTGATCCTCCACCTGCACCTCGGCTTTCTCTAATCCTGCTTGGGCACTTTTTCGCTCCCTTCCCTCAAGGACCAGCTTAGAATTAAGCTCCTTATTCTCTACCTTTGCAGCCCCTAAGGCCTTCTCTGAGTCTTGGCAGAGGAGCATTTTGTTCTTTGCTTCGCTCTAAGCCTCCTTCACCCACTTCTCGGCCCCAAAGACCTCCTAGGTGATCTGCATAAAAACAATATGGCTACGTGAGTAAAGGGTAGAGAAAGAAGATTTCATTAACAAACAAATAGACAAAGGATGTACAACTTGAGAGTCACCATCGCAAGGTCCCTTTTCAGGGACAGGAAGAGGTCTTGTTGCTTCAAATTCCTCACGGCCTCCATGTCCTTGGGCAGAAGGAGCGGCTGTTCCAAAGCCTCGGCCACATGAGCAGCCTGACCTCTTCGGTGGACTGAGGCGTCCCAAGTTATGGCCACCCCATCTACCTCCAACCGAGGAGACTAAGCACGTGGTTATATGCACACGTCAGCCCTGTTCTGGTCTTCTCGGCTGTCCACAGAGGTGGACCTCTTATCCCGGAGCTCCTTAGCCATTTTTTGATGTTTGGCCCCCCTTTGCTGGCCAATCTCTCCCTCCTCAAGGTTTACAATTGGCCTTTTCTTCTTTAGGTTTGAATTGACCTTCAGACCGAGGTCAACAGGAGGAGGAGGAGGGGGAGGGAGTGTAGGAGGGACCTCTTTCGAAGGTCCTCCCTTACTCCTCCCGGCCAGAAGCTCCCTTAAGCCCTTGCCCTTTGGGTTTGAAGCCATCTCCTCCTCAGAGGTACTGTCGAGGCAAGTTATCACTGCTGCGGGAGCTTGTACACTAGAGTGGTCGTCGGTCTCACCCTCGGGGTCGGAAGCATGGGCTGGCACTGGTACCGGACTCCCTTCCTCCTCGAATCGGAATCAGTCTATCTCATCTTCTAGAGATAGATGGGATAAGGCAATCTCCTCCTCAGCTACACCCACTGCTTCTGGTGGAAGTTGTTGTAAAGGAATCGCAAGCGGTGGAGCGTTCTAGCGAGTTGGCAGCACAACCGGGGGAAGATTATCTTGAGGAAGAAAATCTGGTCTGGACACACCAATCCGATGTATCTGAGGATCGCTCGCCCTAATACTGTGGCAAATTTCTTGAAACACCTTCAAGATGGGCTCGAAACCTAAGATGTGGTGGACCGCGCATAACTGTCCGTCCTCGTTTACAAAGATCTCGAATCTGAGCAGGTAATTGAGGGCTACAACGTTGCTTAGGCTAAGCCGAGGAGCTACGTGGTTCTTATCTGCAAACATATCCAAGAAACAAAATACAGTTGAAAGGCGAGAATCCACCACCAAAGAGGAAACAAAGGCAAAAGGGAAAGGCAGTATAGTAAGGGTAAAAAAAAAGGAAAAAAAAGAGAGAAGAGAGTCTATCTAAAGCTCTTTTTAAGATGCCTAACTCTAAGGTACCCCACCTGGCTCTCCCTCTCGAACAGGGCAATGAACGCCGTCATGCCATGCTCTTGAAGCTATCAAGTAGTCATCCTTCATCCCTTTGTTTGACTTGGGAAGGCATGAGATAAGCCTAACTACGGGCGACCGTGACTTAAGGTAGTACCCCCCATTGGTTTGTGAGTGGCACTCGTACATATGCACTACGTCATGCCAAGTGAGCCCCAAACCCAGATGCTTGTTTAAAGCATCAACATAATCTAGGATCCTAAAAACGTTAGGTGCGCACTGGTGGAGGCATAACCTGTGGTTAAAGAGGTAGTCTCGGGTTATTTAACCCATTGGAAGCGTCATTCCTCCTTCTATTAAAGCTATCATAGGAATGACAACCTCTCCTTCCTCTCTATCAAAGTCTATACGATTTGGCTCGCAATACCATAGGGCTACTCCCTGTGGGATGAGGTATTTATCCTTGAAGAGCTCTATTTTTGCCGGGGAGTCCGCTAAGTATTTAAACCCACCCATGTGGACAAACTAGAGGGAGACAATTGAAACTAAGATTAACAAATTCTTAAGGCCGAGGAGTCTGGCCGAAATGAAAGAGAAGAATCTAAGGATTCAGAAACTTATAGAAATTAACGTGTATGTATAACTCTGGGATCCTTAAGGGTATTTTCAAGGAATCCGTAAGGAGGGGGTGAACGAGAGTAAGGAATATGAAAATCTTTTTGATTTTTGGGTGCTTGAACTTTCTGAACTCTCTGGAGGACTTAGAAGATTGTGAAATGAAGGGAGTAATTTCTCCCGGCACTTTATATAGAGAGCGAGAGTGAATGGGAGTTACCCCGCTCAAAATTCAAGAAATGATGCCCACCGTTGAATCAACGCCTCACCGTTAGATGTGAGGGACATAACGACGCTTGGAGCAATCAATAACGCTTTGCGAACTCCGAAGCGTCAGTAACACTCGTAAGGCGCACAAAACAATAAGCTGGCACGTGCAAGAGAGGAAGTAAATGTGCGCATCTCTTGAAAGTCAAAACCCCACTTTTTCTCCTCGGATAAGAGGGAAAAACCGGAGTTTTTAGGGGCTATTATAGGGACAAGGGCCCAAAGCTATATATTGGGCCTTGACGAGCTAAAGGCCAAAAATCATGTATTGGGCCTTGTGAGGATAAAGGCCCAGAATCATGTGTTGGGCCCCAAGTTTTATCCGAGAATGAGGTAAAGTCCAAGGAGAGGTAAATTAATACGTAGAATCCCAAAACGGAATTTGTCGCATTTAAGATAAATAAGGGCAGTCCAAGGAGTGATCCTCGGATAACCCTAGCTATAGAGATGTGAATCAGGATTGAATGAATGGAAATCCCCAAAAATATCCAAGGAAAAGCTGCTACCACCGCATTAAATGTGCCACACCTACATTTCTGACCGCATTTATGTGGAGAAGACCCCTGAACAGTGCAACTTTGGCCACCACAACACATAGAAGGCCAAATAAGATGCATGATGGGACGTGCACTCAAGTGAAGACTTAGATAATTGACAAGTGTAGGGTGAAGATGATCTGAAAAGAACTATATAATGTGAATGAATCCTTCTTAGAAGGGGAGGAAAAATTCTAAGGGTAACTTGTATAACAAAAAAAACGAACAACTGAAGTAACAAAATTGACCTTCTTAGACCCTTGTGGAGAATAATTTTTTAAACTTGAGCTTTTTATCTCTCTCTTCTGATGATCTTAACCCATTGTATTGACTGTTTGAATCAATCTAGCCTAGCTTTCTTCTCCCACTCTCCACAAATTTATTATTTATGGGCCTTTTGGACCGTCCCATCCAATCCAGGGCCGGTTCGCTAAATCTGTGTTCTTACAAATATTTATTAGTAGAATCTATCTGAACACAAAAAATTATTTAATGTAAAATTATATGATCTCTTAGATAAAATATGATAGTTTCAAATTATATAATGATCATTCATATTATTATTATTATTATTATTATTATTATTATTATTATTATTATTATTATTATTATTATTATAAAAAATATTTACAAAGCATGGACATTATTTATAGGAAAACGTTAAAACCATAAACTATTTTACAAACTGCTAATGTGGTGAGTGATTATTGGTAAATAAAAAAGTTATGTTAGTGGTAGGTCTAAATAAGAACTGATATCAATTTATCACATTAATTAACAGTTTGTAAAAATATTATAAAATAATTTGTGCTTGCAACCTTGCTCCTATTTAAATTGTGAAACTCAAAATTCCTAGCCTATATATAGAAAAGTATGCACTTATACAACTTGCTTTTATTTTTTTTATTTTTTCTTTTCACTTTTATAGAACTGTTTTCTTTGTAATTACCTTTGTTGCTATTTGAGGACATTTATATTCTCTCTCTCTTTTTTATTGCCACTCGTTCTTTTTATTTAAAAGTCTCTTCTCCAAAGTCTATTCTATACAATCTAACTAATATTTGATGCAAATATGTCCCGTCTTGCGCGGGCTATTGTCTATACATGACGAGCAACAATTCTTACCATTTCTTGTAAAAAGCATGCACATTTGCATTGGAGCAAAGTCAATCATCCAAAAAAAAAAAAAAAAAAAAAAAATTAGGAGTCTGAATTTCACGAATATATCATATGGTTCTATTTCTATGACTTATATATTACCAATTAGATAATGAGTCATCCATAAGAATAAAAAAAAGAAAGAAAGAAAAAAGAAAGAAAAGAAGCTGGATATAATGAGTCAATGGTCCTACATGTACTATATAATATCAGGAAATGAGCGACAAATAATACCCATAACAGTAAGGGCATCTTAATTAGGTTTACCAAAAAAAAAAAGGGCATCTTAATTAGGTGTGTGAAAGGACATTTATTTTATTAATTTCAGAAAGCTAATCTCTAAATTTTTTTTGTCTGGGTCAAACCTACAATTTTCTTTCATCTACATTATAAAATTATCATTATTTAAAAATAATTCTAGACACACAGAAATTCTAGTCTTTGAATTAGGTGATAAATTTAGTTTTTAATCTATATATATATATATATATATATATAAAACCGAAGCCTCTGAAGCTCCCACAATTTTTCACGTCAGCACAATATTTAAATAAAATTATCATTTTATTTAAATAAAATTATTTTTATTTAGTCTAAACTTAATAAAGAGTAAAACTCTATCTTTCTAATAAGTCTGACTTAAACTCAAATTCATCATTATTATTTTTTTTAACTATATAATGCATGTTTGTTTTGTATGGCACCAACACAAACATAAAGCCTTTTAGGTTTTCTTTCTTTCACACAAAGTCACAAAAACCTCACTGTACGACACCAAGCCACCAACACATGTATTAAAACTCATTAGTATCTCTGCCTCTCTCTCCTACTCATTAGTATCTCTGCCTTTCTCTCCTAGGTGAAGGTTGTTTTTCCACTCTCCCTTTTTCTTTCTCTTGGTGTTTAAATTTTAGAAATTATGTGTTTAATATTTCTTATAATTATTTATATATGGATTGCTTTGATTGCCCTCTTCACTGAATTTGCTTCCCTTTCTCTCTCCTTTGAATCCTCCTATTGTAAGTTTATCATATTTTTTAGTGAATTGTTGGTTTAAATTTTTTTTTTTAATTTAGATTTTGAACAATAAAATAGACTTTGTAAAGTCTTACTACTTTCTGTCCATAGCCAACAAGAGTTACTGTACATGAGCCATGGGTGCACATAGTGATGTGCCCAGGGATGTTCTTCTTTTCCACTATCTTTCCGAAGTTATAATATTGCGGTATTCAAGTAGAGCAATTAGTTTCAACAAGTCTCTTTTTTAGTTTTTATATTATTCATAGGTTTTTAGACATCTATATTAATTGAGATTTATTTGATTTTAGGTTTTATTCTTTTGTGGACTAATTGATTTATTTAAATAAAATTATTTTTGTTTAATTCAAACATAATAAGGAATGAAACTCTATTTCTCTAATAAGTCGAACTTAAACTCAAACTCAAATTCAAACATTGATAATTTATCTCTAAATTTGTGAGGTTAATCATAAACACTATAAAAGTAAAGCAAACTCCAAAATTTTTTTTTAAAGCTGAGTAGAGGTATGAGCTCTTCTTGTGTTATTTTCTTCTCCTCTATTTTGTTAAAATATATATATATATATATATATATATATATTATTTTATGGTTTTTTATTTATTTTTTAAAAAGTAATTTTCATAAATGAACCACCAAACTCTCTCTAACCACTTTTTACAAGATAAAAAAGCTTGCAACAATTGAAATTATTCTTTTGAATGTAACCCATCTTTCTCTTATATTTGTCTATTGTTTAGTCATATATATTTTGTTTTATTTCAATAATTTCTTAAATATTTTTTTTATCTTTCAGAAATTTTTTGTATGCTATTGCACGTTCAAGCAATAACTTTTTCATCAAATTGTAACATAAATTAAAGTCATGTAAGAGCAAATCATGTAATTGTATAGTTTCTTAAAATGTTTATAAAATTTAGTTTACCTCACAAATAGGTAGGTTCCCGTGCATAGCACGGGTTAGCGACTAGTTTAAAATATATAGAAACTATATCCTTTGAATTAATTAAATAATTACACTCATGCTCTAAAGGCTACGCATGCACATGATCAAATCACAAATGCAGTTCTGTGATCTGAATTGGATTTGGGAGCATGGGAGAGAAGGAAATATGGCCTCCTCCGATCTACCGGAGATTAAAAAACGAAGAGACGGAAAAAGATGAAGTCCGCAAAGGGTATGTGCCGGTGCTTGTAGGCAAGGGTGCAATTTTGGAAAAGATTTTTATTCCAACCAAGCTGCTCATGCATCCTGACATTGTTGCTCTACTCAAGAACTCAGCTGATGAATTTGGGTACCAGCAACATGGGTTGCTGAAAATTCCATACGATTCTGAGAGCTTTAAATTATTGGTCAAGAACATATCGAAGCGCAAGTAAGCAAAGGGAAGGGTATGTGTGTGTCTATATATATATATATGTAGTTCACTATCCCTTTGATAAAGGAACTATATTTTTGTATGTAATAAGCTATTAAGCTTGATATATAATATTATTGATCCACTTTCTAGTACTTAAAGTTTCACGAGGATAATAGATTTTATCGATATGGTAAGCAGTTTTTTTTCCCTTTCAGAAGGATTTTTATTGCGATAATTGGTTCATTATTAATATGAATTCCCCACACTCAACATATGAATAATATAAATTTTACTTGAATTACTGATCGATGTTTGTATGTACAAGCCTTCTATAACACTCATTATTATTATTTATAATTCAATAGTTGAGATTGGGGTCCGCTTGGTTGGAAGGATGGAAAAGTGGGAGGATGAAAAATGCAGAGAGGATAGAAAAGTGGGAGGATAGAAAAGATTTTAATTTCTCTTATTTGTGTTTGATTGGGAGTGTGGAAAAGTAGATGAATGGAAAACTTTTTTGTTTTGTTGAAAATAAAGTTTGTATAAACTGACCATCATATCTTTATTGAATAAAATAAAAGCTAACACATTATACTTTTAAAAAAAATTATGTATAGATAGACACTAATTAAAGTATAAAAAAAAAGCATAACAAAATGTTTTCAAAAAAACAAAAAAAGCAAAAAAAACCAACCAAAATTAATGAGAAAATAAACATGTGAGCACCAAAAAAAAAAAAGCTAGAAAATGTCAAAGAAAATAAAAAGAAGAAAAGAAAAGAAGCTAGGTTACACTTAGTGTAACTCTAATTGGATCCAAATATCAACAAATCTACCGTTAGATTACTTTAACTTTGTATATTCTTTATGCTTGCAAAATTTCAAGGTGATTAAAAATTAATATCCATGTCATCAATCAATTGTTAAAATTCAAATTTTTGTAGTTTAAAATAATGCATAAAATATGATTTTATGAATCAAATGGTAAATAACATCCAATTAATATGAAAATTGGCATGCATGTTAAGAACATATAAAACATATAATTCAACGGTTGGATTTGCAAAATATTAATTCAATAACAAGTTATTGGGTGGTGTAACATTGCTTAGAGTTATACCAGGTGTAACTTGAATCCAACTAAGAATAATGAAAAAGTTAATAGATGCCCTAAAAAAATTTGTTAGGAAAATATTTTTTAAAAAATTTATGGGAAAAGAAAAAAGTAATTTTTTTTTATATAATTTTTTATATTTTTCATAAAAGTAGTATTAAAACTTTCTTAAAATGGTACATTAACAAATGCCTTAAGACCACCTATTAACTAGTCCCATTTATTATTTGATGAAAGTTTTTTTAATAAACTATTCTATGATGAAAGTTACTTAAAGACAAAAGATCAATACAGATGAGATTAAGTGTCCGTTTGAATACCACTTATTTTATTGAAAACTGAAAACACTTTAGCAAAATAATTTTTAAATGTGTTAATAGTGCCGTGGAACCGATTTTTAATGAAAGTTTTGGTGAAAAAATAGGTTTCTGGGTTCTGTGAACAGTGCACGGGATCCACTAAAAAGCACTGAAATGCGCTTCTCAATGAAAAAAAATGTGTGAAATGCTGGAAAACGCAGACACACTCAATATAATCAGTACCCAAATGGATACTAAGTAAAGATCAATACAGATACTTAAAAGACAAAAAGTCAAGCACTAAAATGCGCTTCTCAATGAAAAAAAATGTGTGAAATGCTAGAAAACGCAAACACACTCAATATAATCAGTACCCAAACGGATACTAAGTAAAGATCAATACAGATACTTAAAAGACAAAAAGTCATATATGATAGGAGGTAGTATGCCTTGTTTTGGGAATATACCATCTCTCTCATAGTAGGTGGGTCACATATATCTTTGAATTATGAATCTGATCATGAAATGTAAATTTCTTTAATATATCAAAAGCGAGATCTAATATTACGATTAAAACCTCAATATATTGGATAACCACACGTAGCGTTGAGAAAATGTATATTCTTAAAATGAAATCCATAATAATCTTTTTCTTTAGAAACACAAAATATCCCATTAAGATATATTTAATGGGAGTTGATTATTCATCGTTCTGAGCTTTGCCACTTTAGTAAAGAGTTACTAAAATTTATATTTAATGAAATTAGCTTTCATAAAATATGTAAATAACTAAAATATTAAACTAGTGACTCAAGGAATAAAATAGTTATTTACAAAGGCAAAACTTAGATACAATACTTAGGTGATGTTTCTTAGGTTCCCATCTAAAAATTCAACCATATGATAGTACTTGACTAAAAATATACTTCTATCACATGAGAAAAAAGCCACATGGCTAAATTTTAAAAACGGGAACCTAAGGAACAGTACTTAAATACTGTACCTAAGTTTTGTTCTATTTATGAAGTGGCAGTTTATTATGATTTTGTTCATTATGGATGTTTCATGCAGGGGTCATATTGGGATGTAATTTATTAATAACGCCTAGATTGCAATTATATTTCCATAGTGATACTTGTTATACCATTAATGACAACTTTGGACTTATCAAGAGTTGATGAAAGCCTGAAGCCCATTAGAGTTAGAGCGTTATTTGTCCTTTTGGTCTCATCTCAAGCCACACACTAGAGCCTAATTGGATTGACCCAAAAGGCTAATCCAGTTAATTAATCAGTTATTTATTTAATAAAACTTATTAAATAACGTAACTATCTAGGCAATCAAAATGTACTTATGATTAAAATTAAGAAGAGAACTGTTTTCTCTATAATATTTCTTGAACATTGTTTTCCATACGTAAGAGAATGTATGTAAGAACTAATCAATAAACCACACATCTTGGGCATCATGTGAAATTGGGATGAAGATTGAAGGTCTTCTCAGGATACTATCTAATTCTTGTTTTTAATTTTCACTACATCAAGATACGTTTTTTATTCTTTGTTCTAGAATTCGAAGTTGTATTTTATCTCTCATTAATGAAGTAAATCCTTGTATTGCTTCCACTGCTTGTTTTGTATAAAATGCAAAACTATGTTTTCCAACATCTTGTTCATCGTTGTCTTCTATGTTTATAGCTTGAGGTCTAGATCTCCGCTTAATACTTGGGACTTAAATTTTTCTTTTCTATTTTACTTTGTACTTTGTAGGCCAGTGTTCTGGCCGACAAATCGCTTGGTTTTCCCAATCTTTTCTCTAAGGGCTTAGAAAAATTTTCCCTTCTTTGGGGCTTTGGTCATTCTTATGTCTTGGTTGGCAAGTTTTATGATTTGCAAAGAAACTTTTGGTATTTTTTTTTATCAGTTTTGAGATAGATCCGTCTTGGGACCATTTTTAACCTTGCTAGGGTTAGTTAGATAATGCTATAATTATTAATTAAGACTCTTATTTTTAAAATAATAGATTAAGAATCTAAAAAAATCTCAATTTTCCAGTAGAATTAAACTATCCTATTCATGCATGTGAAGCCTTGTCCTAAGCCTAAGTCAATGAAAATTATGAAAAATATGGCACATGATGCATCATAATTAATCCTTTAGGAAACCAATCAAAATTAGTTAATTACATTCACATGTGGCCTTAATCGCAAGAACATCTACTATTAAAATCTTGATTAAGCTATATCTTGCAATTCAATTGTTCAATTTAAGCACATAATATGTGGTTTTGAGATTTTCTAGATTCATATTCAATTAAGTATTTGAAAATTCAATGGTTAAAATTATGATTTTGTGCTTATATTATAAAATGATGATTTTGTCTTGCAAATGAGGTTAAAGTGTTAAACGGAAGCTTACAAAATGGTTTTCTACAATTATAAGTTCTTATAATAATAATAATAATAATAATAATAATAATAATAGTAGGTAAAGCAGAGAGAAATTCAAATAGAATTCTAAATTAGAGTTTCAATTTGGTGCCATGTGTCTAGATTTGGATTCTCAATTTTGCGCCATTTGTCCTAACCAAAATTCAAAAAAAAAAAAATCTAATTAGATTATAAATTGAACTCCAATTTTGTATCATGTATCTTATTTAAATTTTTTAATTTTTGTGCCCAAATAAATGATGCATTAACATTTAACACGGAAGCCAAGAAAACCACAATGATAATGCTCATTGGCCTAAGCAAGAACATCTCACCTGCACACTTTTATGGGTGAACATCTCACCTGCTCACTACCAAAACCAAAGAGTCCAACGAGAAATACTATAAAAGTAAAACATCATCTCCTCCTAATGCTATATCGTCATCCCATGTCTCCTCCTTCTCTCTCAATCTCTACTAACTAGATCCACACACTACCCTCTCCTCCTCCTTTCGGATTTCTAAGAGCAAGGCCAGATTCAAACACAATGTTCAATCCCACTCTTCCTTACTTCACACTCTCATACATCACCGCTTCATTAGCGCCGCCAAGAAGATTCCAAGCTCAATGTGGAAACTAAATCTACCAAGATGAACATCTTATCATCACAATTGTTAATATTTCTGTACGTAAGCACGGACTATATGCTAATTTGAGGTATAAAGTGCAAGTATCCATACAATTTATGGCTGAAATCTGCACTTAATTTGTAATTAGTTTTTAACGCTCGTGGCTATCCCTCACCACATCCTTTTATGCTAGTGCTGTCTCAGGAAACCATGAAGGAAAATTTTGCTCAATCATGTTTGATAATTGTTCTTCATCAAATTCCTCTATGGTGAAGCTGAGCAGCTCTTTTGGCCGTGCAGTTAGGTTTATCCATGAAAGCATAAAAACATACTGTAAAACTTTAAGGGAATTTTCCAGAATCATAAACGCCATCAACTCTAAACCTATTTATAGATTTTGCTCTAATCAAAAAAAAAAAAAAATTATTGATTTTACTACGAAAAGCTAGATGGGCTTCCGTTTGATTATTATTAACCATCAAGTCAGCGTATCTTATGATAAATTCGTATAGAAACCTGCCAAATCAAGAAAATAATAAATAAATAAAACTTGGAGACCATTGCTGCAGAATCTAAAAACGGCATGTGACTATATATATATCAAATCTTTTTTTGTTTTTGAAAATCAACTATATCAAATTATATATAATGTATTAAGACAACTTATCTTTCGATAAATAAGTAGAATGCAAGGGCGGCGTTGAATGCAAGGGCGGCTTGAGAGATTCACTCAAAAACCTGCCAAGTATGCCATCATCCCCTATATATAATTATATCTAATATTTTCTTGGCTCACTTATTTCCACAACTTTATTTTTTTTATTTTTAAAAGAAAATTGTCTACAAGACTACAACCTTGTTATTGGAAAACCAAAGTGACAATATTGATCCTTATATTTAATGTTAACTGCAAAAATTATAAAATTCAATTTGTTATCTTGTGTTTATCAAAAAGATACATAGTATTTTATAAATGATATATATATATATATATATATATATATACACGCACACATACTCTTTTTTTTTAATTTATTTATAGGGTTTTAATCTATATCGTCCACTTCTGATAATTGTACTCTTTATTATCAGGGCAAGATATCAATTGGTTTTTGGTGTAGGCAGAGATTGAATCACAGATTTCTTATTCAACCATTAAAGACTTTATTAGTTGAGCAAATGGGAACCCTTTATATGCAAACATATTTAATTAAGAGCATTTGCATAAGTTTGTCTAAAAAAATTCTATCTATTTTAAATACGTATAGAAACTAACCCTCTAAGTTTCTGGCTAAAATGCAAAACTGGCACTCTAAGTTTCTTTAGATTTCATTTCAATCCTCTAACTTTGCTTTTGTTCATTTCAGTTAACTTTTAAGTTTATTCAGTTAAGGTTTTTTCATCAACTTTTGTTATATATTGTGGTTAATTTTTCAAATTTTAAAATTTTTCTTCAATATTTTTAAATTAAAAAAAAATTCAATTAATGATTGAAAAATATTTTCCAGTTTTCTTTTTCAAAAAATTTTAATAGAAATTAACGGAAATGCCCTAATTGAATACATCTGAAACTTAAAGGATTGAAATGAACGCAAGTAAAGTTAGAGGACTAAAAAAAAATCTGAAAAAATTTAGAGAGTAAGTTTTGTATATTAGCATTTTTTTTATAGGGCTTTAACTTACAACGTCCACTTCTGATAATTGTACTCTTTATCATCAAACCAAGATACCAATTGGTTTTTGGTGTAAGCGGAGATTGAACCACAAATCTCTTATTCAACTATTAGAGACTTTATCAGTTGAGCTAACGGGAACCCATTATACGCAAACATATTTAATTAAGAGCATTTGCATAAGTTTGTCTGAAAAAATTCTGTCTATTTTTAATACGTATAGAAACTGACCCTCTAAGTTTCTGGCTAAAATGCAAAACTGGCACTCTAAGTTTCTTTAGATTTTATTTCAATCTGCTAACTTTGTTTTTTTTTTTTTTCATTTCAGTTCTCTAACTTTTAAGTTTATTCAATTAAGATTTTTTCATCAACTTTTGTTATATGTTGTGGTTAATTTTTCAAATTTTTAAATTTTTCTTCAAAATTTTTAAATTTTAAAAAAATTCAATTAATGATTGAAAACTATTTTCCAGTTTTCTTTTTCAAAAAATTTTAACAGAAGTTGACGGAAATGCCTTAACTGAATAAATCTGAAACTTAATGGATTGAAATGAATGTAAGCAAAGTTAGAGGACTAAAAAAAAAATCTGAAAAAACTTAAAGAGTAAGTTTTGTATATTAACATTTTTTTTATAGGGTTTTAACTTACAGTGTCCACTTCTGATAATTGTACTTTTTATCATCAAACAAAGATACCAATTGGTTTTTGGTGTAGGTGAGAATTGAACCAAAAATCTCTTATTCAACTATTAGAGTTTTTATCAGTTGAGTTAACAGGAACCCACTATACCCAAACATATTTAATTAAGAGCATTCACATCAGTTTGTCTAAAATTTTTTTGTTTTTTTTTTTTAACATAATAACCTACTTTTTCTATTTTATACAACTACTTTTCAAAACTGCCTACATCAGATTATCTATTTTAGACTGTATTTTATTTAAATAATCTTTTTTTCTTTCTATTATACTTATATGAAATCTCTCGCCTTTCATTGTCTCAGATCTCTCATCTCTCTCTCCTCTCGAGTCTCTTTCTTCCAAAACCCATACACTCACACATATTTCACATACAAATATTTCATCTCTCTCTCCTCTTGACCTCCATACGTAGCGATGGTGACAAAGGCTAGTTCATATTTGTAGGGGACAACACATGCAGGATTGCAAGGGTTTGGGTTTGGGTTAATGGATTTTCCATTGATGGTTGATTTCAGGTTATTCTTTGATGTGTTTGGGTTGATTTTCCATTTGATTTCAACTGATTTTTGGTTTTCAGTTAATTTTTGTTGGTAGTGGTGGTGGTTGGGTGGTGCTAAGTTATGGTGGTGGTTGGACGGTTGATAGGATCGATGTCTTATTGAGAGAGAGAGAGAGAGAGAGAGAGAGAGAGAGAGAGAGAGAGAGAGAGAGAGAGAGAGAGAGAGAGAGAGAGAGAGAGAGGCATCCAAAACCCATACACTCACACATATTTCACACATACAAATCTTTCATCTCTTTCTCCTCTCGACCTCCATACACGGTGATGGTGACAGAGGCTAGATCATATTTATCAGTGACAACATATGAAAGATTGCGACTGTTTGGGTTTGGGTTAATGGATTTTCCATTGATGGTTGATTTCGGGTTTTTCTTTGATGGTTTTGGGTTGATTTTTTGTTTGATTTCAATTGGTTTTTGGTTTTCCGTTGATTTTTGTTGGTGGTGGTGGTCTTTGGGTGGTGTTGAGTTGCAGTGGTGGGTGGATGGTTGATCGGGTGTCTTATTGAGAGAGAGAGAGAGAGAGAGAGAGAGAGAGAGAGAGAGAGAGAGAGAGAGAGAGAGAGAGAGAGAGAGAGAGAGAGAGAGAGAGAATAAAATATTAATTTACATTGCTATAATAACTGTATTTGTATGGCCATTATAGCAAATGTGTAAAATATTGATTTACATAGCTACAATAACCGTATATATTTACGTGGCCACTATAGCAAATGTGTAAATATACACATTTATACACCCACTGATCAATGTGGGTATTTTTTTTTTTTTTTGGGGAGAAAATGTGTAAATTTGACCACTTTTTCTATTATATACTCATCGATGTAAATGCTCTAAGTACAAGACTTAGGTGTAATGCATTAGATTCTCCAATTAAATTTATCACTTGTTTTTATTGACAAATATTAATGAACAAACAATATTATCACTTGTTCTACTCCAAGATGTTTTTGCTTTGGCTCATTCCTTTCATTGTGTTAAGTTCTCTCATGTTCGTAGAGATGGTAATTTTGTAGCTCACAACATAGCTAGACAAGCACATCATGTCACTGATTTTTCTGTGTGAATGGAAAATGTCCCATTGCACACCTTTGTTGCTTATTAGGCAAACTTGCCTATTTCTTAATACAATTTCTAGTCTTCTTTCTAAAAAAACCATCGCACACCTTTGCTAATTATTAGGCAGACTTGCCTATTTTTTAATAAAATTTCTAGTCTTCTTTCTTAAAAAAAAAAAAAAAAAAAAAAGTACCAACATTAAAAAAAAAGTCAACAAAATTTCAAGGCTTTCACTCTATTACATATTGCCTTTATTATTAAAACCATCAATGTATAATTCATTTTATGGTATTATTATTGATTCCATCCCATAGCGAGTTCTCAATAGTACCGTGAAGATAGAATCTAAGATTATTCTAAGGTATACTTGTGTTGAAGAATAGTTTTAAGTCTGAAGCCTAGCTAAGGCGTGCCCAAGATCTTATATTCTCTATTACGTATGAGTTTGCCTGGACGCTGAAATTACTAGCTATGAGTATTGTATTTAGAAATTGAAACTCCAACTCTTGGATAAGAATGAGTTAAGTACTGAGTAGGACTGCAGCCATGGAAACAGTAGAAAATCATTCCTTGATGTTGACTCTACATGCATGTCAACCTAATCTTAGGCAAGAATTAGGCTGTTAAAGGGCACATCTATCTATATATATATATATATATATATATATATATATTAATAGGTAAAATTGAGAGAAAATTTAATTAAATTTCAAATTGAATTATAATTGTAGTCTAATTTTGTGCCACGTATCCTATTTATATATATTTTTAATTTCTAGGTGAGTTAATGTTATGTAAAAGACAAAGAGTCTTATATATATATATATATATATATATATGTATGTAAAATTGAGAGAAAATTTAATTAGATTTCAAATTGGATTATAATTGTAGTCTAATTTTACGCTACATATCCTACCTTTAATTTCTAAGTGAGCTAATGTTATGCAAAAGACGACGGGACTAATTTCTAGTTTTAAGTCTGAAGCCTAGCTAAGGCGTGCCTAAGATCTTACATTCTCTATTAGGTATGAGCTTGCCTGGACGCTGAAATTACTAGCTATGAGTATTGTATTTAGAAATTGAAACTCCAACTCTTGGATAGAATGAGTTGAGTACTGAGTAGGACTGCAGCCTTGGAAACAGTAGAAAATCATTCCTTGATGTTGACTCTACATGCATGTCAACCTAATCTTTGGCAAGAATTAGGCTGTTAAAGGACACATCTATCTATCTATATATATATATATATATATATATATATATATATATATCTATAAAGATAAAGTTAAGAGAAAATTCAATTAAATTTTAAATTGGATTATAATTGTAGTCTAATTGTGTGTCACGTGTCCTATCTATATATATTTTTAACTTCTAGGTTAGTTAATGTTGTGTAAAAGACAAAGAGTCTAATATATATATATATATATATATAAGTAAAATTGAGAGAAAATCTAATTAGATTTCAAATTGGATTATAATTGTAGTTTAAATTTACGCTACATATCCTATCTTTAATTTCTAGGTGAGTTAATGTTATATAAAAGACGAAAAGACTAATATAAATAAATAATAAAAAACCCAATCTATATAATAAACTCATGTGTATATCCAAAAAAATAAAATAAAATAAAGAAGAAAGGAAGAGTTAAAAACTAATGTATATATCTATGACTTAAACAATGTATAATTTGAATTTATATATGTGTAATTGTGTTGTTTTTAATTGTACCGTACATATGCATAAATTATACACTAACTTTTATAAAATGAAAGCCTTGGTTCAGGCCTTAATTAAAGATGGTCTTGTGAGTGACAATGGTCCGTAGTACTGTTTTGATTGAGTGTCACACATATATATATCATATTAATTTAGTAGTGTAAATATCCATATTAGATTAGTTGAACCCTTGCCTATAAATAGGTTATTTATTCTTCTGAAAAAAAGTTCATTTATTTTGAGCCCCCAACAAAAGGAGTAAAGTGACACAAGTGGGATTTGAGGTTCCAAACCAATCATAATCCCTAAATCAATCACTTATTATTATTAGGATCTGATATTCAAATATTATAAAATCTTCGTCATGCTTCTACTAGTATTCCTCATTCACTCATTTCGTGCGTGCGTTCATTTCCATGACTAAAATGCAACTAACTCCTTAAACTTTATTAATATATAGCGAACACCCATTCGACCTGTGCCAGGGTTATGCATTATCAATAGTGCAAATCATTATAATAATCGCCAAAACAGTGGCATGCTTGTACTTCCAATAAGTCACTAATAATGAAATTATGAAAAGCTTTAGATATATATTAGACATGTTAGTTTATGGTATAGGTCTAAGTCCACACTTACTTTGTGTGTAAAGCGAGTCTCTTATTTGTACTAAAAATTTAGGATTTAGTCTACTATATATATATATATATATATATATATATATATATATATATAATTCATTGTAACATAGATTTTGTATTACACTCTTATATAATAAAGATGTAACATTTATGGATTTCTTCCATATAAGGGTACCCTTAAGAGTTTCTTCGTATAAGAGTTGGTAGTCAAGGCTAAACCACGTACGTAATTCTCGTGTTTTTGTGTTCTCATTTTATATTTCATCTTCTGCATCTACTCTAGCATATCCAACATGGTATATATCAATGCTAATATTTAACAAAAGTTAACATAAATATTTATTAGTAGAATCTATCTGAACACAAAAAATTATTTAATGTAAAATTATATGATCTCTTATATAAAATATGATAGTTTCAAATTATATAATGATCATTCATATTATTATTATCATAATAAAAAAAATATTTACAAAGCGTTGACATTATTTATAAGAAAACGTTAAAGCTATAAACTATTTTGCAAACTGTTAATGTGGTGATTACTGTTAAATAAAAAAGTTATGTGAGTGGTAAGTCCAAATGAGAACCGGTATCAATTTATCACATTAATTAACAGTTTGTAAAAATATTATAAAATAGTTTGTTTTTGCAACCTTACTCTTATTTAAATTGTGAAACTCAAAATTCCTAGCCTATATATAGAGCACTTTTACAACTTGCTTTTATTTTTATTTTTTTATTTTCACTTTTATAAAACTGTTTTTTTTTGTAATTACCTTTGTTACTATTTGAGGACATTTATATTCTCTCTCTCTTTTTTATTGCCACTCGTTCTTTTTATTTAAAAGTCTCTTCTCCAAAGTCTACTCTATACAATCTAATTAATATTTGATGCAAATATGTCACGTCTTGCGCGGGCTATTGTCTATATACGTACATGATGAGCAACAATTCTTATCATTTCTTGTTTCTTGTAAAAAGCATGCACATTTGCATTGGAGCAAAGTCAATCATCCAAAAAAAAAAAAAAAAAAGGATTCTGAATTTCACGAATATATTATATGGTTCTATTTCTATGACTTATATATTACCAATTAGATAATGAGTCATCCATAAGAATTAAAAAAAAAAAGAAAAAAAGAAAAGAAGCTGGATATAATGAGTCAATGGTCCTACATGTACTATATAATATCAGGAAATGAGCGACAAATAATACCCATAACAGTAAGGGCATCTTAATTAGGTGTGTGAAAGGACATTTATTTTATTAATTTCAGAAGGCTAATCTCTAAGTTTCTTTGTCTGGGTCAAACCGACAATTTTCTTTCATCTACATTATTAAATTATCATTATTTAAAAATAATTCTAGACACACGGAAATTCTAGTCTTTGAATTAGGTGATGAATTTAGTTTTTAATTTAAAATATATAGAAACTATATCCTTTCAATTAATTAAATAATTACACTCATGCTATAAAGGCTACGCATGCACATGATCAAATCACAAATGCAGTTCTGTGATCTGAATTGGATTTGGGAGCATGGGAGAGAAGGAAATATGGCCTCCTCCGATCTACCGGAGATTAAAAAACGAAGAGACGGAAAAAGATGAAGTCCGCAAAGGGTATGTGCCGGTGCTTGTAGGCAAGGGTGCAATTTTGGAAAAGATTTTTATTCCAACCAAGCTGCTCATGCATCCTGACATTGTTGCTCTACTCAAGAACTCAGCTGATGAATTTGGGTACCAGCAACATGGGTTGCTGAAAATTCCATACGATTCTGAGAGCTTTAAATTATTGGTCAAGAACATATCGAAGGGCAAGTAATCAAAGGGAAGGGTATGTGTATTTATAGTTCGCTATCCCGTTAATAAAGGAACTATATTTTAGTATGTAATAAGCTATTAAGCTTGATATATAATATTATTGTTCCACTTTCTAGTACTTAAAAGTTTCACGAGGATAATAGATTTTATCGATATGGTAAGCAGTTTTTTTTCCCTTTCAGTAGGATTTTTATTGTGATAATTGGTTCAATATTAATAGGCGAAAAACACATTATAGTCCCTACATTTTCAGGCTATTCTCATTTTAGTCTCTACATTTTATTTTTACTGCTTTTAGTCTCTATCCTAAAAAACGCTTCCTGTTTTGATCCATGCTGTTACATCAGAAACGGAGAAAGCTGACGTGGCAAACGGCAGGAATAAATAATAGTTAATTAATGTTCACGTGGCCTAAATTAATAATAAAAAATGTTTTTTGGCATTTAAAAATGCCACGTCAACATCTTAATTAAAAAAATTAATTTATTAATTTTAACTAAATAAAAAAAATTAAAAACAGAATTAAAAACTAAAAATCATATGAATTGAGATCTAAGTGTGTCTTGAATAAGAACAACAAGAACACAAATCTAGATCCAAGAACACAAATCCAAAAATTATAAAAAAATAAAAAAAAAAATCAATAACAACAAAAGATAACAAGAGATTTTAAACGAGATCGAGAAGCTGACCATCGGCGATGTGCAGAGGCTAAAGTGGGATCAGCTCGAAGCGAAGATCCGAAGGTAAATTCAAGCCGCGAAGGTTTGCGTCAGGGTTTTGTTCGCGAGTGAGAAGAAGCTCTGCAAGCAAATTTTTGAGAATTTGGGAACCGAAATCAATGATGCGTGCTTCGTCGAGACTGTGAAAGGTCCGGCGATTCAGCTGTTCAATCTCTTCGAAGCGATCAGTATCAGCCGCTGATCGCCGGAGAAGCTGTTCAAGATTCTGGACTTACACAATGCTTTGATGGTTTTGATTCCAGACATCGATATCGTTTTCGAAGTGAAAACTGCCGAGTCGATTCGGATTCAAGAGGCGGAGATTCTGTCTCGGCTTGCCGAGGCGCGAGGGGGATCTTATCGGAGTTCGAAAATGCGGTTCTCCGTGAACCTTCTAGGGTTCTGGTTTCGATCTGGGTTTTGTTGTTGTTGTTGTTTTTTTTTTTTTTTTTAATTTCTGGGTTTGTGTTCTTATTGTTCTTGTTCAAGACACACTTAGATCTCAATTCATATGATTTTTAGTTTTTAATTCTGTTTTTAATTTTTTTTTATTTAGTTAAAATTAATAAATTAATTTTTTTAATTAAGATGCTGACGTGGCATTTTTAAATGCCAAAAAACAATTTTTATTGTTAATTTAGGCCACGTGGATATTAATTAACTATTATTTATTCTTGCCGTTTGCCACGTTAGCTTTCTCCGTTTCTGATGTAACGGCAAGGACCAAAACGGGAAACGTTTTACAGGATAGGGACTAAAAGCGGTAAAAATAAAATGTAGGGACTAAAATGGGAATAGCCTGAAAATGTAGGGACTAAAATGTGCTTTTCACCTAATATAAATTTTACTTGAATTACTGATCAATGTTTGTATGTACAAGCCTTCTATAACACTCATTATTATTATTTATAATTCAATAGGGTCCATTTGGTTGGGAGGATGGAAAAGTGGGAAGATAGAAAATGCAGAGATGATAGAAAAGTGAAAAAAAATAAAAAAGATTTTAGTTTTTTTCATTTGTGTTTGGTTGGGAGTGTGAAAAAGTGGAAAAATGGAAATCTTTTTTGTTTTGTTGAAAAAAAAGTTTGTATAAATTGACCATCATATCCCTATTAAATAAAATAAAAGGTAACACGTTATACTTTTAAAAAAAATTATGTAAAGATAGACACTAATTAAAGTATTAAAAAAAAAAAGCATAACAAAATGTTTCTAAAAAAACAAAAAAAAACCAACCAAAATTAATGAGAAAATAAACATGTGAGCAGCCAAAAAAAAAAAAAAAAGCTAGAAAATGTCAAAGAAAATAAAAAGAAGAAAAGAAGAGAAGCTAGGTTCAGACAAAAGAAAAGAAGAAAAAAAAAATAAAAAATGAAAACCATCGCGTCAGTAACAAAGGAAAAAAATCAAAGGAAAAAAAAAAGTCAACACGATCAGTAACAAAGGAAGAAAAAATGAAAGGAAAAAAATAAAAAACCAAACACATTGGAGACTTGAAGGTGAATTTTAAGGGTATTTTTGGAAGTTTATTTCATGAGTTTCTTCCTTTCTCTCCACTTTAGAGAGAAAACTTTTTGGTATGTCAGGAGAGAAAACACCTGGACCCCACTATTTATTTTCCTTCCTCTCCACCAAACCAAACACACTAAAAAAGTTTTTATTCCTATTTTCTCTTTAAAGTTTTCTATCCTCCCTGTATCACCTCCAAATAAACACACCCTAAGAGATTTTAACCTAGAATATTTTATGTTAGAAATATCAAGAAGCATCGATTGAGTTATAAGGCTCAAGTTTATCATGATCTTTATTACCAAATAGTTACAAATTTTAATTTATTGCTCTAAAGGTCTATTTGGAATCCGCTTATGTTGCTGAAAACTGAAAACTGAAAATAATAAAAAATAATTTTTTGGTTACTGTTCATTAATGAATTTACTATTCATAAGCTTGTTTGCATTGTTCATGTCCCACGAACAATGCAAGAGGCACTGGTCTAGGAAAAAAAATAAACGCATACCAAACGAACGCTAAATGAATCAGGACTTTTTATTCGTTCCTAAGAATATCCTCTTCAAACATATATGTGGCATATAATGTTCAAGGCTTTTGTTTTCCTTTCCTTCTCTTTAAGTTTCTTGATCTTTTTTTGCTTAAAAAAAAAAAAGTTACTTGATCTTTTCCTCTTCTTCCATGGCAATATTTGATTTATATACTATTGCTAAATATATATCCAATACAATTTTTTTTTTAAGTATACGTAAAAAATGGTAGGAGAACAAATAGACATTTTAAAAGTTTTGATTAATGCTTTCAAAATGTATTTTCCAATATTTACAAACATGATAAGTAGCACCCACCTAAAAATCTTGTTTGGTTGATAGTATTCTGAAAATACATCTTAAAAATCTTATCTCAAATAATTTATTAATTGTGAAAACCCAAAAGTGAAAACTCTCTTCTTTCACTCTCACCTTGTTGTCTCCCTCTCGTCAAAATTCTCCTCCTTCGAAAATGAACCCATCTTCACTCAACACACCCATCTAATCCGAATTCTGTAAAGGCGTAAATGCACTTTTAATCCTTACATTTTGACGTTTTTCCGTTTTAATCCCTACATTTTAATTCTTTGCACTTTTAGTCCCTAAATCAATTAACGCGTGTTATTTTCGTCCTTTCCGTCAGTCAACCGACGGAAATAGTTGAGCTGGCACCTGGAGGAATTAAAATATTATAAAAATGCCACATCACCTATGACACGTCAGCATATAAATTTAAAAAATTAATTTATTAATTTTAACTAAATTAAAAAATTAAAAACAGAATTAAAAATCAAAATTTACATAATTTAAGATTTAAAAGTTTACTGAACAAAAACACCAATCCAGAAATTTTAAAACCCAAAAAATTAACATAAGATCCAAACCTGAACACTATTCTCAAACTGGCCACACACTTTCATCTTCATCTCAATCTCAAAGTCATCTCAAACTCAAACTACACAGCCACACAGTATTCTCTCATCTCAAACTCTCTCTTCCATCTCAAATTCTCTCTTCTCTCATGGCTCATACATGAGCTCTCTCTCCTCTCATACAAATCTAAACCGAGTAAAGAAATGTAAAGTAGAATCAAATCGAAGAAAAAGAAGCTGAAAATGGAAGAGAGCGAGGGATCTAGAAGAATCGGACCTTCATATTGCAGTTGACGAGATCGAGAGGAGTGACGGCCATGTGAGTGAGACCACAGCTGAGAAAACTGCCGGCGGTACAAGCGGTGTAGAAGGCCGGCGAGTACATCTTGATCTTACTGGGCTCGCTCGGCGCCGGAACCAACGGCAAGCAAATCTACTTATCGAAAAAATCAAACCCTGAACAAATACCCAAACCTAGAAAATCAAATACCCAAACCCAGAAAATCAAACCCGAAAATCAAATACCCAAACCCAAAAAATGAAACCAGAAAAACCAAAAAAAAAAAATCAAACCCGGATTACGGGGACTTGTTGTTCGTCTTCTTCTTCGTCGTTGTCTTCAACCTCCTCGTTTTTATCTATGATAGCTGATTTGAGTTTAGATCTGTTATAGATTGGTTGGGCTTGCTGTTGTTGTGAGCCAAATTGGCTGGGTTTTTCTGGGTTTGTGTGTTTGTTTGATTCAATGACAGGTTGGTTGATTTTGTTGTTGATTGTTTGAAATAAATTGGGTTTTGTTTGAGTTTTTGGGTTTTTGGGTTTTTGAGTGTTTGAGATTTCTGGGCTTTCTTTGATTTTATGATTTTGGCTATGAATCTTTGGGGAAAAATGAGAAAAACAGATGGGTTTTCAGCATGGGTCTTCTTCTCTTCTCAAATTTTATTGCATTATTGGTTTGATTTTAAGTGGGAAAGGAAGTTAATTCAATGGGTTTAATTTTGAATTCGTGTTATTGGGTTTGATTTTCTAGGTTTGCATAGGCAATTGATTTTATTGATTTTAATTCTTTTTTTTTTTATTTAGTTAATTGACAAATTATTTTAAAAAAATTAGAGGCTGATGTGGCATTTTTTATAATATTTTAATTCTTTCGGCTGACAGCTCAGCTATTTCCGTCGGTTGACTGATGGAAAGGACGAAAATAACACGCGTTAATTGATTTAGGGACTAAAAGTGCAAATATTTAAAATGTAGGGACTAAAACGGAAAAACGTCAAAATATAGGGACTAAAAGTGCATTTACGCCTTCTGTAAATGTTCTACCTCTCATGGATCTGCAGCCAACTATTTATGGTATTGCCATTTGGAGTAATTCTTCGGCTTTGATTTGTGGATTTTTGAAATGGTTGGCTTTATATATCATTGTTTGATATTGATATGAATCTTATATATGCAAATGGGTGGGTTTAAGTTACACCTAGTGTAACTCTAAGCAATGTTACACCATCTAATAACTTGTTATTGAATTTATATTTATTCATCAAAAAAAAAATTTATATTTTAAAAATTACACTGTTGGATTATATGTTCTAAACATGCATCTCAATATTCATGCCAATCAGTTGTTATTTACTATTCGACCTATAAACTCATATTTTATTCATTATTTTAAATTACAAAAATTTGAATTTAAACAATTGATTGATGGTATAACTATTGATATTTAATCATCTTAAAATTTTGCAAGCAAGGAAAATGCGCAAAGATAATGTTATTCAAATGGGGATTTGTTAAAATTCGCATTCAATTAAAAAATATTGAGTTGTGTAATATTGTTTAAAGTGACATTAGATGTAACATTGAGTAATGTAATATTGTTTAAAGTTACACCAGGTAGAAAATGAGTGTAAGTTAAAGAGGTTTAAAGCCTATACTATGTATCTAAGAGTTAAGTCATTTTGAATATACACCACTGTTAGTTTCTTTAAAACCTTCTCCCATTTCCTTGTGTGTGTGTGTTAAAATATTTAGTATTCTAAAAAAATATATATAACATGAAGAGTAATGATTGATGTTTGTATGTACAAGCCTTCTGAATAACACTCATCATTATCTTTCTTACCAAATAGTTATTACTTAGATTTATAATTTATTGCTTTAAATTAAGGTTATCAGGATCGAGATCTTACACGAAAATGGTGAGAGAATTCGAGGATCAGATTGTAAGATTGGCACAAGGATCCTAAGATCCTACTTTCTAATTATATATATATATATATATATATATAATTATAATTCATAATATGTATTAAAGAAACATTGAACCTTTTTTTTTTTACACAAATTACCAATAAAAGGCAAACTACCAAATTACAAATACATAAACAAAGTTCAAATCTCAAAAGTTATAACTCACAAATACCAAGATCTAAGTTAAACAACACAAATCAAACAATTATGTTTCAAACAACACCACAGACACACTTGCCTTATATATATCTATATATATAATTTTTTTTCTTTATCAATTTGGGGCTAGGGCCACTAGGCTAATATGTTTATTACATTTTTTTTAATTAGTTTGGGGCCTTTAGGCTCCATTTGGAGGCCCAAAATAAGCAATTTTTTAAAAAAAAATTCCTTTATAGCACATGATCTTCAGTATCACTATGAGATCGAGATTCTATAAGATCTTAAGATCCATATCGAGATCCCATACTGATTTCACTTTAGTAAAGATCATAGTGAGATCCATGACATTTTAGGGATATAGGACTATGATGATTTCAAGATCTGGATCCGGATACCAACCGTGCTCTAAACGAATAAATATTTTTTAGGTTCTTAAACTAACCTCTTCATATGCGTGGCACTGGGGAAAATGGGCTTTTGCCCTTAACTTTTAAACTATGTAGCAATTTGTCCATGTTTTCAAACTATTTAGCTGTATATCCTTGTTTTGGAACTCGATTTTCTGAAAATCGAGTTCCCCTAATAACTCGAGTTTTCTTATTACCAATCCAATTATTACCGATTGGTATTTCAAGTTTTCTTATTAGTGGCGATTGGTATTAATTGGGAAATTATTAGTATTGATTGGTACTAATTGAAATTTGATTAATACCGATCGGTATTAATTAGAACCTAAATAATATTGATCGGTATTAATATGATTTCCCTTCAGAAAATGCTCAAAAACCTTAACGACTTTTCTGCGACGACTTGAATCACATTTTCGGCCCTGCAAACATTGAATTTTGGTTTTCTCTTTTTTAGAAAATTTGTAGAGAATTAAATTTCCTTTCAAAGGACACCAATCCCGAATCAATTTGAATTATGAGTAGAAAGTTATAACCAAAACTCCAAACAGGTGCATAAGATAACTCAGAAATGGTAAAGCCGAGTTTTAAGGAGAACTCGGAAATCGAGTTCTAAAAGAGGGACACGTTGCTATATAGTTTCAAAACATGGATAAATTACTGCATAGTTTAAAAATTAAGAGGAAAAGCCCATTTTTCCCGTAGCACTTGTTTAGAGGCATTTATTTTCCTTTTCTCCTCTTAAAGGTATTTGATTTATTTTTCCTCTTCTTCCAAAGCAATATTAAATGCATATACTATTGCTAAATAGATCCAACGCAATTTGGAAAAAGAATGCGTAAAAATTCTCTCCATCAATCTAGCTTTATGTTTTCACCTCAACTCTCTTGAGCATTAGCATTCGGTATCTACAAAAAATCTCATTTTACCATCCCAAAAACTACTTTATCTATTATACCATATCATTTTACAATATACCCAACATCCCATTTCTTAATTATCTCATCTATTCATTATTTTCACCAACTCTTAGTCTCTTTTCCTAAAAAAATAATTAAAATAATGAAAAGGGAGTAATGACAAGACAGAGTGTAGACACTCAATTTTGCACCCATGATTTAATCAAGGAAGATGACTAGAATGACCATCAATGTACCCAAAAAATCATGGTTGCATTACATGCATCAATTCATTCATTGCATGTCATAAAAATGATCTTGATATTCTAACGGTCACAACGATGTGTTCAGTTTTCGAATCTGACCGTCGGATCGAAAGATATTACATGATCAAGTTTGCACGGTCAGCATGAATTGTGTCTAAGTGAAGTCAACCACGCATGATTAATTTAAATTAATTCTAATTGGTTAAACAACTAAATTTAATTAAATAATTTTGTGATTGGTTGACAATTAGTGTCTAAAATAGGATTGCTTGCATAGGAATAAAAGGGAAAACTAGATAACAATAAAATTGTGGATAATCTTAACTTTATTAAAGTTTATTTTAGGATATTTATCTACAAGATAATTGTTCCTGAAAAGACCTGAATTATCCAGAAAAGAGATAAAAATCTTAGAATACAGATTGAAAACACGTCTAAGTGCAAGGACCGGTTTAAGGAAACATAAAAAAGGAGTCTAAAACGCGTCCAAACACGAAAGTACGATCAGCACCCAAGAGTACTATTCGGCACTTTTGGAATGCTAATCAGCATTTTTAAAGTGCCAAATTGCACTCTTTTGTGCTTTGGCCCAACTCTCTTCGGGTGCCGATAAGGCACACCATTTTCGACTTTTTTTTGTAGAAAGATGTGTCCCGATTCGCATTCTACCTGTGGTTGCTTATTTTTTAAGCATTCCGGTCTCTATAAATAAGGACTGGATCCCAAAATTCAGCACATTCTTTTTACGCTCTAGGAGAGACTCCTTTTGACGCTCTCAAATTTCTCACCCTTATTTTCTGGTGTTCTCTCTTAAACTAGGGTTTTTAGGTTTCAAAGATAATTGAATAAATATCTTTGAATCCTAAAACATCCTCTCAAGAAGAAGAAGTGCTCCATGCAAGAGGTTGTTTCAGGTTACCCTTTTCCTTTCTTAATGCTTCTCTTATTGTGATGATGTATATTTGTTTATTTTTTTTAGTTTAGTTGTTTCAAGTTTCCATAACATGAATTGTTGATTTATTTTGTCTAAGCATGCTCTTAATTCCTTTATTATTGTTGTGATCTTTTTCTTATTTTCAAAAATTTGCATGTCAAATATTTTTTTTCTTCAAAACAAAAACAAATTTACATCTTCCTTAGATGTAGATCTGATTTTTCTTAAAATAAAAAATGGATCTACATCTTCCTTAAATGTAAATCTGAATTTTTCTTAAAACAAAAACAGATCTACATCTTCCTTAGATGAAAATCTGATTTTTCTTAAAATAAAACGGATCTGCATCCTCCTTAGATGTAAATCTGAATTTTTCTCAAAATATAAATGGATTTGTATCTTCCTTAGATACAGATCTGATTTTTTTTAACATGACAGATTTTGAAATAAGGAAAAAGATCATGAATGGTTATGTTTGTTGTGTTTGCTTTATCCATGTAGCATAAATTTGTTTCTTGAATGAAATCTTCTTCACAAAATAAATCTTTTTCATATTTTTTTTACACATATAAAAATAGGTCTGATTTTTTTTTTAATACATAAATCTGATTTTTTATTATCACAAAACAAATCTGATTTTTTACAAATTAAAAAGACTTTGTTCTTCTCAAAAACAAATCTAATATTTTTTTTTTTCAAATTGAAAGACTTTGTTTTAATTAAATAAAAACATATTTGAATTTTCTCTCCAAAAAACCATTTTTTTTTTACTTATAACAACAGATCTGAATTTTTTTAAACAAAGAAGAGGATGCATTCATAAATAAATTTGTGGGATTTAGTTTGTTTCACGTTTACAACATATCATTCATCTCATGCATAACAGAGGTACATTGGTCACAAGAACCTAGAAGACCAGACTATGTCTAGGCGGAATAGATGCCTAACATTTTCCCATTCCGTAACCTAGCCTCCGAATTTAGGTTTTTTGGATAGGTAGATCAAGCTAGCCTTATCTTTATTTTATTTTGGGTAGATTGTAACTAGGACCCAAAGCCATGTAATTTTCAATTTTTCAAACATGTATTTTTTTCATTCAATCAATGAAAGGAAACAATTCAGTCATGTATTTTTGTATTTAGTTTTTCTTATTTATTTGTTTAAAAATTAGTGGCGACTCCATACCACTTACCCAAAAAGAGTGGTGTTCTAAAAAGCACTCAGAAAATCTTTCTTTTTTTTTTTTAGAGGCACCTTTGGCGGCCTCTCACATAGAGATGAAAGAGAGTCAGAATAAAATAATGATATTTAGTTTTACAATCCATGAATAGTAAATTCTAAGAGCATTAGCATCAGTATGTGCAAAATTTTCCTTCTATTTTACAATACAAACATACTTTTTTTTATTTTACACAATCAATTTACAAAATTACTTGCATCAAATTATTTATAATGCACCCTCTTTTATTTAAATAATACTTTTTCACATTTTTTTTCTTATTATTTCACTTACCCACAGACCTACCACTTTACCCCACACACACTCCACCTGAACACACACACTTTCTCTCTCTCTCCTTCTTCTTCCTTCTTCTTTCTTCTTCTCCTTCATTCTTCCTATACGTTTTTTCTTCTTCGACATCTTCTTCTTTCTTTCTTCTTCTTCTTTTTCTTTTGCTATTCTTTCTTTCTTCTTATTCTTTTTCATATCCAGAAAAAAAAATATTTCTCTTTCTCCCCCCATCTCTCTCTATCAAACCGATGCCCTCTTTAAATCTGGAAAAAAAAAAAAATCTCTCTACCAGGCCTCCATAGCTCAATACACTCACACTCTCTCACACTTTCTCTCTCATGGTGGCGGCAAGCATTCCATGGTAGCGATGGCTTAGGTTTTGGGTTGATTTGTATTTTGCTAAATGGATTTTCTGGTGTTTTATTTTAAGTTGATTTTGTTTTGAGTTGATTTTAAGTTGGGTTTGTGATGATTTTTCATTAATTTTGGGTTGATTGTGTTTGGATTAAATTGATGTTGTAATGGGTTGGCTGTGGTGGTGGTGGTGGTGGTTGGTTAGTTGTGATGATGGGTGGATGTTAGTGGTGGTTGATGGAGGTTGGTTGTGATGTTGGGCGGATGTTGTGGTTGTCTTCTTCTTCTTGATATTGAAAAGAGAGTGAGAGAGAGTTTGACAAGGCAAGGGAGAGAAGAGAGAAAAAAAAAAATCATATACAAAGCTGCAGTAGCCGTGCATATATGCTCGGTTATTGTAGCAATTTTGCATATATGCAAAGTTATACAAGCATTGATGCAGGTCTATCTTATGCTATATTGTGCAAATTTTTGCATATTTTATATTTGACATCCACTGGTGCGGATGCTCTAAATGTAGAAGTGTATTATAGTAGGATTGTAAAAAATTTAGCAGATAGACACTTGGATAATGCATGTATTTGATAGTTTGATGCTAAAAAAATAGGATATCTCAAGTTTACAACTCCCAATACTAATGCTCGGCCCACGTTTCCTTCAATCCAGCTTCTCTCCTTTCACTCTCACCTTGTGTCACAGGATCAATTTTTCACTCAAATTTTTTGCCTGTGATGGCCCCAAGTCCCTAATTATGTCTCAGCCAACACCACACACACACTGCAATAACACTAAGAACAGATTATATAGGGACGTTTAAACACACAGCATACACAATATTTACAGGGAACCCACCCCCAACCTTTATTACTTAATCTCAAATACAAAGGAAACCCTTTTACAAGCCTAGAGAATTACACAGAATTTTTCCAATGCCAAATACACTCTGTTGTTGACACCCCAATAGCCTTAGGGTTAAATACACAGAATTAACTGCTATGGCAGTTACTACCTAGTAACTGTCTAGGTCTTGGATAATCTGCTACTTGTGTTTTGACTTAGGACACCTGCAACTGATGTTGTGTTGGTTTGCTCTTCACATTTCCAGCCCTTACACAACAGGCCTGATCATCAGGAAAGCTAGGAATTGCTTGGTAATTGCCATTGCACATGCTGCACATGCACAGCCCATGTCTCAGCAGACCTTGGAGCCTCTGCCCATCCTCCAGTAGCCTACACAACATGTTCCCACATGTTTTGGAGAGTCTTGGCCCATGCTCAAGGCCTCCCATCAGCACTACAGCCTATACAGCATGCCCACGTGCAGCCTACAAAGTAACTGCCATCAATCCATTAGCACTTGTCCATGCATTCAACCAGCCCCCATTAGCCCAATGCCTTGCACACAGCATTCAATCATCACAGCAGCCCAGCCCTGCCTTGCCCTCCAACCACCAAGCCCACACATAAGGAACCAATAACTAAGCCACCAATGCCATGCACCACCACATAAGGTCAGCACCACCTATTGTTGCCCATCATCAAAACCATCTCTGCCCACCATGGCCCTCCTTTGCCATGGTTTTAGGGCATCATGTGAAGCAAGGTGCCTCCACATATTGCCCCTCATCACAACTCATTGATCCAACTTGAGCAGGGAGATTGGGCAGGTCCCCCTCAAAGAGTTCTTAGGAGCATCACTAGTCAAGCATGAGGAGCCATGAGTGTGTTGAGAAAATATGAAGCCGAGTGATTGGCCCAATGCTGCCCAAACACCCTTATTCCTCATGCCATTATCAACAACACATAATGCTCCTACCACCTTGTCACTTCCACTCTCTCAAAATTCTCTGCTTCTTTGACATGTTATCCTCAATCTTTGTTCTACTGCTCATGGACTTGTGTCCACTACGACACTAGGCTTTCGGACCACCACATTTCTGGCATATTGGCATGGAGTCGCCGCCAATTGCTTATGATAATTGCCGTTGGGAGCAATTCTTCGACTTTGATATTGGCATGTGGATTTTAAAAAGGTTCGATTTATATATAATTGTTGGATATTGCTAAAATTATTTATTGGCTTTACATTCATCACCACTATTTATATGTTTTATAGCCTACACTATTTACACCTAAGTAAAAACTCTTTTTCTGCTTATTTATTTAATTTTTTTATACAAGATAGAAATTTTACTATAGTCTAATCTAAGTGTATATGTGTGTAAGCTCCCTTTTGGAGACTTGAATTCCGGCCCTTATCCCCTACACTCCATAAACATTTATACTTATGGAGTGACCATCGCACCAAGAGTGTGCAATTATGCGGTGGTCCATTATTTTTCTACTTCTCTTCCTCACTTTGTTATTTTATTGTCTAAGGAGAAACATAACCATAGCAATGAACCATTGGTTTAAGCATCGAACTTAACTATTTGCTAATTTTAAAAACATAATAAATAAATATATGAATTAAAATTTATTATTATTATTATTATTATTATTATTATTATTATGACATATCAGTCTGCTAAAGATCGTAATATCTCTCAATAGTGTTTTTTGTACATTTCGCAATAGGACCGAACCATAGTTTTCCAAATAAGAAACTTTGGAAAACTTTGGCTAAAAAAAAAAAGAAAAAAAAAAGAAAGAAAGAAGAAGGTGGGAATTGCATTTAAGAGCACACTCACTGTTTCACCTAAAATTGGGGGTGTGAGACAACACTAGTAAACATGTTCTTTTTTCCTTTTTTTGCAAAGGATTTGGTCATACTCATACCCACACATTAAATTATGAAAATGACCGGAGGGAAAATCATGTGCATCTTTCGGTGGCGGGTGTAATGTCGTATGGTACTGGTTAATTGAGCAGACCATTCTAATTGACTAATTGTACGTTTTAGCAAATTAAAGCTTTCATGTGATCTTTCACTTCCCCCTACGTATCGCTGCTCATTTCAGCAATAATATAGGTGCACGTAATTTTCATGGTGATGGCGATGTGAAGAGGTTGAAGTTTATGCTTACGTTACTTAAGGCCTAACGAGCACGAATTATTATTCATTGAATATATATTAAATGGAAAGTGCTTAAATTACTATTAATTTAATTTTAGTACATCATTTATAATGTCATGTTAGTTATTTAATAATAATTTGATTGACACGTATTATCAAAATGGTATTCCATTATTAGAGCATTTCCATCTAGTTATGGAAAAAAATAAAAGGATTTTAGATCTTAAAAAAAAAAAAAAAAAAAAAAAATCACCACCGCACACCCTTAGTGTAATGGTTACTCCACAAGTATAAGTGCTCGTAGGATGTGGGGGGTAAGGGCTGGGGTTCAAGGGTTCAAGTCTCCAGGGGGGAGCTTCACACACATATACATCTAGATTAGACTATAGTAGAATTTCTATCTTGTATAAAAAAAAAAATCATTTTATCGCTTTTACATAACTGATTATACGACACATTTTACATCTTATTCTTCTTTTTGGGATATATCATATTAGGGAAATTCTACTGTACCCCCCTTTTTTTTTTTGGGTACAGTACCCACTAGTAGGCAACTTGTTATATCAGGTTGCCATTTTTTCACATTTGATGGTACCATCCTCACATTGTGTAGTACTAACGTCACATGTGACAGTACTTTTGTCACATTTCGTAGTTTTCCTTTTTTTTTTCACATTTGATTGTACCTTCATCACATTGTGCAGTACCAACATCACATGTGACTGCACTTTTGTCACATTTGATGATTCTCTTTCTTTCTTTTTTTCTCACATTTGATTGTACCATCCTTACATTGTACAGTATCAACTTCACATGTGACCTTACTTTTGTCACATTTGGTGGTTCTCTTATTTTTTTCACATTTAATGGTATCATTCTCATATTGTGTAATACAAACATCACATGTGACTGTACTTTTGTCACATTTGATGGTTCCTTTTTTTTTCACATTTGATTGTACCACTCTCACACTGTGCAGTACCAACATCACATATGACTGAACTTTTGCCACATTCGGTGGTTTCCTTATTTTTTCTCACATTTGATGGTATCATCCTCACATTGTGTAGTACTAATATCACATGTGACTGTACTTTTGTATATTTAATGGTTTTCTCATTTTTTTTTCTAACATTTGATGGTACCATCTTCACATTGTGCAGTACAAACATCGCATGTGACTGTACTTTTGTCACATTCAGTAATTCCCTTATTTTTTTTCCTGATATTTGATTGTATAATCCTCACATTGTGTAATGCCAACATCACATGTGACTGTACTTTTGTCACATTCGGTGGTTCCCTAATTTTTTTCTCACATTTGATTGTATCATTCTCACATTGTGTAGTACCAACATCACATGTGACTGTACTTTTGTCACATTCGGTGGTTCCCTTATTTTTTTTTTCTCACATTTGATTGTACCATCCTCACATTGTGCAGAACCAATATCACGTATGACTGAACTTTGGTCACATTTGGTAATTCTTTTTTTTTTTCCCTCACATTTGATTGTACCATCCACACATTGTGTAGTACCAACATCACATGTGACTGAACTTTTGTCACATTTGGTGATTCTTTTATTATTTTTTTCTCATATTTGTTGGTAACATCCTCACATTGTGCAATACCAATATCACATGTGACCGAACTTTTATTACATTTGGTGGTTCCCTTATTTTTTCTTACATTTGATAGTACCATTTTCACATTGTGTAGTACTAACATCACATGTGACTGTACTTTTGTTACATTCGGTGGTTCCCTCATTTTTTTTCCTCACATTTGATGGTACCAATATCACATATAATTGTACTTTTGTCACATTCGGTGGTTCTTTTTTTTCTTTTTTTTTTTTTCTCACATTTGATGGTACCATCTTCACATTGTGCAGTGCCAACATCACATGTACTGTACTTTTGTCACATTCGGTGGTTCTCTTATTTTTTCTCACATTTGAAGGTACTATCCTCACATTGTGTAGTACCAACATCACATGTGAATTTACTTTTGTCACATTCAGTGGTTCCCTTATTTTTTCTCACATTCAATGATACTATTCTCACATTATGCAGTACCAACATCACTTGTGACTATACTTTTGTCACATTTGGTGGTTCCCTTATTTTTTTTCTCACATTTAATGGTATCATCCTCACATTATACAGTACCAACATCACATGTGATTGTACTTTTGCCACATTCGGTGGTTCTCTTATTTTTTTTCTTATATTTGATGGTATCATCTTCACATTAAGCAGTACCAACATTATATATGACTGTACTAATACGTTGTTTGTATTTTTTGAAAATACATGTGGATGAAAAAGTGTGTAGAAATATGTATAATGTTGTTTAAACACTGAAAACTATTGTTTAGAATACACTACGAAACACCTTAATTTCGAGACCATAAAATATTTGAAGCAATAGTAGAGCTCTATGCACATTAAAACCTAAAAAAGGACCGTAATGACACTAAAACCTAAAAATGACAATAAAAATGTTATACAACCACTCTATTTGTTTGATTTGAGATCCATTGATTTTAAAATTAATAGATTTAAAAAAGCCTTGATTTGAAATCCATTGATTTTTAAATTCTTTATTTGGGTATTTTTATACAATGAAAGGTTTGAAATTTCATTATTTGGATCCCTAAAATTGGATTTGGATTTAGATTTGGATTTAAGATCAATAAAATAATTTTCCCAATTATTATTTTTCTTAAACTTTCTACATTTTAAATTTAGTAACATTTTTTAATACATACATGAGGTAATGAAGAAGCCATTGATAATCCAATTGCCAAGACGATGACTAAAAATCTGTCATCTTAGCCAACTAATTTTTTTTTTTTTTTTTGCCAACTTTTGACAACTAAAATATTCAATATAAGCATAAAGAGAGAACCCAAATGCATGAGTTTTTTCACAACATTTAAAACTCAAACTAAAAAATTGTTTCAAAGTTCTTAACTGCTTAAAAGTTCCATGTCAACAGAGACGAAAAAGTATCCAAAATATGTGTTTTTTTACACAAAATTCAAAACACAAAGGCCATTGATACACCGATTGACAAGATAATGACTAAACATCTTCCATCATAGCCAACTAAAAAAATATGTTGCCAACTCTTGCCAACTAAAATATTTTAGAAAGAGAGCGTACCCAAAATACATGGTTTTTTTTTTTAAATAATATTCAAAATCTCAAACTAAAAAATTGTTTCGAAGTGGATCTTTTCTACTCTTTTTCTTTGGCAAGACTCTATTGCATAACATATTGATAACAAATGTTAACATGTTGTTGTGCAATAGGAGAATTCATAACTTCAACTACATCGTCCATATATTTTGCACCAACACTAGTAGCTCTATCCCTCCCACACAAGATCTCAATGTCCTTCAATTGTCAATAACTTTGTTTTTATATCACATGCTTTTGTATTTTTCTAAGGAGAAAAAAAAGAAGCAATGAGTTAACTTAAATAAAATAAATTGGACAATAAAACAAAGGAAAGGGGAAAAAATAATATAAAAGCAGGACATTATGTGACAATTGTATTAGTGATAAGCTTATATTTAATAGCTAACAATCTATACCCACAACATGGTAAGCACATCAAAAGACAAGTTCATATATAAGTGTGTGCATAATAGTTTTTTCATTGAAGTTACTTGGAGAGACTGGATTTCTTCAGTTTTAGTAACTAGACAGCAAGGTGCTATTCCTACCAGTAGACTATTAAATATACCAAATAGCATCATAAAACCATTAAATTGCACTAATTGAATATAGAGGACTACAATGCGATTCGCTTAAGTTTCGAAAAATATTTAAAAGATTCTAGATTATGAAACTTGACTGAATAATGAAAAAGTTAAAACAAAATGAGTAATGCTATTTTCAGTGGGTTTCTCACTTGTAAGACAATCCTCATTCAAGCAAAGTTTTCACTAGGAAATGAATATTATGGGAAAGGAAGGGTAAAAAAGTCTAAGCAATAATACCCTATGAATTTTAAAATTATGGAAATCAATACATTACATGCAGTAGATAGAGTATGTTAATCCTGCAATCACTTCACAAGGTACAAGTCTGCTTAAATGTTATTCTGCTAAAGTGTTATTTAGGATACTGCTCTTTTTGTATTCTATTTGTGGCCACTTCAGTTTGAATCTGGTGAATCACCTTCAATTAAAATGTTTTTAAAGTTATAAATAACCTATGTTGCCCAAGTGGGAAAATGTAAGATTTCTTAATCTAGTGCGGTGCGGGTAACTTACAGATAATATTTTGTGTTTATAAAATACCAACTTGATTGGAATTTTTCTCAAAAAAAAAAAAAAAAAAAAAAAAAAAAAAAAAAAAAAAAAAAAAAAACTTGATTGGAATTAATAAAATACAAACTTATGGCCCAATTATTTATGATCCATTTTTGGTTATTGGGCTTGGTGAGCTTTTTTGCATATGTACAAACTTATTATTTAATTGTGGGTTCAATATTGATTTGTATGAATGGGGTTGTAAGTTGTAACCAAACCACCACCACCCCCCCCCCCCCCCCCCCCAAAACTCTTTTTTTAAAAGAAAAAGGGTTGCAACCCCTTTGTGCGGTTAGGATTGTTTAACCATTTATAAAGAGCAGGCACAAATAATTTCACAACATTTTTCTTAACAGTTAAGTTGACAACATTTTAGTGATTTTTATTTAAGTTAATTTTTTACATCACTTTTTTCCCTACTACTAACAATCTGCCAAATTAACATTATGGATTTTTTCTGTTTCTATAGAAAATGTTTCATTAATTTATAAATAAGAGCATTGTTAGAGAAAAAAAGCAACTGAAATATTTACTCCCTTCACAATTTTATTTGGCTCTCATGGCAAAGCAAACAGCAAAATGAGGTTAGATGTTTATTTTTGGTGAATTTTATGTGCCTCTAGACTTTTCATATAAATAAATTAGGGTTAAGTGTGATGCCCCAATTTGATTGATTGTGTGATGTATGTAGGTGTGTGATAAGTCCCACTTCGGGCATATACTGGGTTAAACTGGGCTTTATTAACAATTACAAGAAACCTTAATTGTGGCTAGTCATTTGGAGATATAGCGCAGATGTGGCTAGCTCTTTTCTTTGGATCGTTACATTAAGGAATAAGCTTTCAAATTAAGTTGGATTCAAGTACAAATTATTTAACTTGACACATGCTGATAATTAAGTATGAACGAGATAGTGCATTCTTTTCTTGTAGGGAATTAAATTTACATTTCCAGCAACACATTTTGGCTTCGAAACCAATTAAAACCATATAGAGTTAGACGGGAGTTGTATACTAGTAGCACAAGCTAGTTTTTTTTTTTTTTTTGGTAATTCGATAGTTGGAGATATGAAGATTTGAACCATGAATGTCTCTATTAAAAATACCAAAAGATGCTAGTTGAGTTCCAAGATTATTAAATTTTCTTTCAAATTTTACATTTTTTTTTTTCAGAAGGAATTTTTCATCATGTGAAAGCAAAAGGTTTGGTTGATTTGCATGCTATTTATACCCAACTAATTATTATTTTCCACTCACTTGAATGTAGGAGTGTTCACCAAACCGCACAAATTGCAAAAACCGCACCAAAACTGTCCGCAAAATGACATAACCGCATTGCACCGCAAATAATAGTGCACCACACCGCATCGCACCCTCTCTATATATTAATATATTTATTTATTTTTAATATTAAATATATTATTAATAGTTTAAAAACCCTAGATTCCAAAAAAAAAAAAAAGTTTAATAACCCTAGCAAGTGTTGATTAGAAAAGCCAACCCAAAAAAAAAAAAAAAAAAAACTAGCTCAATAATTTAAAACTTGGCCCAAAAAAAGAGAAAAATTATTTTTAGGCTGAGTAGGAAAAGCTCAAAATTTGAAAAATATACTAATTTCAAACCGTATCTTATACATAATATCGCACATGTGACCGCAAAAATGAAGTACAGTGCGGTTATGGTTTTGACTAAACTTAAAACTACACCATACCGAACTGCACTGTACATGTGACGGCAAAAACAAGGTGCGGTACAGTTATGATTTTAGCTAAACCGCACCGCAAAATGCAGTGCTAAAAATGACCCAAAACCGCAACGCACCGCATCTCGAACACTCCTACTTGAATGTGCTATTTACTCAATAAATAATTGTTTTGCCATTTCCATCAAAGCCCATTCTTTTCTAGTTTGGATGTTGAAACACCTAAAATACTCATTCCGCTCAAATAATATTTTCCCCTTTAATTTTAATAACGGAATAAAAGAAGAAAGGAAAAAAAAAAAAAAAAACTCCAAGTATAAAATTTTAAAAAGATATGTATAGAAGGAAAAAAATTTAAAATTTAAAATTCTAATTATATGTTACATGAAAAAAATAATAAAAACTTCTTTAAGTTTTTTTTTTTTTTTTAGAGAATTTCAACCTATGACGTCCGCTCCTTATGATAACTTTTTATCATCAGACTAAGATACTAATCGATTTTTGGTATAGTAGGGATTAAACCGCAGATCTTTTATTCAATCATCAGAAACTTTATCAATTAAGTGAATGAGAGTGTTAATGAAAAGAAGGAAAACAAGATGGGCTAGTGAATATTTTATGCTTTTAAACTATAAATGACTGTTCCGATTGTTTTGACATTGATCATTACATAACTGTTCAGATCTAAAAAATGAACCATTCTCTAAAAAATATTTTAACGAAAACTATCTCATTTTCTTATATTTAGTAACAAACTTAAAATGAGTTGGAAATTTGGAAAATATTTTTTTGACATCTCTTATTTAGCTTAGCGTGTGATGAGTTGTTTTTCATAAAAGTTTAGTGGAAAATAGAGTTGTTTTCCATAAAATTTTAGTAGAAGGCAACTTTTCTCACAACAAACTAAATAAGGGAAAGTATGAGATAATTTTTTTTTTATATGATACCACCAAGCACAGGAAAAAATGAAAAATTACTTTCACATAAAATTTTTTATTAAAACAAACTATGCGGACATGAAATGTGAAGTCGTTTGAAAATAGGATCATACAACCAATATCCCTTGTCTTTGATGCCATAATCCAGGAAACAACACAAATAAGAGTTAGGTTCTAAGTTGGTGCATGCACCCATGGCGTTAGAGAAAGACTAGAAGACACACCCAAATACTCTATAATATTCTATTTTGAGTATTCATAGTAGTGATATTAAAAAAAAAAATAACTGTTAGCAACTCAAAAAACTACTTTATCTATTTTAAAATACACCTCACGTCAAAAGTTCTAAATTTTGTTATAAAGAATGGAATAAAACTTTTTTTTATATATATAACTATGGAGCTACAGTAAAATGCTAAAGATGACGGTTTATTATAGCTTGCTTTTTGTGTTTTGGTTGCTAAAAATGCTTTTAAGTAATTTTAGCACTATTTGGGGACTGAGGCAAGCAAGAGGAGAGCTTTAACCATATCTAGAATGTGGCTCTATGCAATTATGTTCAAAATCTCTTTATATAATTTCCATCACGTGAGTTAAATAGATCCGTTTGTGGTGCAAATTAGCACTTTTTTTTCTTCCCCAGTGACAAAATTCCAACGTTTCTGATCATAAAGAAAGAGAAGCATGTCACGGGACTAAAAGTGTTGTAGTCAGTGCCATCCAAAATAATTAATGACATCCATGCTAGTTTCAAGAGGATTTGCTTTCCAGTGGCGTTGGAGCCTCAAATGGAGAATTGGAAATGGAAAATACCCTGACTAGATAGAGGAGGAAGGAAAATTTATTTGGTATTCCGAGAGTATACTCTCTTCCACTTACATTGGGGTGGGTCCCATAGTGAGTAGGACCCACCTTTATGTGAAAGGGAGGAAGTATACTCCTGAAATACCCAATAATGGCACAGGAAGAACAATGATAGAGCAAGATTAGGGAGTTACCCTTCATATAGATTCATCTATATCTGCTAAGTCATTTCACCAGTGAAAATAATAAAATAATAATAATAAAAAAGAACAAAGAATTTTATATATATATATATATAGAAAAATAACACCACCATGAAACAAGATAACATTGCTCAAATCAGATGTGCGACAAAAGTAAATTTTAAGGTGATCAAAATATGCATAAATCGATATCTCAACAGTTGCGAAGTTTGTTGTGAAATTAGTTGTGCCGTTGAATCCATTGAATGTGCTTTGCACAATACCATCTAAGTACCTAATCGTAGTTTTCCAGAGGGAAAAAAAAGAGACAGAGGTTTTCCAAACGTAATTGAAGGGGGAAAAGGCACACACGTTGGTCTCACCCGAAATTAGAAGAAGTAGGACTGGTTATCCTACTTCTTTGCGCTTTTTGCCTTTTTAGCTCAAGGATTGTTTATCCCCACACATTATCAAAATCAAAGACGTATGGTGTTGAATAGCTATCTAGAACTTTCTCATCTTTTCTAATTAAGCTTCTTCTTTTCTTTTTATCTATTTTCACGGTTCTCATTCCATGTATGTTTGTACTTATTTCAGAAACTTTCGGTACATGTAATTTTCAAACTTCAATATGATACTGATGTCAATTAGTTATCCTCGAGACTTTGTTAATGACCATGCCCATTTTAGGCCTACCATACCTGAAGTTTATCCAACTATAGTTTATATATAGCATATCATTTTGTGTGAAGTAGGACAAATTAACTTCATCTTCCTTCTTCTAAAAAAAAAAAAAAAAAAGCTTCATCTTCGTTAATTCTTGGCTCTCATTTTCTTTCTAAATGGCCTCAGATTCATCGGAGAGTTGCCAATATGACATTGAAAATGAAGAATTGGAGGACTTGGAAGTTATAGAAATCGATGAAGCCCTTCTTAGGTCACTTTTAGATGAATCAGAGAATGTGGATGCCAAGCATGATAGCTTAGCCTTGGAGTATGCAACACAATCACAGGAAGCAGAGAATGATTCTAACAACATGATAGAAGAAAGGAAGGGTTGCTTGGAGCAGCATGCACTACTTCAAATCCATGACTTTGATGGGCTGGACATGATGGATATGGCTCCGATGTTTCCAATTGATGACATGGAGATTGGGTATGTAGATGACCCAATTTATATGGCCAACTTTGGTTATGATGTTGGAGATTTTTATTCTCAAGTTCATGATGAATTTGCCTCCAATGAGACAGCTTACAATTGTTTGTGGGAAGATATATAGCTGAATCGAAATAAGCAAACAGTTGTAACTTATAAATGTATAAACATCTATGACTCTGTTTATAGTTTATTACCTATATATCTTAATGTCAAACAAATTATCAAAAACAGAGAAGAGAGTAACCAAAGCAACATAAAATGTTATGTACCACTTTAGTATCACCAAAAGTTGGACTTGTTGGAGTTTTCAGTTTCATAACATAGGCTGAAATGTGTATATTATAAAGCCATATATTACAAAGAAGATAAGGTTATGAATTGCTTTTCCAAACCTCTTCGGTCACGATACTACCAATCGGACCATTGTTGTACCATATGATGCATCAATTGCGGGCCACACATTGGTTGATTACTAGGAAATAAGGGTAAGGAACCATCAAAACCTACCTATTTTGTTCTATCAAAAAAAAAAAAAAAAAAAAAAACCCTACCTATTTTGCTCTGCATCTCAGAAATGGTCAAAAAATTTCCACATCCGCCACTCCCCCACCCACTCTATATGAGTGAGAGAGATTATAGGTGCTAGATCTTGTACTTGCTAAATTCCTAAATAAGTGGAAGACCTCCAAAACACTGATATATATATATATATATATATATATTTGAACAATATAGAATCATGTCTATTTCACAGGTAAAATTTTATTTTCTGAATATAATAGTATATAAACTATCTTGTTATTTTAAATTTTAAATTATGTAGCAGTCTATACACCATTAGATTTATAATAGGGCTTATTATCAAAAAAAAAAAAGATTTATAATAGGGCTAATTACATGTTGCTTATTTGTGGTTTGGCCAAAATTAAAATTGTCTCATATTTAGGTTGCGTACTTGATGTGGCATGGTCCCCTCTGTACGTGGATGGCTCAGTTTCTACTTCCTGGCACCTTAAATGTAAACGATCGACATCATCTGTGTCAAGTAAAATAGTGTCATTGTAGATTGGATTCCAATTGCACATGTTGGCATGAATGGATTCCAATTGCACATGTCGCATGAAACAACTTCGTGTTGCTTAAGCACTGTCATTCCATTTATGTTAGAATGCATTCCAAATTGTATACATTTAGTAATGTTAGAGATATAACATTTTTCACAATTATTAACATAACATTTTATAATTGGAGTAACATTACTTTTTCTTTAGCTCACCATTAGCATTATTTTTATTATGCATTAATTATTGTGAAAATATTGTGTCCTCATCTAGAAAATATTTCAAATTTTACTATATAATTTTTACAAACTAATTCATCACCAATCATCAAAAATTGATTCAAACATTTATTTAAAATTTTTTAAAATTCTACCATTTATATTCATTGTTGGGTCAATTTGTAGATGATACTTAACAAACTTTAGAATATCTTTAGAGTTTTATGACATTTTTATATATACATATATATAAAATTATTGATACAATAAAATTAGTATAAATTTTAGGAGAAATTACACTTTACCATCCTAAACTATACCCTAAATTACACTTTACATCCTAAACTTTTCGAATGTACTTTTTGCACCCTAAACTATAACTCTTATTACACTTTGTACCCTGACGTAAAATTTGCTATTAACTTGGATGGAAATTTAAAGTTTAGAGTGTAAAGTGTAAAGTGTAATTAAGAGTATAGTTTAAGGTAGTAAAATGTAATTTCTTCTTTGTTTTTAATAGATTGAGAAGAATGGCAATTGGGTCATTTCATATGATATCATACTTTTCTATCCAAGTTAACAGCAAACCTAATATCGGAGTGTAAAATGTAACAAGTGTCATACTTTAAGGTGCAAATGTGCATTTGAAAAGTTTAGAGGTACAAAGTGTAATCTGAGATACAGTTTAAGATAGTAAAATGTAATTCTTTCTAAATTTTATTGCTAAAATCTTACACGATAGTAAAAATTGTAATAAAGTATCATCACTAGGACACATCAATTAAGTTAGTAATTTTCCACCTACCAATATATACCCTGAGTGCGATGATCACTTTACAAGTATAAATGCTTGTAAAATGTGGAGAATAAAGGTCAAGGTTTAAATCTCTAAAAGGGGCTTCATACACATATACACTTAGATTAGATTAAAAAAAAAAAAAAAAAAAAAAAAAAAAAAAAAAAAAAGAAGCAAGCAATTCTCCACCTAATCCAATCCACTTTCTCTATCATTGCTAACTGGTGAGGGATGACCAGAATGGCAGAATTCTGAATTCCTAATGGGCATGGCCAGATCGGCAGAATCCCACGTCTACCGCACTGAATAGGGCCAACCAAGGTTCGTGACGCGACTCCCATATTCTTCTGGCACTCACATTCGGTATCTTCATAAACAATCTTTTTATTTTTATAGGACTCCAAAAACAAACTTAACAACCAAAACAAAACAAAATAAAATATTATGTAGAATCTCGTGCGAAAAGTATCTACTGCCGTGGATCACATTGGCACAATTTTTGCAGCAACTCCTCAACTTACAACGTAACAAATTGCGATAAAAATTGTGTCTTTAATTACATTAAAAAAAAAATCTGACGTGGAATCACAATATGGTTGATGTAAACATCTGGTTTTACGCTATGTTCTAATAAAATTGAACTTCTAAAATAAAACTCACCAATAAAAAACAACTAGAAATTAAAAAAAGCTGACGGAGAAACAGATCAAAATGTCCAATTCTGAATAGATATGATCGCTATATAATAAAACCTTACGCATTTTACAACACTACAAATACACACAAAAATTAACAACAATGCTTCGTATCAGTCTGCTTCGCATCTCCCTTCCTTGCTCTTCTTCTCCAATCTTCAATCTCTCTCAGTCTCACCTTCACTCCAAGCTCAGACCCCAAGTCATGGCTTACACCACTTCGTCTCACAACAACAACAACAAGCTCTTGTTCCGCCAGCTCTTCGAGAAAGAATCCTCCACCTACACCTACTTGCTTGCCGACGTGTCTCACCCTGACAAACCCGCTCTGGTTTTTTCTAATTACTCACAAATCTCTTACACATTTTGGTCTCTGAATTGTCATAAAATATTTGTTAATTAATTACTTTTTCTTTGTTTTTGGGTTTGGTAGTTGATTGACCCAGTTGATAAAACAGTGGAGAGAGACCTTACCCTTGTAAAAGAGCTTGGAGTGAAGCTAATATATGCCATGAACACACATGTTCATGCTGATCATGTCACTGGTACTGGCCTCATCAAGGTGTGGACTTTTTCCATATTTTATATATCATTCAACTTGTTTTCTTCGTTACCCATTTTGTAATTTTTCTTTGCAAAACCAAATTTTGTGATTAAATTTGGTTTCTTACATTGATGCTAGAGCATCAGGGTGTGGACTTTTTTCCATATCATATATCATTCAGCTTGTTTTCTTCATTTCCCATTTCGTAATTTTTCTTTGCCAAAGAAAATTTTGTGATTAAATTTTGTTTCTTTCCATTGATTCTAGCATCAAGGTGTGGAATTTTTCCATATTATGTATCATTCTGCTTGTTTTCTTCATTACCCATTTTGTAATTTGTCTTTGTAAAACCAAATTTTGTGATTAAATTTAGTTTCTTCCCATTGATGCCATGTAATTTGCAGACTAAGGTTCCTGGAGTGAAATCTGTCATTTCAAAAGCGAGCAATTCGAAGGCGGATGTTCTGATTGAAGCTGGTGATAAAATTCATTTTGGTGATTTGTTTTTGGAGGTGGGGTTGCTGTTTCCCTTTGATTTGTTTATATGTTTTGTGCAATTGAACAATGGAAATGATCTGTGGTTTATTATTTTGTAATTGTATAGCTTTAATGATTGTTGTATATATGAGGTTGACTTGAAAATTTATTGGTTTTGATAATTGGTGGGTGAGTGTAGGCATTAACTTATTGGCTTCTGGGTGATTCTAAGGGCGGTAGAAAGCTTATCAATGTTAATCTCATATGTAAAATTCATATTGCATTGCCAATGAGCTCTGCCTCAATTGGCACCTCCTTGTCTTGTAAGACCAAAATGGAGGGTGCTCAAGACCCATTGGGTGTATGTGTAACTTACCAATAAAAAACTATTGTCATTGCTTCACAATTTCTGATCCAGCTTCTTTAATTCGGTGAGACAAATATATTTATTTAAATTCTTTCCTTGATGATTAGTACACTTCTTGTATTATGAACACTGTCCAACTTGTCAAAAAAGGGGTCATCCCACAGGAGATGGCATGCTATTAAGAACAGTGAATTGGTTTCTTGTTATAACGTGTCTTGATGCAAACATTCCTGTGATTTAGAAATTTGTAGTGAGATTAAAATAATTAAGCATTAATGTCTAGACAAATTTATTGCCTTGGGCAGATGTAGTGTGAAGTTGTTTATAGTTTATAAATCCTATTACATCTGGTAGATACCTCCTGTGCTGCTTCGAAATTCATTCAGTAGGAACTTGAGGTCTTTATTCAATCAATGTGGTGTGGTGACCATGCAACTCCTAAATTTGGGAAGTGAAAGCTTTTGCCCTTTTCTCTAAATTCTTTCTTGTAGTCTTGTCAACTTTCTAGCCTAGCACCTGAAGGAATTCGTATTTGCAGAATAGTAGCAAAGGAAGGTGGTAATTAAGAAATCTTAGTTTGTGAAAGATTGAGAATCAAATGAAATTTTAATAAGTTTTTTTGTAACCTTAATATTTTCTCATGCACTCCATGGGTATTGAATCCACTACTTACCTTCCACCTTACTTTACAGTGGGGGAAGGAGATGTGATTTTGAGATTTTAAAAGCTTTCCATAACTTAGAGGAATTTAGTTTACTTTTTGTTGCAATAAATAAATTAGAAATCCAGCCAAACAAAAGTGAAATGCCAGTAAGTGATGTAGTAATATATTTTCTCAGTTGATCACAAATTTTTTTTCCCTGCATGTATGGCTGAATTTTCTGTGTATCTTATCCCTTTCGCTGCAATCTTACTAAAAAATATTGAGTGAGGAAATTGTACTGACTAGAGCAGGATTAGTTTGCATTTACTGGGGATGCATTTCTTTTAAGTTTTAACTACTAGCAAAAGTATATGTAAATATCTTTTTTAAAATCTTTTTTGCAGGTTCGTCCTACTCCTGGACATACATTGGGTTGTATTACTTATGTTACAGGGGATGGGCCTGATCAGCCTCAACCAAGGATGGCTTTCACTGGGGACGCCTTACTGATTCGTGGATGTGGGAGAACTGATTTTCAGGTGTATTGTCCTAAATTTCTAAACTGCTTATTTGTTACTTCTCTTTTTGTAACAGAACTTTTTTTTTTTCATGATTTAAAATGAAAGAAAATATCATTTTAGAAAAGTCACACCTGCGTGTGAAGAAATTGAATTCATTTTAAAGAGGGAATTTATAGGAAATATAAAAAATCATTGATATCATTAATTTACCTAACAGGGTGGAAGTTCGCTTCAACTCTACAAGTCAGTGCACTCACAGGCAAGGACATTTAGCATGCTACATTTTCCATAGAAAAGAAACGGTGTATATTTTGACCTTCACAACACTGCTGGCAAAGACTTATTATTATTTTTCTTGTGGACCCAGATTTTCACATTGCCCAAGGATACGCTGATCTATCCTGCCCATGATTACAAGGGCTTCACTGTATGAACCATCTACTGTGTCCTGTTTCCTGACTATTTAATTTATTGAAACTGCTGCTTATGCCACACCTTTGTGTGTCATCCAGGTTAGCACAGTGGAGGAGGAGATGCTTTATAATCCTAGGCTCACAAAGGATGAGGTGATTCTTTGCCTTAACATCATGTTCTTGTTTTCTAGATTCAATTTTTCTAAGAAAATATGGTTATTACAATATAGATATGGCTTCCCCCCACCACCCCCCCACATCCCCCCCTTAATCCATTAATCAAGATATTCTTGGTCAACAACTCGAAATAATTTAAGTTTTCAATATTATTCACTAGGTATGCTTTCTCCTATAGTAGTTTTATGAACTTCACCACCGGCATTTAATTTACTAATTTTGTTTGAAAACAAGGTGGATTCTGGTTTTGTCCTTGGTTGTGAAAGCACGCTTTTGAAGTTTATTATTATGAAGACTAAAGTAATAGACTATTATTATTATTACTAGTCTATGAGAAAGAAGATTTCTGACTTTTGAAGTTGATTAACTGAATGCATTGGTTTTGGTGTAGAGAATATTGTCGTGGTTTCTAATATTTACATACAATCATTTTTGTTTCTCCGTTATCAATATATTTGGCTTTCCTTTTGTCAATACTTCTTCCCCATATAATATTAATTTGTTTGATCTGTGAACTCTTTTTTATAGGAAGGATTCAAGAATATAATGGAAAGTAAGTAGTATCTAGCAATGCAAATTTTTTTGATATCATTGAAGATTAATATCGTCTTTTACATTTAGGCATTTATCATTTGAATATATTCTGATGAATTATTTTACAGATCTTAATCTTTCTTATCCAAAAATGATTGACATTGCTGTCCCTGCAAATATGGTTTGTGGGTTGCAAGATTTGTCTGCAAAGCCAGTTGAGGCCACGTCAAACTAGATCTGGTCAGGTATGATTTTCAGAGGAGAAATGGAGTTGAGGGGTTTGTTTTTAATAGTATATTGGCTGTTTCTATGTGTCTGAATCTAAGCCAGTTGCAGATTGTATGGCTGCAAAAATTTATCAGACAACAAGTGGAATGGAAGTTGAGCACAAAAAGAGAAAAATTCAGGGCAAATCTAGGCAATTTACCCTTCCAAACGAAGTCTCATATCAGAAACTCCATAGTTGAATTTTCTCTTTCCTCATAAAATAATTTTATTGACTAGAAGCACTAAAGATAAATTAATGCTAGCCCTTGAAATAAAGTAATGTAATTATTTTACCAAAATTCAAGTGAAGAACCCCAAAAGACTGATAAGCTCTTACAATCCTCTATGCAGTAGCACGAAAATGTGCACTGTATTTGGAAAAGCACCCACTAATAACTCAAAATTTTCTCTAGATCAAAAACAAAGATAAATATAAAATCCCTAATATGAGACATATAAGTGAACTAGGCCGTCTTGTTTTGGATCGGTCCCACAACAAAAGCTTAATGTAAGACCTGGGCTTTTGAAGTAGATACAGGCTCTCCAGTTTAGCTATATGGAAGTGGGTAGTTTTATAGACATCACAGGGTTTACCATTTCATTTTCAACACTGGATGTTAGGGGAGATGTCTTGATAGCTGGAACTCATCTTTCTTACCAGGCATTAAGGGGGCAAAAAATTGACATGCTTAGTTGTGATGGTAACCCTTCAACATCTTTTTTTTGAATGCTTGAAAGATCTTTTTTCCCTGCAGGGAGTTTCATGGTTATCATCCTGTTGGCTAAAAGCCATGGCCTTGTTTTTTGGAGAAATATCCCATTATTTAATGCCAGATTAATAGTGATATTTTCTTTGTAATATGTTCCATTTTTGTGACAAAGGCAAATGCTTTTAGTAAAATTCTATCTCTATATGGAAAGTTAAAGGGTTTTTTTTTTTTTTTTTAATTGGTAGTGGGTTTTGAACTTATGGGGGAGGAGGTGCCAATTTAGCTAGTGTTCATTGGAAATTTTAAAGTTCAATGCTTGATTTTGGTTTCCCCTAGCAACATTTCTCTTTGATAAGCTGGATGTCCGTTGCTAGTCTTATTAAATAATATTTATCCAATTTTTTCTCTTGTAAGTGATAGTAAATCTTGCACCAGACATTTACTTATCCTATTACCTTGCAGCGTAGATGTATAAGCCCTTACCTTGCCGCGTAGATGTATAAGCCCTTCAACGATCTCTGCTGCTTTGATGTAGGCTTATTAAGAAAATTCACTGCATAATGCACACAATAAATTTTACTTCATGTGCTTTGATGTAGGCCTATTAAGAAAAGTTACTGCATAATGCACACAATAATATTTACTTCACGTGCAATTACTAAAGAGTTTATTTAGGAAGCTTTACTCCAACCAGTAACACAACTTCCATGCCCAGTTAATGTGTTATTAGAAATTAATTTCTAGGGACTAGTGCAGACTATAAATGAGGACCTCCATTAAAGTTTGGTTTTATATGTTACCAGAGCTTGTACAGATGTTAGTATGGATTGCTGTTTTAAATGAATTTTTGATATTGTTACTTGTCCTAACTCCTAGCTACTTTTAATATCCCAATATTTATTCAAAAAACAATCAATAGTAAACCAATCTCCTAGGTGGAATCTGTTTTCATAGGTTGCTCGATAGTGCACCTCCATATTTGTAGGAACCATGTGTTTTGCTCTTGAAACCTCCATATTTGTAAGAACCATGTATTTTGCTCTTAAACCTCCATATTTGTAGGAACCCATGTATTTTGATCTTAAATAAGTTTGGAATTAGTTGATTTCTTGCAACACTTGCTTAATTTAAGTACTTAAGAAGAATTTCCTTGGCAGAGCAGTTGGTTGTTTACGCAAGTTTAGAAGTGTGTCTCAATTGCTTCATAATTTTCAACTGCTGCATGATTGGGTCCCTTTTTCTGTAGTGTACATCTTATTTAATGGCTACAATTTATGTGCAGAAAAAGAGGGCTTTTTCAGAGCCACAGATCCACTCAATGTAAAACTATAATTTGGTAGAGATATGCATTCTGCAGACCAGAGAGTCGCTACTAAAAATCTATTGGTAAATGTAACCATGTACATGTGATGTATGTGACGCTACTAAGGCTCTTTCATGCATTTTACACATTCAGTAATAAGTAAGGTCCACGATACTTCAATTCAACTGGCATTGTTCCTATTCTTTTTTTCCCCTCAATAAGCAAATATACATCTTGATAATCACTAGTCAAGTTCCCGCACATCATGTGGTGCAACTTGTTATTAATTTCCTCTAATATTTGAATAATTTTTTTTTTAAGACAACCTCTAACTATCGATGTAAAAAAAAAAAAAATCAATAATTTTCTTTGTAAGAAATTGTAATATTGAGTGTTCTGTTTTATAGATAAAATAGAAAGACGATAAAAGTGATGTAATGATTTCATCATACTTACAAATTTGAAAATTACATAATAACTGATATAGATAAACGTGCTTGATATCTACTCAAGAATGTAAATATTATTTTGGTAAAATAAAAATGCAAATATTCTTCAATTTTTTTTTTTTTTTTACATTCCTAATTGTATGTTATTGTTTTTTTTTTTCTTTTGTTTGACTTTGTTTCAATTATTGCAATAATAATTAAATTTGAGCTAGAGTGCCATATTTCAAATCAAATGATTTTTATGTAAATCTTAGAAAAATTACATCAAAATTTCATTATAATTTCATTATACTTAAAATAAATATATAATAAGAAGATGAAAAGAAGAAAAGAAAGAAATGGAAGAGAAAATTGTAAATTTATAATAAAATGATGAGAAAAAGAAAAACCAAAAATAAAGAATAATAAAGAGATAGAGTAAAAGTGATATTAAAATAGATAGTAGAAGGAAACAAAAAAGTAAAGAGGAGAAAAAAGTTGGAGAAAACTGTAACAATAAGTTGAGAAGTTAATAAGAAAAAAATAAGTTAAAAATAAGAGAGAGTGTTGAAAATCGGTGAATGATTTGACCGACAATGTGAGTCAATAAAAGTGTAGCAAATTGTTTAACTTTTATATATATATATATATATATATATATATATATATTGATTGATTGATTGATTGGGGAGGAGATGTCATTTGGTAGCTTATGCCCTTAAGAGCATTCACAATGGCAGATATCATGCAATCTTATTTTATCATCCCCAAAAATTACTTTATCAATTATATCATACCATTTTACATTACACTTAACATCCCAAAACTCTATTTTTTTTCATTTTATTTAAATATTCTTTTTTATTTCTTTTTTTACTATTTCTCTTTTTCTCTTCCTTTTCCTCTCTTTCTCCCTCAACCTCTAGCACCAGCCACGACTAAACAAACAATCACCACCATGCCCACCACACCACCACTACCCTCTACCCAACAAAATCCCACCGGAACCAAAAACCCAAAAAAAATAAAATAAAATAAGATAAAACCCACCAAGTACCCACTAAAAACCCAGCAAACCCATAAAAACCCAACCAATCAATCCAAACGCCAATCACAGCCACGATGAGAATCAAAGGATAGAATCACCAAACCCACCAAACGTCGGCCACCAAACCAAGAAACCGGCCACCATGCCAACACCACCAAACCCACCAAACGTCGATCTCTATGCTGATCTTCACGCCGATCTCCACTGCGCTGACCTCCAACCACCACTCAAATCTCAGCCGCGCCACCAACGTCGCCACCACACCGATTCAAAGAAACTGATTGGAATATGACTATTGGAACAGAGAGTGGGGCCAGAAAAACCAAAAGAAGCCAAACGCCAGTCTCTAATGCCGATCTCCACGCCGGTCTCCACCACGCCGATCTAGAAATCTATCACCCATAATAGCCAACCCCCCATGCCAATAGATAGAGAAGAGGGAGATGAAGAGAAAATAGAGAAGAGAGAGGATGAGTAGAGAGAGGGAGACAAGTGAGTCAAAGAGAAAGAAACTGAATAAAAAAGAATATTTTATTTTTACAATTATGCTACAGTACTGTCACAAATTTATGACGATACTATAACACTATTGTAAATTTTTTTAGGATACAAGTCGGACTGCTGGGCTCTTTTTGTGCCTTGATACTAAATTTCCCCTACATTTCCCATTTACAATCCCCAATGAGAATGCTCTAAGCACATTATACTTAAGCTGTGGAATTGAATGAAAAATGTTGACTTTAACCATAACTTCCCAGCATTATCTTTGCTATACATGTCACGGAACTATGCAAATTATGTTTTCAATTCTCTTCTTAAGAGTTCTAAACCATGAGGTATTGGCAAAAGAATTTCTTAGTTGTTGAAATGGAAAAGGACTTACCTTTGAAGTTTGACTATACCTTTCATTTTGGTTTTAGAATGAATATGGACATTGAGCATTTGAGCTAGTCTTTTGGAAGAATGATATTTAAGTATGCTTGAGAGAACTTACCCAGAAAAAGAAGTATGTTTCAACTTTCAAAGTAGCTGTTGCGTCTTTGAAATATTTGAGCTTTTTTTTTTCTTTTCTTTTTTTTCTTTTGCTTCTCTTGTAAGCTTTGCCCTACTGGTAGCTGTTTTGTCTTTGAAATATTCAGAAAATTGAATTTTATAAAGGTATTATATTAATAATGATCCTCGTCTTATGAACATTGAGCATGCTAGTCATAGTTGTCGAACTATGTTGAGGTTGACAGTGCGGAATTTTTGTATTTCTTTTCTTGTACATAAAGACTTTCTACTCAAATTATAAAATATAGTCTATTGAAAAGCACTTACAAGATATTAAACTTGCCAAAACACGTAATGTAAGCATGTGACATGAGGAATAAGGTGTGTTACCGTCTTAGTACTTGTTTTGTCATTTAGAATTAGTGTCTAGATAAAATATGGTTTGAAAATATAAAATCTCAAAGAGTTACAGTGATTGATAAGTAGAATTATATGATGTCACAGTCACATGCAATGCTGTTCAGCGTGTTGCTTAAAAAAACAGGTCAAGAACCAACAGGTCAAATGTGGTGGTGTTGTTTATAATATTGTTTATATCATGGAGGTGTTTCAAAATTAGACTCACTAAAAGTTTCAAATTTCAACCTACAAAATGTGCCGTGTTTATAAAATATGTGATCAGTTACGTGCTAGTCTTTAGAATTTAAGCCACTTGACGAAGTAGCCTCAAGTGAGGACTTAATTTAATTCTTTTGTGTCTGAGCATCATAAAGAATATTTGCTGAGAGGTAAAGAAAGCAAAAGCTATGATAGTTTAAAATTATTAATTTTTCAAGAGAGAGGAAACAGCCCAATTGTTCACTTATTCTTCTAACCAACAACCATGATAGTAATGTTTCATTGTTTGACTTCGGATTACTCTGTCTCTCTCTCCCCCACTTGTGTCGAAGGAATAATAGTATTGTTGTGCAAATTTCACCTAACAAATACACACGTAAAGAAAACACAAGAATTTACGACAATCTACCTACATCAACGGATAGAAAGTTTCATAATAAAATAGAAATATTACAACAATAACTTAATGGCTCTCAAAAAACCCAAACCCCTAATACCTTCTAGCTTTCTCTTATAAAATGGACAAGACAAGAAAATCTCTTTTTCTTCTTCTTCAAACATTCCTGCTGTGCAATCAGTAATTGAGGCATTTCCATAATTTATATATTAGTTAAGGAACATGGTGTTGTTATTGTTGTTGTTTAAAGGAACGTGTATCTCTAGTTTTGAGTGGTAATTACTAACTATGCATGTCTATGTTGTTATGGCTACTACTAGAAGACCAGTTGGGTTGATTTATTAGTTCACTTTGAGAACTTCTGCAAGGGCTTCCTCCGGGGTAAAGCCCTACAATTACTACTTCCAAATGTTTACTTAAATTACATATTACTCTTTTATTTGGCAGTTTTCTGAGTTTTATAGTAAAAAAATAATAATAATAAACATTACAAGTAGGGTAGGCATACAAACCTCGTTGAATGCCACAAATGCAAACGTCTGTGAAAACCAGCAAAACGGGACATCTTGTACAAAACTCAGAACAAGAATGAACTGCACAATGAATTGAGGCAAAAATGAAATGAGCTTCTCCACCACCAAGATTTCATGCTCCAGCTGAAGGTAGACATGATAAAAATATAGGGAGAAGTTGTGCCTTGGATCTGTACGGGTAAGATGATAAAGCAATGCCTCATGCAAGAAGTCCCACCCATAAAGACAATAGAAAAAGGCAGTACGTGCAAAATAAAAAGACAGCCCCCAAAATGAACCCAAGAAGTATTCCCTCCTTTGTTAATTCTCTTCTCAAGGTAAACCAGGATGGAACAGATCAGCCAGTCTTGTAATCCAACTGCTTTAATTTGAGGAGATTCTTGTTCACAACTCCAATTTTGAAGAGCTGGCTTCCGACCATATCGGTACACATATGGATCAAGAATCATAAGAATAGAGAGAACATAGATTATAGGGTAGATTCTAAAATGGACCAGAAGCCCAAATCAAAATGCAGCTTGCAACACAGCCTGTTGTGCAGAAAGATTAGGACATAAGATTAGATTTATTATATATGACCGCCTGACCGGTAAAAAAAACCCATTGCAAACAATCATTTCCCACCATCTTAACTAAATCTAGGCTACTCCTTAATAAAAATTAAGGTTCACTGGAAAGAGAAGGGAAATTTCTTTTGTTGAAATAGAAAGTGTTTCTGCTTTTCTTATAACCAGTCACCACATAACTTACTGTTTCATAAAAAAGCCAAATCCTTGCATATCTTATCAATTTCTCCTTTTACATGTTTTACAAGGTGAACATATTTAGAATACAACAGTAAATTATATCATAGAATGAAGAGTCTAAATTTAAAGGTCCCATATTTGATTAGCTTGCTGAAGCAATCAAATAATATACGTTAAAAGAATAAACTACAAGATGCTCCAAGATGCTGCAATGGTTATAGAGTCCAGGATAGTTACTTCAACACCAAAGAAAACAGAGACGGTGCTGATGTTGTCTGGCACAGCAGAAAAAAATGTCACTTTCTACATGCTAGACATATCTCACCACAACAGAAATTTAAAAGAACCTTAAACAATCTTTAAGTCCTTAACTATACGGAATTGTCAAAAAAAATATAGTTATGAGGCTTTAACAAAAACTAAGCTATAGTCTCTTGGCAGAAATAGAGTGTATTTAGAGCCTACCATAAACACTATGACAAGTAAACTGAAAATTGGATCAATATTAAATTATTAGAAGATGTATGTCACCCGTATAATTGAGAATTATTTTTGTTGTAGTATTCCAGTTTCAAATACCTTTCAATAATTTGAGGGTCAAAGCTAAAGATAACTTTCATTTATCATAAGGCTCGGACCATAGACTGATATACCAATAAGAACCGTTCCATAATAAGGCAATTCATTTATAGTAGCTGATATTAGTTTCCCTTTAGGTCCAAAAATGATAAATAAATAAATAAATAAAGTACTATTTTTGTTAAGTCCTTCACTATTTAACCTTTACAAGAAAATCTCTAGTGCTAAGGCTATTTCCATGAACTAAAATACCTGGAGTAAGAAAATGGTAAATTCAAGCATCCATTATGACAATCCACAGAACTCTTTTTCACCTTTATGATTTTGATAACCAACATACACCTTCCCATGGATTATCAAAAGGTCAACGTCTTTTGGGTACACCCCCATTGTGATCTTGTTCCCAATTGCATGCATGTGAGTTAGTGTGTGAACTTGCGAGAATGAGTTTGACAAAAGTGTTTATCAGCTTAATCTAGCAGTTTCACGCTATAAAGAATATGAATTCTATCCAAATCTAACATCATAGAAATATGCACTAAAAAAAAAACTACTATTTTACTGCAGAATGCTTACATAACTCACGCCGCAGTAAATGTAATTGGTGTTACTTCAACAACATAACAAATAAATGTCTAAAGGTCTGTTTAAAATCTGCTTATTTTGCTGAAACTAAATTTTTTTTACTGAAAGTACTATAGATAAAGGTAAAAATTAGCTGAAATAATATAGTGAAACCCATTAATAGTACCAAAAAGTGTAGTAGAGCCATGAATAATAGCATAAATAAGTTGGATAGTGAAATAAGTTGACAAAAATAATTTTTGCCAAACACACACTTATGGTGTGTTTGGATACAGCATATTTTGCTGAAACTGAAAAATTATTGTTGAAAGTACTGTAGATACAGGTAAAAGTCAGTTGAAATAGTACAGTAGAGCACATGAATAGTAGTAAAAATAAGCTGAATAGTGAAATAATTTTAATTTTTCATTCTTACCCTAAAGCGTGCATTTGGATTGCATTAGGGATGAAAATTTTTTGCGTATTGCTGAAAAATGGTGGGTCCTATGGTACTATTTATCTACTTTTTGATACTATTCATGAACCCACTGAACTATTTTAACTAATTTTTACCTTTATTTACAGGACTTTCAATAATAAATTTTCAGTTTCAATAAAATAAATGATATCTAGACACCCCCTAAATCATGTTTTTGTGCTCAGTGACTAAGGCCTGTTTGGTAGAGTCGTTAAACACTTCATTTTCAGTTTTTAAACAATATTACACATATTTTTTTACACTTTTTCACTTACACATATTTTAAAAAATTACAAACAACATTACTCAAACTCCTCTACCAATCTATATGGTAAAATTTGAAATATCATAAGAAAATAGAAAATAAAAAGGGAGAAGAAGAGAAGAAGAAACTTACACCATTCACGAGACATAACGGGACCCAAAGAACCATGGTACAAACACAAGAGGCTCACAGTTCCCACGAGTCCCAATTGTAAAAGTAAACGGATTGAACAGCTAGACCATAACAAAACTAACACACATATAGCTTCAAAACGGTTAGTATAAAATAACCCTAGCTACAAGCTGCAAATCTAACATCACAGAAATATGCACTTAAAAAAAAAAAAAAAACGAAAGCTACAATTTTACTGCAGAATGCTTACATAACTCACGCAGTAGTAAATGTAATTGGTGTTACTTTAACAACGTAACAAATAAATGTCTAAGGGTTTGCTTAGAATCTACTTATTTTGCTGAAACTAAAAATTTTTTGTTGAAAGTACTATAGATAAAAGTAAAAATTAGTTGAAATAATATAGTGAGACGCATAAATAGAAATAAAAAGTGCAGTAGGGCCATGAATAGTAACATAAATAAGCTGAATAGTGAAATAAGTTGGCAAAAATAACTTTTGCCAAACACACACTTATGGTGTGTTTGGATACCGGATATTTTGCTGAAGCTGAAAAATTATTGCTGAAAGTACTGTAAATAAAGGTAAAAGTTAATTGGGTACCACATGTTTTGTTCGAGTCCTGTTACCTGCACTTTGATTATAATTTTTTGGGTCAGCACTTTACCCCTTCGTGGGCTCACCTAGTATGAACAGTGATTAGTCTCTTATTAAAAACTTTGAGAATACAAGGTAATCAATTTCTGAAAGGGAGCAAAGGTGAGTATCTGAATGTGGATCTAAGATAAGGGGATTTGGCAGAGGCCATTAGAGAAGCAGTGTCGGAGAAAACAAGGTAATCAATTTCTGTGTACCTGAGCTCCATGTGGGTGTCTTGCCATTCACCGTATAGGATTAAGATTACTCTGAAAATGGCTGATAGTACGAGGATCAGGCGAAAGTTCATGGTGGACATTATTGGTTTGGTCTACAAGTTCATGAGCAGGAAAGAAAGTGTTTTGATGGATAAAAGGTTCGGTGGCAAAGAAAGCCCAAACTCATTTGCCCGTCCAAACTCACCCACTCCAATTAAACCCAAACTCACCCAATTATTAATTGGGTTAAATGGGCATCAACCCAATTTATCCCATTGATTATTGAGTTTTAACTAAAAACGTATTGAGACCCATTTAACCCAAAAACAATATACTCAAATTCAACCTAGCAATTCCCAAAAAAAAAAAAAACCTAGCCCTTAGACGTTTTATTTTCCCTAATTTTCTCGGCCTCCAATCACGTTTTCCTCAATTTTCTCGGTGTCCAAACAAATTTTAACACGAGAAATCGAACCCTATTGTTTAGAGAAAACGTGAAAAACAGTAAAAATTATCATTTCCATTTCCATTTTTATTTTTCTGTTACTCACAAACTAAATTTTACGTTTCATTTTCCCTAACTTTCTCACCAACCAAACACCAAAAAGCCAAAACGTCTACCAAAATCTATTTTCCAGGAGCAAGAAACAGTTTCAATAAATAGAAATACCCATTTTCCTTCAATTTTTCTATCAGTTTCTGACCTACCAAACACAAAATCACAAAAACACATTCAAAACGAACAGAGAGAGGTTTTCGAATCTGAGAACGATACCTCAGCAATGAGATATTCAAGCACAGCAACGAGGTAAACCAGAGGACGCATTTCCTTAGTAGGAGGCATCTCTTCCCGATGTGGGATTGAACAAAATCTTGAGAACTAAGGCTTAAAGTCATTTCTGAAGAGGACAATACTTGATTGGGGGCCGAGACGAAAGTCCTCCCACAAAAAGGTTCCTTTTGGGGTTTAAGGGGAAACCCCCACCTTCCCACTTCGGACTACCATTGAGGTCTTACGTGAAGGAGTGCACTACCACAGCATACGAAGTCCAAATCTCATTCTTGCTCACTCCGCATGTGTAGTAGTGGTACACTCATCCTTAGGCCAAAGGCTTATGAGGCATGAGTGGGAGGCATCTCTCCCCGATGTGGAATTGAACAAAACCTTGAGGACTAAAGCTCAAAACCATTTTCGAAGAGGACAATACCTAATTGGAGGTCGAGACGAAAGTCCTCCCACAGTTACATATATAAACAATGAGTGTAGTAATTAAAAAATAAGAAAGTTGCATAATCCTTTACCTCATCCACTTAGAAATTATAGTTAAAGAAAAATTTTATGCACTTAGAAATTATAGTTGAAATCCTTTACCTCATCCACTTAGAAATTATAGTTAAAGAAAAATTATATCCACTTAGAAATTATAGTTGAAGAAAACTTATATATATTTTTTCTTAAAATCTAAAAATTTAATAAAATTTTTGCAATTTGGTGCAGCCACTTGGCACAACCATATTTAGCAAATATTTAATTTTTTTTTTATTTGGTTTAATATTTAGCACCACATGACCCAACTATTGTTGGGTCTTTTTAGCACCACATGAAGTACTTAACATAACCACTTGATGCAATTGTGATCAAATTCTTTTTTTTTTCTTTTTTGTCTTAGTATTATCTATTTGAAATTGTTTTATATATATATATATATATATATATATATATATAAACTATAAACGTGTAGTGTAGTGTGGGAATTGAGTTTGAGTTTTAGGCCCAATACAACGTATGAGCTCAAGCCCAGATAGCACAGACAATGAATTTGTAGAGAGATGGGTTGAAAAGCTGGGCCGCAGTGAGTTGGACAATAATCCAATACTATTGTATTAATGCAATAGAGAGAGTTACAGGGATTCCTTGTAAGAAGGGTCCTCGGCACAGTCCGAAGAGATTTATCCTATCTCTATCTTTTTCTTTTATTTTTCCTTCTCAGGGGTCCCCTGCATTAATACTCCCCTTTGGATGATCCGGAGCCTCCACTTATTGGCCATCCAGGCCACTACTTGATTACTTGTCACATCAGACACCCTTTCTAGCTTCTGTGAGTCGTAGCAGTCAGAGCAGCACTGTTCAGGAGTCTCCTCCACATAAATGCGGCCAGGAAAGTAGATGACGTGCATTAAATGTGGAGGTCGTAGCTCTTCTTTAGGCGTCTTCCTACACTCGGCTCCTCTTTGTGCCTACGGGGCGCCCATCCATTGTCGGAGACTCTGAAAGGCCTAGTTTGGCCAATGGGATCCGGATAAGGTCAATATCCAAGCTATCCGAAGAGGCAACTCTCCTCGGATAGGCCCAAGGCCCAATACAAGAGTTGGGTTCAGGCCCCTACAATAGCCCCTTATAAACCCAATTTTTCCCTCTCGTCCGAGGAGAAGATTAGGGTTTGGATATAAATGTATGTATCTGTATTTTGTATTTAATTTTATTTTAACGTCTATTATTTATTTATTCATTATTGCTTACTTTTTGGAACGCCATCACTCGTTCCCTTACTCACACGCGCCAGATCCTCAACTAGTGCTCCCCTTTATTGTGGTTGACGTTTCATAGCTCGCGGGTGGCTAATAATTATTTCGGGTAGCGTTATAACGGCTGACACTCGCCCTTAGAGGGCATGCGGGGTAACTTCCAAGCGCATGCCCCTTCCATATAAAAGCTTAAGTAAGAGCGGTCACTTTTCATTTTACGCATTCTCAAGTTTCCCAGTGATTCCAGGCACTCCAACTTCCCCGAACTTAGGCTCCCATTTCACAGACTTAGGCTTCTTTCACACCTTTCCTCAAGAGATCACTACGACGATTTTCCCAAACGTTTCAAACCCGACTCGTTAGCTTGATTCAGTAAGTGTCATCTTCTTTTGTCTTTAGTCTCTTTTCTAAGTCAAGCTTCTCGGATTTCTTTGCCCGTAGGACGTTGCTCCCTAGTGGCTCCCTTTTACTTCCATGTGTAGATTCAAACATTTAGTGGAATCCTCGTCTGGGATGGAGGGCTTTAGGGCCAAGTACCACATTCCGCGGGGGGTGGGTTTAGAGTACTGCTCCTTGGACCAGGTTATAACCAATAGAGGGACGGGTGAGGTTGTCATTCCAATGATTGCCTTTCTAGAGGGAGGGATAACTCTTCCCATGGGTAGGATAACCAGAGATTACTTGCTCAACCACAGGTTATGTCCCCATCAGTGCGCTCCCAACATGTTTAGGATTTTAGAGAGTATAGATGCCCTTAGTGAACAAATGAACTTTGGGCCCACATGGCACGATGTTGCTCACATGTATGAGTGCCATGCCCTTTTAGGGGGGTACTACCTCAAGTCCCAGTCCGAGGAGGTGAGGCTGATATCCTGCCTTCCCAAGTCCAACAAAGGCTTGAAGGACGACTACCTGATCGTCTCTGGAGATTGGCACGACGGTCTTCACTGTCCCGTCAGGGCGGAAAAGCCAGATGGGGTACCTCAGGATAATGCCCCTCGGCCGGGGCTTTAGCTCTCCGAGATGTTGCATTTGCTTGTTTTCCCTCTTTTTCTCTTTCTTTTTTTTATGTAGTTTTTGCATTTCGCTCCTCGGCTGTGGTTGTTATTGGTCTAACTTGGACTTTTTTCCTGGATGTTTTTGCAGACAAGGACCACGTCTCGCCGAAGCTCAGCCTTGTCAACGTCAGAGCCCTCAACTATCTACTGAGATCGGAGGTGTTTGTGAGCGAAGACGGGCAATTGCGTGCTGCCCACTTGATCTTGGATTACCAGCCCTTGTCGCTGGATTTTCAAGACATCGGTCAAGCCATCAGATCGGGCAACACCAGGCTCGCCCGAGTAGACGTGTCCAAGCCCAAATTTTTGGCCGACAAGGACCTTCCCCCGTTACGTTGCCATCCCCTCCCGTCCGTAAGCAGCTTCCTGCTCCAAGTGAGGTGCCCACATTGTCTCCTCAGTCCCTAGACGCCGAGATCGACCAATTTAGGTTTGAGGGGGAGCCCGCTAATAAGGCGGTCGAGATCTCGGACTCTGAGATTTAAATTGAGGAGTCATCGGCTGATCATTGCCCAAGGTTGCTGCTTGCTTGGCTGGACCCTAGTTCCGAGGACGAGGAGGAAGGGATGGATTTGAAACAAAGGACCGGCCTGAGGGGCTTATTGGCCGAAAGGAAAAAAGGGGCGGGGTCGTCCTCCAAGGAGGTTGCTAAGACCTAGGTTACCCCCATTTTGCCTCCCCACCCACCTAAACCCCTTACCAATCCCGGGCAGAAGGCCAAGGAAAATTTGAAGAAGAAAAGGCTCGTAGAGGCCTTTGAGGATGGGGAGGTGCCGCCCCCAAAGGGGGGAAAGCAGCAGAAGCAATCCTCCGACCTTTATAACAAGAGGGACAGGCCGGTGGAGGTCTCCGAGGAGGGCAATACTCGCCGTATGCAATGCACTTGGGCCCTTCGGCTGGAGGTGGGGGGCGCCTCTATCCCCTGGGACGCCACAATCTGGGAGTCTCAGAGGGAGCATGCTGGCGCTCTGGCCGAAGCCTTAGAACAACCCCTCCTCCTTCCTAGGGACATGGAAGGCCTTCAGCGCATCAGGCAGCCGGACCTCTTCTCGTCCTTAAAGAGAAACCTTGCAATGGTAAGCTTGCCAGCACTTCTTGGCTGCAAATTAAGTCGCATGCTCATGTCGATCCTCATCATTTTCTTGTTGTTAACGTGCAGGTTACTCAGCAATTCTTCGTGGCCGAGGAGTAGATCAAGAGGGCCAATGAGGATGTTAAAGCCGAGGTCCGTTCTCGCCAGGAGGTTGAGAAGCAGGCTAGGGCCTTAAGACAAGAGAAGGCCGACTTTCCCGGGAAGCTGAAGGAGGCTGAAAAGGCACGTCTGAATGCCCAGGCTGGCCTGAAAACGGCAGAGAGGCAGGCCGAGGACCAACGCTAGCAGCTGCACATTACAGAGATCAATCTGGCCACAGAAAAGCAGCGGGTTGTTAAGCTGATGGCTGAGCTGTAGAAGGCCAAAGAGGCTGCTAGGTTGGCCAAGGAAGCCGCCGAGGCCGCGGTGGAGGCGTCTTACGAGCGGGGCGTGCATGATACAGAGAAGCGGCTCGCTGAGGAGATGGTCGTGGTGTGTAGGGACTACTGCACTGAGTCCTGAGGGGTAGCCATGAACCGTGCGGGAGTTCCTGCAAACTCGGAGCTCAGGAGGGCCGAGAGTGTTTTCTTCCTAGAGGATATCCGAGAAGTTTTTGACCCTGAGCCCCTCTTTGCCATCGAAGCCCCTGCCACTAGTGCCAAAGTTCCCGAGGGGGCAGACGTGGGCGAGGAGGCCCGTCCTCCTCCGAAGGCGCAGCTCTCTGAAGATGAGCTCACTATTGGCAAGGTACTCTCTAAGGCCAAGGATGCCAAGGCTGAATCCAAAGCAGACGATGTGCCTCCTAGGGCTGCTGATTCCGAGGAGCCTCAACTGAAGACTTAGTCGTAGGATGCTTTTTTTTTTTTTTTTGGGTATGGGTGGCTCACCCTTGGAAAAGCCGTGTACTCTTTTTTGTGTTTAATGAGAATGTTCTATCTTTTGATTCTATGTTATTCTTTCTTATTTTCTAATTCGCTGTGTCCTCTAACTTATTGTTCGCAAAGTATCAACGCGCGAAGTAACTTAGTTTTAGTTTTAACACTTATAACATGTCACTTATTATTAATTTCTCCTAAGAATGTGGCCCGAGGACACTGCATTGACTTAGGTTCTATTTGAACACTTGTAAAATGTAGCTTAGTGTTAATTTCCCTTAAGAACGCGGTCCAAAGACACTGCATTGACTTAGGTTCTGTTTGAACACTTGTAAAATGTAACTTAGTGTTAATTTCCCCTAATAACGCGGTCCGAGGACACTGCATTGACATAGGTTCTGTTTGAACACTTGTAAAATGTAACTTAGTGTTAATTTCCCCTAAGAACGCGGTCCGAGGACACTGCATTGACTTAAGTTCTGTTTGAACACTTATAAAATGTAGCTTAGTGTTAATTTCCCCTAAAAACATAGTCCGAGGACACTGCATTGACTTAGGTTCTGTTTGAACACTTATAAAATGTAACTTAGTGTTAATTTCCCCTAAGAACATAGTCCGAGGACATTGCATTGACTTAGGTTCTGTTTGAATACTTATAAAATGTAACTTAGTGCTAATTTCCCCTAAGAATGCAGTCCGAGGACACTGCATTAAGGACACTGCATTGACTTAGGTTCTGTTTGAACACTTATAAAATGTAACTTAATGTTAATTTCCCCTAAGAACTACTAATAAAATGTAACTTAGTGCTAATTTCCCCTAAGAATGCAGTCTGAGGACACTGCATTAACTTAGGTTCTGTTTGAACACTTATAAAATGTAACTTAGTGCTAATTTCCCCTAAGAATATGGTCCGAGGTCACTGCATTGACTAAGGTTCTCTTTGAACACTTATAAAATGTAACTTAGTGTTAATTTCCCCTAAGAACTACTTATAAAATGTAACTTAGTGCTAATTTCCCCTAAGAATGCAGTCCGAGGATATTGCATTAACTTAAGTTCTGTTTGAACACTTATAAAATGTAACTTAGTGCTAATTTCCCCTAAGAATGTGGTCCAAGGACACTGTATTGACTTAGGTTCTGTTTGAACACTTATAAAATGTAACTTAGTGTTAATTTCCCCTAAAAACGTAGTCTGAGGACACTGCATTGACTTAGGTTGTATTTGAACACTTATAAAATATAACTTAGTGTTAATTTTTCCTAAGAACGTGATTCGAGGACACTGCATTGACTTAGGTTTTGTTTGAACACTTATAAAATGTAACTTAGTGCTAATCAGCCGAGTGACAGAAAGGTAAAGAACAAAAAGAAACTTTCATTAATAGTAGTACATTTTCAGGTTATTTACATTCCATGGATGTGGTACAGTTTTTTCGTCCAAGTCTTTAAGGTAGTACGCACCTATGCCTGCCACTGAAGTGATGCGATAAGGACCTTCCCAATTTGGTCCTAGCTTTCCCCAGGCGGGGTTTCTAGTGTTGCCCACGACCTTCCTCAGCACTAGGTCTCCCGTTGCTAGGGGCCTTAACTTTACACGGGTGTCGTAACTTTGCTTGAGTTTGTTCTGGTAGTATGCTAGTTGGACCCTTGCACTTTCCCTCCATTCGTCTATAAGATCTAGACCCTTCTCCAACAGCTCGTTGATCTGCAGCTGCAGAGCCCTGTTGTCGTTGGATCTCCGGGATGCATGGCTTTTCGCTCTAGGACGACTTCTGCTACCATGCAAGGTATGTGCGCTGGCTTCACAATCTCTTTCACATTCAAGATTCAAGAAACCATCTTGTTGTTAAGACTCTACTAACTCCGCTTGACGTGAATTTGACCTCACCATGTTTGTCCGTTGCACTCACCGTTTCGCGAAGCTTTTCCCACAGACGGCGCCAATTATAGGAACTGGGTTTGAGTTTTAGGCCCAACACAACGTATGAGCTCAAGCCCAGATAGCCCGGACAATGAATTTGTAAAGAAATGGGTTGAAAAGCTGGCCGTAATGAGTTGGAAAATAATCCAATAGTATTGTATTAATGCAATATAGAGAGTTACAGGGATTCCTTGTAAGAAGGGTCCTCGGCACAGTCCGAGGAGATTTATCCTATCTCTATCTTTTTCTTTTCTTTTTTCTTCTCAGGGGTCCCCTGCATTATATACTCTCATTTGGATGATCCGGAGCCTCCACTTGTTGGCCATCCAAGCCATTACTTGATTACCTATCACATCAAACACCCTTTCTGGCTTCTGTGAGTCGTAGCAATCAGAGCAGCACTGTTCAAGAGTCTCCTCCACATAAATGCGGCCAGAAAAGTAGATGTTGTGCATTAAATGTGGAGGTCGTAGCTCTTCTTTAGGCGTCTTCCTACACTCGGCTCCTCCTTGTGCCTACGGGGCACCCATCCATTGTTGGAGCCTTTGAAAGGCCTAGTTTGGCCAATGGGATCCGGATAAGGTCAATGTCCAAGCTATCCGAGGAGGCAACTCTCCTTGGATAGGCCCAAGGCCCAATACAAGAGTTGGGTTCAGGCCCCTACATGTAGTAATTAAAAAAATAAGAAAGTTGCATAATCCTTTACCTCATCCACTTAGAAATTATAGTTAAAGAAAAATTCTATCCACTTTATAGTTGAAGAAAACTTATATATATTTTTTCTTAAAATCTAAAAATTTAAGAAAAAATATGCAATTTGGTGCCACCACTTGGCGCAATTACGGCGTCTAAGCCCAACTTTTATTATATATAATATAATATGATATGATATGATATATATATATATATATAGAGAGAGAGAGAGAGAGAGAGAGAGAGAGAGAGAGAGAGAGAGAGAGAGATTAAGAGTTAGAACTAACTTAATAATCTTGAAAACATTACCTCACAAAATAGGCTTTTTACACGATTGTCAAGCATGTATATATTTTAATGGACTTCAATTTGTATTAAGTGTCATCCCATTTTTCATTTTAAAAAGTTTCTATCCGTATAGATTCATGAATTTAAACTTAAAAAATATATAATAATAAAAAATGACTCAATTTAAAATTTATTATATTTCTACCTAAACCTTTTTTTTTTTTTGGTTAAATACCTAAACGTTTGAATGTGTAATACTTTCAGACTATTTAAAAACTACTTTAGGTATATTTTAAAACAATTTCATATCCCATTTAAAATAACTTCTAATCTATTTTAAAAAAAATCTAGCTAGATTTTCTCACAAAAAATTATAATTAATTCAAATAGATTAAAAAAAAAAGTATACCATGTTCTAAAAAACAGTTGTTCATATCTTATTTGAAAAATGCATACATAAAACAATTTATTGTATCATAATAAAAAAATTAATTAAGTTAAGAAGTAATAAAATATTTTTTTTCTGAAATAAAATAAACAAAAACGAACAATTTGCATGTTTTACCAAATAATATTTTTTACAGTGCTATTTTAAGAGTTGACAAAATATAAGAATGCCAATTTATATATATAGATAGATAGATAGATAGATAGATAGATAAATACAATGGTATTCCATCATATGAAGCGGTCCATGATGAGATTTTACCCTTTTTATAGGAAGATTTTACCGGTTAAGCTAACTGGATCTCATAAATATAAGAATAATCATTAATAGTGTTTAACTTGTGTAGGATTTTTAATATGCATATATGTAAGTTTGTTTATTTTTAAATGTAGTCATGGGATTACAAACTAGTATAAACTAATTTTTTGAATCAATATCTTCTCTCCTCTCTCCGCGCGCGCGCGCGCGCGTGTGTGTGTTTTATATTTAATATTCTAAAAAAGAAAAAAAGGATCAATCTCTGTTATCATTTATACAGTACCAGTCAAAGTAAACTATGCACAAACTCACACGTTTAGTAGATCTAAACTTTGTTTACCAAGAACCAAAGTCAGGTAATTTTTCCCATATGTTCCATTTTTTTTAAAGGAAGGAATTAAATCGTTGGCTACCAGATAAAGAATAGTTATAGACCTATTCCGAGATCGAATTTAATTTCACTAAGTGATATGATTACACCCTCGGTTTGACTTCATATTTTCAAAGATTAGATTTAGATGTAATTGAGTGATAGATAGCACCATGTCATGGCATAGCTGTCATACAAAGCAAAACAGCATTGTCTCTTTCTTTTTTCAAGATTGAACACAAATTAGCCCATTAATTATGTCTTTACCCATGTCATTGATCACTATATATATATATATATATATATACATATACATATATATATATATATATATATATAGTTTTCGTATGTGTGTTCTATACCTTAAAAGAGATTAATTAAATTAGGTAAAAGTTAACGGATGTTCTAAAAGTATTATTTTAAGAACTATATTTAACAATATTTTATAATAAAAAAAGGTAAAGCAATTAATTTTTTTGATGGTTTTTTATATTTCTCATTAGAATTGTGTCAAAATTTTCTTAAAATTGTTCATTAATAATTACTCTACAGGTACCAATTAACATGACCTATTAAATTATAGAATTCCTTTTAATCATTTTCAGAGTTTAATATAACCTAATAAATACATAACGTGGAATTTAGCATACGCTATACGCAACATATACTTTTACAATTCTTTGCTTAAAAGTCTGGACAAACATAAGAGAATATATTGCCATAGGTTAATAGCAACCACAAACTTGTTTAGAGTAAAAATTTAACTCAACCGCCCATTCAATCACAATACTCCATATGCTTGCTTTTAATAGCCGACGATAGTTTTGTAAATTGAATTAATAAATCTTGTGGGATTGATTCTTATCTTGAAAAAAAAAAGATTTTAAAATGGATGATATGACTTAATAATCAACATTTGCTAACATGTTATTGTCAACTTTAAACTCAAAGAAAAGGACTAGAGGATTTGCTGTTAAGACTGATGTGAAATAAAAGATTTGACACGATAAAAGAGTTTAGTCTATCTAAGCAAAAGCCCCCCAAGTCCATGCATAGACATCGTGCTTTGACATTTTGATACGTACAGGTAATTGAAAGAAAACAAAGCCCACATTTGACATACAAATACAAATACAAGAACAAGAAGACAGAGCTGCAATGGAAAATCTCATCTAAAGGGGATTTCCCATTGCTAAAAATCTTTTATTACTTTCTCCAAGAAACAAGCACTTTTCATCAACATAATAAATTGGTTAATAATGAATCTGGAAGGTAAACCTAACGTGATTGCGTGTTGGGAATGCCGCAGCTTCACCTATAGTAGCAGTACTTTTGTGTGTAAAACTAAAACTCTACAAAAATTTCATTTGCTAGTATGATTTTCAAACATGTTGTGTTAACAGTGTAAATGCGATATATAGTTACACATTAATGAATATCTGGCTTTCACAATCTTATAGAACTCTCTTTTTTTTTTTTTTTTGTCATTAATGTGTTACCAATATTGTGGAATATTGCACGTTGAGATGCAATGTGCTGCATGTTATTTGAGAAATATGCCTAACTAGGTTTGGACTTTCGGAGTTTTTTAGAAGCCAATTGTGAGCCACGCTACTCAAATTGTTTATAAACAATTAATTAAACAAATTACTGAAAAGTCTCACATTCTATCTTTTGATCATTATGCGGTTGGCCTTTCTTGCTTGTGAGCCCAAAAGCCACTAAGGAATACTTGTGGAAACGTGACCCCAAAATGAAATTTGAACAATATTTTTCCAATTGGAGATAATATACATAAGTCTCTTTTTACTTAAAAGCCTAGAATATATATATATATATATATATATATATATTTGCGGATTGTACTCTTGTGCACCCATAAACCTTCTCCTATAATTTAATTCCAAGTTATGGACATTAATTAATTTGTTTCATGAATCAAATTGAATCCAAGTTTTCTTGGAAGAAAGAACCAGACTGATAGGGAATATTTTTACCAGTTAGAAAATTTTTTCTAACACCCTAAAGTCTTTGATCACTAAAAGCATCATGAGCTTACCAAAAGAATTTTCGGTCACCAAAAGTATCGTCGGTCACAAAGGGAGCGTGACACCACGCAGCGCGTTCTGCCCTGACGGTCGTCATTTATCAATGGGTTGTCAGGTACATTCCCTGACACTGCACGACACACTCCGCCCTAACGGTCGTTACATATCAACGGGTCATCAGGTACTAAGGGGTTGTCAGGTACCTTCCCTGACACTGTGCGACATGCTCCGCCCTAACAGTCGTCACGTATCAATTGGTCGTTAGGTACCAAGGGGTCTTCAAGTACCCAACAGTCATCAGGTACCTTCCCTAACAATGCACGACACGCTCTGCCCTGACAGTCGTCACGTATCAATAGGTAGTCAGGTACCAAGGGGTCCCCAAGTACCTAACGGTCATTAGGTACCTTCCCTGACATTGCGTGACACGCTCCACCCTGACAGTCGTCACGTATCAATTAGTCGTTATGTACCAAGCAGTCGTCAGGTACCTTGACATCGTGCAACACATTCTGCCCTGACGGTCGTCAGGTATCAAGGGGTCGTCAGGTACTCGGCAGGCATCAATTTCCTTCCCTGACATCGCGCAACACATTCTGCCCTAACGGTCGTCACGTATCAATGGGTCGTTAGGTACTAAGGGGTCGTCAGGTACCTGGCGATCGTCAAGTACCTTCCCTAACACCGCGTGACACGTTCCGCCCTAACGGTCGTTACGTATCAATGGGTCATCAAGTACCAAGGGGTCATTAGGGACCCGGCGGTCGTTAGGTACCTTCCTTGACACCTTGCGAAATGTTCCGCCTTGACGGTCATCACATATCAATGAGTCGTCAGGTACCAAAGGGTCATCAAGTACCTAATGGTCGTCAAGTACCTTCCCTGACACTGCACAGCACGCTCTGCCCTAACGGTTGTCACGTATCAATGGGTCGTTAAGTACCAAGGGGTCGTCAGGGACCCAGCAGTTGTTAGGTACCTTCCTTGACACCGCTCGACATGCTCTGCTTTGACGGTTGATAGCGATGAATCCCATAGCAAACGGATCCAATTTGCTAAGCTAATAATAAAGTGACGGTGACACCTAGAGATGGTCTGAATAGCCTAACAGTCAAAAACCTGGTAGACGGAGTCTCGTCTTGAACGGAAAGCAGAGAGACAGACGGACCCTTTAAAGTGGACGGACTCTTTAATGGGGACAGACCCTTTAATGGGGACGGACTCTTTAAGGTGGATGGACCCGACAGAGACAGGTGGCAAAACCACGTAGCACCCACATGACCTGAGTAGTCTCTAAGGAACCTAATATGGGAATACCTTGCATTCTACGTTCCACCATAATCTGAAGAATCCCTACAAGAAAAGAATCCCACAATCTATGGATGTTGGAAAAGATCTTCTCCATAAGGAAATACCTTCTCCATCAAGAAACCAGTTCTACGCTACTATAAAAACTCCAAAGCCCTCACAAATCAAGGTACATGAATTCTCTCTAACTCTTGCACTATTGAGTTCTTGGAAATTCTTCTATCATTGGCTTAACCTTCGAAGGGTCTTTGGCCGGTACCCTACTAGTGTCCTTTGATTGGTTCTTCTCTTTTGTTCTTCAAGTGCACCTATTGGCACATGTGTGAACGATCAACTTACTGACGATTTTTGTGCATCATCACAGACAATATCACATAGGTGATAAGACTCTTTATTTTAACGTAACTTCTACATGTACTTAGAAACAATTGTTAGTGACATAATCAAGAAGTTTTTTTGTTTAACTATTAATGTCTCACCAATCTTTTACTATTAAATATAAAGACAAATTAAGAGATATATCTAATTTTACGCCTAGAACAGTAAAAGATTTCAAATGTGCATTTTCTTGTGTCTAAAAGTCAGAAAATATTATATAATTATTGGAGGACACAAGAATTGGAGAGTACAAGGCTACGAGGAAATTAATATGTAGTTTATGTTGTATCTCATCATAAAATGTTCTGCAAAGTTTTTTCTATATAGAATTGAGAATGATGGTACCAACGCAACTACCAAGTTTTCTGCAGACTCCCAGCCAACTCGTATGTTCTACAAAGCAGCCTCACATCTTTGAAATCTGATCCGTTGTCACCTAACTCTCGGACACTTTAGCTCGCTATCTCATAGATGTTTACAAAATGGCCCACAAAATTGCACAGAGCAACAAGGCAACAACATAAATAATGTCTACTGACATGGACCACGAGACAATGATAGCCTAAATTTGGTTCATAAAAGAAAATGATAGCCTAAATTTGGGTAGTATATTCACTATTCAGGGATCAACTTAATTGTAGAGGATGATTTCAATTTTCAACCTTCAAGCAAGGGTCCATGGACCATGAGACAATCATCAGCAGCGGCTCAAGAAATATTTTTTAGATAGTCATTAAGAAATTAAAAAACGTAAATTATACAAATTTTAATTAAAAAAAAAGAATTTGACTATGTCGACATCACCAAAAAAATCATACAAATATATAAAGTTTTAAAATTTCTTTCTACTAAAAAATAAAAAAGTAAAAAATGACTGATAAGAGTTAAAGTGAAAATTGCAAATGCTAAACTAAATGCAATAAAAGTGAGAAAAAAAGTCTAAAATAATAATAAAAAAGAAAAAAATGGAGAAAGTGAGTGAAAGAGAGTAACATATAATACATGCAATGATTGCGAGAGTAATAGTAATAATTTTTTGGTGAAATATATATTGCAAGTCAGGGTCTTAATATGAACAACTTCACTTACAAGTAAAGCCGCCACCGACAAGTCGACAACGATAGCCTAAATTGGGTAGTAACCCCTATTTAAGGATCAGCTTGTAGAAGATGATTTTCAACCTTGGCACAGTGGAAAGAAGAAGAAGAAAGAAGAAAAATCATCACTGTTAATCAGGCAAGGGTGCATAAGAGAATAGATCAATTACACGACACCATGGAATTCTTTTTTCTTTTCTTTTTTTGTTTGGGGGGAGGGGGGGGGTGGGGGTCAAATTGCATATTTTGTCCACATTTTAACATTTGCTCAAAATCATCTTTATATTTTAAAGGTTTGGCTTACCTCTAATACTTTTTAGTTTTTTTTTTTAACTGGACATGTCTTTTTGTTTTAAATATACAATGACAAGTGATAATGAATTTCTCATTAAAACAAAATAAGATTCTAGTTAAAAAAAATACTAAAAATAAGCTAAATTCATATTTTAAAATGTTTAAAAATTGTTTTTACTAACGTTTAATAAATGAAAAATGTTAATATGTCAACTCTTAAAGTTAATAGGTAAAAAGGAATTACTATTCTTTTTTTTTTTCTTTTTTTTTTTGATGATAAGGAATTACTATTCTTAATTACAGTGATCATTATGTACTGTAGTTTATATGAAAGGAACCCTTCAATAAAAGATTGGGTTATGGAATAATTAATTAAGATAGGAAATTGGCTTACCTATGCTAGCTATGATCTAGGAAAATAAGAAAGGACATATAGCCGGTCAAAAAAAAAAATGAGAAAAGTATATCAGTTACCCTTTTTTCTTTGTCAGATTAAATAATCCTTAAAGTCCTTTATGTGATAGTTCGGTGAAAAGAAAACAATAAAGATAGTATCTACTTGCCGTTTAAAAGAAAAAAAAAAAAATAGCACCCTCTTAACCAGTCAACATTTACAAACTGAACTCTAAACTCTAAAGTCTAAAATCTCACCATATTCATTGAAGTCAAATTATTTAATCTCAAATCTTTTACCTGACTGTCATTATATTTGACCCCTTGAGCGAATTACCAAACATCTTTGTGACTTAACATAGAAGAATTGAAGCCTATTTTAGCTCTCAAGGATAAGAAAAAGAAACATCGATGTTAGAGCCTATGAAACTTTCTTTAAACTAGGGAGTTTGAAGAGAAGGGATCGTCGTGTCGCATTTTTCTATGTCACAATCACATGGAGAAATAGAGACAAAAATAAACTATCCACAGTGTCTACGGTCCAATTTTCCACTTTCAAAGCCACTTTAGCATTCTTTATTTTAAAAGTTTAAACGTCATTTTGTTTTTGGAGTCAACAATGCTACAAGTCCAATGGTCCAACCAAACCAACCACTACGCATGCAATTTATTATGATCCACACAATAAATACTATTACCAAAAAAACATGGTTCATGGCGGCAACAGCGTGTATGTCTGCTCACACTACTACGACTCCACTAGTTTTTCTCTTTTGGTTTCTTTGTGTTCATATTTCTGTATATATATATATATATATATATATATATTTTATGGTACAAGGTTTAAAGTTTATTGAACATTCTCGACAACTTAATTATGGCAAACATTCTTATAATTAGATCTTGTTCACAGCTACTTGTGTCTATAGATCAAACTTTAAATATGCATGAAAAAAAAAAGGGCTCTTTAATAAGAAGGAGAGGAAAATGTTAAACTGTACCTTGGTTCCCTAAGTGCATGGAGATTTCAATTAGGGCCCAAGAGTTTTTATGGTAACTCTATCATGGAATTTCTAAAATCCTATACATCTATTTTGAAACAAGTAGATTGAATTTTATTGTTACATCACATCATCAGTAGTTTAAATACATACCAAAATAGTGATAGCTAACATTTTTTTTTTTTAGTGTTGATAATGTGTTCAAATCTAATTCAATCGTTTCAAAATGGATCGATATAATTCAAACACTCCATAATAGAGTTATATTGAGAACTTTAAAGGATGCTAATCCGTAAACATTGGATTTAATCCAAACTAATGATAATCATTAACATGACAAATATTGTAATTAGTCATGTCATGGTAAAAAATTGATGGATGGAAGGATCATACTTCAAATTTTAGCAATTTGATAATTAAGTTAAAACTCTGTAAAATTTATAGATTGGGTTGATTCTTATACTTAAATTAAATAATTAATACGAGGTTCCATGATATATATGCTGTAAAAAACACAAATATTTAAATTAAATTTTAATGAAAAGGCATGAAGATTTCATCATTGTATTACATAAGGAGTGCCATGATGAATAGTTGTCAACATAGTATAGCCACTTATTTCGTTTATGGATTTAAGTGATAATTTAATGATAATAACATCTTTTATAGTACTTTATGTTTGTGATTTGAACTCCAATTTGCTTCATAAGCACAACCACACTTACCACTATTTATGCTTATTTTCACAAAAACTAATTTATGGTCAATTTGATTGCCAGAATGCAGTCTCATAGCAACTGTATTGTGACAATTATATGCACAAAAAAGTATATGAGAAGTAAATCGTACATGGATAACAATCAGAGATGAAATTGAAAGCAAAAAGAGACTTGGAGGGCCCCAGGAGGGGTGGCCCAATGGTGTGGGGTTCCGCAAGCAAGTTCGAGGTCTCTTGTTCGAGTCGTGGCGGGTACCATGTGGGGGGGGGGGTGTTTCCTTGGCTTGCTTGTGCCCATCCATTGGCTCTCTTGGGGTGCTAGGGTGAGGTCTGTGGCATCTCTGTCACAGTAGTTATAGCTCAATCCAACATTCCCTAGCGGGGGGGTGCCCCTAGCATGTCACGCCCTGGGGGGTAAGTCACATATGGTCACCCCCGCCTCTCCTTTCGTTCATCAAAAAAAGAGACTTGGAGGAGGAGAGAAACTTTCAAACTGTGTTAAGTGCACAATGCGCTAAGGTAATAAATTTTATATTTCTGAAAAGTTTGGGTAGCATTTGTCATTAATCCAAATCTCAGGAGTTAATTTTGTATTTGACTCTTCAAAAAATGCTGAGGATGCTGAACCTTGTGCTGAGTATGCTTTCAGGCTTTACTAGATTAGTGCTACCCTACACCCACCTTACCGAGAATTGTTTTGTTGCTTGGCTAGTTTAAAGTTTAAACACATAAAGAAAAAGGGTTTTTTTTTTTTTTTTTGAGGGGGAAGAAAAAGGGAAAGTTGATAATTAAAAATTGCTAGTTTGAAGTCTGAACCAAAAAAAAAAAAAAAAAAAAAGGGAACCTTTTTTTTTTTTTTTTGAAGGGAATAAAAATGATGGTTTGAAGTTTGAACACATAAATGGGGGAAAAAAAGGTTATTAGAATATCTAGTTTGAGAAATCAGACCAGAAGTCTGGTTTCTCAAAAAAAAAAAAAGAATATCTAGTTTGAAGTTTGAATACATAAAGGAAAAAAAAAAAAAAAAAAAAAGAGGTTGATTAAAAATTTTGAAGAGAAAAAATTCAAGTGTCTTACGTTTGAATTCATGGTAGGGGAAGGTACATGGTGTGTGGCTTGGCGAATGGTCATTGGTCCAAACTCAAAAGGTGGAAAAAAAAAAAAAAACAAAAGGAAACGCCTTATCCCTGTAGGTCACTTATTATATACGCACCTTATGTCATACATTAAAATTTGTGTAGATGAAAAAAAAAAAAAAAAAAAAAAAAAAAAAAAAAAAAAAAAAAAAAAAGAAAAGTACAAAGCACAAATTAGGTTTGGCTACTTCTTCGTACATGGACTACATTAATTAGTTATTATTATCATCTCAAAAGTTTTTGGATATTTAAATAGGTTTAAGTATTAAAAAAAAACCTCATTTAGTAATTACTATCTTTGATTAATTAATTAATAATGTAGGGGGCAATGGGCAAAAATTCTTTACTCCTATACACATTGGGCCTAAAGCCCCCAAGCCGAGTACGAAGGCTAGTCCGAGGATAGCCCCGCTTAGCTTAGAAAATCTACGTTGAAAGATGAAGAGATTCAATATGAACTTAATGATTCCTAAAGCTGTGCTAAGGATGAATGTTACCCCGGATAACCCAAGCCAGGTGAGTCACGAGGCTCTACCAATCAAGAGAACACCCCTAAAGAATTCTGGCTGACTGGATAAGTATTATCAAGACATGTGCCAAAAAAATATTCCAAAATATCAAGGAAGAAAGCTGTCATTACCGCATTGAGCTCTACAGCTAACCCTCTGGCTGCATTTATGTGAGAATAATATCTGAACAGTGCTCTCCAGCTTTACAGCTACTACACAAAGACTTCTGAAAATGGGGGGATGGGACAAGTATTTAAAAAGATCATCCAATCTACACGTGGAAGGCTAGAAGAAGGAGAGGAAGAAGTATAAAAGGAAGGAGAGATCTAAAGAATGGGAATCGGAGAAATAGAGAAGAAAATACTGTAGACACTAAGAAACAAACGTGTATCCAAATTTAGAAGAACATATATTAAAATTGACCTCCTCGGGCATTAGTCGAGGACAATTTCCTGAAGTTAAACATCTTTTATTTCATTCTTCTTGTCATCCAAATCCTTCTGATTGATTGTCTAACTCGGGCTAACCCAGTTTTCTTTAACTACTCTTTACAAATTCATTATTGTTGGGCCTTTTGGGCTGGTCCATCCATTGTTAGGCCGAAGTGCCAAATCTGAGTCCTTACAAATAATAATAATAATAATAATAATAATAATAAGATGGTATTACCATTGCTTGGTTAGGGAAAAGGATAAAAGAAGATTACCCCTCATTAACTTATGGGTTAATAGATCTTAAATACACTAAAATATGAAAGAGCTTATTCTGACAATAGAGCCAAGAACTTCTTCTTCTTCTTCTTCTTTTTATTTTTTTTTATTTTTTATTTTTTAGAATCACTGAGAGTCAGTCAGACTAAATTCACTAACAAAGTAACACTCTAGGTTAATAGGCTTTCAATTGCCAATAGAGACTTCAAGATATTTTTTTAATATAATCACTGAGAGTAAACCAAACAAAATTCCCTAACAGAATAACGATTTATCTTCTTTTTTTTTCTTTTTTTTTTTGGTAGAAAATGATTTATCTTTAACTCGTTAATCGTTATAAGATGTGACTCGTGAGATTAATTACGAATTATTATAAAGATTTGAAAAATATTGGGTTGATGTTTATGTCAATATAGAAGAACAAAAAGACAAATCAAAATTTATAAATTCTTTCTCCATGTACATTATATAAGATCTAAACCAATGTATATTTGTGAAGATATGAACCCTTAATTTTGAATCTAAACATTTTTTTCAATTTCATTTTGTAAGTTAAAATTTGAAAAATGTTAAAGGTACTATTCATTTTAAATTGACTTGATTGAAAGTTTTTATGTCAGATATAAAACATAATTTCATCAATTGTAAATCTCACAAACAAAGCGCATACAAACCAAATGAGTGTCACACTTTGACACCAAAACTTGCAATCACAATAATTTATAAAATTATTATTATTATTTTGTAATAAACCAAAAAAAAGAAGAAGATAAGTTTGATCATTATTGATCGATCATTACTATGCTTGTCTCATTCATTAGTAATCTATCTTTAACTTGTTATAAGATGTGACTCGTAAGATTAATTATGAATTATTTTGTTATTTTGAAATATATATATATATATATTTAAAGATTTGAAAAACATTGGATTGATGTTTATATCAATATAGAAGAACAAAAACACAAAATTTTAAAAATTCTGTCTCCATATACATTATATAAGACTTCAATATTTATCGTATACTTGTGAAGATATGAACTCTTAATTTTGAAGCTAAACATTTTTTTTTTTAATTTCATTTTGTAAATTAATATTTAAAAAATGTTAGAGGTTCTATTCATTTTAAATTGACTTGATTGACAAAAACATTGAAAGTTTTTGTCAAATATCTCACAAATAAGCGCTTACCAACCAAATGAGTGTTACACTTGGACACGAAAACTTGCAATCACAATAATTTGTAAGATTATTATTGTAATTTTGTAATAAACATTAAAAAAATTAAAAAAAGATAACTTTGATTATTATTATTATTATTTTTTTTTTTTGAGAATGTGACCATTATTAATTGATCATTACTATGCTTATCTCATTCACTAGTAATCCATATTTTACCATATTCATTTTCTTAATATTTTGGTCAGAGAGGTTGATTTTCGTGTTCTATTTAATTGAATTCTTTCTCAAAAAAAAAGTATTTAATTGAATTGAAATTAGGAAAAGACAAGGTCAAAACTCCGACCAAGTAAAACTAAGCTCATAGAGAGAGAGAGAGAGAGAGAGACAGAGAGAGAGAGTGAGAATAGAGCTTTCGTTTTCTTTGACTTGTGTGAAGAAGCAGAGGCTTCTTCTACAGCTTGTAAAAGAAGAAAAAAAGAAGTTTCAAATACAAACAGTGATATATGAACTTAATGGAGGAGGAAATAGAGAGGAAGAATCAATCAAGGGAGACCAGGTAAAATCACATTTTTAAATACTTCAAATAAATAAATAAATGTTTCTTTTTTACTCTTTATTTTTTCCTCTTTAGAAGTTAAACAGTATTTTTTATTCTAATTTTTTTTTTCATCCTCCTGTTTCACTCCAAACGTACGGAGGCTTAATTAAACAATCTATAATATATATATATATATATATATATATAAATATATAATATCTTTCAAACCGCGTTTGTCTAGTTCAACACATGACTTTCTGAAAAACCATGGTTTCAAAGTCTTAACATTGGTTCCATAGCAACAAAAAACAAACACACAGCGAGACCCAAAACTCATCAGACTTCTCTTCTTTTCTGTTCTTTCTTTCCTAGTTCCAAAGAGACATTTTCTGTTATAAAACTGAACCTAATATTTAATTCCCTGTCATATTTAAAGAGCCCATTCTAGTTCTGTAAGCTTCAATAGAGATCTCTGTCTGGGTTTCTGGGTTTGTTGTTTCTGGGATTGAAAGCAAGTCCTGCTTGGTTTTTTTCATATATATTCCTGTTCTCCTTTCCTTGTTTCACTGAAAATTTTGTTTCATCTGAATTTTCACTTTCTGGGTTTTTCTCTTCACACCCTTTTCTGTTTGAATTGAAAGAAAGTTCTGAACTTTTTTTTTTTCATTCAAAGCATTGACCTTTTCAGCAAAGGCTTGCTCTTTCTGGGTTTTCCTGGCTCATTTTCTGGGGTCAAATTTGTTGTAGGATTTTCTCTGCAACCAAACAAGGAGAACTTGTCACCATGGCTGTTAAGGTAGCTCTCAGTCTTGCTTTCCTTGTTATCTTCCTCGGAGTTTTCGAAGCTGTTGCCGGAATCCACAATTGTAATGGCTCTACCTTCGCTGGTATCGAATTGCCTGATCACCTTAACTTCAATGCCGTTTCGTCTTCTTCGAGTACCGGTTGTAGAGTTTCAGAACCAACTAGGCAAGCAGTACTAAATGATGAAGAAGATGAACGTAGAGATATACCTCATAAACAGACTTTGAAGCTCCACCTAAAGCACAATCCACTGAGCAAAGAAAAGGAGCCTAAAAAATCTGTGGCTGAGTTCAAAATGAAGGACTCGGCTAGAATTCAGACTCTTCATACAAGGATTGTGGAGAAGAAGAACCAAAATACCATTTCAAGGCTAAATAAAGAGAAGGAGCAATCGAAGAAGCAGATTAAGTCAGTTGTTCCTCCGGCTGCAGCGCCGGAATCTTATGCAGGCGACCTTTCGGGGCAGCTCATGGCGACTTTGGGATCTGGGGTTACTCTTGGCTCTGGAGAGTACTTCATGGATGTGTTTGTGGGTACTCCTCCTAAGCATTTCTCTTTGATACTTGATACTGGTAGTGACCTTAATTGGATTCAATGTGTTCCTTGTTATGATTGTTTTGAACAAAATGGACCCCATTATGATCCTAAAGATTCCAGTTCTTTTAGGAATATAAGCTGCCATGATCGTCGGTGTCAATTGGTCTCATCCCCTGATCCTCCTCGGCCTTGCAAAGCTGAGAATCAAACATGTCCTTACTACTATTGGTATGGAGATAATTCAAATACCACCGGAGATTTTGCAATTGAAACGTTCACGGTTAATCTTACTACGCCTTCCGGGAAGTCAGAATTTAAGCGGGTGGAGAATGTGATGTTCGGCTGTGGTCATTGGAATAGAGGCCTATTCCATGGGGCTGCAGGATTGTTAGGACTGGGAAAGGGGGCTCTCTCCTTTTCCTCCCAGCTGCAGTCTCTCTATGGTCACTCATTTTCGTATTGTCTTGTGGATAGAAATAGTGACACAAATGTTAGCAGCAAGTTGATTTTTGGAGAGGACAAGGACCTTTTGAGTCATCCCAATCTGAATTTTACTTCATTTGTTGTTGATAAAGAGAATCTGATTGATACATTCTACTATCTTCAGATTAAAGCAATTTTGGTTGGAGGGGAGGTTCTTAATATACCAGAGGAGACTTGGAATTTGTCACCAGAAGGGGCTGGTGGTACAATAATCGATTCCGGTACCACCCTAAGTTATTTTGCAGAACCTGCTTATGAGATTATCAGGGAGGCATTTGTGAAGAAGGTTAAAGGGTACCCGTTATTAGAAGACTTTCCCGTTCTGAGTCCTTGTTACAACGTGTCTGGAGTTGAGAAGAGAGAGCTGCCTGAATTTGAAATTCATTTTGCAGATGGAGCTGTGTGGAATTTCCCAGTTGAGAATTACTTTATCCCGCTTGAACCAGAGGGTATTGTTTGTTTGGCAATTATGGGAACTAATCGTTCCAGTCTTTCAATAATTGGAAACTACCAGCAGCAGAATTTTCACATCTTGTATGACATAAAGAAGTCTAGGCTGGGATATGCCCCAATGAAGTGTGCTGACGTTTGACATTTTTATAGAAGATGGGAGATGATGGAAGGAAAATTGTATACAATGGTGATTAGGAAGGGAGAGTCTTTTTTTTTTTTTTCCATGAAAGATAACACACAAAAAGTAGATTCATTGTTTTTTTCGATCTTTTGAGATCGGGTGGTTATAGAAACAAGGTCATAATTTGCTTTAACAAAAATGTACCATTGCTTTTATACATATATTAACTGCTCCCTTTTGAAGTTAGTTATGTCTTTTTATTTGGAATTGTTGTTTAATTAAGGGATAACTGATGCTAGACTGATATGATGTATTTACTTTAGTATTAATTGAGGCTGATCCCTTATTTTTGATTGGTATTAAACACTTGTATACAAGAAATTAGCTAAAATAATTGGTGCAAGGCCTATTATATCATTGTTCTGTAGATTCACAACTACAGAAACCTCATCTCAACTAATTGGGATTTTCTACATGAATTTCTGCATTCTACTTGCTTGTGGGTTAACTACTAGGGGTGTTTACCTAATATTTCATATTCTTGGATCTTTTTCTGTCATTTCCTATTTTCGATTAGTTGTCGTAAATTGACACAGTTTTAGAGCACTAGTTGATCCAATTGCTATTCCTTTAAATCTTTTTTTCCTGCAATTCTGTTCCTTTAATCATCATATCTTCTTAAATCAGTAATTCTAGCTTTACCAGTAAGCTGTCAGTCAGTCGAAGCTTAAAGAAGGGATGAGCTTCCTAATGTTTTTATAGACTGCTCTTCCTGTCAACTTCTATGTAGATAACACTTTTGTGTGTGGATTGACTCTTGAAAAGGCCTGGTGTGTTTCTCCAAATTTGGCAAAATCTTTAGATAACTGATATCCTCTCTTTTAATACTCAGTTTGTGGTAGGGTTGCATCACCGTGCATGCAGAGATGACTCCTAGTGTTTTTCAAGGTTACAGCAAGAGTTTTCCTACATAGATAACTAGTGAAACAAGCTTTACTGTTGAAGTTCTCGTTCACAACCATGCTTTTTGTTTGGCGAGGAGAGTTAGTCCAAGCATTCTCTTGCAAGTTTGGCGACTACAAAACATATGTGCATCAATTCAGACTTGTTAAAAGATGTTTGAAAAGTGTGGCTTGCTAAATGAGTTGATATTGCATGCATAAAGGGACTGTCATTTGAAGGCATCTTGCTTGAATCGTTCGTGTCTAACTGAAGCCATCAAGAAAACTTACAGGGAAAGTCCCACCACAACAATTGATGAATTCATAAATACTTTTATTGAGCTATTTTGTGTATCTGTTTATCACAAGCTGTGCCTAGCTTAATGGATGGTTTATAGTTTCTTTTGATGGATGAGGTCTGTTGAAATTAAAATGAAATAGAAATTACTGTAAGGAGAATGCAGAAAAAAAGAGAGAACACAAGGGTGTTACGTAGTTTGGTCTGCCGGCTTACATCTACAGGTTATAGTCTTTGATGGCTACATCTTTGATATTAGAACTATGCATATTACAATGAATCATAGTAAGGTATATATAGAGATTATAGGAGCTAGAATTAGGTCTAGCTAGACCTTACAATATAATTCAGCCTCTTGGACAATTACAAATAATAAACCACATAAACCCAGAGCCATACTATCTTGGCTAGAAGAAAAACTTTCATCAATCTGACAACCCATGTCTATCTCCAACAGCCTTTCTCAGCATAAACCCAATAGGAATATATATCTTTAAGTAGGTCACATTTAGAGGTTCATGTGAAGGTGTCATTTCATCTACCTTACCGCAAACTTCTTAAGCAGAACATGAATGGAAGGACTTCCGAAGACTTTAGATTTTAACATTTCAGAATTATAAAACTTGTCAATTTCTTTTTGGATTTGATCTGATAACTCATGTTGTTAATCATCAATATAGCGATTTCATGCGTGAAGCTTATGAATGTCTTTAATATTTTCAAAAAGTACGTGAATATCACATGCTTCCAAAACAAGAAATAGCGGTCCTTAAGTGCAATTAGGAATTGAAGAGAGAGCGAGACCAGAGACCACAAAACTTGAAAGTTCAAAGTTTGACCTGTTTGTCAAGAAGATGGGCCTCCTTAGCAAGCTGCCACCAATCTGGGATAGGTATCATCATTTTTGTCACGTGGTCAACCAAAATAGTATTAAACAAATATTAAAAGCCATCACTCTCATCATGACTAGCCTGGCAATTAATACTACCCCATTATCTTTAACAAGCAACTTGACTTTCAAAAGCTTTCCTGCTCATTTTCAGAAAAAAAAAATAAATAAATAAAGAACCACCTGGAGCCTGTAGGGGTCGTAATTGGGCAAGCTAGTTTGACCCACATTGTGAGTCCAAGTCCAACCCAAAGTTTCTCCAAGTTTGAATTGGAACTTTTCGGCCTTGAGTTTGGCTTTGGGCTTATGTTAAAACTTTGGACTAAACTTAATTTGAGGTCTCTGCAGTGCAAGCATAGTCAGGTAACCTCTTATTCAAACTAACGTAATCAGAATTTGAAGCCGTGACCTCAACTTCTCCCTATGGTTTTACTATACTCCCAAGTTTCCAACATCAAAATTTGAATATTTTGATATTTCTTGACTTAGACTTCTTATATATGACATGGTATGTGGCATATTTTAATTTGGATTAGTAGTCATATATGGTAGAGATTGCAAGCTTAGATGGATTTTAAGTTTTAACAATCATGTTAGTCATAGAATCCAAAGGAATGACTATATTGAAATTTGAATATGACAAAGTTTTATTCCAAACTGATTTGGATGAATCTTCTCTGGTTCCTTACATGGTGGTTCATAAAATCATTCACATGTATTATTTAAACAAGTTACTAACTCGTTAAATAGGTTACATGACTAAAAGTACATGTTACTTAAATAATGTTAAATATTAAAAATGAAATTATATTTTTTTCTACCTTCTTGGACTAGAATGAAAAATTATCCTAAATATATAGGGTAAAAAATGAATTTTTATTTCATTCTAACAAAGAAATAAAAGGGCAACTTAAAACTCTCCATTGCCTCAGCTAGTGGACGTAAGAAAAGGAAGAAGCGAAAAAGTTTAGTTTAGCTTTAATTGTTATTTAGAATCAACTTCAAATAGTTGTATAGCAATCTATTTACTATTTTTTATAAAATTTTCATAATTGGCTAGCACGATAAGATGATATAATTCACATTATGTCTTAAATGTACTTATGTAGGGTTTATTGAGTCATGACCATTGTTTTAAATTGAATCGATTTGAATGTGCGTCAGCCTATAAATACTAGTCTGGTTATCATATAAAATTACAAATTCATTAAAATGGAGGGTGGGTGGGGGGGACCTAAAAATCAACAATTCAATAAGGAAATTCAAAGTTGGATTGGTTTAATTGCGTAGCAACGGTTCATTTTGAAAGGATGCATCTTGCATCAATGATGTTTTATCTTGACATTATATGGTTACATGCATTGTTAAGATGGACTCAGTGACCATTGAACTTATCATTTTTCTTGGTAATGTATAGATGGGGTTGGTGAAGAAAATGGGATGGATGAACATTAGTTTGTGTAAAAATTCATGTTTATTTTAATATTAGAATTTTTTTTTTTCTATTTTACATACTCACTTTTCAAAATACTACTTCACATCAGATTATATATTTTTCGCTATATTTCATTAATATATCAATTTTTCTTAATTGTTTTAATTTTTTTACATATAACAACTATCATTCACTTTTTTTCTTGATCTTTAGATACGGAAAGAAAGAATAAAATAAATAAATGTAAAATAAACAGTGCTAGCATACAATGACCGTAGCAATAATGTATTTTTACACAACTTTACGTGGTCTAATGTGAATGAATTTTGAACTATTTTTTGAGAAAGAATGAGTTTTGAACTTAATTGGCTAAAATGTGGTTATTTTTGTACTATACAAGCATTGATAAGAGTGTTCTTACTTCTTACAGTTATAATAAAAGTAAATAAAATGAAAATGATCTTTGAAGGATATTTTCATCTATTATTCTGTTTGGGAGTTTAGCTAAAAGGAATGTAATAGTTGTAACTAATAAGGGAATGCTCATTTCATTTGGTTCCCTCTTATGTATTTCTTGAGAAAAAAAAATATAAAAAGATAAAGAGTGTAGTAGTAAAAGTAATGCTGAGGATTGTCAATCTATGCAATAAGTGTGTGTGAGAGAGAGAGAGAGAGAGAGAGAGAGAGAGAGAATAGAGAGTTTACATAGTTCAGTAGTGTGCTGTGTGCATACACATCCGTGGGAGCAGTTTCGCCATGCCTACATTTGTTCCGTTGTGCTTATGCTCCACTGGCTTCCCGCACTCCTCCCATAAGGACTCTATACAAGATATCAATGATATTTACTCATGAATATATATGAGCTTATTATCTCAAACATAAATTAGATTTTGATTTCATTTTCATTCCTTCTTCTAGAAACCTCTAAACACGTTGGAGGTATTTTATTATTTATTTATTCATTAAATTACATTCATTTGTTAAAATAAAATAAAAAAATCCAAGGCTACAAAGTATGAGTTGTAATTCACTAACCACGGGTGGGTGTATATATATATATATATATATATATATATATATATATATATATATATATATATATATATATATATATATATAGACAAGACTTAGATACAGTATTTAAGTGTTGTTCCTTAAATTCTCTTCTTAAAATTCTGCCATATGAATTTTTTCTCATAAAATGGAAGTATATTTTTTAGTTGTAAGGACACAGATTTGGTTATCTAGCCCAAACAGTGGATAGACCAGCCTATAAGGCTCAAAAATAATAAATTTGTAGAGAGTAGGTAAAGAAAATTAGGCTAATTTGAATTAGACAATCAATAGGTTGAGTTTAAATGATTAGAAGAATAAAATAGACAAGTTTAACTTAAGAAAACAGTCCTTAGCCAAGACTCGAGGAGACCAGTTCTGGTATATAATGTTTTAATTTGATTACAAGTTTGGTTTTTAGTGGCTACGGCGTTTCTCTCTTTCCTTTTTTTTCTCCCCCCCCCCCTCACTATGAAGGATTCCTTCACATTATATAGTTTTTTTTGGACCATCTTGATCCTACACTTTTTGATCATTTGAGCTCTCACTTGAGTGTCCATCCCATCAGACACCCTTTTCAACTTTCTGTAAGTCGCAGTAGTCAAGATTGCACTATTTAAAGATCTTCTCCACATAAATGCAGCCAGAAGAGTAGCTGCAGCGCATTTAATGCGGTAGTAGCAGCTTTTTCTTAGATATTTTTGGAGCTTCCTTCCTCTCGTATGTTCATGAGACACGACTCTATAGTCAGGGTTCCTGCGAGGATCATTTTCATCACCTGAATACACCCTTGGACTATACCTTCTCAGATCACTCCCACTCATCTCATATTTATCAAACTCCAGCCTAGGATTCTTCGTAGTTGTTTATCTCTCCTCGGACCTTACATCGTCCTCGGATAAAGCTCAAGGCCCAATATATGATTTTAGGCCCTTATCCCTACATTAGTTAAGTAACCACATGGTTGAGTCTTAAGAGGGTAACCTAAAGAACAGCACATAAGATATTATACCTAGGTTTTGTCCTTTGTGTATATATATATATATATATATATATATATAATCAACTTTATTCTTATTTATTTGATTAAGTAAAAAGGGAAAAAAAAAGTTTTAATTTTTTTTGTTGGTTAGTTGTCCAAAATTCTTAGAGACTAATGTTTTCTATGTTGTCTTTATTTGTTCTTCTATATTTTCCCTTCACATTTACTTTTTTTTTCCTTGGCTATATCTAATATTAGAAAGGATCTTCTAAAAAAATACATTTTATTATCCTTAACTATACACTTGATTATAGTTTGTCCTCTGAACTTTTAGAATGTACAGTTACCCTTTTAAATTATAACTTGTGTTTTACTTTACATCTCACTATTAATTGGGCTATTAACTTGGACAAAAAGGCATGACACATGTGAAAATATCTAATTTCCCATTTTCTCAATTCCTTAAAAATAAAGGAGAAATTAAACTTTACAACCTTAAACTATACTCTCAATTATACTTTGCATTCTAAACTTTGATTTTCTGTCCAAAATAATGGCAGAATTGACAACGAGGTACAAAGTATAACACAAGTTATAATTTATGGTGCTAACCGTGTATTTTGAAAATTTAAAATGTAAAGTGTAATTAGTAATATAATTTAAAGTGGTAAAATATAATTACTTATATATTTTATAATTAGTCCTTGTGTGAAAGATCCATTTAACCCGACCAACTTTCGGAAGAGAGTTCAATTAAACTCTTTTGTTCTTAATTAATTTATAATAAAAAAAGGGAAGGGGAAAAAAGGTTATAACTTATAAAAGTGGATATATTAATTTCACTTAATAAATAATTATTAATTAAAATATTTATATCGTTGTTATTTCAACTTGATCAGACTTCGTTCTTCTCTCTTTGATTCAATTTTAAAAACAACTAGTCGCAGACTCTAATGTAGCGCGTGATAACTTTTTAGATAAAATACTATTTTAGTACCTAGACTTTACAAAAAGCTTTTTTTTTTTTAACAATTGTATCATATTTTTCATAATCTTGCCTGCAACGTTTTTTACCATTATCATATATTAATTGGTTGATGATTTGCATAACATAAACATTTTTAAATAAGAAGTAGAACTATTTATTAAATTTTTTTAAGTCATAGTATATGAAGATTATGATTATATATATATATATATATATATATAATTTCCTTAGTTAGAGTTTGATTAGTTTTAAGTTTAAATTTTGTATTATTATATTTTTTTGTTGATTATTTATTTAATTAAGTGAATGTAATGGTTGATTTTATAGTATTATAAAGTTTTCAATGTCCTCTGTATAGTCATTTTTATTTTATTTCTTACTCCTCTTGATCACTTTTTTATTTTCTAAATAATGGTTATTAATTGACGTTTGATTTCATTTCTTTTTTTCTTCCTCTATTTATTCTTTATTACTTTGCATGCTCCCTTTCTAGTTGTAAATTTTATGGTTATCAATAAGAAATAGATGTCATGGTTGGTTTAAATAGTTATAGATGTAGTTACGTTAGTGATATGTCAAAGGTTTTTTTTTTTTTTTTTTTTTTCCTTCTGAATTTTCAAAGAAATATGAAAGACATTTCTCTAGTTTGATCTCAATCAATTAAGATATCCATAATATATTAACAGAAGTAACAATGAGCCTTAAATTTTTTTAATGTATGAAGTGGTTAGGTTAGTGATATGTCAAAGTTTTATAAAAAAGAAATTCAAAAATGATTCCACGGAAATGTAAAAGGCCTTTTTTTTATAAAAGAAATTGTGACAATTTGAATTGTAAAAATATGATTGTTTTAAGTACCTTATTTATAGATTTCATTATTAAGTTATAAACATCTAAATTAAAGTAGATCAATATATAAATGCAAAATTATATGTAAAGTTACAACTGCACAAAATAAATATGTATAGATAATTTTTTTATTATTATTCATGAATCGTTATTTCATTGTTTACTTATAAATATCTAAATTAAAGTTTTTTTTTTTTTTTTGAAAAAATATCTAAATTAAAATAGATGAATATGTAAAGATAAAATTATATGAAAAGTTAAAACTACCCAAGATAAACGTTTGACCACTTGTAGATGTATGTTTTTTGAAGACTAAAAGTATATACAATTGCTTTAACTGGAACTATATAACTATGCAAATATTGTTGCGAGTGGCTCCATCATTAGCAAATTATCAAGTTTGGTGGCCTTACAAAACAGATATTTCATTTTGCGAAAATTTTTACAAGAACTCATCTTTTGTGACACCTTTTTTTTTTTCCCTTTTGTCGAAACAACTTAAGAATATTAAAACTTTAGTTAACACATGTGATAGTTGTAAAACATGTCAGTGGTATGAAAAATAGAAATGTTTAAATATTAAAAAAAACATTTTTAGTAGATTGTAATATAAAACATTTCTTTTCTCAATATTTTACATATCTTTTCCCATATGATCAATATTGTTGGCATCTTTTAAAAATGATACATAATATTTTTGAGAAGAAGAAGAAGAAAAGTCAGAGACAATGCTAACACATAATATAAAATTACTAAGTTTGCATGATTTAAATTTGTGGCAAAAAAAAACATTAATGTATCTATGATAAAAGTTTTTATCTAAATGATATAGTAGTTCATATTTTTTTAGACTTGATTCAAAAAGTTCATTCTCAGTAGCCTTTTAAGTCTACAAATTGCTCAATTTATGGGTCTAGACACATTCAAAAGGTACTATATATCTAAATTATAAATTATATAATATCATACAAATATATTGATTCTCCCAATGTATGGTAAGGGAAGGCAAGTTTGTGTGTAGCCATTTTCTTGATTTATGCTGCATAATTTAATAGTTTAAAGGATGTGATAGGATTTAAGTGTTGAATGAAAAAAAAATGAGAGGAAAAAAATGGAAAAATAAAATATATAGCAATAAATATCAAAATTTCCAAGTTATCCTATGTAATACAATAACATTATATTATTATATACTATATGTATAATGTAGTATAACAACTGAAAACACAAAATTAAATTGTATCAACCCAAAGTAAAATTCTAATTAATATAAAAATTCATCAACCTAAAGAATTGATGCGATAAAAATAAAAAAATCAAACAAAAAATGAAAAACAAATTGAGAGAGAGAGAGAGAGAGAGAGAGAGAGAGAGGTAACCAATTTTGTGTGAGAAAACTATGCATAGAATGAAAAAGAAAATGTCAAATTTATAGTAAGATTTGAGAATATGATGAGTCAAAATAAAGGAAGATAAAAAGGTAGAGAAAGAATGATATTAAAGTCGAAAGGAGTGAGGAGATGAAGAGGTAAAAGGGAGAGAGAGTTTTGAAAAATTAATAATAAAAATAGTGGTTAAAAGATATTTTAATTTTTAAATAATGGAGTTTTTAAGTTACCTTAAATGAGAAAATATTTTAAAAATATATATAAAAAATTGGAAACAAAAAATGATGACGTAACTGTTGATGTGGCTCAACGTGAGTGCAACAATATTAAATGCTACGCTTTAACTTTTAGTAATATATAGAAATTTATAGTAAGATTTAAGAATATGATGAGTCAAAATAAAGGAAGATAAAAAGGTAGAGAAAGAATGATATTAAAGTAGAAAGGAGTGAGGAGATGGAGAGATAAAAGGGAGGGAGAATTATGAAAAATTAATAATAAAAATAGTGGTTAAAAGATATTTTAATTTTTAAATAATGAAGTTTTTAAGTTACCTTAAATGAGAAAATGTTTAAAAAATATATAAAAAAAATTGGAAACAAAAAATGATGACGTGACTGCTGATTTGGCTCATCGTGAGCGCAATAACATTAAATGCTACGCTTCAACTTTTAGTAATATATAGAAATTTATAGTAAGATTTGAGAATATGATGAGTCAAAATAAAGAAAGATAAAAAGGTAAAGAAAGAATGATATTAAAGTAGAAAGGAGTGAGGAGATGAAAAGGTAAAAGGGAGGGAGAGTTTTGGAAAATTAATAATAAAAATAATGGTTAAAAGATATTTTAATTTTTAAATAATGGAGTTTTTAAGTTACCTTAAATGAGAAAATGTTTAAAAAATATATAAAAAAAATTAGAAACAAAAAATGATGACGTGACTGCTGATGTGGCTCAACGTGAGCGCAACAACATTAAATGCTACGCTTCAACTTTTAATAATATATTGATTTTGTGGAAAATTTTACATAAACTCATCTTTTGTGACAATTTTTTTTTTCCTTTTTGCCAAAACAACTTCAGAATATTAAGACTTTAGTTAACACATGTGATAGTTGTAAAACATATCAGTGGTATGAAAAATAGAAATGTTTAAATATATAAAAAAAAAAAACATTTTTAGCAGATTGTAATATAAAATATTTCTTTTCTCAATATTTTACATAGCTTTTCCCATATTATCAATATTGTTGGCATCTTTTAAAGATGATACATAATATTTTTGAGAAGAAGAAGATGAAAAGGCAGAGACAATGCTAACACATAATATAAAATTACTAAGTTTGCGTGATTTAAATTTGTGGCAAAAAAAACATTAATGCATCTATTATAAAAGTTTTTATCTAAATGATATAGTAGTTCATATATTTTTAGATTTGATTCAAAAAGTTAATTCTCAGTAGCCTTTTAAGTCTACAAATTGCTCAATCTATGGGTCTAGACACATTCAAAAGGTACTATCTAAATTATAAATTATATAATATCACACAAATATATTGATTCTCCCAATGTATGGTAAGGGAAGACAGGTTTGTGTGTAGCCATTTTCTTGATTTGTGCTGCATAATTTAATAGTTTAAAGGATGTGACAGGATTTAAGTGTTGAATGAAATAAAATGAGAGGAAAAAAAAGTAAAAATAAAATATATAGTAATAAACATCAAATTTTTCAAGTCATTCTATGTAATACAATAACATTATATTATTATATACTATATGTATAATGCAGTATAATATTTAATCAAAGAGAATATAAAAGATAACAACTGAAAACACAAAATTAAATTGTATCAACCCAAAGTAGAATTATAATTAACACAAAAATTCATCAACCTAAAGAATTGATGCGATAAAAATGAAAAAATCAAACAAAAAATGAAAAACAAATTGAGAGAGAGAGAGAGAGAGAGAGAGAGAGAGAGAGAGAGAGGTAACCAATTTTGTGTGAGAAAACTATGCATAAAATGAAAAAAAAAATGTCAAATTTATAGTAAGATTTGAGAATATGATGAGTCAAAATAAAGGAAGATAAAAAGGTAGAGAAAGAATGATATTAAGGTAGAAAGGAGTGGGGAGATGAAGAGGTAAAAGGGAGGGAGAGTTTTGAAAGATTAATAATAAAAATAATGGTTAAAAGATATTTTAATTTTTAAATAATGAAGTTTTTGAGTTACCTTCAACAACATTAAATGCTACGCTTCAACTTTTAATAATATATAGATATAGGTATAGATATAGATGATTATAACTCACGAGTAATAGATGAACAAGTTCAACTCTTACTGAAAAAAAAAAATGTGGTATTGCGTTTTGTATAAAGCTCCCATCCTGTACTTTATTGCATTGAACGGAAGACGATGCAAATATATGATCAACTGTAGACATGTGTTTGTGCATCCCACTCAAACCAAATCTTTTTCTTTTTATCTTAAAGAACAACCATGATTGGGCTTTTATCACAAAAAAAAAAAACCATGATTGGGCTAGGTGAAGTTAGAATTCAATGGCCCAATCCTGGCCCTGAGCCCATTAGGGGCCTTACCTCAAAAACTTACTTGAAACGCTGAGTACCCCAGGCCCGGCATCTATTGGAATCCCTCACGGCCTCACCCTATGCCCTCTTCTTGAAATCTTTGTCTAACTCAAAAAAGATTCAATTATTCAGTGAAAAAAAATAGGCTAAGTTCTATGAAATAAAATCTACAAGATTACTAAATCAAAAATCAAAACAGAATAATTTTTTATATTTAAAAATATGATGAGATTTTTAATCAAAATAAAAGTAATTATCATTACATTTTTTATTTTTCAACATTTATATTCTAGTAATAACATTAATTTGTAAGAATGAAACACTTAATTAATGAATGTTTAAATTATATAATTTTGATTAATAACACATTATTTTGTAAAATTAATATAATAAAATTCATAATATCTCTAACACAACTTTCTCAAACATTGTGTACACTAATCTTTCTCTATCTCTAACCAAAACCAGAGCTCACAACTATTAATTTATTATCAAATGATTAAAAGGTTTCTTTTTCTTTGTAGAGTCAATCATTAAAAGAGTTTGTTGAAAAGCAATTAAAAAAAACAATTAGGTAACTAAAATGAGAGCTCACAATTGTAAATTTTTTATCAAATCATTAAAAAATTTGTTGAAAAGCAATAAAAAAAATGAGGGGAGGAAAAAAAAAAAAAAGAGTACCAAACAAAGATTTAAAATCAAAAGAAGAAAGGAATTAAATCAAATTAAACAATATTTAAACAATCTCAAATCTCACCCTCAAAATGAAAAACAATATTAATTACATTTTAAAAAAGATTGGATAGTTGGGTGACAATCACACCCAGAACTACTCCCACACACAGAATGCGAGGATGCATGGTGGTAGGTAAATGAATGCCCCATTATTAAGAATGGGGAGAGACGTTAAAGCACGTGAAGTAGCTACCAACCAGACAACCTCAGCGATTACTCCACTACTGTTCTTCTTCCTCTTCTTAAATCCACTTCTTCTGGGCATTCTGTTTTTGGGTTCTCTTGTATTAAAACTAAGACTTTCCTGCTCTTGTGAGTTTGACTCTGTTTTTCTTCTGTGTCTGTGTTTCTAATTTTTTTTTTTCTTTTCAAATGGTGTGGTTTTTAATCACTTGCTTTGATGTTAGCTTTATGTGTTTAAATCCTTGGCAATTTTGGGATGTTGGGTTTTATTTTTTCGAGTTTAAAGTTTAAATTTTTAATCATTATGCCTGTAATTTTTTTTTTTTAATATTTGAAGAATGGAATAAACTGTTTTCTTGTCCCACTTTTGCAATTTGTTATTTGAAGCTAATTCTTTGTTCAAAGTAAATTCATTTCTGTTTTTCAATCAATTTTTGTATACCCAGTTGGCATTCTCATGATCTTAAGTTGTATATTTATGCAGTTTATTGGCGTCGAATCCAAAATTCAATCAATCAATTAAATGGCACAAGAAGTTGTAATTCCAAATGAGGAGGTACAAATTATGATTTTAGATATGATTTTTTTTTTTTGGGGGGGGGGGCGGGGGGGAGAGGGGTGATGATTCTCCCCATGTTTATATACTTATGTATAGTACTATTGTGTATTGTTCTATTTGTTTGTATTTTATCATCTATACTTGGATTTTCTTGCAACTGGTGGTAAAACAAAAGTATGCCTTATTAAACACTAAATGGGGTTTATTGTAATTAATCTGTAGGTTGTTCTTGGAGAAGAACTAGACCATGTAAGGTTGATCGCCTTAAACCGGCCTCGTCAATTAAATGTCATCTCATCTGAAGTGGTATGTTGAACACACTCAACCCACATTGACTTGGTTCAAGTTCTTGGAATCATTTTTGTGTTTAAGTAGTTGTTTCTTTTACTGCAATCAGGTTTCTCTGGTAGCAGATTACTTGGAAAAATGGGAGAAGGACAACAAAGCAGAGCTTATAATAATCAAGGTTAGTTCTGTCTCTGGGAAAATCTGAATTATGGTTGATAATATTGGTTTGTTTTAATCATGATCTGCTATATGATTAAACGCAATTTATGCCAATGTGGTTGAATAGATAACTTAATTTTAGAGTCTATCTCTATGCACTTTGATTTTATTCATTGAGGTTGTTATTTTGGATCTTATATCTTATCCAGGGTGCTGGCCGAGCTTTTTCTGCTGGTGGAGATTTGAAAATGTTCTATGATGGAAGAAAGTCAAGTAAGTGTGCTAGCCTACATTTATTGCTTCCTGATTTCCTTAATATGGTTCTTTATGCTACAAATTACACACACACACACATACGTGCAAGTTACTTATGATTTATGAATTTCATTTTGGCAGAGGACTCCTGCCTTGAAGTGGTCTATAGAATGTATTGGCTTTGTTATCACATTCATACCTATAAGAAAACCCAGGTACCGTTTTGAATTTGTAATCCTTACTATGCCCTAAATGTAAAGAAAATACAATTTGCCCTCTAGTTTTTCCTAGTCTATCTTGACAAAAAGTGCTACTCAAGTTTTAAAGCTATCAACAGGTTGCTCTTGTGCATGGCATTTCAATGGGTGGAGGTGCATCTTTGATGGTCCCAATGAAGTTCTCAGTTGTCACAGAAAAAACTGTGGGCACTTAATCCTATTTACATGTTCTTTTGTGTGCAACTGTTTTTTTTTTTTTTTTTGGTTTTGAATTTTTGGGCTTGATTTCAATTCTGTATTTTAACACTATTACATTGTGCTGCATTTCTTGAATGCTTCGAGTAGGTATTTTCCACTCCAGAAGCAAGTATTGGGTTTCACACTGACTGTGGCTTCTCATACATTCATTCTCATCTCCCTGGGCACTTGGGTAAACATGTATTTCCATTTTTCTTCTATTCAGGAGGGAGCTATTTGATCTGTTGTGACATCAAATTTTCTCGATTTTCAAATGAGAACAGAGAAGTTGATATTTTTAAGATATGAAAAGGGAATTTAAAAAGAGAAAATTGTTTCCCAATTAAATAATCAGAACCATGTGGGTACATTTGCAGGGGAATACTTGGCCTTAACAGGAGCTAGGCTGAATGGTAAGGAATTGGTGGCAGCTGGACTGGCAACCCATTTTGTCCCTTCCGAGGTGAGTTTGAGAACTCTTGTTTGACTATGATCCCTTGTCTCGAAAACTTGTCTTGTAACCATCGCCTAGATATTTACTACTCAGTAATGCTTATCTAATTTTATCAGTGGGTATTTAAGTAACTAACACGGAATGTGGACGTTGGCTGGTGTCCATCAGATATGTAGTGGCTTCGTCAAAACCTTCTAAAAGCTGATGTTACAATATGTAAACACATGTTACCATCTGGCATGGAAAAGTAAAATGATAAAGCAATAACTTTCCACTCTTTTTGAATAGGTGTGAATTTGTGTACTTCCTATCATCATTTTTGTAATTAATATAACTCAAGAGCCTCAGATTTCTACTTCAATTTGTTAAGAATTTTTTCCCATCAATTAACTTTATCTAGGGTCATAGACTTTGTTCATATTGTTTGTGCCAAATGTTATGGAAAGCTCACCTTTTCACTGCCTATGTTTTTGTGTGTTTTAGGATTTGAAAGAGTGACTATAACTCTGTATGCATGACTTTTAGAGAAATTTTTATTCATTTCTGTATTGTCTGTGTTGGTGATGAGCTTTTTACAATCATGAGGGCTTCTCAATTGAATTAAGCTTCAGTAAGTTTCTCATTCCATGAACTGCTAATGCCACACGTATTGATGGTACACATATTCCTATGATAACAAATTGAAGCTGGAGTTAATTAAAGATGCTGAAAAATGGTTCATTATCAGTTTACTTGAGATTATGATGCTCTACTCTTACTATGTCTACTGTATATCAGAAACTGCCTGAGCTAGAGAAGCGTCTAATAAGCTTGAACTCTGGTGACAAGAATGCAGTCAAATCTGCAATTGAAGAATTCTCGGTGGAAGTTCAACTTGATGAAGATAGTGTATTGAACAAGTAATTGATCTTAAGTTCTTAACTAGTGATGCATATGTACACAGATGTATATTTAATAGGTTAATACAAAAACAAGAATGAACATGTATGTAACCTCACCATTCACCTTTTGCTTATGGGTGGAGGATATGTCATTTGGTCCATAGGTCATTGGCACCTGTGACGTGCTATTGCTATAGCTATTGCTAATTGGACCCAAAATATTATCAGCTGCATAATATCACTAACAATCAGCTTTGGTGACTTTTCAGGAAGTCAATAATTGATGAGTGCTTTTCCAAGGATAGTGTGGCAGAGATAATAAAATCATTTGTAAGTATTTCTTTTTTCCTTTGCACATTTGATTGGACAAGTTCATCATAATGTTGTATGTCCATGTCTTTGTTTAGCCACAGTCTTTATGTAAGCTGCTTTTCAGGAAGCTGAGGCAAGCAAAGAAGGAAATGGATGGATAGGTGCAGTTCTTAAGGGGTTAAAAAGATCATCTCCTACTGGATTGAAAATAACACTAAGATCGGTAATGGGTTTTTGCAATTTGATTCTTAAAAGATATTATGCTAAATTCCTGTTCTACATTGAATGCTTTACAAGGAATAATAGACCGAAAAATTGTTGATGGGATTTTGTATATGAAGAAATGCAGAAAAATTGTATTTGATTGCATTGATCTTTGATTGGATATAACATTACTTTATAAAAGACATGTGAGACTTACACAGCAAAACTCACTTCTTGGTAAAAGGCTCTATTCTTTCAAGGATTGTGCCTCTGATGTGGAATTGAACATCTATGAACTCTTTCACGTCCTATGACTTAAAAGTTCTGTCATATTTGAGTCATTTAACCGACCAACAATGGGAGTTACTTATTTAAGTTGTATACTGAAAAGCCTCTTGTTTTGAAGCTTTTTTTTTTTTTTGGTTGAGTATTTCCAAAGTTTGAATGCCTAGTGTAGTATAGATTATGTATTTCAAGCATCACAGATCATCCTGACATTTTAGTTTTTAGATTACATTTCTTTATCTTTTCATCCGCAACTTCTTTGCAAATTTGTTCTCATCCAGTGTGCAAAATAATTGAGTGAAAATTATCTTCTCTGTTCCTGTGCCCCTGAACACAAATGGAATTGTATAAGGAATTGCTTTGATGGAATTGAATCTGTCAGTAAAAAGTTAATGAAGAACTTTCTGTTGAAGTCTTGAAGACCAAAAAAGAAATCACAAATTTGCTTTAGATTATGGGTTATGGATATGGTAGGAATAGAGTAGATTACTTCTCCCCCCACTTCTTACTCCCTTTTCTGCATTTTTTTTTCTTTTTTTATTATTCTTTTTCTTGTTCTATCTTCTAATAAATTTTTGGCTTTTTTAACTTAAAAATTGCTTGATACTTGGTCTATTGACTCTCAAGATAGTAACATCATAAGATAACACCTAGCACTTGCCTTCCACTACTCAAAGAGGATTATTAATTAACATCAGCTTTAAGAAGTAGACCTGCTCTCTCCTTGTGGTAGTTCTTGCATATGTGGCCTTAAATTCTTGTTAAATATTTCCAGATTCGTGATGGAAGGAAGCAAACACTGCCAGAAAGTCTGAAAAAGGAATTTAGATTAACAATGAATATTCTACGAGCTTCAATCTCTGAGGATGTCTATGAGGTAATCTCTGCAGTTATATTACTAAAACAAAAATGCATGAATATAGAGTTTTAGATCCATCTTTCAGATCATAGTTTGTCTTCTACAACTTCGAAATAAACTTGTCTCCTTCTTTTGACAAAAAAGGGTATAAGAGCTCTCACCATTGACAAGGATAATGCTCCAAAGGTACTCTCTCTCTCTTTATGTTTGTGTTGTGCTTCAAAATTTTCCAACTCTATGCTTCAATCTCTCTAGATTTTGATTGAGAGTGAATTTATGTAGAAAACTTCCGGCCTTGTTTACTACTATGACCAGCAAAAATGGGAAATTTAGGCCATGTCTCTGCATGTTGGTAGTAGTAAACATGGGAAATTTTGGCCATGTTTATACTTCTGCCAATTAATCTATCTAACATATTAATATATGGCAGTGGGAGCCATCGTCTCTGGACAAAGTTGAAGATGAGAAGATAGACCTAGTATTTCAGCCATTCAAAGAGGATTTAGAGGTCCAGATTCCAGAAATGGAAGAAAGCAGGTTAGTGTAGCTTCTTTATCTCCAATGCCCAACTTATATCATATATGTGTTACTGAATCAATCTAAGTATTGGGAAAACGAATCCTTAATTTTATTTTCAAACCAAATTGCAGGTGGCATGGTAAATATGAGACTACACCCTATGCAACTTCAAAGTAGATGGCATAACCAAAACAAATTTCTGGTCTGCAGCTGTTTGTTTTATGAACTGTTGTTGTCTGTGCAACAAGGAAAGTAAAATAATGTCAGGCCCCTAATACTACTGTGTATTTCACCTTGCTGATTTTTGTGTTTCTCTACTTAATGTTTCTTCTTGTATAAAAATAATTGTGCTATAATTTGGGCAAAAATCATCACATATGTAATTATCTAATTAGATGCTTGTCTGTCAGAACCTTGATTTAAGCCTTTAATCTAGAGTTCACCAATAGTCAAAAATACTATTTTTAAAAAATTATTAATCTATATCTATATATTACTAAAAGCTGAAGCGTAACGTTTTATGCTGCAGCTCTCACGTTGTGCCACATCAGTTGCCACGTCATTTTTTTTTTAAATATAATTTGTCCTACAATTTTAAAATGGTTTTTACAATTTTCAGCCTTATAAATGCAGCTCACTACTTATTTATTTACTTCCACTATTATTCTATAATAAATTCAGTCCACTATTTATTTATTTATTTCCATTGTCACTCTATAATAAATATGTATAATTAATCTAGCCTACTTCTTATTTATTTTGTTTTACTATCAAGTCCAACTTAAAACCTTTTCAGTTCATATTTAGGGTTTTGTGTGAGCCTTTTTAGCTTAAAGGAAGAAAAAAAAAAAAAAAAAAAAAACATTGAAGCCTTTCAAGGTTTAGGGGTTTTTTTTTTTTTTTTTTTTCTTTCAATTTTTCAATAATTGTTTTTGACATTTATTTTTTTAATATTTATACTTCTCCAACCTTTCTCTCTTTCTTACAATTTCATTTTCCCACTACTTTTTCAATCTTTCTCCCTCTCTTACCTTTTCATCTCCTCACTATCCTCTATATTAATATCATTCTTCCTTTTTTCTTTCATTTTTTTTTTTTTTTGTCTCTTCTTATTCACATCCTCTTACTATAAATCTGTCACTATCTCTTCTATTCTATACATAGTTTTTCCTCACAAAAAGAAAAGGTTCTCTCTCTCTAAATTTTTTGGTGAATTTTTTTATTTTTCTTGCATCTCTACTTTAGGTTAATAATTTTTTATATTTTTTAAAACTCTATTTTGGGTTAATGCGATTTAGTTTTGTTTTTTAAATTGTTGTTTTTTATTTATTTATTATTATCTTTGATTGTTAAATGTTATCTTATTGCATTCTAAAGAATTAAATATAGCATATAAAAATATAATATTTATTACATAGTATGATTTGGATAATTTGGTATTTATTCTGTTATATAGCATGATTTTTTATAGTGCTTAATTTAGATGTTAAACTAAGAGGCAAAGTACTCTTAATAGCTGTATTAAAAGTACTCTATAATGTCATTCATTTAAAGAAAAAGCAAAGGTTAGCCAAACGAAAATAATCTGATAGGTGACAAATTTTGACTTTTGCAATTTTATTTTAATTATTATTATTTTATAACAATGCATGTATAGAAATTTAACTTTTAGATTTTACTAATAATTGTTTATTTGATAATATGTTTTGGGTGGCCAAAATTATAATTTCTACAAAGAAAATAACCTTAATAGATTATCAAAAATAAAATTTTATCTTAATATTGGTTCAATTAATTATTGTTAAGTTTTATTAAATTTTTTTAATTTACATTTTTTTGGTGTTTTGGATTGTTCCTATATTACATTTATGATTGTTCCTATAATAAATAAAAATATAATTACGAAATACATTACTCATTATTATATTAGTTTAAATTGTAAAAAAAATTTAATAAAACCATCATAAAAATAATTATCATGTGCAAGTAATAATAATTGCTGACATGGATGGCTATGATTAGCCTTTACCCGAGAGTTATGTTAATTGAAGAGTTTGACCCTTGGGGGTGTTTGGTAAGGTATTTTAAACAACGGTTTTTAGTGTTTAAACAATATTACATGTATTTTCACACTTTTTCACCTACATGTATTTTCACAAAAATACAAACAACGTTACTAGAACAACATTACCAAACAACCCTTAACCTTAGGGTAAATTGTAAATTACACCCCTAAAATTTGGAAGTGATTAGATTTTACACCCTGAAATTTCAGAATTTGGACTTCACCTTTTGAAGTTTGGGGTATTTGGATTTTACACTCGACGTTTTAGAACTTGGATTTTACCTCCTAAAGTTTAAGATTTTTTGGATTTTACATCCTCAAATTCTTAAACTTTAAGGTGTAAAATCTAAACACTACAAAACTTTAAGGGGTAAAATCCAAAAACTTCTAAAATATAAGTATAAAATTTAAATTCTAAAACGTTAGGGTATAAAATCCAAACATCACTAAACTTCATGGGGAAAAATCCAAATTCTAAAACTTCTGGGTGTAAAATCCAATTACCCCCAAACTTTTAGCGGTGTAATTTACAATTTACCTTATTCCTTAATATATCATTAAATCATTAACATTTCAAAATTTTGCCTTTTTGCTTCCCTCTCTCTCTCTCTCCAAACCCCCAATAGTACTTTCCCTATAATACATTTGCCCACAAAGCCTTGAACCTCCACTACACCAAATTGGCTTAAGGAAGGAGAATAAATTCCAATAAAAACTTGGCCAAAACCCTTCCCCTTGACGCCATCTCATTTTGCTCTTTTTACCTTCTCTGGTAAGGAATTGAGTATTATTGCAAATTCTATTTATTTAGTTTTTATTTTGTTGTAATTTATCAAATTATGTAGTTTAGGCAAGGTTTTGTTCCTAAATAATTTGGGCATTGTTGAGGTTCGTTTTTTTGGGAGCCCAACAGGAAAAAGAAGCCCATCAACATGAGCAGAAAGGAGTTAAAAAGTGGATAGAAAAGCCATTAAGCCCAAGCGGCAAGAACAATGAATTATAGGTCCATGAAGCAAGTAAATGGGCCTTGAAGAAGTAAATGGGCCTGAAAGAACCCAGAAGAAGAAAAATAGCAAACCATGGGCAATGGATGTAGAAAGAGTAAGAACGGGCTACGCCTGTCACGGCAGGCCCAAAGTAAAGTAAGTACAAGGCAATAAGAAAATCTATGAGCCCTAAGGGTGAAGTGTGGAGTAGTTGGGCCGAGGAAGCTCGATAAATTAGTAAAGGCCCATAGGAAGCATGGAATTAGAAAGGGCCAAGGACGCCTAAAAGAAAGTAAATGAGAATGGCAAAAAGGCCTAGTGGGCTTATTAGGCCATTAGAAAAGAAAACAGGCAGCAGGCCCAAAGAGGCCCAATAGCCCTGTGTCAGTAACGCCGCGGCAGGAGCAGTAGAATGGTACAACAGGAGGTAACAGCGAGACCTCAAGGAGTAAAACGTGGCAGGATGAAAAAATAATAAGAAGAAGCCCGTAATCGAGCAAAAGCCAAGACCCTAAACAGCAAGACAATAAAGAAATTGGAGAAACAACCCACGCCACAAGAAGTTAGAGACGAATGGCAGAATTAGTAGACAGGTCTTCGTACCACGGTAAATGCATGAGCAGCGAGCAGATTTTGGACGGACATGGAAGTGAAGCACGTGCAAGACCCAGACCCCACTAGCCTGTACCCAGCCAATACAGGAAGAGGTGGGTCATGGGTCAGAGGTAAGGGGGCATGGTCTAGCGATGGGGAGAGGGGAAAACCTATTTTGAGGTTCTTGCTTAGGCTCCTTTTGGGGGAAGTGTCCTGCTGGAATGACATGCCACCCAAAAGAAGCAAAGCTGAGTTGGAACCGCTAGGTGCATGCCATGAGGGAGAGAGAGAGAGAGAGAGAGAGAGAGAGAGAGAGAGAGAGAGAGAGAGAGCACCCACACCGTGGCAGGTAAGAATGCCACAGTAAGAAAACAAACAAAATGGTTTATCCTCGCTTGGTGATGTGGAATGGCGTGGCCAGCGCAGGTAAGTGGCGTTGGCTGGGCACTTGACCAATCAGTAATGGTCGGCAAGGACACACACACCAAACAAAGACGGTTAGAGGGTAAAAAGGTAAAAGCCAAACCACGGCAGACACTATATAAGGACACTCACTGTGCACGAGAAGGACACAACAAGATTGGCCTAGGAGAGAATGACACTAACTAAGAAAAAAAAGAAAGAGAAAGAAGAGAAAGGTTTAGAGAACACAGAAAAAGAATAGAGAGAACGAGGTTGCAGGCATGCACCAAATAGGTTAATTCCCTCTCTCCCTCTCAAACCCATGCTCTCTGCTATCAGCAACCTGGGCACTAGTCATTTAGGACCGCTCCCTCGAAGCCACTAATCTCTCCTCTGGAGAAATTATTAGCATTGAGGAAACGTTGTTTCCTTCTTGGCTTAGACCCCTTAACATATCGCGGCAGACCAGCATTTATTCGGATTTTATAAGCTCACCGTTATTTTCCTTTCTTTCCTTTGTATTTATCTTTTCATATTCATCTTTGCTGCCATTTCATTGAGATACATGTTCCTTGCAATGTCTCATTATTTAAATAAAGCAGACGAATCTCTTTGTCATCTTCGTTATATTTGCTTGCTGTAATCATCTTAAGTAGGTCTGCCTGCCACGGGCATATAATCTAAATCACGATAAAATGGGGCGTGGCTTGTGCACAAGCCGGACCAAGGTGAGTTGCAATTGGACCGGTCCCAACTCTTTGATCCAGAATATTTTGGGCCTAGCACGGCGGGCAGTGGCGGCTCCAGGAATTTTGTCCAGGATGTTCCTATTCCACTTTGAAAAAATTTCGGGTCATTTCAGTCTGTTTGGGGACGTTTTGGTAAATACCAGCCGAAATTCAAGATTTGGCCAGCATGAAGTTTGTGCTTAAAAAAAAAATATATATATATATATATATATTCTTAAAACCAAAACAAATTTGCATTTAGTACACCAAAAAACCTCAAAAGGAAAAAAAATGAAAAGAAAAGAAATGAACAAAAGTACATGTACAATAAACTATAAGTTCATTTGAAATATTAATAAAATTATTAATTATTGTTGTTTAGTTGTTTCATAAATTTGTTTGTCTTTTATAAACTATAATTTGTTGTATTATTATTTCATTAATTATTAAATTATTAATTGTTGTTTAGCCTAACATAATATGATTTGTTTGTCTTTTATAATGTATTAGTTAATTAAATTATTAATTATTGATGTTTAGTTACTTCATTAATTTTTTTTACTAACTACTAGCAGTCTAGCACATACCCCACTGTGCGTTAGCACACACTAGCACACACCCTACTGTGTATTAGATTTTAGTTCAAAATTTGTTTGGCATAAAAATTTTGAGGGTGTTCCTGATATTGCTTGAGAGTGTTCCTATTTTTTTTTAAGGCTAAATAAATAAAAAAATTAAATTATTATATATAAAAAAAATTCAAGTCAGGGTGTTCTTAGGAACACCCTAAACTATGAGTGGCGCCACCATTGATGGCGGGAGGTAATCCAGCCCAACGTTGCACAAAGGCCCACCACAGGCATTTTGAGCTACAATCTGTTCATGTACATTGTTGTTACAATCCTTTAGTGTGAACCATTAGAGCCGAAAGAAATAGGCCTGATTCATTTTATTTTTAGCGACTGGAAATAAGTGGGAATGAAAAATGAGGAAATAGAAGTTGATATTTGTGAACTAAGGCATTGTGGATGAACAAGCATAGTATATCAAACCAAAATTTGGGTTTGAAGATGATATCTACAACAAAACAGGAAAATCCTCCTTGAGGTCAAAGATGTAGATCATCAGAAAGAGGTTATTGAGAAGAAACAAGAGGATGGCATTTTTTTTAACACAAAAGGTGTTGTTTTATTTATTATTTTTTGTGAGAAGGAATAAGAGACAAGATTTTGCGTCTCTAGTTTAGTTTGTATTGTATATATAGGTATTTATAAGATATGTTGTAATATGTATGCCAAAATTTGCCTATTGAAAGGTCATAACCTTTCAAATTTGATATACCAAAAGGCGTCTATTGAAATGTCATAACCCTTTATATTAGATATACCAAAATGTGTCTATTGACTGAAAATGTGTTCATTGTTCAAAAATGAGCCTATTAAATTAAAAGATGCTTATTGAATGAAAAATGTGAATATTGACTGAAAGTGTGTCTATTCAATGAAAAAATCCATATTAACTGAAAAGTTCCCTATTAGAAAATGAAAAAAACACAATTATTTTGTGTTTTTAAATGTATATGTGACACAAATTTATGTAGTCATGTGGCACAATGAGTGGTAAAAAAAAAAATTCAAACATTTCGGTTTTTATATTATACTAGTCGCTAACCCATGCGATGCACGGGAATAGCTATTGAATGAGTTTCAAGGGAAAAAAAAATCATTATTTTTTAGTTGGAGTAGAAAGCAAAAATGTATGAAATATTTTTAAAAATAATATTGAAAGAAATAGCAAAAAGTTTTATTAGTTAGGCAGAAAAAGTAAGGTTGTTTTATTTATTAATTTTTTGTGGGAATGAATAAAAGACATAATGTTGCATCTCTAGTTTAGTTTGTGTTGTATATATAAGTATATATAAGATAGGTTGTAATATATATGCCAAAAAGTGCCTATTTAAAGGTCATAGCTCTTCAAATTTGATATGCCAAAAAGTCTCCATTGAAATGTCATAACCCTTCGTAATGGATATGCCAAAAAGTGCATATTGGTTGAAAATGTGCCTATTGAATGAAAATGTGTCTATTGACCAAAAATGTGCTTAAATGAAAAGTCACAACTATTCATTGTTTTTAAATGTATACATGTCATTAATTTATGTAGCCATTTGGTGCAATAAGGAGCGGTCAACAAAAAGTCAAAAGATGCATATTGGCCGAAAATGTGCCCATTGAATGAGAATATGTCTATTAACTGAAAAAGAGCCTATTGAAAAATAAAAAGTCACAACTGTTTGGTGTTTTTACATGTATACGTGGCATTAATTTTTGTAGTTACGTGGCGCAATGAGGAGTGGACCACCAAAAATAAAACGTTTCGGCTTCGGGTTATATATATATATATATATTGGTATATAGAAGATAGGTTGTAATATATATGCCAAAAAGTGCCTATTGAAAGGTCATAACTCTTCAAATTTGATATACTAAAAAGTCACTATTGAAAGGTCATAACCATTTATATTGAATATACTAAAAAGTGTCTACTGGCCGAAAATGTGTCTATTAGCCGAAAATGTGCCTATTGACCGAAAAGGTACTTAGTGAAAAAAATGAAAAGTTAAAACTGTTCGAAGTTTTTAATTGTATATGTGATATTAATATATGTAGTCATACGGTGTAATAAAGAGCGGTTAACAAAAAGTCAAAAAGTGTCTATTGGCCGAAAATGTGCCTTTTGAATAAAAATGTGTCTATTAATTGAAAAGGTGCCTATTGAAAAATGAAAAGTCACAATTGTTTGGTGTTGTTAAATGTATACGTGACATTAATTTATGTAACCACGTGGCGTAATGAGGAATGGTCAACAAAAGTCAAATGTTTGGCTTTGTGTTGTATATATATAAAAGATATGATGTAATATAAAGGCCAAAAAGTGTCAATTGAAAGGTAATAGCCTTTCAAATTTTATATACCAAAATGTCACTATTGAAATATCATAACCCTTCATATTGGATATACCAAAAGGTGCATATTAGCCTTAAATGTGCTTATTGAATGAAAATGCATCTATTAACCGAAAATGTGCTTATAAAAAATGAAAAATCACAGCCGTTTGGTGTTTTTAAATGTATACATGACATTAATTTATGTAGTCAAGTGGTGCAATAAGGAGTGGTTAACAAAAAGTCAAAGGTGTCTATTGGCCAAAAATGTGTTTATTGAAAAATGAAAAGTCAGAATTGTTTGGTGTTTTTAAATGTATACATGGTCTTGATTTATGTAGCAATGTAGTGCAATAAGGAGCAGTTAAGTCAAAAGGTGCCTATTAAAATGTCATAACCCTTCAAATTTGATATACCAAAATGTCTCTATTAAAAAATCATAACCCTTAATATTGGATATACCAAAATGTGTCTATTAGCCAAAAATATGCCTATTAAGGGTTATGATCTTTCAATAAAGACTTTTTAATATATCAAATTTGAAGTCTATTCGCCGAAAATGTGCATATTAGCCAAAAAAGTACTTATTGAATGAAAATGAGCTTATTGAAAATTGGAAAGTCACAACTGTTGGGTATTTTTAAATGTATACATGGCATTAATTTATGTAACCATGTGGTGTAATAAGGACCGGTTAACAAAAAGTCAAAATGTCCTTATTAGCCGAAAAAGTACCTATTGAATGAAAATGTTCCTATTAATTTAAAAGATGCCTATAGAAAAATGAAAAGTCACAACTCTTTGGTGTTTTTAAATGTATACATGGCATTAATTTATGTAACCACGTAATGCAATAAGAAGTGGTCAACAAAAAGTCAAACGTTTTGGCTTGGTGTTGTATATATGGGTATATATAAGATAGGTTGTAATATATATGCTAAAAAGTTGCCTATTGAAAGGTCATAACCCTTTAAATTTGATATATTCAAAAGTCTCTATTGAAAGGTCACAACCTTTCATATTGGATATACTAAAAGGTGCACATTAGCCAAAAATGTGCCTATTGACCGAAAATGTGTTTATTGAAAAATGAAAAGTCACAACTGTTTGGTGTTTTTAAATGCATACATGGCCTTAATTTATGTAGCAATGTAGTGCAATAAAGAGCGGTTAAGTCAAAACGTGTCTATTGACCGAAAAGATGCCTATTGGCCGAAAATGTGCCTATTGAAAGAAAATATGCCTATTAACTGAAAATGTGCCTATTGAAAAATGAAAAATCACAACTATTCGGTGTTTTTAAATGTATACGTGGCATTAATTTATGTAGTTATGTGGTGCAATGAGAAGTGGTCAACAAAGAGTCAAACATTTCAACTTTATATTATATATGGATATAGATGTGTGTGTGTGACGAAACTAACATTGTAGTATTAATTCTATGAAATTAGAAAGATAACTAATATAATATATATGTGTAATTTTGTTATATTAATTATTGGGTAAACAACATGTTTGGTCCCTAATCTTTACAGTGAATGTCAGCATTTCAGATGTATCAGTTTAATCTCTAACATTTTGGTATTGTGTCAAAATAATCTTTACCGTTAAGTGGTGGATTGAAAATGGTGACAAGACTAACATTCATATTAAAATATCATTATTTTTGCCAAGTAAAATGCCATGTGTCCTTTAATTAAGAAAGAAAAAAAAAAAACCCTCCACCTAATAATTTGGGAACTGAATTCATTGTGAGAAAGGAACGAAGGGGAAGGGGGAAGAGAGATTGGAGACTTTAATGGGCTGTTTGGTAGTTAAAAAAAAAAGGAAGGGGAGTAGAGTAGAGTGAGAGAGAGTAATTCAATTACCTTGTTTGGAAGTTTTTTAAGGAAGGAGGGGGAGGGGTTTGGAAGGGTTTCAACTACCTCTAACCCCTCATTTTTAATTCCTCCAAATTGGAGAGATTTGGAGGGAGAGTAGAGTAGATAAATTATTGGCCAAATGAATTCCCTAATTTACCCTTTCTAATTAACAAAATTACCCTTTCTAAAGAGCTAACTACTCCCTTCCCCTTACTAATTTTAAAAACATCCAAACAATGTAGAGGGGAACCATTCCCCTTTACTCTCCTCCATACTACTCTCCTTCCCTCTACTCCCCTCTATTCTCCTCCTTCTCTAAACTTCCAAACAGGCCATAAGAGTGCTCAGTCCACAGCAATAGCAACCCACCTCTCTATGGCAAAACTAATACAGCCACTAGAAATCAAATTTTTTCTCAGAAAAATCCCGAAAAACTAAAATAAAGGTCCTAAATCCATTTTTATATTTTCATAATTTATTTTAACAACAAAAACAATGATTACAGAATTAACAAAAATCCAAATGAAAACTATTGTAAATTAGAATTAAACGAATAAAATAATCCTCAAGATTCATTTCAAACGAGAATAACAACTAGATATACCACTTTATAAAAAAAATTCAAAATTAAAATAATATATTACTGAATGATTCTTTAAGCGCTTGATGAGTTGATTGAGTTTGTCGATGTGGATGATGAGATGAGTGGTGGAATAAAGGAGCGTTGTGCAAGCGGTTAATGAACATAGAAGACAAGGATGGCGACGATGAGGAGAGCATTGTGCTAGCTTTGTGATGGGTAGGTCGCCGATCTCCACTCAGTGGGGCCTTTCCATTAGCTATATCAGCTTTGCTGTGGATGGGTGGATCGCCATTGCCGTAGATTGAGCACTCTCAGACTCTCCGATCTCTCTTTCCCCTTCCCCTTCCCCTTCCCCTTCGTTCTCCTTTCATAGTGGATTATGTTCCCAAATTAATTGGCTTTCCATTTTCCTTTTTTTTTTTTTGAAATTGGACTCAAACTTTCATTTAAATCAAAGAAGCTTCAGAGTTTACAAACTCATAAGCAAATGATGGAACCTCTTCCATCCAAAATAAATCAGAATTTACATGTTGGGCATATCTAGCAAGCTCATGTGCCACCTTATTTCCATTTCTCTTAGTGCAGCTCATAGAAGACCACTCCAACGCACCTATCAGATGCCGAATATCTTCAACAATAAGCCCAAGAGCTGATCGGTTATCCTTGACTAAAACAATGCTCCTCATAGCGTTAATACTATCCCTTTCCACTATCAGACCCGTAAAGCCAGCGTATGTGGCAAACTCCATCGCCTTACGACAAGCAAGCAATTCTGCCTCCTCACTGCATTGAATAGCCGGGCCCTTCGCTGTCATCGATGCCATAACTTCCCCCCTTGAGTTTCTGATTACAGCACCAAACCCAGAACTGGTGTTATTCGCGAACACGGCTGCGTCGAAATTTAGCTTAAACACGGACTGAGGCAGCGGTATCCATCTGGTTTCGTCGTTTTGCATAATCTGGCAAGCCGTACTGTGCACTGCATCAGCTTGTAAGCTCTCTCTTGTGATTGCTAGAATTCCTCAAGCAGTTCGGAAGCTCTCCGATTCAACCAACCCGGATCCAGAAATTGTCCTCCATACACCACCCTGTTTCGCTGATTCCAAATCAACCATGCCTGCATCATCATAAGCTCCACCTCTGTTTTCTCCAACCGATCCAGCAGATGCTCCAATAAAGCTACAAAATCTGTTTTCCCAATCCCACATTTTTGCAAGGCCTTAGTACTACCATGCCAAATATCTTAAGTAGCTTTGCACTCCCATAATACATGAATGGTAGATTCTTGAAAACTAGAGCAGAACGGACACAAATCTTCCGACAAAATCCGTTTCTTCTTTAGGTTCCTTCTGGTTGGGAGAATATCATGACATGCTCGCCACCCAAACACCTTTATCTTGTTGGAGATCCTTAATCTCCATAAAACAGCCCACACCTTATTAACCCCACCACTTGAGGATGGTTCAGCCCATTCTTCCTTCTTCAATAGAGACCATGCAACCTTGTATGCAGACTTTACTGTGTAGTTTCCATCCTAGCTATGCTTCCAATATACTAAATCTGGTACTTGCCTTCGACTTAATGGAATACTACATATAGCTTCCCCTTCTTCTCTATTAAAATTAGCCATAATAACATCTCTCCTCTACACGTGAAGGTCTTGGTTAATCAAGCTTGAAACCCATACATCCTAATCATCATCCCTAACCGAAAAAAGAGGCTTGTTTGTGGGGTAATTTGGAATCCACCTATCTCTGTATACATTAATAGAGAGTCTATCACCCACCCACCAACAATGTCCAGTTTTTAAAATAGGTAGGGCTGCCGCTAAACTCCTCCACACAAAAGAACAATTAGGTGACTTTGTGGCCTCAAGTATTGAAGTTCTAGGAAAATACCTTGCTTTAAAGCACTGATATAGAAGAGAAGTTGTGTCCTTTAATAGGCTCCACCCTCGTTTGGCCAACATGGCTAAATTAAATGATCTAAGATCCCGAAACCCCATGCCGCCATCCTTCTTAGACAAGGTCAATTTATCTCAACTCTTCTAATGAATTTTCCTTTCCTTCCCAACTTGACCCCACCAAAAACTAGCACATAAAGCATCAAGCTCATCACATAATTTCGATGGAAGCTGAAAAACACTCATTGCATACGTTGGGATAAACTGAGCTACCGCCTTGATGAGAACTTCCTTCCCAGCCCTAGAAAGCATCATCCCCTTCCAACCTTGTAACTTCTTCCACACCCTATCTTTAATAAAAGAAAAAGTATGGTATTTTGCTCTTCCAATTAAAGTAGGCAAGCCTAAATATGATTCAAAACGCGATACTTCCTTTACTCCAAGAATCCTCAAAGCCTCCTGTTTTTGGCGGTCAGTGGTATGATTATTGAAATACATTGAAGACTTTTCCAAATTTATGCACTGCCCAGAAGCATTAGCATAAATTCGAATAATCTCCACAATAGAATGAATTTTAGCTGGTGAAGCCCTGCTAAAAATCAATGAGTCATTTGCAAAGAGAAGATTAGTAATCTTTGGTGCATTTCTACAAATAGATACCCCATGCAAACTACCATCTATCTCCACCATGGCCAGTAAAGAAGTAAACCCTTCTGTGCATAATAGAAACAGGTATGGGGAAAGAGGATCTCCTTGACGAATTCCCCTAGAAGGCAATACATTACCATACGGCCTCCTATTCACAAAAATAGAGAATGAAGTCGTAGTGACACAACCCATCACCCTTTTTATCTAAGTCGCAGGAAAACCAAGCCGTTGCATAACCCACTGAAGGAATGTCCACTCCACCCTATCATAAGCTTTACTCACATCAAGCTTTAAGGCCATATAACCTTTCTTTCCCTTCTTTCTGCAGTGCATAGTGTGCAATGTTTCATATGCTAACAACACATTATCAGTAATAAGACGGCCAGGAACAAACGCACTCTGAGTGGGAGCTATAATATTAGGTAGAACTTGCTTCAGTGTATTGGCTAATACTTTAGAGATAATTTTGTAGATCACATTACAAAGGCTTATAGGCCTAAAATCAGACATTTTCTTCGGATTCTTTACTTTAGGAATAAGCATAATGTATGTATGATTAATATCAGGCAACATCTGACCATTATTCAGGAAATCCAACACCGCATCAACTACTGAATCACCCACAATATGCCAACATCTTTGATAAAATAGAGCATTCATACCATCAGGTCCAGGTGCCTTTGTTGGTCCCATTTGGAACACTGCTATTTTAACTTCTTCAGCACTAAACTCACTGGACAGGGCATCTTGCATATCAGGTGTCACCTTCCTAAGGATTGCATTAAGGCATTCCTCCATCTGATCACATGTACCTGCACAAAATAAATTGTCAAAGTAATCAGTAGCCACACTTGCTATATCTTCCACCTTTTCCACCCAATTCCCTTGCGCACATTGGATACCCTTAATATGGTTTCGCCTTCTTCTTTGGGATGCTTTTGAGTAAAAATATTTAGAGTTCTTATCTCCATGTTTAAGCCACGAGATCCTAGACCGTTGTGCCCAGTAAATTTCCTGCTTTAAAAGCAAGTCATCTAATTGTTTGCTGACACTCAAAAATTCGGCCTTGGATTCTTCAGTCACCACGTCAGCACTATTTAGTACCTGAAGCTTGTTTGGAAAATTTTTAATAGCAACTTCATTAGGCTTTGATTTGGAAGAACCCCATACTTGTAATTCCTTACCACAAAACTTGATCTTCTCCTTGATTGAAGCCAAACCCAACTCTCCCTCTCCCACCAGTTCCTAAGCATCCTTCACCACAGCACCACAATCCTCCCATAGTAGCCAAGATTCTTCAAATTTAAATCCTTTGTGAAATTTCTGCTGATTCTTCTGAGCACTCTTCACATGTACCAGAACTGGCAAGTGATCTGATGCATGGGGTGGAAGATGAGAAACTGTAGAGAATTGAAACTTATCTCGCCACCCCAAGGTTGCCACCGCCCGATCAAGTCTCAACTTAGTATTAGCCTCACTAGGCCTCTTATTAGACCACGTGTAAGTATAACCTCTGTACCCCAAATCCTTAAGCCCACAAGAGTCAAAAACACTTCTGAATGCATCAATCTCTGCTGAAATAGGTTGCCTTAAACTTAATTTCTCCGCACTATTTAGAATTGCATTAAAATCTCCTGCACAAAGCCATGCCCCATTAACAAAACTTCCCAAATATTCTAGCAACTTCCAAGACTTTCCTTTATGCTGAGCCTCAGGCCATCCATAAAATCCGGTAAAAAACCATACAAAACCTTCCTCTTCAGTCACCTTCATCAGATTATGATTAGGCGAATAATTAATCAAGTCCATCTCTACCTCATTCTTCCATAATAAGGCTAATCCACCTCCTGCATTTGGCTCTTTAACTATAATTTTATTCTGAAAAGGCAATTCTCCATACAAATTTTCAAATCCTTCTTTATCCAGTCGAGTTTTCTCTCTCGTGCATACGAGTTTCTCCTTCCCTTGACCTAGGTCTAGGGCATCTTTTTATCTTTTTCAGAGTTTAGTTGAGTGAATGCTACAAATCTACCATGGCTGAGGATGTTATTGACAGTTTGGAAAACATGAAGTTGACTACGGAAGAGGAGGAAGTGATTTCTATCTCTGATGAAGGAAGATTGGAAGCCATTGAGGATTGTACTCTAAGTTTGATGGGTAAGTTTTTGACATGCAAATCCTTTAACAAGAGAGCAGCAAAGAATACCACGAGAAGGGCTTGGGGGCTGGAAGACAGACTACGAATCACAGAGGTAGGGCTGAATCTGTTTTAGTTCAAATTTGATTTTGAATTTGATCTAAATAGAATTTTACGAGGAGGGTCGTGGTCCTTTGATAACCAATTATTGATGCTCAAGCGTTGGAGTAAAGGCATGACAGTTGGGAATATTCGGATGGAGACGGCCACTCTCTGGGTTCAGATCTGGGGAGTGCCGTTGGACATGTTTTCTTCACAGGTGGCTAAGGAAGTGGGGAGTAGACTTGGGGTTGTTGTGGAAGTAGAGCAAAGACGAGGGCAAGATGAGTTACGCTATTTTATGAGGGTGCGGGTTGACTTACATATCTCGAAGCCTATTCGCAAGGGAAGTTTTATTGCAGGAATTGATGGAGAAAGACACTCGGTGAATTTTAAATACGAACGACTGCCGATTTTTTGTCATTATTGTTGAATGCTTAGACATGACGTCAAAAACTGTGTGGCACACTTTGCTGTGATTAAGAATGGAGGTATGGCTGAGTATCAATATGGTGATTTCCTAAAAGCAATGGGGGGGGGGGCGTCCAAGAGCAGATTCGTTTACAGAGAAACATGGGAGGCCAGAAAATAGTTCAGAGGGTGGTGACCACAAGTATGATGCTGGTTTTTACAATTCCAAAGAGGACAGATCTGAAGCTAGGACGCAATGAGATATGGCTGTGACGACGGAGAAACGGTTGAGTAGAAACCCTCATATTGTCGATGATGGAGAGTCCGAGTTCTTAGGAAATATTCCGCAATTTCAAGAATGTGATGGTGAGGAGATGGGCCATGCAGATTACGTGGCAAGGTGTATTAATGATGTGCATAATTCAGTTGCTGCGTTGAAGGACATCTCGGTATAGGAGGATAACGTGCTAACTAGGGGATTGGATGGGAAGGCCGGTGAGAGTCACGTGATGGAGTTGAGTGCCTCTGATGACAGTAAAGGTGTACTTTCAGCTGGGCTGAATGTCATAAAGCCCAAGTCATCTTGGACTAGACTCAATAGAATGGATTTTGGGCTGGGAGGATTACAAAAGATTTTGATGCCGTCAATAAGTAAAAGACACATCTCGCTGGAATTTGGTACAAACCAGAACAGTGAGGGAGAGGAGTTACAAGTTAAGAGGGGGAAGTTAGAGAATGTGGAAGCTACTATTGTTAAAAGAGCGACGGGGGTGAATGACCACCCTTGCCGAGAGCAATGAGGATATTATGTTGGAACTACCAAGGGCTTGGGAACCCTTGGACAGGTCAAAGCTTTCTTTTTTCCTTTTTAAAATTGAAGGACACGTGATAACTTGCTTGGACAAAATTATAATATTTTAATATCTTTGTTAGTTATGTCAGCATTTTTCTTCCATCACTTAACTGTAAGGACTATTTTAACACAATACCAAAAAATTATGGACTAAATAGACACCTCTGAAACATAGGGACCAAATTGACATTCATTGCAAAGGTTAAGGACCAAATATGTAGTTTACCCTTAATTATTTTAAGTATAATGAAATTTTAATATCATTTTTCTAAGATTTATATAAGAAACAATTGAAATATTTTTATTTATGTGAGAAACAATTTATTCGAAGTATGGTATTCTTACTCAAAGTTAGTTGTTTTTATTTATATATATATATATATATAGATAGATAAATAAAAAATTCAAGGATATTTACATTTTTTTTCATAGGCATGAAACATGCCTATCTATATTAGCCACTATATCATACAATTTTCAATTTGTAAATACATATATATATATATATATATATATAGTATGATCAAATCACTACACTACTCTTAGTGTCTTTCTATTTTGTCTATAAAATAACTAAATATTACAATTTTTTAAAAGGAAATTTATTGATTTTTTTTTAACATCAATAGTTGGGGGGTGAGGAATTTGAATTCTAGACGTCTTTATTGGAAAATGAAGTGCCAACTAGTTAAAATACAAGATTCTTGGTAAAACTCATTGAAATATTGAAGAAAACTGAACAGATATTGATCAAGTTTCCTAAATTTAATGAACTAACCCAATTAGTATTCAAACAACCAAAGCCCAAGTGGGTCACATTTAGTTTAATATAAACTAGTAGATGACTTAAGTGTTGCTCGTGATAATATTTTTACAGTGGTCTCATTTCATTTATTTTTGTAATTTGGACTAATTTAATAAATAGTAATATATTTTCTAATAATATTTTCAATTATTATAGATTAAATCACAAATATAATATATATATATATATATATATACTTTATGTCGTACAAAAATGAAAACAATACAATTTTTCCGAGGAATTTAATAGGTAAGTTAGAGAAAATATTAATTTTTTAATAAAAGTCATTTATAGCATTTTGTGTATCATTAAAAAGTATATAAAATTTGAAAATTATTCTTTTATTTTTAAATAAACTTTCTCAAAATTAATTTTTTTTACCATACAATAAAAAACACAAAGAGATCTAAAACATTATTAAAATTAAAAAAAAAAAACTACAATTCAAAATTAAAAATAAAGGAAAAATAAAATAAAACTCACATTATAGTCGAACTCCTTCTCCTGATTATGTAAAACGTATCAAATATGATGTGATAAAGCTAAATATCCAACACATAATTAAATTCAACATTTTTAAAAAGGCTTTGAAGTAACACAATAGAAATATGTTGTTGTTCCCAAATAAAAATGCTGGTTATAACTTTATACATAATGATTGTAACTTGTTTTCCTTAATAAAAAAAACTAGAGTACACTTTCAAAGGGAAAAAAGTAGAGAAATTTTGAAAAAAAGAAAGAAATATTGTGTTAATACTATCATACACTAATCTAACATCTAATCCAATATGTGAAAAATGAATAGATAAATAAATAATTTTAATCACAATTTTTTTTTTAATATCATAGAATACAATAAAGAGATAAGGAAGATGAAGAGCAATATAAAATATAAGTAAGCACTTAAAAAAATTATTCATTCATCTAAGGACATTAGATAACAAAGATATAAAACAATTTGGTACTAATTTGTTAAACACAATATTTACAAACAGTTAAAGTAAACTACACAAAAACCATTTTCTTCAACTGCACTAACTGTTCTTCATCATATAGTTTAGACTATCCTGTTATTTTCCAAATAAACCAAAACCTGACAAAAAAACAAAATATAACATATTTTAATATGATTTTTCCCCCAAATCAGGACAACAACAAACATCATTCATTAAAAGTATTTCATGTTATAAATAAAATAATAAAAAAATATTTGTATCAAGGAACACAAAAATGGAGTAGTCAATAATAGGACAATGCGGTACAAACTTCTAGTAGGAGATCCTTCTATGTGGTAGTTGTTAGATTGTATCTTCTTTACCATCAATGATTAAACAAGACCTTTGAATACATTTTTATAGATAATTTTTTTAAAAAAAATTTAATCAAATTCATTTCTCAGTTATAAACAACTAAAAGTAAAGTTCTAAAGAACACAAATATTCATCAATCAAAGGTAGAGATGCAAGAAAAATAAAATAAAATAATCCAACAAAAAATAAAATTAAAATTGAGAGAGAGAGAGAGAGAGAGAGAGAGAGAGAGAGAGAGAGAGAGAGAGATTTATATGTAAGAGGATGAGAATAAGAAGAGTCAAAATAAAAGAAAATAAAAAATGTAAAATTATATGTAAAGTTAAAATCGCCCAAGATGAATATGTATAGGCACTACTTTTGTTTTAATTTTTCATTGATTTATTATTTATTTATAAATATCAAAACTAAAATAAATGAATATATAAAGTTAAAAGCACCTAAGATGAAATTGTAAAGCCATATATTTATATATTTAATATTGTCAAAAACATTAAAGGTTAAAAATAAATATGAAAAATAATAACGATGTGGCTACTGACCTAACGGATGAGGTGGCTCAATGAGAGCATAACAACAATAGGTATTATGCTTCAGCTTTTACACACACACACACACACATGGGCTTTATCTCAGTAACTCCCAAAACTATATATTCATAGACCCAAAACAAAGTATAAATCATGTTGCAACTTAATAGTACTTTTCTCGATCAAAAACAGATTTGGATTCAGCCCACCATAAATAGTGGATATATGGGAGTTGATGATACTCAAAATCGTCAGTAGGTCTATTGCCCAAACCTGCAGTCTTCAGTGAAAGGTGAAGAGTCAGAAACCTGCAAAATGAAAGATATCTTCAGAGTGCATCGGTCTGGTGTTGGCCTAAGGCCTTCTGAAGGTCAAGTCAGAAACTCACAATGATCTCTATGAACTTTAAAGAAGGAGTTTCCGAATAGTAATTTTTGCGTACCTCGAAATTGGGGTGTCTTGGTGTTTATATAGGGGTTTGTGGATGACCACATTAGCTGAATAGTAGGGACATGGGGTTATCCCTTAGCTAACTTGTAGGAGTTAGGAACTATCCCATAGCTGATTTGTAGGTAGCGGGAGTTATCCCTTAACTGATTTGTAAGAGATGGGAGTTATCCCTTAGCTGATTTGTAGGAGATGGAAGTTATCCTTTAGCCGACAGTCGTGTGAATGTAGGAGAGCTTTAGATGATGCGAGCATTGTAACGTGGGCTTAGTATGCCTATTTTTACTCGTCCGTCTTTGTGGGTGATGGATGGGAGTGGAGGTCAAGCTTGCAAATGCTTACTCATCAGCTTTTGTGCATGATGTGCATCTTGTTGGAGTAGTTGTGATAACTTGCATTAGTTACATTTAGTCTTCCATTCCTGATAGGTAGGTATTTTTGGAAGACTAGCTCATTTGGGAAGACTAGCTCTTTTAGGAAAACTAACTTTTTTGAAAAGACTAACTCTTTTGGGAAAACTAGCTCATTTGGAAAGACTAGGTATGAAGTTAACTAAAAAGTTCCTCCTCAGGAGCTAAGAAATTATGTATAGATTGAAAAGATTCAACTGTAAAATATCTTGACAATGTATCAAAGATTTGGATTAAAAAAGGTTAAGAGGCTCAATGGAAGGGAAATTATTATTTTTTATTTTCTATTACGTAGCCCGCCCATTGATCCAATGGGTCTCTAATGGACCAAGAATAAATTATACTGGTATTTGAATAGTTCTAGGCTATTATTTCGTGTTTTTGGTACATTACAGCTTGCGTTTTCAAGAAAGTTGTTTGTTGGTTTAACTAATAAATATCTTCGTCTAAAAAAACAAAATAAATCTTTTGACATTGTTTAAGAGATCTTGAATCGTAAAGGCTTTGGGGGGAAAGGGGAGGGAGTCAGGACGGAGCCAGAACTTGGAGCTAGAGGGTAGTTCTGCTGCTTGTTGTGTGCGATGTCTCTAACCTTTGACTCTATTGCTTCACTACAAAGGATTTTTGTTAAAAAAATTTTAAGGGGCCAAGTTGTTTATTTTGGGTAAAATAGGTTGATTGGGCTTAATTTTTTTTAGCTTTATTATTAGTAATTTTCGTTGCTGGGCTAATTTTTTTGGGCTTGTATATTTTGTTTTAGATTTGATCTATTAATTTTTTATGGCCTTTAAAAGGTGGAAAATGCTAAAACTACAAAATTTTTACAAGTTGTTAATGTGGTGAGTGGTTATTGGTACGTAAAAAGTGATGTAAGTGTGCGAACCAATAAAAATTTGCTATCTCAATAGTTTGCAAAAAAGTTTTGGCTATAACGTTATCGTGGGGATGGGAAGTCCGAGTAGGCATATTGGGCTATGAGCCATGCCCGAGGACAATAATATGCCTAAGGATGGTTAATAGGATTGCTGGACCTGGGTCAATGAGCTGAGGATAAAGGAGAAGAATGATAGGTCAACTCTAATTTTTGAAGATCTAGGCCACCTCGGTAGCAAAGAACTCAGTTAATCATGAAAGGCGAAATATCTAGGAAGAATGCTGCCACCATCACATTAAATGCACTGCACCTAATGAACTGGCCGCATTTATGGAGAAATGACACCTGAATAGTGGCAATTCAGCTCACAACTATCAACAAAGCTTCTAGGAAGTTCTGATGGGACAAGCATCCAAAGGATTTTCTACAAAATCAATAGGTGGAAGGCTGGGATGAAGGGCTAAAGGAGTAAATAAGGAAGGGATCACCATGAAAAGTGGGCATGTAATTTGAGAAGGAAAAAAGAAAGAATAAGACATTGTATTCATATAAGCTTGAGTTAATATAAGAACATCCCATCCTCGGACTTGATCGAGGAGTGTTAATTCTCTCAATTTGTGTTTTCAATCATATTGGCATGAATCCTATTAGCTATGGCCCATACTTAATTTGCTGAGACGTTGTATTGTTAAACCCATTCTCTAAATATATATTTTTGGGCTTGTTGGGCTATCATCCACTATTCTTGGTGGGCTGAGGTTCAATTCCAGTCCTTACAATTGGCGCTGTATGTGTGAAACAGGGAAGCACTTACAGTTTTGATCAACCATAATGGGTTTAGGACCAAACAGAGAAGAATCTGTAGGATCACAACGTGAAGACTAGTTTATTAATTTGGAAAGAAGGAGGACCATGAAAATAATTGGACTCCTAGCGTATATACAAGTTATACCAGTAGGAGTCATTCCAGACCTGGAAGCCATGTTTCCCATGGAGAGGAAACCCAGAATCTCAGGTTGGAGATAGACCATTTGCGCAAGAAGTTACGGCGTAAGCACCGAGAAGCATCCCCTCTTAGTGCAGGAACTAATTCAAGTGGAAATGGTAGTTACAGACCAAGGTCCAAAACACCCCCTAGTGAATTCTTCTCTTTATATTCACAGTTGGATAAGGAGGAGCGATATTACAAGAAGAAAAATAAGAGCCCAACCCCTAGAAGTATGGGTAATGGCGAGATGAGTAAGGCATTGCGTTAGATCTTTAAATCACCGTTTACACGCAGGATTGACAGTGCTAAACTTCCTCGTCGGTTTACGTAAACCACTTTTACCATTTACAATGGGATGACCGATCCAGTTGAGCATGTCAGTCATTTCAATCAGAGGATGGCTATTCATTCTAGGAATGAAGCTTTGATGTGCAAGGTGTTCCCCTCTAACTTGGGACCTGCCATGATGAGGTGGTTCAATGGGCTGGGTGAAGGCTCAATTAGCTCTTTTGAAGAGCTTACTAGGGCTTTCGGGGCCCTATTTGTTACATGTAGCAGGGTTCCTCGTCCCTTAGATTCCTTGCTATCTATGGTAATGAGAGAGGGTGAGGCCCTGAAAACTTACTCGAATAAGTCTGGAAACATTTAATGAGATAGATGGAGATTTTGAAGATGTGGCCATAAAGACATTTAAAGTTGGCCTTCCAACCGAGCATGATTTGAGAAAGTCCTTGACAATGAAACCTATGCGAAGCATGCGCCAACTTATGGATTGCATTGACAAGCATAAGTGGGTCGAGGAGGATCAGCAGCAAGGGAAGGGTAAGACAAAAATTGCTCCTCCTGACCGAAGAGATTTACGGTCGAAGAGATATAATAACAACCAACCTCGAAGGGATTTTGCTGGCCATGTTGGGCACCCTAGTGTGTAGGTTGTTAATACAGTGTTCAAGGAGCTTGTTCCTCAGATCCTTTAAAATGTAAAAGTTAAGCCCTACTTTAAGTGGCCAAAAAAGATAAGAGGTGACCCCATGAAGCGTAATCAGGGTCTTTACTGTCAGTATCACCAGGATCATGGGCACACCACCAAAGATTGTAGAACTTTCTGTGATTACTTGGAGCAATTGGTAAAGGTGGGGACGCTAAGACAATTCTTGCATCAGCCCTCTAGGTAGGGAAGTTAGGCAAGGTTGGCAAACCAGGGGGAGTTTGCCCAGAAACCGTCTTTGGGAACCATTAATGTAATCCTTGTAGCCCCAGGTCAGATTGGGGGATGCCTTTCTGGGGCTATGTCCATAGTAAGACCCAAGGTAGTGTGTGAGAGAATGTGAAGAAACCCTATTCCGTGCCAATTTGTTTGTATTTCAGCACTTAGAAACCCTATATTTAGGTGGGAATCATATAAAGGTAGTGTGTGAAAGAATGTGAAGAAATGCTCAAGTCTGTGCAGCAGAACAGGGACTCGCGACTGGATCTCGCTAATGTCTCGCGACTGGATCTCGCTAGTGTCTCGCGACTGGCAAGCCACCAGATGTTTCACATGAGTGAAGCGTGCAAAGAAGAACTCCCGACTGGCAAGCCGCCAGAAGTTGAACCATTATGCCAGCTGTCTCACTATAAGACAAAAAATTCCAGTCTGGCCGTTCAGTTAGTTCGCGGCTTAAACTCGCGACTCAGTCAAGCCGCGAGGCCAAGCCGCCAACTAGCTCTGTTTTGGAAAAACTGACTCTTCGCATTCCTTTCTCACCCCAGTATAAATACCCCTTATACCCACAAAATGTAGAGAGCTTCTAGAGAGAATTTTGAGAGAGAAACCGTAGAGAAAAATAAGATTGACTCATCTACAATCTTTTCCTTGTGACTCTTCAAATTCCTCTACTCTTACCCTCTCCATTGTTAGATCCTTGAGAGGTTCATTACCCAAGACCTTTTCTCACCATTCCCATATCTGTGAGAAGACTCTTTGGTGCTTTGGGAAGCAGTTAGGAAGGGACCAATTGATATTGGTTGATGCTATGAGCTATAGCAGAATCCGGGAAGCTAAAGAAGAAATAGGTTCGGCGTAACCTCGTTGGAGCAAGAAGCTTGGAGGACTTAGGTACATTGGGTAGATTAGGCTTGGAGGGTCTATTGCTGTCCTTGTATCCCAACTACATTCTTTAGTGGATTATTTGACCGCTTGGAGGGCGGCGGAGAGGTTTTACGCCGAGAGCTTTGGTTTCCTCTTCGATAACACATCGTTGTGTTGTCCTTGCATTTGCATCTCTCTTCCCTTAATCTTTGTCATTTAATTTCTGCTATGGATGTGATTTTATTTGGTTTAGATTGTTTATCAATTCTGTTTTAATCTTTTGTTCATTTTCTACATGTACATCGTTTGATATAAAACTTGAATTAGTAATTTGTAATTTGGGGGTCAAAACGTTCATAGTGTTTTATACGCTATTTGAACTTTCAATTGGTATGAGAGCGGGTGCACTTGCTGTGGTATAACTACCTTTGTGCGATCCTTGACCCCTGTGCTCTAGTCGTTGCTGTAAAAATAACCATGCTAAAGCGTGGTTCAAGTGTTTGTAATAATAACTCTGTGAGTATGTTTGAAGGGCATTCTAACAATGAACTCTTAGAGTTATTAAAAACAAAGATACATGCTAGGATGTTTATTCACATGCTGAAATATTTTGATTATAAGAGTCAATGTTTACACAATAGTCTATGTGAGTCTAACTCTTTAATTGAGAAGTATAGAAGAAGAAATAGACTTTTGTGTGAGAAGGTTGACAATCTGAAAAGAAAAATTCAATCTAACGAAAGCATGAAAAATGAGGATAAATTTTTGTATGAAGGTCAAGAATGCTTGTCCCATGCTTGCTTATTTGTGCACACCTCTTTGAAAGTATTTAATTCATGCTTGTGGTATCTTGATAGTAGTTGTTCTCGTCATATGACAGGAGATAAATCACTGTTTAAGTCACTCAAAGAGAAGGTTGGTGACTATGTGACTTTTGGCGATGGGAGTCATGCTCAAGTACTCAACAAAGGGACTATTGAGATACCTAGGTTACCTCTATTGAAGGATGTCTTATACATCAAAGGACTGAAGGCAAATCTCTTAAGTATCACTCAAATATGTGATGAGGACTTCTTTGTTCAATTCTCAAAGACGGGGTGCATAATCATTAATGAAAAAGGGATTTAGGTCTTGGAGGGAAATAGGACTACTAATAATTGCTATGGAGTAGTTTCTATGGCACCCATTTCATGTAGAAGTGCACGTGTTGACATGTTGGAACTTTGGCATCACAGATTTGGGCATGCAAATTTCAAACAAGTAGCCAAAGTGTCTAAACTTAAAGCAGTTAAGGGTCTTCCAAAGTTTGGAAAAGTGGAGAAGATTATTTGTGGTGCATGTCAAATGGGAAAGCAAACAAAGACTAGTCATCACAAAGTGAATGTGATTGCTACCTCACGTTGTTTAGAACTTCTTCATGTTGATCTAATGGGGCCTACAAGAATTGAAAGTCTAGGAGGAAAGAGGTACATTATGGTCATTGTTGATGATTTTTCAAGGTACACCTGGGTTGAATTTCTCAGAGAAAAATCAGAAGCATGTGAGAAATTGGAAGTTCTTTGCAAAAGATTACAAAATGAGAAAGGATTTCCTATTGTCAAGATAAGGAGTGATCATAGCAAGGAGTTTGAGAATGCAAGATTTGAATCATTTTGTGAAAAGAATGGCATCAAAAGGGAATTTTCAGCTCCCAAAACTCCTCAACAAAATGGGGTGGTTGAAAGGAAGAATTGGGTGATTCAAGAAATGGCAAGAGTCATGCTACTAAACAAGCAAATTCCTCAAAAGTTTTGTGGAGAAGCCGTGAACACTACATGTCACATTGGTAATAGAATATTCTTCCGAGTGGAAACAAAGAAGACAGCCTATGAAATTTGGAAAGGAAAGAAGCCCAGAGTGAAATACTTTCCAGTGTTTAGAAGCAAGTGCTACATTCTAAATGATACGGAGAACCTTGGGAAGTTTGATGCTAAAAGTGATGAAGGCATTTTTCTTGGGTATTCTACTACTAGCCTGGCATATAGAGTTTTCAACAAAAGAACTAAGACCGTAATGGAATTCATCAATGTAGAAATTGATGATGCCATAACCAAAGTAGAGATGGTAGATGATGGAGAAGGGCCAAGCACCAAAACTCCCACTGTTGAAGTCGAAGCTCTTAATATAGAAGTTGAAGGATCTACACCGGAAAAGGAATCGACTCCCGTGAGCTCAAGAGTGGAAACAAGATCAATGCTAAGGACATCTAGTCCTCTCACTCCTCCGGAAGTTCATCCTCCCATCTCTCGAAATGATGAAGTTTCCACCTCAAAGAAGCCATCCTCAAGAGTGTTTAAGAACCATCTTGAGAGCAACATCATTGGGTCTTTAGAGGAAGGTCTTCACCTCAGAAAGGGCAACAAACTTCTAGTCAATCATGTCACATACCACTGTTACCTTGCCCAATTTGAGCCGAAAAAGATAGAAGAAGCTCTCTAAGATGAAAATTGGGTTGAGTCCATGCTTGAAGAGCTTAATCAATTTGTAAGAAATGATGTATGGGAACTTGCCCCCAGGCTTGAAAATGTTCATGTCATCAGCACCAAATGGATCTTTAAAATAAGATAGATGAAGATGGAGAGATTATCTGGAATAAATCTCGGTAAGTGGCTTAAGGATACACTCAAGTAGAAGGAGTCGATTTTGATGAATCTTTTGCTCCAATGGCAAGACCTGAGTCTATTTGAATCCTCATGTCGATTGCATGTACTATGAACTTCAAACTCTACCAAATGGATGTAAAGTGTGCATTTCTAAATGGATACTTGAATGAAGAAGTGTTCGTTGAACAACCCAAAGGCTTTGAGGATCCTCACTTCCCTAATCATGTGTTGAGATTGAAGAAAGCCCTTTTATGGCTTGAAACAAGCTCCTAGAGCTTGGTATGATCAATTCACCCACTACCTCCTGGAAAGAGGGTTCAAACGGGGGTATGCTAATTGGACTTTATTTGTCAAGAACGATGAAAATTATCTTTTTGTGGCTCAAATGTATGTAGATGACATAGTATTTGGAGCTACCATTGATGATCAGGCCATAGAATTCTCTGAAGAGATGAAGAAAGAGTTTGAAATGAGTATGGTAGGGGAGCTTACATTTTTCTTAGGTCTTCAAGTCAAACAAAAGAAGGAAGGCATATTCATTTCACAAGAAAAGTATGCTAGAAATATTGTCAAGAAGTTTGACCTTGAATAAAAAAAACATGCCACCACCCCCATGAGTTCATCTACAAAGCTGAATGTTGATTCTTCTGGAATATAAGTGAGCCTAATCTTGTATAGGAGTATTATTAGGAGTCTACTCTATCTCACCGCTAGTAGACCAAATATTGCATTTAGCATTGGTATTTGTGCTAGATATCAGGCTGCTCCTAAGGAATCTTACTTAACTGCAGTGAAGCGAATTATACGATATGTCAATGGAACTCTGGATTATGGGCTATGGTATTCAAAGGACTCAAATGCTTGTCTCGCAAGTTATTTGGATGCAGGCTGGGCTGGCAGTGTAGTTGACCGAAAAAGTACTTCAGGGGGTTGTTTCTACCTTGGTAACAATCTGGTCTCTTGGATGAGCAAGAAACAAAACTCCGTGTCTCTATCTATAGCTGAAGCTGAATACATAGCCGCTGGAAGTTGCTGCACACAACTTCTTTGGATGAAGAAGTTACTTCATGACTACGGGATTCCTCAAGATACCATGTGTGTATTTTGTGATAACACCAGTGCCATAAATCTCTCAAAGAATCCAGTTCAACATTTGAAGTCAAAACATATAGAGATACGTTATCACTTCATTTGAGATCTTATGGAGGATAAAGTGGTGTGTTTTGAATTCATACACACAGACAATCAAAAGGCGGACATCTTCACCAAGCCTCTCAATGGTCCACAGTTTGAATCACTCCCTAAGACCATTGGAGTTGGTGTAATTCCTTGACTCTCTTGTTTGTTGTGTGTCCTATCTCTCTATTGCATCGTAATCTCTCTATTGTTGGACACACACTCACTTGTTGGCTATTTGTATAGCATGTTTTGTTTGTTTATTTTGTACTTTAAATGTTTTTACATTGTTGTTTTTTATCAATCTTTTATTGTTTTTTTATCAATCTTTTATTACTTTTGTGTCAAAAATCCAAAAACACATAAAAAGTAGAAAATCATACAACATGTTTTGCCTTGTACCTTTGTACTAATGACTTTGTGCCTTCACGAGTGTAGCTTGTTCTTTATGCACTCATATCATTGTGGGAGAAGTCTTGAAATCTATGTGATTGTTGTAAATCGATCTTCAAACTTGTCATGAATGATTAGCCAATGGTTTTGTTGATCTTGAGACATGCATAGACTTGTGTCTATATATCTTCCCACTCTTTATTTTCTTTGTTTTTGCCTAAAGAGCTCAAAAATGTAAATCTCCAAATGAAAAGAGATAATGAGCTGCAAAAGCCTATTGCACATACTAGTATTTAACTAGGAAAAAGGAAAAGCGGTTTTTATGAAAATGTATGATGCACAAAAAGCCAAAGGCCAACTCATCAATTTGAAGTATCAAAATTTCCAGGCATCAATCTCCAAAATGAGATTTTATGATTCAAAAAGATCATATGAAATATGGAAAATGGAGCCAAATGAAAAGCTTCAATATTATGTTATCAAGTTTTTGTGGGAGGTCATATATGCATATTTCTGTAATTGAGATGGGTCACATTATCTAGTGCTAATTGTGTATGTCTCGGTTGAATTGATCATTGAAACTTCACATTTGACTAAGGATTATCTCATTGATGATTTTCACACACATCACACATGCTTATGTTCAATGAATGCCTTATTCATTCGTATGATTGTACTTGATAAAATATGTTTCACATGCATCAACCTCAAAAATATTTTTGAGTGTTTTTAGTTGTTTTTGGAAAGTCTTTTGTTTTAGCAAAAATGTCAAAAATTTTCAAAAACTGATGTGTCCTGTTTTGGCGACTCAGTCACAAGTCAGTCCAGTTACATGCCCTAGTCACGATCTTTATACAGGAAGTTTTCGCGTCTCACTGGCGAGTCAATGCCCCAGTCACGAAAGATACTCAGAAAAATTTTTCAAAGTTTGGGTTTTAATGTTCCTCGCGACTTGATGTGGCGACTTTGTCGCGAGTGGAAGCTCAGTCGTGAGAATTACACAGAAAGTTTCGCGGCTCAGCGCGTGTTTATCTCGCGACTTGAACTTCCAGTCACGAAAAACACTTAGAAAATTTCTCAAATTTTTCTTTGAAGTGTTCTGGCGGTTGGACCTGGCGACTTGTACGCGACTTAACTCAATGGCAAAATTCGCGTGTTTTGCTTTTCGAGCGTATTTTTCTGGACATTTTTTTTAATGTTTTCATTTGTCTCTTGCATCTTGTGACTATTCATTGTCTTGACTCTCCTTCCCTCTTTCAAACTCACCGTGTTCACACACAAAATCTCCACATCTCACTTCAGTAATCTTCAAGAAAAGGTATGGGCTTTGCTTCTTTCTCAAATATTGTTAACCATCTGTGCTATATACTCTTGAGATTGTGTGTTTCTGCTGTTATGAGTTTGATAGATGCTTGACTATGGGCATTTCATCTTTCGGCTGAATGGGTACGCGATTCCTTGTTAGTTTTGGCATGATTTTCTTAGTTGTGGTTCACCCATACACATTGTCATGAATGAGTCCTTTTTTTCTCATGATTTTAGGAATTTATGCCTTTTGTTTTTGAGACTACCATGGTACTAATACAACTTGTTGTCGTGTGTGGTATTTCTTGCCTTTTGTCGTGTTGTGAAGCAGGGTGAAAATGTCTCCATTTAAGAAGGCAACTGTGAAAGGGGGTTGTAGTAAAGAAAAAGAGCTTGTAATAAAAATTGATGACCTACCTCCTCGATCAAAAAGGACCTGTTCCCCGTTAGGAGTGTATGATCCCTACAAGTTCAGATCCTATGCTGCATTCCAAACTCATGAGAACTATTTCAGAGACGCAACACCACTAGTTGAAAGGGCAGTTGATCAACCGTCTCTAATTGACACAACCATTCCTAAATGGTTTGCCACAAAGGATTGGAACTATCTTCTCTTCAATCTTGATGATGCATATGAGAGTCTTGTGAAAGAATTCTATGCCAATGCCATTATTGAAGGTGAAGAACTCAAATGCTAGGTTCAAGGAAAGAGTTTCTCAGTGACTCCTGCTTATCTGTCTGAAATCCTTCATATCAATTGGCCGATTCTTACTTGTCCTCCAGTATATGATAACTTGAATCTGGATGAGGAATTACTTCGGAATGCACTTAGAAGAAATCTGGAATTCTCCCAAAATGGGAAATCAGTCAAGGTCTCCTCTCTCTCTTCAGAATTACAGGTGCTAACAATAATCATATTCCACAATCTCTACCCTCTCTCCAGCACAGGGTTCATGAATCTCGGTAGAGCCTTGTTCCTTCATGATTTGATCACGGATGAAGAGATCGATATCTGCGCTCACATCTTTCATATCTTGTGCAAAACTACTGCAAGAACTAAATCTCGAAACTGTGTTCCTTTTTGTCGTCTCATTTCAACAATATTGAAACTCAAAGGCCTCTATCCAATGCCAAATGAGACTCCCTTCCCGACACCTTGTCCAATCAACATTCGTACACTCAATGCTAGCATTGGTCATAGCCGGAAAGGAATCAAAACAGAAACTCCAGATTCTCATCATAGCTCATGTTCTAGCTCATCCTCCTATGACGAGAAGCTAGACAACATTATGGCCTCTGTCCATGATATAAACACCAAGATGTCCGGACTTGCCTCTCTCCTACATCATCTCAACACCCGTTGTGATATGAAGTTTACTTCTCTTCAAACCCAATTGGATGAAATTGAGCGAGAGTTGGATGAAATTGAGCGAAAGCTAGAAGAAAATGAAGACCAGCTATTCCATGACAAAAAGGGGGAGAAGGTTAATGATGATGATAGGGGGAGCATAATGAGAGGGGGAGCAAAAGCTGCATCAAAAGGGGGAGTCCTAATGTTTAAATTACTTTACTTCTTATTAGCTTAAGTTTATGTTTGTACCTTTGCTTTTGTGGCGTTTGGTTTAGTTTGTACCTTGCTTTTGTAAGCGTATTTTATACCTTTGCTTTGTAGCTAGTACTTTTAGTTAATGTTTTGCATTTCCTTAAGTACATCACTTTTGTGCCCTCTGTTGGATTTTTATCCTTAATGCAATTACCTTGTGTTATTGCATTGGTTGAGTGTTGGACATGCAATTGATCATTTGCATTGAGCTTATTAGCTTACATGTCCGGATGTTCATTCCATGTGTGAATGAGCATTGTGATCACTATTTATAGTGATTGTTTATTTTTTGGTCAAGCCATACTTTATTGCTTTAATATTTTTTGCTTGATCGCATTGTGCTTGCTTCATATGCAATATAAGTTTTTTTTTTCATACAATGATCTTATTGTGTGGTTGCTTTTCAGGAGATACTTGTACTTATGATTCAAGAGCTTCACAGATTTTAGAGTTAGGTGTGAGTGAGTTTTGTTCAACTATTCCCAACTCATGCGTTAAGTCTAGAGTTTGTTGTAGGGTTTTGTCACAGAATAGCCAAAGGGATTGTAAGGTTGAAATTTATCAACCATTTTGTTGGCTTTATTCCGTGCCAATTTGCTTGTATTTCAGCACTTATAAACCCTGTATTTAGGTGGGAATCATGTAAGGGTAGTGCGTAAGAGAATGTGAAGAAATGCTCAAGTCTGTGTAGCAGAACATGGACTCGCGACTGGATCTCGTTAGTGTCTCGCGACTGGCAAGCCGCCAGATATTGCACACGAGTGAAGCGTGCAGAGAAGAACTCGCGACTGGATCTCACAAGTAGCTCATGACTGGCAAGCCGCTAGAAGCTGAACCGTCGTGCAAGCTGTCTTACTATAGGACAAAAAATTCTAGTCTGGCCGTTCAGTTAGTTCGCGGCTTGAACTCGCGACTCAGTCAAGCCGCGAGGCCAAGCCACCAGCCAGCTCTGTTTTGAAAAAACTGACTTTTTGCATTCCTTTCTCACCCCAGTATAAATACCCCTTATACCCACAAAATGTAGAGATCTTTTAGAGAGAATTTTGAGAGAGAAACCCTAGAGAAAAACAAGATTAACTTATCCACAATCTTTACCTTGTGACTCTTCAAATTCCTCTACTCTCACCCTCTCCATTGTTAAATCCTTGAGAGGTTCATTACCCAAGACCTTTTCTCACCATTCCCATATCTGTGAGAAGGCTCTTTGGTGCTTTGGGAAACAATTAGGAAGGAACCAATTGATATTGATTGATGCTATAGGCTATAGCGTAATCTGGGAAACTAAAGAAGAAATAGGTTCGGCGTAACCTCGTTGGAGTAAGAAGCTTGGAAGGCTTAGGTACACTGGGTAGATTAGGCTTGGAGGGTCTATTGCTGTCCTTGTATCCCAACTACATTCTTTAGTGGATTATTTGACCGCTTGGAGGGCGGCGGAGAGGTTTTACGCCAAGGGCTTCGGTTTCCTCTTCAATAACACATCGTTGTGTTGTCCTTGTGTTTGCATCTCTCTTCCTTTAATCTTTGTCATTTAATTTCTGCTATGGATGTAATTTTATTTGGCTTAGATTGTTTATCAATTCTGTTTTAAGCTTTTGTTCATTTTTCGCACGTACATCATTTGATATAAAGCTTGAATTGGTAATTTGTAATTTGGGGGTCAAAACATTCATAGCGTTTTATACGCTATTTGAACTTTCAGATTGGAAGTCTGACCAATGTTGAGCTTTTCCGGTGATGACATGGCTAGGACTTTTCAACCACATGATGATGCCCTAGTAGTAACCCTTAGAATTGGAGGGTACAATGTGAGAAAGGTCCTGATCGACCAAGGTAGTAGGGGCACAGATCGTGTATCCTGACATGTACAACAAACTTAATCTTAAACCTGAGGATTTAGTTAGCTACGATTCCCCTTTGGTGGGATTTGATGGGAAAACGGTCATTTCGAAGGGCTTGATCAAGTTGCCTATTCAGATAGGATCAGAAGTGGTTGAAGTAAGTTTCATTGTGATGGATGCTTATTCACCATACATTGCTATCTTAGCAAGATCATGGCTCCATGCCATGGGGGCCGTATCTTCAACTTTGCAATTGAAAGTGAAGTACACCTCAGGGGGGTAGGTCAGAGAGTTAATTGGAAGTTAGGCCATAACAAGGCAGTGCCTGGTCGCTGCTATCAGACATTAGTTCGAGGAGGGCACCTCGGCTGCCTAAGAAAAAGCCTTGTAGCAATTAGCAGAAGTAACTGAATCCCCAAATATTGAAGACGGGAGGGTAATGTGTGAAAAGCTTGAGAGGGTTACTGTCGACAATGATGAGGAGAAGTATTTTCAAGTTAGGGTTCAGCTGCCTCCTTAGGAAAAAGAGGAGTTATTGGATTTTCTTAGGAAAAATGTTGATATTTTTGCTTGGAGTGCGTATAAAGCTCCCGGGGTGGATCCTGATTTCATTTGCCACCATCTGAATGTGAGCCCAGTAGTTGCCCCTAAGAAGCAACCACCTCGGCGCTCCTTGAAAGAGCACACCAAGGCTGTTAAGGAGGAAGTAAATAAACTTAAGTGTGCGGGGACAATCAAGGAGGTGTTTTATCCAGAATGGTTGGCTAATACAGTAGTGGTGAAGAAGAAGCCAGGGAAATGGAGAGTATGTGTGAACTTTACTGATTTGAACAAGGCTTACCCTAAGGATCCCTTTCCAATCTCTCAGATTAACTAGTTGGTTGATGCTACGGTCGGCCATCCTCGGATGAGCTTTTTGGATGCCTTTCAGGGATATCATCAGACACCATTAACTTTAGCCGACCAAGAGAAGACTGCCTTCTTAATCCCTACTGGAAATTATCACTTTCGAGTGATGCCATTTGGTTTGAAGAATGCTAGATCCACCTACCAATGGATGGTGGCTAGAATGTTTGAGTCTCAGCTCAGAAAAAATGTAGAAGCCTATATAAACAATATGGTCGTGAAGAGTAAAGTAGTAACCGAGCATTTAATTGATCTGGGAAGTGTGTCTGAAATATTGAGGAAACATAAGTTGCGTCTCAATGCCTCGAAATGTTCCTTTGGTGTCAGTTCCGGCAAATTTTTGGGTATATGATTACGCATCAGGGGATAGAAGTTATTCTTGATCAAATTAAGGCAATAAGTGACATACGACCTCCTCAGATTCCCAAGGAAGTACAAAAGTTGATTGGAATGACTGCTGCTTTAAACAGGTTTATCTCTTGGTCGGCAGATAGATGTAGGCCATTCTTTCAGATCCTTCATAAGTGGGAACTGTGTTTGAAATATTGAGGAAACATAAGTTGCGTCTTAATGCCTCGAAGTGTTCCTTTGGTGTCAGTTCCGACAAATTTTTGGGGTATATGATTACGCATTGGGAGATAGAAGTTATTCTTGATCAAATTAAGGCAATAAGTGACATACGACCTTCTCAGAATCCCAAGGAAGTACAAAAGTTGACTGGAATGACTGCTGCTTTAAACAGGTTTATCTCTTGGTCGGCAGATAGATGTAGGCCATTCTTTCAAATCCTTCATAAGTGGGAAGGATTTGAGTGGACTGAGGAGTGTAACCTTGCCTTTGAGGAGTTGAAAAATACTTGTCTCGACCACCTATTCTTTCCAGACCGAAAAAGGAGGAAATCATTTTTTGCTTATATTGCAGTAACGTGTCATGTCATGAATTTAGTTTTAGTAAGGATGGAGGCTGGGGTGCAAAAATTAGTTTATTATGTGAGCAAATCTTTGCAAGAGGCAGAAATCCGTCACTTGGCACTAGAGAAAGCCATTTTGGCCATAGTGCACGCTACGAGGAAGCTCCCTCACTACTTCCAGGCGCATACCGTTGTGGTTCTCACTCAACTCCCTTTGCAATCATTACTTCAGAGATCTAATTATATAGGAAGGATTGCCAGATTTTGGGAATATTTGAAATAAAATATATGCCTCGTACCGCCATTAAGGGGCAAGTGCTTGCAGACTTAGTGGCATAATTCACTAAATACCCAGGAGTGGTTGTTGCCGAGGAGGGTGAATCAATAGGGGTGCAGGTCACAATAGTTGTTGTCCACGAACATTTAGCATGGAAGCTTTACATTGACGGGGTGGCTAACCAAAGAGAGTCTGGAGTTAGGATATTGATAGTATCCCCAGAAAGGATTTCTATTGAGAAGTTCTTGTGATTGGGCTTTTCAGCCACTAATAACGAGGCCAAGTATAAAGCCTTGTTAACTGGGGTAGCTGTGGTGAGGAAACTTGATGGAAAAGTTGTTGAAATATTTTCAGACTTAAGGTTGGCCGTTAGACAAGTTAAGGGTAAGCTGGAATCCATGGATCATAGGATGCAAGGATATCTTGGTAAAGCTCGATAATTACAATCTGGTTTTGAATCTTTCTCTATACAATAAGTCCCGAGGAGCAAGAATACTCATGTAGACTCTCTGGCAACTTTAGCCACTTCTTCAGAGCAAGGCCTTCCTCAGGTCATCCTCGTCAAGGATTTATTAATGCCTACCAAGCTGGGATTGATGAGGGTTGGTATACACTAGATAAGGGTTGGTCCAAGTTGGATGAACTCCATAGTTGCATTCTTGAGGGAAGGAACATTGCCCGCTAAGAAGGGCGAGGTAGAAAAAATACGAAGAAAAGCTCCCCGTTTTTGGCTGTCTAAAGAACATAAATTGTATAAGCGTTCTTTTTCAGGGCTGTACTTACTTTGCGTTCATCTTGAAGTGGTGGATCCACTACTGGAGGAACTGCATGAAGGAATCCGTGGTAGTCATACAGGAGGAAGGTTGCTATCGCATAAGGCCCTTACTCAAGGTTACTGGTGGCCAAGTATACAAAAAGAAGCTCAAGATTATGATAGGAAGTGTGATTAGTGCTAGAGGTTTGCCCCGAGTATCCATCAGCCTAGGGGCATGCTAAACCCTCTTTCTAGTCCGTGGCCGTTTACATAATGGGGCTTGGATATTGTAGGGCCTTTTCCTAGAGCAGTGGGAAACTGAAGATAGCTTCTTGTCGAAACAGATTACTTCACAAAGTGGGTTGAGGCTGAGCAATTATCCAATATCAAGGATGTTGATGCAAAAAAGTTTGTGTGGAAGAATATTGTTACCAGATTTGGGATTCCCCATACCCTTATCTCGAACAATGGGCTCCAATTTGATAGCAAAGCTTTTAGGAGGTATTGTAGTGAGTTAAGCTTCAGGAATAGGTACTTAACCCCGGCTTATCCGGAAGGGAATGGGCAAGCTTAGGTAGTTAAAAAGGTTATAGTTAATGGGTTGAGGAAGAGGCTGGATGAAGCTAAGGGTAGGTGGGTTAACGAGCTCCCACATGTTCTTTGGACATTTCGAATTGCTCCTTGTCAGTCAACTGGGGAAACTCCATTTTCCATGACCTATTGTTCCGAGGCAGAAATCCCTTTGGAGGCAGGATTTCCAACGCTAAGGACAAGTCTATTTGATCCAGACAGAAATGATCAGTTGCTCCGAGAGAGTTTGGATTTAGTAGATGAACGAAGGAAAGTGGCCATGGTCCAATTGGCACATTATCAACAAGAGTTTAAACAGGGATAAGACCTGGGAGTGAAGGTTAGACCGTTAACGCCAGGAGACTTTGTATTGAGGAAAGTGGTAGGAACTACGAGGAACCCATCGTGGGAAAAATTGGGACCTAATTGGGAAGGGCCATATCGTATCACCTTGATAGCTGGTATAAATGTTTATTTTTTGGAAGATTTGGATAAAAATGTTGTACCACGTCCATAGAATGTAAATAACCTTCGAATGTATTATTATTAATGGAAGGCAATCTTGCCATCTTTTATTTTGATTATTATTGTTCAACATTCTCTTTATTATTGTTTGAAACCTCAGTCGAACCTTAGTCATACTTGCTTCCTCGAATCACTTACTTGAGTAAATTAATACTCTTTATTTGACTAAGTGTTAAACTGAATTTTGGTCATGCCTGGTTCCTCGGACCATATACCTTGGGTAAATTAATGCTCTTTATTTGACTAAATTTTAAACAAAACCTCGGTCATGTCTGGTTTCTTGGACCACATACCTTGGGTAAATTAATATTATTTATTTGACTTAGTGTTAAACAGAACCTCGGTCATGCCTGGTTCCTCGGACCACATACATTGGGTAAATTAATGCTCTTTATTTGACTAAGTGTTAAACAAAACCTCGGTCATACCTGGTTCCTTGGACCACATACTTTGGGTAAATTAATACTCTTATGTGACTAAGTGTTAAACTGAACATCGGTCATGCCTAATTCATTAGACCACATACCTTGAGTAAATTAACGCTTTTTTATTTTACTAAGTATTAAACAAAATCTCAGTCGTACCTGATTTCTCAGACCACATACCTTAGGTAAATTAATATTTTTTATTTGTTTAAGTGTTAAACAGAACCTCGGTCATGTCTGGTTCCTCGAAACACATACCTTATGTAAATTAATACTCTTTATTTGTTTAAGTGTTAAATAGAACCTCGGTTATGCTTGGTTCCTCAAAGCACATACCTTGGGAAAATAAATGTTTTTACCTATCTAAATATTCAATCTTTATCTCTTATTACGGACTTCAAGAAGGTTAATGTTTCAATTCTGTGGATCCTGGGATTTCCAATTGATCAAATCATGTTTTGCTTTGATAGGTCATATTGTAAAATAATAATAATAATAATAATAATAATAATAATAATAATAATAATAATAATAATAATAATAATAACACTTATGTGGCAATACACACTTAGAGTTAACTGACACTTTTCATAACTTTTCATTAAAGTCTTTCACTAATATGAAGGGGATACATGGGTAAACTGAAAACTAAACATAAAAAAAAAAAAACAAAAACAAAAACAAAATAAAATAAAATAAATACATAAAAACATAAGTAAAATAGAGAAGCTTTGTCCTAAGTGTTGACTGGTCGGTCGATGTTGGCTGTTGGTGGATTGGAGTGCTCAGTCTCCTTCTCCTTGGCTGGTTCCGAAGCAACACCAGTAGCATCAGCATCAAAAGGCTCTGTGAGAGGAGGAGCTTGGGGAGCAGTGGTTAGCTAGGAGGTTGATTATGCTGCTACTTGCAGGGCTAGAGGGTAGAAGATATTCTCGATTTTCCTCAAGTCCGAGGAAGCATCCACCCCGACCAGGTTAAGCGCCTCGGTCCATGTCTAAAGGCAATAACCTTGGCAAACTTCGGTGATCTAGGCCCTCAGAATATCCTTGATCTCTTTCACCCCAATATCATAGCTGGATTGCTCGGCCTAAGCCATGGCTTCTTCTTTCTTCTCTAGCTCTTTTCTAAGCTTCAATTTGCTCCCGATCAATTACCATTTGCTCCTTAGCTCGGAAAAGTTGCTAACGTTGGTCCTTAGCCTGCTTCTCGACGCTGGCTAGAGCGGCTTTAGCACTCTTTCTTTCTCTATCTGCCTCAGTCAACTTTGTGCTGAGGTCTTTGATCTTCTTTTTAGCCACGACTAGAGTCTTGACAGTAGATACTTAGCGTGCCTCTTCATCTTTCAGTTGAGCATGGGCATGGTCCAACCATTTCTCGGCAATATTTATTATTTGGATTGCCTGAAAGAAGTAACAGTGTGAGGATAGACCAGTAAGATACATTTAAAAAGAAGAAGAAGAAGAAGAAGAAGAAGAAGAAGAAGAAGATAGGGGTTTTCTCAGTATAATAATAATAATAATAAGTAGAAGTTTGTACTATGGCTGGGTCCCTCTTCAAGGTTAAGAAGACCTCATGCTTTTTTAAGGTCCTCAAGTTGGCTATGTCCTGTGGCAGGAGTAGGGGTTGTTCCAGAGCGTCGGCCACATAGCCTGCTTTCTCTTTTTGGAAGTCCTTAATAGAGGAGTCCAATGAGAATGGGGCTCCGTCTAGCTCGAGTGATGGGTTCCAAATTGGAACCTTAGGGTGGCGGTCTGGAACCATCTCCGTTCCTAAACCTTCCGTTGTGTTTTTTCTTTGTGACCCCTTGGCAATTTTTGCCCCCTTCTAGGGTTTAGGGTCCTTAGAAAGAACAATCTCACCCTCTTCAGATACTTCTTTGCCATTCTTTTCCCTCTTCCTCTTCTTTTCTGGCTATTCGAAAGGAAAAGTATTGGTAGGAAGGAGAGTTAGGGGCTGAGATTGGACGGCTACTTCAAGAATGGACCCTCCGGCATGTGACTCTAGTAGCTCGAAAATACTGGTGTTCCTTATGTTGGAGCACCATAGCTTCTGGTATGTCAGCAAGCTGGTAGAGGCTTGGAAGTAGTGCTTGGAGATTCTGTAAGGTATGGTCGGTCAAATACTTTAAAATCTTCTTCTTCCAAATCTACCACTTCAAATACCTTGACAGCTTCTTCTTCTTCTTGAGTTGAGTCCGAGGAGATCACCTCTTCCTCAGTGGCACGTTGGTTAGGGAGATCAACTTGGTGTGTTCCTTCAAGAGGAGGACCGGTGAGGAATTTTGGCATTGCAACGTTAACTGGTGCAATTGAGGATCTTTAGCTTTTATGACGTTCTTGGGAGATTAAAAGCTGGATGAAATGGGCTTGTACTCGAGGATGACGTGGGCAGCACGCAGTTGGCCACCCGTGTGAAGGAAGATCTCAGATCGAAGAATCCTATTGAGATCTTCCTTGTTAACTAAACTGAAGTTGGGAGCTATAAAATGCTTATTTGCAGAAACCAAAAGTGAGAGGGATATTAGACAAAGAGTAGAAAAAGGCGTTTAATAACCAGAAAGAAAAAGGATTACAAAATTGAGATTTTCGCTTTGGAGAGGGGAAAGAGTGGGGTACTTAATCCTAGAACACCCTACTTGGCTGACCATCCCACGTTGAACAGTGTAGGCCATCATGCCATTTACCCAAGACGGTCAAGAAATCCTGGTCCAAGCCCTTGTTGGATTCGGGGAGGCACAAAATTAGTCTGACTAAGGGAACCCTAGTTTTGAGGTAATACCTAGTATCTTTAAGATATTGGCAATTATACACCCAGTTGACGTCGTGGTGGGAAAGGTTTACCCCCATTTTCTGATTCAAGGCATCAACACTACCCAGTATCCTAAACAATTTCGGAGAGCATTGGGTCGGGCAAAGTCTATGGACAATTAAAAAATCCCTAGTTACTTTCCCTATAGGGATTTACATTCCTCCTTCTATAAAGGCAATCATTGAGATCACCACAACCCCTTCAGACCTAAGAGCATGCCATTCCTGTAAGAGGCAATGCTATATGCTAACCCTAGGTGGTATATTGTACCTAGCTTTAAAGGCTTCTCTACCCTCGGGCGTATCTACCAAACTAGCAAATCTACCCATCTAGGAAGTAAAAGAAACTATAAAAGAGTTGTAGGCCGAAGAAGGAACAGATCCTAAAGTTAGAATATGAACTAAATGGTACTTACAGAGAAGTATGTAAGGAGCACCTCGGACCGCTTCTTTAAGAGATTTAAGATTTGGGAAATGGAGGAAAGGAACCCCTCACACCCTTTATATAAGGAGAAGAGATGAGCGGGAAAGTTCCTGCTCGAAATCCCATGAGAACGTGGGGACAAAGTGCCATGCAAAGCAATTAATGGTGCGTCGCAAATTCCAAAACGTTAGGAGTGTGTGCAGAACAGGAGAAAAGACGTTACCACGTGGGAACGTTCCTTAAGTGTGCAAGGTTTTGGGGAGGACATCAAAACCCCACTTTCATCAGAAAAGAAAGAGTTGGTGTTTTGAGGGGCTATTATGGGGATGGGAAGTCTGAGCAGGCGTATTGGGCTATGGGCCATGCTCGAGGACGATAATATGCCCAAGGATGGTTAATAGGATTGCTGGGCCTGGGCCAATGGGCCGAGGATAAAAGAGAAGAATGATAGGTCAGCTCTAATTTCCGAAGATCTAGGCCACCTCGGGAGAGCTCCAGGGAAGGGAGCAAAAAACTTAGTCAACCATGAAAGGTGAAATATCCAGGAAGAACACTGCCACCGCCACATTAAATGCATTGCACCTAATGAACTGACCGCATTTATGGAGAAATGACACCTGAACAGTGGCAACTCAACTCACAGCTACCAACAAAGCTTCCAGGAGGTTTTGATGGGACGGACAATCATCCAAATGATTTTCTGCAAAATCAACAGGTGGAAGGGTGGGATAAAGGGCTGAAGGACTATATAAGGAAGGGATCACCATGAAAAGTGGGCATTTAATCTGAGAAGGAAAAAAGAAAGAATAAGACATTGTATTCATATAAGCTTGAGTTAATATAAGAACATCTCATCCTCAGACTTGACTGAGGAGTGTTAATTCTCTCAATTTGTGTTTTCGATCTTATTGGCATGAATCCTATTAGCTATGGCCCATACCTTATTTGCTGAGATATTTTCTTATTAAACTCATTCTCTAACAAATATATTGTTTTGTGCTTGTTGGGCTATCATCCACTGTTCTTGGTGGGCCAAGGTTCAATTCCAGTCCTAACAGTTACTCTTAAAAGAATTGATTGTATTGTTAAGTGGGTAAAGTGTAATTTTATTGAATAAAATTTCTAAAATTAGTACCTATTAATATACTAATATTTAAAAAAAAAATTTAGGGCCATTGCCTTCCTAGTCCATATATAGCTCCGTCCATGGAGGGAGTTTCTCCAGAGGCATCATGATGGTGGTTTAATGAACTTGAACCACGTCAGTTTTATATATATAAAGAAGGGGAGAGAGCAAAGAATAGGATATAGTTAATTTTTGTGTCCAGCAAGTAGAATATTATGGCAAATATAACTAAACACATCAACCACTGAATTCAGAAAACACACACACGCTACTTTTCTCAAATCTAATTTTCTTCTTACCAATTGTCATTATTTGACCCCAATTGCAAGGAAATTTCCACGTACTTTTAATTGGCGTAACCTCAATATTAGTTATAAAAAAGAAAAAAAAGAAAAGAAAAAGGAAATGATGACCGTCACTTTTAATTGAGATATTTTATTATGGACAAAATTTAGCTACAAACTAGTTTGGAGTCAATGATTACAACTCCGACTAACATGATTACATACTTTAAAAATTTAGCCATTAAATTACATATTCTTTATATTTTTAATACACATGTCAAATTTCATTACAATCGAATGTTATTTACTATTCAATTCATATACTTATTTTTTATGCAAAATTTTATACTACAAAACATAAAATTTAAACAGTTGATTAATAATATAATTATTGATATTTGAGTTTTTAGAAATTTTTTAAGTATAAAAGACATAAGAAGAAAATGAAATTTAATAGTAAATTTGTCAAAATTCATGTTCAATAAAAAGATATTGAGTTCTATCATTTTAGTAAAAAAAAAATATTAAGTAGAATTATAGTCTTTTATTACAAATTAGTTTGTAGTTAAACTTTATTTTTTTTATTGAAAAAAATAGAAAGAAAAAAAAAAAAAGAAGAAGAAAAAAGAAAGTTGTTAGTGAGTTTCAATCAGTAAGCCTTTTTCTAAAACAACCGCTTGATTAGACATAAAGGTCAATATTGCTTTAACCTTAGAGTAGGGTGAACGGTTTTCCTTCGTAAAAAGGAAAAAAAGTCCTTCTCTACATACCTATTATAGAATTAAAGCAAGGTGGCTTTTTTGTATCTTTATTACTTTTGACAGAATGAACTCATATTAATCGAAACCCACCTTGATGATTTTCTTTCAAGCTCATGATTATTTGGTGGACAATAATGTAGGAATCACATGTGACATGCCAACAAACATTGGGAAATATTATGACATGCTCATGTGTTAAGTTTAATTGTTTAAATGACCAATTCTGATCAATGGTTACTATGCTTACACATAGACTATGCTTGCTGCCTAAACAAGTCACTATTTGTTTATCTCAATTAAGGAAGGAAATAATTTGAGGTCCCCAACAAGCAGCATAACCACTTGCATATTTCATCCTAAAATGAGATGTGAATGAAGATTGTAATGCAGGGCTTGTTAATAATATTAGTAATAGTAAACATTAATAGTAACAACTATGGCAATATTTCATGATGTTATGGTGGTAAATTAAAAAGTTAATCTAGCTTAGTACTTATGGGTGTTTTGGGTTTGAATGGTGCAGAAAAGATTTCACTGTTTTTTCTCAAAATGGTCTGCACTGTTGTATGGACTGAGTGGATCACGTATATAGTGGAAACTGTACACAAGCACTTCTACCTCGTTCTCTGCAAACAAATCTATATCAACAGGTGTATTAGCTTCCAAATTAATCATCATGAGTTCAAGGAATCAAGTGCACTATTTGATAAGGGTGGGACCCCATTCAGCTTTTGTTTACAATCACTACTAGAATTCCACAACAAAAAGTTGCATGAGCCAAGTTGTCGTGGACCTCTTGGTCCACATGTTTTGTATGAATCTGAAAATTTTCAATTCTCTTTTTTATTCTTTATGCTGTTTTGTTTTTTTCTCTCCACTTATAAAAACTTTCAGTAAACCAAAGCAGAATTTTTTTTGGGGTTAAATAATTTTATGCATAAATCCTAATAGAAAAGAGCTATATAATTGAATGAATAGTAGGACACAGACACAAAGATAATATTTAAATGGTTAGACTATGCTATGATCAATATGCTTAGCCTTTCCCTAACCCGAGTGTATAAATCTCCTAAATGCTGGAGAACAATTCTGATGATTGAAAAGGCAAAATCAATCCAATCAAAAAAAAGTGCAATATATGATGGTTTCCCATTTATATTTTGATATTAACGACTTGTCCATTAAGATTTCACAAATCCTTCCTAAGATCCCATTTCCAATTGATTAGTGATTAGTCACAAAAAAGGTTGGCAAAAATGAGCTATTTACTTAATTAACTTAAATTTTATTTATATGGAGGTACTTTAACAACTTTTTTTTTAAGATAGCAAATAATTGTTTTAAAGATAGGTTAAAGTTATAACTATTGTGAGTTTGTAACTCTTTTAAATGTTACACCATTTTAAACAATTATAATTTTTTTTACTCAATAGTTATACAAATGAAAGAATGGGACTTAAACCTTGGTTCTCCTTATAAAATAGAGTAGATAATGCTACTAAGTTAAGGACCTTAAGGTACACTCTAAGGAACAAGTTTAAGCCTTGATGCAAGCTATCCATCATTAGACTGTTCTTTTGGTTTTATAAGAGCCGGAGCCTTTGATAAGCAAGAAGCCAATGTTGTTAGTCTTGAGGACGATTCTTTGAAGCAATAATTCCGTAAACAAATACATGAGACTCTTTTACTTTCAAGCTCCGAAGAAGACTTATCCAAAATTCCTTACCCTTATGCATGAATTATTGAATAAGCCATCTTCCTATCAAGGTTAAGGAGTCAACTAAGCATCTCAGTGGCAGGATTGAAAGGACCTTATAACCCTTAGTATCAAAAGGGTATCCTAGAAAAAACATAGTGAAAGGCTCTAAGAGCAAATTTTGGTCTATTAGGAGCGATATAGGATGTATAGCAAAGACAACCAAAAACCTCTCTTGATGATGTTCACTAGACTAGATCTAATGTTAGAGAATTTTTGGTAAAGAAAATTAGGTGTACAATATGATCTCTCTACTTTGAAAGATGTTAGCTTTGGATTAATGGGTTAACCAAGCCAGTGCATAAAATATTCTGGATTAAACAAACTTTCTTTTCTGTCCGAACCTGCAACCCCATAATTATTTGATGCAATAACCTTCTTTTTTTTTTCTTTTTTTCTTTTTTGCTGAATTTGATGCAATAACCTTATTCCTAAGTAGTTGTCAGTCGCCCATTAGACACCCAAATATGGTTTCTTTACAAGCCACTAGAAATTTAGAGCACCATATAAGTTTTTATTAATAAGAAATCAGAAATTTTGGATTCCTTTTAGTTCACGTGAATTTTACCACTTTGTTTGAACATGCGCATGTAGTTTTTTTGAGCTCTAATCGGCATTATCAATTTGAAGACATGAAGTGACAATTCTTGTTTTTCCCAAATCCAACTTACGTAAAAGTCATATCAATAAATTAACTCCAGATCTGTTTGAATTTGGTAAAATTTTCACCTTATTGATCACATTCATCCAAAAAATGGCCTCTTTTTTTCTTCTAATCTCAACAAAACTTAGCCAAATTACAAAAATCCCTCTAAAACTTTTTCAACTTATTAATTTATAAATAACACACCTACTTACTTACTACTTAGTACTTACATGACTTTATTTAGTGAGATTAAATTCTATAAGAATATGGTGTAAAACTCAAGTTTTACCCCCTCTAATCTCAGTATACCACATTATCTTATCACATATTAAAGAATAAGTGCAACCACTCCCAATTAATTCTAATACCCATATGAAAATCCAACCAAATTGGGAGTTTATTAAAATGTTATTAAGTGTGATAGAATGTATTGAGTTTTAAGTAAAAAACTGATGAGACAATCTTTATTGAATGGTGTAAAACATGGGTTTTATACCAATCTTTGTCAAATTCTGACTCTAATTTAATACATTAAAAAAGAAAAGAAAAAAAAGAAAGAAAGATGTTTGCAAGTTGCAGCTCTTTTATTTAAGAATGCTCTATCATTGAGTTGCTTTGAGCAAAGATTACAATTTCTTCTCCCCTTGTATTAACCAAAATCCTGGCCCTTTCTCCACCGAATTCAATGCTGCCTTATATTTATAGCATTAGCATTACCATGGTAACAAATCAATTATGTTCAAGCATACTTTTATAGTGGATACCCAGTAGTGGGACTGTGGGAGGCAAAAGATAGCGTTTACTATTACAACCAACCAAGGTCCACTCTATAGTCTCTAGTATTTTCTCCCTTCTTTGAAAAATGGCATTCTTTTTGCTCTGAAATTCCACATTCTCCTCCATAATCCCAAAAAGGCTGTCATAAGTGAACCCCACATGTGGTTGAAATCTTCACTTTCTTTAATCTCTTACTCAAAAATCTTCACACCTAAACCATCAACCTCCATGCAGCACCCACACTTTTATTTAAAAGTTCTCACTTTGGCTTTCTTTACACCAAAACACTATCATGGTATCTTGAATTTAGACTTTTGATTTGCTTCCTTCAAATAAGATCGTTGGTTTTCATAAGACACATTGTTCACGCGGACTTATGCTTATAATTATCATAGAGAATGAGTGAGAAAGAGATAATCAAGTGGCTGTAGCTTTTTTTTTAGGATGTCAAGTACCAATCTAGTTGTGGTCCTTGCGCTGGTGTCAGTCCTTGCGCCGGTGTCACAGTTTTTCACATCACTGTGATGTGCTAAACCTTGTTTTCTCAAACTGCAATTTTAAGGCTTCAAGAGCATAAAAGGCTTTCTGGGTCTTTGAAGGAGTGGCCATTGCTTATCTTTTTCAGAAAAGAAATAATGCAAGTTCTGCGGAGATTGGTTTTTTTCACCATTCATGCAAGTCTTTTTATTCTTGTTTTACCACTTGTCAGTTCGTCTCAAGAACCCTCAAAAACTACTAGTCATGCAAGCAAGAAAGACAACAATCATAAGGTTTTTCTTTTATTCCTTCCATCCTGATCTCTTGGAAATTTTTCTGTCATTTTCTTGTTCTAACATATTGCCTATATCTTTTGTATGCCACTGTTCCTAAGGATTTCCTAATGAAGCCAACTGATTTTTAGTTATGTTAACAGCTGAGTTCGAAACTGATGTTTGAGATTACACTCCATGGATTTCTCCTCTGGGCTTCAATGGGGTTCTTGATGCCTGTAGGAATACTTGTTATCAGAATGTCAAATAGAGTGGAATGTGGAAGAAGGCTCAAAATTCTTTTCTATACTCATGCTATTTTGCAGGCAAGTTTTTTTTTTTTTTTTTTTTCCTCCGGTTACTTTACCATGCTTTCCCAAAAATTTAGAGTAAATAATGATAGTTTGTTTTAATAATCTTTTTCCTTCCTCTTTCACTTGATAAACAATATCCCTACAGTGTGACAAACAGATAGCAATAAAGCTTTGAACTTTGTTTACTCTATGACTTCTAATGATGGTGAAATGTATATATTAAAGTAAAAAAGATTCCTGATTTGCAATAATTAATCTAACCCACAGTTTCTTAATAATCGGATACACAGCTAGTAAACTTCAATTTCCCTCAAGGTCATTAGGGAATATGATGGATACTTTAAGAGCAAGAAAAGGCATAGAATACAATATTCCAGTTGATTATTTAATCCATCGTTTCCCAAATCTTATTTGGAATTGAGCATGTGGGTAAAACACAATTATGATGTAAGGTATGGCATTGGCCCAAACTAAAGTCACAAAGTAGAGAAATAATACATGCAAGTGAAGATATTGTACCTATCATTAATGTAATTATTTTCCAAATGAATTCTATATTTGCTTTCTTCATAGATTTGATAAGTATTTTATGTTAGCAGATACTTGCCGTACTTATTGCCACAGCAGGAGCTGTAATGTCCATCAAAAACTTCAACAATTCCTTCAACAATTATCACCAAAGGATAGGGGTAGCCCTATATGGTATCATATGGTTGCAAGCCCTGGTTGGTTTTGTAAGGCCACAGAGGTATAACCATTTAAAATTGTTACATCAACATGGTTATGTATATCAGTTGTGCATGTTCACCACAACTTTTTTGTTCTCTGCAGGGGGTCTAAAGGAAGAAGTGTATGGTTTTTTATGCATTGGCTACTTGGAACTGCAGTATGCTTACTAGGAGTTCTAAACATATACACAGGTTTACAAGCCTACCATGAAAAGACATCAAGAGGTATAAGGTTTTGGACTATCATTTTCACTGCTGAGATGTCTTTCCTTGCCTTCTTCTACCTGTTTCAAGACAAATGGCTGCATATACAAAAGCAAGGAGTGGTTTTGGGCAATGAACCAATAATGCCTAATGACCAAGAGATTTCTCCAAGAGACAAGCAAAAGGAATTGAAGATCCTGACTTGTTGAGGATGAAAATCAGCCAATGTTAATTTTAGTAACAGTAAATCCTTTTCATCCTTTTCATCTCATTTTCTCTATGGATATTCCCCCATAGAATGGATTGGTGTTTATTAGTAAAGAGCACATACAGCATCGAATGTTGGGATGGAGACTTCCTACAATATAAATTACAGATGTTTATTGTTTATAATTTTCTGAACATACATGGCTTTTTGGATCTTGCAAATTGGATATGTAGTGACTGTGACTTTCGGGATCCTGTTTGGGCTACAGATAATATATTTGCAAAATCTGACGGTACGAAAATGCAACCTGAAGTTATATCATTTCATGAAGAGCAGACAACTCATGAGCTTCCAAATAAAATATTTACATTAGCTGCAGTCATAAACTCATAATCCTTGGGATAAACAAATCTTCATATAATCCTGATGTTGTGTTTTGGCAGAAAATGGAATCCTACTCCTGTATTTCTACTTCAAACAAATTTATGCCTTAGGCCACGTTTAGTTAGGATGAAAATACAGTAGAAGAAAAGAAAGCTTAGAATCTTGAACTAGTACTCGATCCAAATAATGTTATGCTTCAAAGTTCTTTCTATTCTCCTCATTCTTTAAAGCACTAAATATCCAAGTTCCTAACTGCATTTGAAACAATATATGGTGTAAGTCTCTCTCTTTTCAATGTCACTATGATGCACACTCACTTCCTAGCCTCTGAAATTCAAAATGGTTTTAACAATTAAAACAATACTTTGTCAATCACACAAACAGAAGCACTTTGGAAGAACACTTTAAACAAGAAAATCAGAGCAAATTAAAGCATTTAGAGTGGATAGAAAGTGATGGTGAAGTATAGAAGTATTTCTTATTAACTATTAATGGGTTCATATGACACGGAAAACATTGCCGTGATGAATATCATATGTGCTGGCTTCCAAAGCCAAATTGTCAAGATCCCCCCAACCCAAAGAATGGGCACACGGTTTTTCGATATCCCATACATTAAAGCAGTGCCTTGGGATAGGAATACGCAATTAAAGGAGGCAGATAAAAGTGAAAACCACTTTTAGTACAAGTGAAAATGTTTTTCCACAAATCATCTACAACAAAACCGTGTAAAATATTTCAGCTTTGCATCGTAGGAGGCAGATCCTCAGACCAGGTTCATGAAAGTAGTTATATGACCAAAAAAGTTGTGATGTGAAAATGTAGGGATAAATCTGAACACAGTAATCATCCAAATCAATCCATTTTTGCTTTCCATGGTCCGGAGGTTGAATTATTATTATGATAACATAGTTGGCAAAATTATGTATTAATTATAGCATTGAATTTGCTAAAAACTATATTTGTTAAATTCACCTAAGCAATGGCTTTGAATAAAATTTAGAAGATAATCAAAGGAAAAAAAGTTAAGAATGTTACAATACTTAAAAAATTAAGAAACTAGAACTAGTGCAGGCGAATTTAGCTCAATAATTCCATCTTAATGACAGTCAATGAAAGTAGATGAAGTTGAGGAATGAGAACATTATACATGGGAGATTTAGTCAAAAGTTGGATGTAGTGAAAGGACATTGGATGGTCTGAAAAAAGAAGATGAGTTGAGATGTCAATGATGGTATGATAGTCTATGACTTAATAATAGCATATCTAACCCCACATGATGAAATTTAATAGCACATCTAACCCAGAGTAATGAAAGTTTAACAGTACATCTAGCCCAAAATGATGAAAAAATTAATGGAAGATCTAGCTACAAATGAAGAAATTGGTGAGACAGGATTCACGTAACCAAATCTAAAATGTTGGGAAGGTCTTTTTTTCCTGGTTTCATCAAACTTCAAATTGAAATGATTTGAGGACAAAATAGAATGATTTCAAATGCAACACATACCACAATAGAATACTATTTTGTTTGGAGTGAACCAAACCCCTTGAATTCAAGCCTATCTCAATATTTCAGCACTCTCTCTAAAGTGGATTGTGGGGCTACCGAGAGCCTCCCATCCCTATTAAAATTATCAATATAATCATTTAACGGATAAATAATAATTTGTGTTAAGAATTTTAAGCTCTAAGGAAACTTCTCATATTAAAATTATAAAAACAATGTACTTAAGTCAGCATTTGCTACTTTGCTCATTATAGCCTCATCAAGCCACTGAATTCCTTGGTCAGTTTCAATTCCTGTAGTTTGAATATTTGTGAATAAATATGCAAAATAAAATCCAGTTCTAAGCCTACTTCTGGAGAATGTTAAATGAACATTCCAACATCCATGGATATAAAACATTTAATTGTGTTTTATGCAGCGTTTGAAAGGAGTTCATCCCTCATTTTATACACAATCATTTTTAAAATTATTAAACTCATTTTAATTAAATAAATATATACACATGATTTTCAACTTTTCTTATCTATGGACTATGATGATGATTTTAAATTTCATTCATAATAAGTTGTTGAAAATAACTCTGATGAGTGCTAGTTTGAATGAAAAAAATCAAATATCTACTAAATGCAAAATCAACAATATCATCTTTTTGGATATCTAGTACATGGGGACAGGGTTATGGTTATTGCTGCAAAAGTTGCTTGGCACCTAAAGATAATATCATTATTTTATATATATATATATATATATATTGCATCAAAAATATATATATATATATATATTTTAAACTTCCTTACAGGAAAACCTTCAGGAAAAAAAGGAAGACAACTCTTTTTTTATACCTACTTGTGGTAAATGATGCAAATGTCGGTTCAATCTGAACTCAGAGAAACATGAAATCTTGCTCAAAAACAGTAAAATGAGTATTTCTGTTCAATAGCTACTTACTAAATTATTGGAATAAAGGTCGCTCTTAATTTGCAGAAATAATACCCTATTTGATCTTGTGCTGTGATTCTGTCAGTATAAATGCTACGTAAGAAAGAAATCATGTCTGAGCTGTTAATAAGGATGCAACAATAATATCTCTTTAATTAACTTGATCGACGTCTTTGAAGAATTCCTTTTAAACAACTTAAGCCAATGCCTTGACAGCCAGTGCAATGGACTCACTTGACAGATAAAAGCTTAAAAATCAATAATAGATCATCTTTTTTTTTTTTTTTTTTTACAAGAAAAGAATTTGAAAGTTGCTGATTAGTTAGAGCATCACAACTCCAAATTTAGTGCAAGAAACTGTAATTTCACTATAGTAATCTAAAGTCATATATGTCATGGAAAAAGCTGTACATAACCAGTTATTATAGCAATACCTAATATTATAAAAGGTGGAAGAATTACAAAAGCTCCAATAGTGGCAAAGAAAACTGAATCATTCCTTTGAGACACTTCATCCAGGTAAGCTTGTCTTCTGATATTTCTCTTCTGTGAAATGGTTAAGAACTTGGCACTAACCTTCTTTAAATCTTTACCCAATGGAATGCTGAAATCATCATCTCTGTCTCCAACCAATCGTGCTAGCTGGTCACGGATTGTAAGTCTCTGGGAGCTGCCATCACTTTCATAACCTGGTGATGACATAAGACCATAAATAAATCTTAAATTGAATTAAAGTACCTTTTCTTAAAAAATGTTACCCAATTTTCTTTATGTTATTTCTGCTAAGTGAGAAACATCTTGTATGCTTGTTTCTATGTTGGATGAATTCACATACCATCAACTGCTGAGCTAGTGGAAGTGAGTTGTTCTAACAGATCCAGCTGTGTGCGCGCAGAAGACAAGGATCCTTTTAAAATTAAACATCATAAGCACATCAGTATCAAAATCAAAATTTTCTCAATTCAAAATTTAGAGGTGTAAAGGGAGTATCTTGCATAACCAAACATAATAACTTTCAAGCTAGAGTCTACAACCTTCAGAATGGACAGGAATTTTAAAAACTGTGGTAACAGAATGACAAAGAGAACAAGCAATTAATGATCTTACTGTATATGTTAAGAAGTTGCAACTTCTAGTTGAATTCCCAGAATCTCACACAATGATGATTTACATAAAAATATTTAATAAAAAAATACATGATATCTGTTAGTTGAAAATCATAAAAGCATATATTCACCGTATACAGCTAGAAGCAGCATTTAGAGTTTCTGAATCAACCAACCAAATAAGAGTCCTTATGCATGTAAATTGCAAGGTAATCATTATGGGATATATTTTTTGGGCATATTGGAAGTACTTCAATTTCTTTTGAAACAAAAAATGAGCTTTAATTTCCCTCATAAATCAAGTATAGTCCTTAATAAAATTTGTACAAGCAGTATTTTACTGGTTATTCGATTCAATTGAATTTTCTGATATTTTATGTAAATTGATGGTGGATTAATACTTTGTGAACAACATAAATTAATATAGTATTTATTTAGTTATTTATTTTTAATAATTTGATAGTTATGGGAGAGGGATTTTACCCTGGACATCTTCGTTGGAAACACAAAAAAGTATAAGTTGAACTACAAGGCTCATGGCATAAATAAATAAGACAATATTTATTAATTTCACATTTGTACAATATATATACATAAGTTAAAGCAACTTTTATCTTTTTTTTGTCTTGTAATTGTCAAGATAGAACATTATTTCAATGCTTTATAAATTTTAAAAATTTTCTTATCACTCTTCTTTGGCCTCTTTAAAATAATTTTTGCCCAAAATATTAATAAATACATAAACCCTGGTTTCTCAATAAAACTTCTGCATTTATACAACCCATTATTTTATATTAGTTCCCCAACTCAGACACTTTTTCTCCGTGAGTACGACCTTTGTCATTTCTCATCTTAAAGTTATTCTTACCTTTTTCTTTTTCTTTTGGTAAATATTCTTACCCTTTTTCCCCTTTCCCCTTTTAATCTCATGGCCACAAATTGTTGCTAGTTAATGCAAGGAAAAACAAACGAGAAGAGCACAGCATATTTCTTACCTATAAACTTTATAGCTAGTAGACCAAAGTATCTCTCTCTCTCTCTCTCTCTCTCTCTCTATATATATATATGTGTGTGTGTGTGTGTGTGTGTGTGTGTGTGTGTGGTGAGATTCTGAAAAAACCCACTGAATAAAATGTAAATTCTTATCAAAACCTTCTAGGACACAGAATGTGTTAGAGCAAATATTATTCTACTGAGCTTTTTTTTTTTTTTTTTTTTTTGGCTAAAATGATTCTACAAAGCAACTTATATGTCTAATATTCTACTGTTAATATAATCACAGTGGTGAAGTATGAGAGTGAAGTTCAATGAGAAGAAGCTGGTAAAAACAATTTGTGGAGTTGCATACCAGAGAAAGAAACAGGAGGATCCTCCTCTGTAACTCTTCCTTCAGCTCCCTCTGGCTGACCAAATGTTCTGAAAGAATAAGAAGAGTGGAGCTTGAGAAAGTGCTTGTGTTTTGGGAACAAAGATAGTGGACTAGTAGTAGTAGTAGAAGGCTTTGGGTGAAGAGAAGCAGCAATGAAATTCAAGGCCATGGAATTGGAGTCCTTTGTGAAATTTCTATGCAGTTAAAGTCTAAGGATTTGCTTCCCATTGTCGTTAACTTTAGTTGGTTTCTTTCAGTTTACAAAAAAGGTGTTGTATTAATATTCAATACCCACCTCATTTTTTTTTTATTTGGGTCAAAAAAAGCTCGTCCACATATTTATTACACAAGCCAACAGACATGTCCACGTGTCTAATTCTGATTTTCCTATTGAGATTTTCTTCTTTTTTTTTCCTTTTTTATCTGGATACCTTTTCTAATTTCACAAGCCAAAATATGGAAAAGACGAAAACAAAAATGTATTAAAAATTGTAAGAAATTGGGGGGAAAAAAAAATAAAACATTCTATTTGCTATCGTTGTTTGGACGAACTTGGCCAATAAATATCGAACAATCCTTGAGATTTTTTTTTGAGAATCAACTATCCTAGAGATTAAGTAGGAGATAATCCTTTTTATTTTTTATTTTTGCTACTTCATTCTTCATTAGAAAAATTTATGCATCACACGTTGATCTATGGAATTTTTTTATTTATATTTTAATTATGAATAAAAAATAGCCAAATTACCATGATACTAGTTACGATTCTCTCGCTGCTCGGGACCTTATTCCATAAATGAATAAATAAAATTTAATAATCTGTTTGGGACAAGCAAGGCAAAGGCTAATGCTTGAGAGACCCAGAAAAAGAAAATAAAATTGAAATATATGAAACTGAAGAAGAAGAAGAGCATTGATCCAGTCCTCCCTTAATCGGCCAGAGAATTATATTATTATCAAATTTTCATTTGCCACCGCCCATAAAAATTAAAATTATCTGTATTTTATAAATAAATAAAAAAACACCCCAGAATTAAATATCCCCATGCAATTGGTGAAGCAATGCTAAATAAACAAGAAGTCAATGGGGTTAACATGCCCTAGGTGCAACAAAGTGTCAAAAAATTCAAACGTTGTATTAGCAATCATGGAAATTTATGATTTTTGAATAAAAGTTGCATGTAGCATTTTATTAAGTAACATTCACCTACCGTCCCCAACTGGATGAAGAATTGAACCTTGATTCTACTACTTTTGTCAGTTGGCAAGCTTATATCCAAACCTAATCTTGACACAAGGTGATTGAGAAGACCTTTACTACCATTCGTTTCTTTGTCGATGAATGAGCAATATTACCACAAAGAAGATTCAGTACAGATCAAAGAATCAGATACAACAAAAATTTCATGATGCACAACCAGATTCTTCTAGCAAAAGAGCATTCAAAGAAAAGATGCTCCCTACTTTCAAGCTGTCTCCTACCTAAAACACAAAGCACATCCCCTTTAAACCCCCCACTTAAGCACTCTATCCTTAATTGGCAACCTGTTCGAAATAGTTAACCAACCTATAAAGGCATGCTTAGGAATGGTTTCAGGGAACCACAACAATTTCCACCAGCTAACCTCTAGACTACTCTTTCTAAAGTAATTCCAGGTTTCTGAGGTCGTCAACTGAACAGACTTAGATGGAATCCAAAGTAGTCTGTCCTCCTCAACCAATCTTACCAAGCTGAGTTTACTCTGAATTGCCACCAGATTATCGGAACAAGCAAGGTTCCAAACCCAATTGCCATCTCTCAACACACTAGAAAGCTTGGAATCTGGTTTACTAGCTGCATCATAAACGACCCTATGACCATATTTATTATACAGCACAATATCTGGATGCCAACAATCATGCTGAAGAAATATATTACTTCCTGAGTCAACTTCATATCTGATGAGAGGCCTAGTTTAAGGATCTTTTACCAGCTCCAAGTGCATTCTTGAGGATTTTAAGAACCCAAAAAAATCCTACCCTTTAAGAAATTTTCTACCATTTGTTTCTCCTGTATAATAAAGAAAAAAGGGTCAAACCCCGTGTACGATGCTCACGTTTCGGTCTAGGAGTTCTTTGATGGGTAGTGTACCCCCAATTTTAAAAAGGTTGAATCTTGAACTTGAACCTGAGACACATCAAGGACACTAAGTACTGCACCAAGGTCCAACTTCTCCCATATCGTAAAGTAAAAAAAACAATAATAGGTAGCATCAACAAATCTGTAAAGCCAGGTTCTCACATTAATAACAGTGCAAAAGACGAATATTTCCATGACTGGAAAAAACCCAAAAATGTCCTTAAAGTCACAATACAGGCCAAATAACAAGCTTTATATGCTGCAAGTTCCAAGTGGCTCTAAAGTAATTCTTTGTCCACCATAAGAAGCTACTATAGTTTATAAATGCATGACACAAATTCCAGTGAATAGATTGGAGGGATGTCTTGAGGAATTTGTGAGCAACATCCGAACAGCTTTTGTTCCAGGTAGGAACATAGCTGAGAATGTTCTCTTAGCTCAGTAGTGTATCAAGAATTATACCAGGGAAGTAGGTCAAGCCAGATGCACTATAAAAGTTGACATGATGAAAGCCCATGACTCAGTTGACTAGAGTTTTGTATTTCACTGTTCAACTGTTATTGGGATTCCTGATAGGTTCATGCATTCTACTCCCAGGTTTTCTATTGCCATAATTGGTAGTCTGGTGGGTTTTGTTTTAAGGGTGCTAAAGGGTTAAGACAGGGTGATCCTATCTCACCTTATTTGTTTGTCATTGCTATGAAGGCATTCTCCGGGCTTTTAAGAACTTCTATCAGGAATTCCTTGAATGGTTTTGAGTATGCGCAAAAAGTGTCCTTGAACAGTTTAGGCATGTGCCAACAGTATTATTGGAAAAGGAATGTGCAGGTGTTGACATTTCACAGATAGAATCGTTGGAATTCTCAAACTGCTTATCAGAAATCATACAAAAATACACTCATGGTATTCTCTTAGGATAAATTTTCCTGACAAGCGCCTGTTCAGCAAACATGTAAAAATAGGGCTCTGATTCATTTCCATGGACTATATCTCACTAATGCATGTGAAAGGAAAAATATCAATTCAAAACCAGATTTTCCATAACGTCACTTTGCAATCCTGACTTCAACACCCAAGATGCCATATTGATGACAGGTGATTGAATGGGGCATCAGAGAGAAATTGGTTTGGAAAGAGAAGGTTGGGAGATTAAGAGAAAACTTGTCACGTATCTTAGAGTCAAAAGACTCAATAATTCAGTATACACAAAAAGTAGTCACTTCCAGTTTTGAACACGACAAAATTTCACTAATAAGAAATTAAATCCTAACCTTGGTGATATTCACTTCAATTGATGCATTGTCGTCTATCTATGCATTTAAAAATTTAAATTTCTGAAGGCATTAGAAGATGATCAAAATAGCTTTGTATCATCAATAGAAATGCATACAAAGTTCCTTATCCAAAATAAATAAATTTCCACACACAGTAAAATGATCTTTTATTTTTTTTTGAAGAGAGAGAGAGAGAGAGAACTAGGCAGGGGGGGGGGGGGGAGGAAATATCTAACTAAGTTATGCACATGAGAGTGAACAAATAAAAGTATGATAAAGAGACTTACAGAGGGGAAGGAGGTGCATTTGTGAAATGTAGATATGGCTGCTATTGGACAAATGCTTCTGATGTCAAAATGCTTTGAACACAGGAATTAGCCCTAAAGAAGGTTTTGCCTTGGTATGTCTTTTAGGGTCTCAATAATGTCATGATTACAGCTGGATGCAATGCAATAACTGCAAATGAAACAAGTGTCAGAGCCATGACAATGAAGGAGACATTGGGATTGCAGTCACGGCCAGAGGGATTGAACCAAATGAACAGAATTCCTGAGAATGTAAATACTGGAAGTAGCATCCAACTGACACAGCAAGTAAAGAAATATACCTAAACATACAATTCATAAGGTTAGTTGTCAAATGAAAGCAGTGAAAGTACAATTAGATACAAAAAATAGAATTAAGCTCTTCTGTTTATCTTTTTGCACCCATGCATCATCCCATGAGCCTATCCATTGGAATAAACTTCTCTTCTTTATCACATGAAAGGAACCATTACCAGCAAAAGGAAGAAAGCAATTTTTCCCTTGCTTTAAGGAATTCTAATAAACTTAGAGCCAATGCACTATGAGAGATCCCCAAGGATATGGGAAAGGGTGAATTCCAGGCCCCCTGTATCTCACGCATGTTACACAAGCTGAAAAGAAAAAAAAAATGCTTTCATTAGCATAATGAGCTGGCTCCATGCATTCAAGCCATAAAATCAAGAATGATAAACCCAGCCTTTAATTGTATATTTCATTTAAGACGCATTGCCAAGTTCTTAGAAGCATTTATTATAACTCATTCGAATTTCGTTTTAAAATTTGTGATAAACAGCCCAGAAAGCCTCTGGAAATAACCTTCCCTATGGCAAATATAAAGTACAAACTTTTTAAAAGACAAGATTTACACATGCCACCATCAACCTGGGTTAAATAAAATGCAGCAGAAGGCAACAATCCCTTTAATATAATATCAAAACTGTGGGGGCAAAACTGACCATAAGGTTTGATAAGAAAATCTCTGTCAAAACCAACCAACTGATGATAGCATGGTCTCCGAAGCCTAAAGTGTTGGTGCTAGATAATTGTGGGATACTTCTTGGGGAAATTTAATTGACTATCATCAGTCATCACCAGTAGTCTTTGCAAGAACAAACTCCGCCTTTGAAGTGATGGAACCGAACTCTGTCCCTAACAATTATTTCTCTATTAAATGCTTTCGAAACATATTTTGTAAATGAATGGCAATCTTTACAAACTCTTAAATTCTTAACAATTCGTATAGATGTTCCTTTTGGAGTTCTTGCCAACCCAAAAGCAATTGCCAACTTCTCACTATGATATGATGTGGAGGTTTCTAGGCACTCTTCTGTAATCAATCCAGCCACAGAGATTAAAGACTCCTCTGGCACATAACCAAGCAAAGCAGCCTGACTGATTACTTCTCTCAGTTTGTGATAAATTTCAAAGAAATCAGGATGTGACTTGTCATCCACAACAAATTTATGAATTTGATCACCAACTTCAATCCAGCTCCATCCCGGGGTTGTCTTTATTCCCTGGCTTTTGATCAATTTTCTCATCTTTGCAATACCATCTGTATCTTTGACTCCAGCATATATCGCAGCAAGCAGAATATAGTCCCCTGCATTTGATGCCCCAAGCTGAACCAGATTTCTCATGGCAATCTCCCCTATTTTCACATTCTTGTGAATCTTACAAGATCCAAGCAAAGTGCGCCATAGGACTGGATCATCTTGTGAGGGAGAAGTCCCTATCATATCAAGTGCCTTTTCAAGCTTCCCAGCTCGTCCAAACAAATCCACCATGCAGCCATAATGCTTAATTCCAGGCTTCAAATTGAACTTCGTGTTCATCATGTGGAAATACTCAACACCCTCCTCAACCAAGCCTTGGTGACTGCATCCACACAACAAACCGAGGAATGTGATGGAATTTGGTTGAACTCCTGCCATCAACATCTGCCTAAAGAAAGAGATTGCCCCATCCCCATGACCATGCACTCCATACCCAACAATCATCGAGTTCCAAGTAAAAACATCCTGCTTCTGCATACTATCAAAGACGCAAAAAGCATCATCCAAGCAACCACATTTTGCATACATATCTATAAGTGCATTTCCAACATAAACATTCTTCACAAACCCCTCTTGACAAGCAATCCTATGCAGATTAACCCCAACATTCAACGCGCCCACGTGAGCGCAAGACGAAAGTAATCCAACAAGAGTAAACCCATCAAGACCAACATTCTCATTCTTCATCTCATCATACACCTTCAACGCCTCGTAGTGAAAACCAGCTTGAGAGTAGCAAGAAATCATTGAATTCCAAGAAACCAAGTCCCTTTCAGACATATCATCGAACACCTTCTTTGCAACCCCAATGAATCCATTTCCCACATAAGACCTTACAAGATTAGTACAAACAACAACATCCCTCTCATACCCACATCGTATTATAGTCCCATGAACCTCTCTACACTTGTTCTCAGCCTTGACTCTCTCGCAGGCCTTGAGCACAAACGAGAAAGTAAAGGTGTCAGGGCGAGAAACCAAAGAAGAAAACATGTCGTTGTAATAAAGAATGGATTGGAGAGGAGATGGGCTATTGGCAAAGCCTCTGATAATAGAATTCCAAGCTTGTGTTTGAGGATTATCAATGTGATGGAAGAGAAGCTGTGCGTAGGACAGGGAGCCAGAAACCGAGACAGCGCAGAAGTGGACGAGTTTGGTGGAAATGGCGGGGTGGTGTTGAAGACCGTTGGTGATGACGTGTGCATGGATTTTCTGAAGCCTTTGGAGACTGTTGCAGCCTTGCAACAGTTTAAGGATGGTGTCGGATTTTGACATGTCTCTCGTTTCTTTGACGTGTGTAGAATTCTATACTTAAATGAAATTGCCATAAGATATGTTTTGTATTTATTAAAAAGGGAAATTACACGTAATTCACCTGTGGCACCTGTAGTTTGGACGAAAATCACTTTGCCTATCCGAGATATAAAAAGTGTCACTTAACCCACGTGTAGTATGTTTTCATCAATCTCCGTAACTCACCTCAAGTCCAGCCGTTACAAAAACACTTCTTAACCCCAAAACTCAACATAACGCTAATCAAAACACCCAAAACTCAGAAACTTTTCGAGAGAGAGATCTGTGGTGAGATTAATGTGTTTTTCGTGGTTTGGAGTGTCTGGAGGGGGAGAAAACACAAGTTTCGCAACATCGAAACTAAAGAAGGTAGTTTCGGTAAAGAAAATCAAGGTATTTGTGTCTACTCTCGATTTAGGGTTTCAGATTTTGTTCAAGTGCTAACTTACTGTGTGAAACTCTAAATTTGTACTTCCCAGGAATTGTGTTTTGTTGATATGTCTTCATCAAGTAGTAATTTCTCGGGTTCATATGGGCATATGTGCAATGAGCAGACTTGTGTTTTGAGAACAAGTTTGAGTTTGTAAAATTTTGGGAGGAGGTTCTTGAGTTGTAGTCGTTATAAGGTTAGTCCTAAGTGTCCTTTCTTTGTTTGGCTTGATAACCCAACCTGTCCTCGTGGGAATGAAACTGCACATTTGGCTCTAGAAAGGATGTCTAGGCTTCAAAGTGCTCTCCAACTTACCAATGAAAGAGAAAGGACAGCTCTGAAAACGACAGATGTAACAAGGCAGATAGCATAATAATCTAGGCAAATGGCAAAAAAGGCTCTTAAAAAGGAAGCCAAAGCCAAAAGGAGGGAGAGAAAGGCTCAAGCTGTCTGTGTAAAAGCTAAGGAAAAAGCCATGTTTGCTGAAGAGAAGCAGAGAATGTGGAAGTTTGCATGCTTTTTGTCATGAATCTTTTTTGTTATTATTATGTTGTTGTTATGTTTTGGCTCAATTAAGTTCTTTGGAGTGAAGAGACCGAGGTTGTTGCCCTGAAGTAGTTAATTGGTTAGTAAAGATAGTTATGGCAATGGTGTTAAGGAATTTGCATTGTAATAGCACTAGCCTACTGATGTAATATTTTGATGTGTCAATGAAAAAAGAATTGGTCAATTATTGAGTATTTTGTGCATACCATAACAACCACTCAATGAAAGAAGTATTAGTCATGCCACTAGTCTCTGGGCATATAATGAAAGAAGTATTGGTCAATTATCAATGATCTGCGCATACCATAACAACCATTCCACAATAACAACTTCCATATACTCTGTATTGGAAAAATCTACTTGAACACAATCTGTAGCAGCAATAAATAAACTTCCATATAATCTGGTTTGGACAAATAATGTTCCATACAGACTGAATTGAATAAATACCACAACTTCCATACCATAATACCACAACTTACAAATAATACCACAACTTCCATATAATACCACAAAATGTCATACCATAATAACAACCTGGAGTGTATTGTACCTTAACTTCTAGTAAATTACAAAAAAGCATATTCCAAGGTCAGTTACATATATATATATATATATATATACACACACACACACATACATACATATAATTGCTCAAAACAAGATGATTGTTTTTTACACTAATTGATAATTACAAAAAGCCAACAGTGGTCTTCACAAAAAACACTAGCTGCAGGCCCATATATTTTCCTACCCTTGCCTTTACTCCCATGCTGACATGTGTACCCACTAGCTTCATTTCTTGCCTTTACTCTTTCCACCCACTGAATTCATTTTTGGTAGCCTTTGTGCAACAAGCTATCCTCTAGTCCTCGCACCACCAGTGCTTCTATTTGCATGTGAAGGCTACAAAATAAAAAATAGATCCACTTGTTAAAAAAATCTCAGTCTACACAACCATCTAGAAAAGAAGCAACACAACTAAGTTACTTGTGAAAAACTTGGCAGGGTATCCTAGGTCTCCCTAGGTGTGTGAAACTTAGGCTGTGAGGAAAAGAACCATCCTGCTCTCCTGTAAAACTCTGACTTTGTGCAGCAAGCTGTCCTCTAGTCCTCGCACCACCAGTGCTCCTATTTGCATGTGAAGGCTACAAAATAAAAAATAAATCCACTTGTTAAAAAATATCTCAGTCTACACAACCATCCAGGAAAGAAGCAACTCAACTAAGTTACCCGTGAAGAACTTGGTAGGTATCCCAGGTCTCCCTAGGTGTGTGAAACTCTGACTGTGAGGAAGAGAACCATCCTGCTCTCCTGTGAGATGGCCTAGCTTGATTTCTTTACTGTGAAACTTGATTTCCTTGCTGTGAGGATGAAGGCTGAGTGGCAGATCTCATGTTATAAGTCTGGGTAGGCTACTAGGATGGTGGCTGGGGTGGCTGGGGTGCAGGCTGAGGTGCAGATCCAAATCTAGTATTAGGTGCAAGCACCCCTCCCCTTGCTTGCAACAAAACCTAGTTTTAGTGCATGAATACCTTTGTAAGTTTAAAAACAAGTTTTTTTTTTTTTTTTTTGCCATTTAAATCCCAATTACTTACAGCTTTTTCTCTTTGAAGCCTCTGTCTCTTCTGCCATGGTGTCTCCCTATTGATGGCAGCCTTGCACCCTCTTGAGTTATCCCATTCCTTTTTGCATTTCCCACACCTTATAGGTTTGTTCAGCCTACTTGCTTTGTAAGGATTCCTAGGCTCATCAGAAGCCCTCTTTCTTTGATTGGGCGGCCTGCCTAGTGGTTTGTATATGTGAGGTGCTAGGGGAGCAGGTTGTCTAGTCTCAGCCCATTCTAACTGGCCAGGCATGGGAGGAAGTACCTCGTTGTATATCTCCATGTAAGTTTCTTTGTGGTAGCATAGGTGGGTGTAGTCTTCTGGTGTCTCAATGTTTGTATAAACGATTGTTATGGCATGTTTGCATAGAATGCCATTTAAATCCCAAGACCTACAGCTGCATGTCTTCTTGATAAGATCAACTACATGCCTCTCATACTGACTGGCTACCTCATAAAGGAAACTGCCAGCTGGGGTAGCAATAAATGACTTGCTTTCAAGCTTCAATTTCTCCAACTTATCTTGTATGCTTGGACACAACTTTCCAGGATACTTCTCTATCCCTTTCCTTTTTGTGTAAAGCCTAATCATAAGTCTAACCCTAATCCACTCCAACATTGCCAAGATAGGCTTGTTCCTAGACTTCAATATCATTGAGTTAAAAGACTCACTCAAGTTATTTACCAAATAATTTGTTAAGGCCCTAGGAGTGAAGTGTGACCTTGTCCATTGTGCAGGTGCAATGTTTGCACGATATTGATATGTCTTTTCATCCAAATCATTTATGTACTGTATGCCTCTCTCAAACTCCCTTACTGTTGTAGCAACAGCACGCCTTCACAGTGCATCCTTCAGCTCCAATCCCTTATGATCGACATTGAAATTGTTGTAGATGTGTTTCACACAGTATCTATGCTCCACAATAGGGAATAGTGTCTCTATTGTAGGTATAAGCCCCTGCAAATAACCAAACAAAACATGTTAGTTCAACAAACGGAGTAAACCATTCAAGAATAACTGAACAAAACTTGCATACCTTCTACCTATCAAAATAAAGATCAACTGAAGCTCCTCTGACCTCCCTATATCGTCAACAAAAATTTCCAAAAACCATATCCAAGACTCCTTGTTTTCTTGTTCCACAACAGCCATGGCTACTAGAAAAATGTTGTCAATTGCATCCTTGGCAGTGGTAGATAAGATTTGTCCATCAAATTTGTGCTTTATGTGGCAACCATCTAAACTTATAAATGGCCTGCATCCACCTAAAAACCCTACCTTCTAAGAATTGAACCTAACATACATCCTCTTAAATTTTGGCTAGGAAGTCTCATCAGTCATTTCTGTCTGAAGTATAACCCTACTCTCCTTGTCTACAGTGTTTATCATTTGTGCATAGTCCGTAAGGACATCATATTGCAGTTGCTTATCTCCATTGATCAAATCCTTTGCCTTTCTCTTTGACCTATAGACTTGGTTTATACTTATGTCAACAGATAAATTTTGCATCACATGGTTGTGTACACCACTCACCTCCAAATTTGTATTTTTGCTAAAATCCTCAATGAACCTCTTAGCAACATAAGCTGATGTTGCTTGGCTATTTTTAAAAGACTTGGGGCAAGTACACTCATCAGTCAAGGTCTTAATCTGAAATATCAGCTTTCCACTTATCTGAGATGCATAACATCTCCACCTACACTCATTCTTGCAATGAACTGATATCTTGGTCCTCTCATTCAGCTTGAATCTGATGTCAACAGGTTTTTTAATTGCATACTCCCTCAAAGTAGCTCTGAACACCTTTACATTAGGAAACTTCATCTCCTTCTTCAGTACAACATTTCTCATGTCACTCTTAGCATTAAACTCTAGCTGCTTAAGTACCTGCTCATCATCAGACCCATCCATGCTTACCAGATCATCCTCAAGAGCTGGCGTAGCCCACTCAAGGGCTACATTGCTTGATTTTAGGGTTGCATGTGGTGCATTGCTTGATTCTGGGGCTGTATTAGGAGCATTGCCTGATGCTGGGGCTGTATTGAGAGCAAACTTGATTCTGGAGAAGAATCTTATGGAGCTGAGTTTGGAGCAGCAAATATGTCATCACCAAAGTCCTCCCCATCTAGGCCTTCATATAGCCAATCATCATTATCATCTCTTTCAACATTCTGTTCTTCAACCCTTACACCAACCTCAACATCTTGTTCTTCAACTCTTGCACCAAGCTCAACATCCTCAACATTCTCAACATCTTCTTCTTCATCATTCTCAATATCTTCTTCTTCCTCCAATACAACTTCATCAAATCACTCTCCAAATCTATTTCATCCACCCTTCTATCACCAGCTACACCACCTACATCACCGCCTATTTCTGCCACTCCCCCTCCATCACCACCTACACCATCATCTACCACTCCCCCTCCATCAGGATGCTCAACTGCTAGTGGCTCCATATCTATGTCAGTATAGATTATGATTTTGTCAGCTGGCCATGCCCTATGAAGGGTAATCATGTTCACCACATCTGGATCTGTTTCTATGACCCTTAAATCATGCTCTAGATCACCTTCAAGAAGTAAATACCTATATTTATTGTGTTCTTTAGGAGCACCAACTAGATGGCATAAATCTCGAATTTTAAAGAAACTCAACTTGTTAGGGTCAATCTCTGTCAATGTATGTATAGACCCACTTACATATCGTAGGGTTGGGTCCTCCAAAAAACATCCCCCAACATGAATTTCAATGTCAAATGTGAAGTCAACCATCTGTAATTAAAATAAGTAATTTGTTTACATACTGACATGCAGAAAACGACAACAAGCCAAAAGAGTCAACAAGCTAAACATAGTGTTGTTTTATTTTCATATAAAATATGTTTTGTTGTTGAGAGACAACACTCAGACAAAGGACCACATATAGCACATGCAAAACCAGATTTCTAACAAATTCATAGGGACCACACTACCCACAGTTTACAAACAAGTGTAATCATTGACAAATAAACTTGATTCTTTCAAGTATACGCATTATATAAACAACCATAGCAATACATTAGCTACATCCTAAGCTATTCTACATATAAATAGCAAAATGCACATTTAACATACACCAATTTTGAGAAAATTTTACAAACCCTAACTACATGGGTGGGTCACGATAAAAAAATACCATCAAGAACCCAAATGCAGATCAACAGCAATCACACATACCTTCCCTATTTTCGATGTTGTGAAACTTGTGTTTTCTCCCCCTCCAAACACTCCAAACCACGAAGAACACGTTGATCTCACCACAGGTCTCTCTCTCTAAAAGTTTATGAGTTTTGGGTATTTTGATTCGCATTATGTTGTGTTTTGGGGTTAAGAGGTGTTTTTGTAACGGCTGGGCTTGAGGTGGGTTACGGAAATTGACAGACACATACCATAAGTGAGTTAGGTGAAATTTTTCAAACCCCGGGTAGGTAAAGTGATTTTCACCCAAACCACAGGTGGGTTATGTGCAATTACCCCCATTAAAAAAAAGAGGAGAAAAAAAAAATATGTATTATGGAATGGCCAATATAAGCATTAACATTGGGGTGTAAAACCCTTCAAGTTGCTAAAATAGCTACTAACTATTTAAAAAAGAGCTCCACCTGGATGTATATCTAAATTTTTTTACAATCTGTGAATAGTAAAAGAGCATTAGCATCCGAAGATGCATAAAAAAATATATACATATTTTGCAATCTCAAACACTACTTTATCTATTTTACCAATTCATTTTACAACTCACCCTACATCCCAGTTTTTATTTTTACATACAACTCAATAAAATAATATAAATTACCTAATAAAAAAAATAAAAAGTATTATTCTCTCTCTTTCTCCCCCACTCATTTTTTCTCTTCACACACACACATATTAAAATAATTTTTTTTTTTACTACTTATGAACAGTGAGCATTAGCATTGAGGTGTAAAACCCCCAAAGTGGCTATTTACATCCTTTGTGCCCTAAAACATGCCACATCCGGGGTTGTATATCTAAAAAAATATACAACCCAGCAATAGGTAGTTGCTTAATTTACAACCTACTATTCATTATTTATTTACTCTTCTCTCTCTCTCTCTCTCTCTCTCTCTCTCTCTCTCTCTCTCTCTCTCCTGGTTGCTAGTAAAGCATTATTTTTTAATATTTTATGGTGTAGTTATATTATTTTATTGCGTTGACTTATATTATTTTATTGTGTTATATGGAAAAATAAAAACTGAAATGTTAGGTATATTGTAAAGTGGGATGGTATTATAGATAGAGTAACTTTTTAGGTTGTAAAATAGCAACTTTTATACAACCCCGGATGCTAGTGCTCTAAGGTTGCATATTCATAGGTTGCAAATTTTTTTAAGTTTACAAACCAAGATGGAGTGGGTTTTAGGTGACTTAGGTTGTAAAATAGCAATTGGGGGGTGTTTACACCCCCCAATGCTAGTACTTTAAGTTCTTATATTTAGAACTTACTATTCATGAGTTTGTAAATTAAAATAATATATTTTATTCAATTTTTCTCTTTCTCTCTCTCACTTTGTCTCGCTCACTTTATATTATTATTTGATGGGATGATTTATATTATTTTAATGAGTTGTATATAAAAATTGAAACTGCAATGTTGGGTGAGTTGTAAAATAAGATAATAAAATAGATAAAGTGGTGTTTGAGGATGTAATAGAGTTTTTTTTGCATCCTCGGATGCTAATGCTCTTAGTGTCAGTAACTTTGAGATTTTTTTAGGCATTTAACATTATTTTTGGAACATTTTAGTTAGTTGTCAAGTTTGCAAAACTATTTAACAAACTAGCATTTCGAGATTTTAAAACTCAAGTTTAAAGATGGAACTCGAGTCCACTTGAGGTGCAAGTGGTGGCAATCTAGGTTCCACACATATGAATTCCGATCATGAGATGCAATTACAATTTTATCAAGTGGTGGCAATCTAATGCGGAAAAAAATCTGTGAACTTTTAGACTCGTGTTCCTACATTCTTCAGATCAAATCGAATCTTCTTCTTCTTTAGATCTACTTCTATGGAACTCAAGTCTAGGAGACTCAAGTTCCATGTAGATAAATTGTTTTACGCTAGCACTAGAACTCAAGTCTTAAAGGCTTGAGTTTGTCACCGAAATCGAGTCTCAAAAACTCGAAATGCTAGTTTGCTAAATAGTTTCAAAAAATAATAGTCTCTAAAATTATGTTAGATATCAAATTTTCCCTAACTTCAGTGTAACATATGATTCAATTTTTAGGAAATGGTTTTTATTAAAAAAAAAAAAAAGAAAGGAAAAAGTTTGGCTTCAATTTAATTGTGCCTACTGCTTAGGGAAAAACAACGGTTTATTCTTAATTTTTGGTTACCAAATATTAGATCCTTAAACCCAAATTTCAAACTAGTTGGAACTTGCAACCTCACCTTGATTGCTCCAGCAATGACCAATCTATTGGACAATTTAAATTATCAAAAAGGCAAAAACTTGTTTTACACCATCCATACACTGTAATTTATAACTAAAAACGTGAATCACGTTTTCAGTTATGCAAACACAATGCAATTATAAAAAGTATAAAAAATACAGGAGATGGTGAATCTATCAATATATGGACACACCGCTGGTTGGATTCTTCAAGGGGTGGTCAGATTGTATCTCCCCAACTTGACTCATCACTACTCACTGTAAAAGACCTTTTTATTTCGAACACAAAAATATAGAACAAGGAGCTTATTAATCAGAATTTTCTACCATGGGAGACAGAGAGCATTCAAAGTATCCCGGTTAGCTTCTACCCGATGGAGGACTTGCTTATTTGGCCTCGAACCGCGGATGGGAGCTATTCGATCGATTAAGAGTGCCTATCAGTTGTTGTTCGTCGAGAACAGAACTTCACAGCCCAGTTCGTCCAACTCAGAGGGTTGCAAGCCTTTATGGAATGGTATTTGGAAGTTGAAGGTTCCAAACAAAGTCAAGCATTTCATGTGGAGAGCTGCAAATGATTCGTTACCCACCAAACTTAATTTGTTTACACGTCACATACTCCCTGACAATGTCTGCAATCTATGCGAAATGCATCCCGAGGATGCTATCCACTGTCTATGGTTGTGTGATATGGTCAAATGTATTTGGCTCTCGGATCCTATCTTTAGTCTTCCTCGATCAAAACATTTTAGAAGCTTTGGTGATCTAGCTTCAGCAGTGTTGTCCGATACAAGCCCAGCTATTGCTGCCCTGTTTTCCATGGTAGCTTGGAGTATATGGATTAGAAGAAATAGACTAAGGGAGAGGCAACATGTTTGGGAGGTCGGGGAAACAGTTCGACGAGCACGTGATTTGCTACAGGAATTTTGGATGTCCAGGAACGTCCTATTTGGCCTCTTGTTCAACGCACACGACAGAAGTGGGCCCCCCCAGTTGCAAGTATTTATAAGTTTAACTTTGATGGTGCTACATTTGAAAGCTCGGCGAGAGCAGGTTTGGGGGTGGCAGTGAGAGATGCCAAGGGAATGATTATTGCTGCACTAAGCAAAAACATACAACTACCCAGCTCTGTGGACTTGGTAGAAGCATTGGCTGCCCGGAGAGCTATTCTATTCGCTCAGGAGTTAAGTATTGCTCACGTGGTGGTGGAGGGTGATTCGTTGAAGGTCATTACAGCTATAAATAACCCAAAGCATAATAGAACTTAGTAGGGACATGTTATTGAAGATATTAAGAAAGCCAGCTCTTGTTTACAAGTTTGTAGTTTCAGTCATGTCAGTAGGGGGGGTAATAGTTTAGCCCACTCCCTAACTAGAAGAGCAGTTTTAACTGTTGATACAGACGTGTGGTTAGAAGAACTACCACCAGATTTGAATGATGTTTTCCAGTTTGATTTACCTTAATAAAATTGACTTACCTAATTCTCAAAAAAAAAAAAAAAAAAAGTATAAAAAATATAATGTGCGTAAAACATTCATGTAAAATAAACACTGATCTTAATAGAAAGTCCATAAATATACTTTACAAAGTCCAATTTTCTTTTTTTAGGAGCGGTAGTTACTTATAAGGGTTTGCAGTAAACACGCTAAAACCGACTCGATCTAACTAACTTTTAAAAGTTGGTGGGTTAGGTTGGATTATGAAATTTTTTTTAATAATGGGTTGGGTTGGGTTTGGGTCATAAGATTTATAAATCTGCCTAATCTAACTCGACCCACCTATATTTAATATATATTTCAATTTAAAAAAATATATTATACAATTTTTTTTTTTTTTACTTTTTTTCTTACCTTTCTAAATAAAATCAAATCCTAAGTTTTTCTCGTATAGTTTGTGTTTGTTTGGTGTTATGCTCATGATTTTTTGGTTATAATTTTACTCTTATTTGTAGCGATGTTATTCTAATGTTCAATTTAATAATAATAATAATAATAATAATAATAATAACTAAAAAAAAATATGTCCAATCCGACCCAACTCAATACACATAGGTTGGGTTAGACTCTTGTGATGAGTTGGGTTGGGTTAAATTTTTTTAAACCCACCATAGTGGGGGTTGGGTTGGATTGGGTTGAGTTAAAAACACCTCTCAACCCAACCTAACTTGACCCATGCCCACCCTTAATTACACATCATGTTAATTGAAATCGTGTTTTCTATTTTAATTAAAATGATAAAATTATGTTTTCAAAATATAATTTCATGGTTTCGGAGTGTGTACGCGACAGCCACTGTGTAACAAGATTTTTATCATAAAATTAAAATCGTTTAGGGATAGGGGTATGGACTATTGGGGTGGGTGGGTGCCACTGGCCGTTAGCTGGCAGCACACAAATGAATATGCTTAAAAAAATTTTGGGTTAAAGAATATGCTTAAAATTTAAATAAAAGAGAACGGTCAGTGACTCCATAAAACTGAACGGTTAGATTCAGCAAAAAAAAAAAAAAAAAAAAAAAACTGAACGGTTAGAATAATGTCACAATTTAACGTTGTTGACGGTAAAGAAAGAAAGCCAGGCCATACGCTCCCAAATCAAATGAGAAATGCCCAGGTTGGATAAATTATTATTATTCTTTAAAAAATCGATTATGGAAAGAGAAGGTATTTGATTCTAGATAAGTTTACAAGGTTTTCAGGGAGAAAAAAAAAAAAAAAAGACTTAAGTTAGTGGCACCCAAATTAAATAAAGTTGCCCTTCCCTTGACTTATGGCCTGCGACCCACAAAAAATCATAAAAATATTATCTAGATTTTTTTTCCCAAATTTTTCTACTTGTTCAATAATGAATTGTGATAGGAGCAATATCAATTTTACATGATATCAATAACAAAAAATAAAAATAAAAAATTACATAAATTCATTATTAATATTACTTTTATTATGCATTAATTACAACAAATTGAGTAAATCTTTCTAAGAAAACTGTGGAAAATTTTGCATATTAAGCTTATTGAAAAAATTTCTTCGATAACCACAACTTTTGTGTCACAAATTTTGTCATGATTTTGATATAACATATTGCGAGTGGTTAAAAAGAAAAGGAAAATTAGTGTTTAAAATGTCATTTTCCCCCACACCTATCCATTCCTAACGTCCATTCATTCTATGCCTCTTCTTCTTCATTGATCTCCAATAAAGTTGATGTAAGTTATATATCGAGTTGAATCGAATCAAGACTCAGCGAGCTTCTTCTAAGGATCATTATTCGAGTTTGAAATCAATTTAGAAGACGTGAGCAAGTTGCTAAAGTACAAGCTACTACTGAGCTTATCATTTGTGTTGTTTTCTTAATCTAGTCAAGTCGCTTTGGGCCGGAAGCCTTCATCTTTGTCGAATTAGTGTAAGATCATGCTATGAAGTCTTTGTTTTTGTCTAGCCCTATGTTTTTCTATTCCTCCAACCACATATTAGAAAAATAAATTTTTTTTCTTTCTTCAAAATTTTCTATCCTATTTTTCATTCTTTTACTTACTCAACTTCTCAATTTGGCATGACCTTAATAGCGAAATAAGCATCTCTTTTCCTCTGTAGTAAGTGAATCTATCTTGTGCATGAAATATATGCACCTCTCCTCTAATAGCATGTGACTCATGTAGGTCTATAGATTTCATTCAAAATACTATGAGTGAAAAGGTGTATATAGCTCCACAACTCTTTCACAATATTTTCATAACAAATCATATGTGATAAATTATTATTGATTCTAATTTGAATTTATAATTTAAATTACATTTTTACCGACTCATAACAACCTAATACTTAAAGATTTTTTTTTAAAGCATTGTGAAAATGTTTTGCATTTCTCTAAAATAATTACTATTGGAGAGGAGAAAGAAAAGATAGGAACGAACATGACACCTTCTATTTAATGTTGACATTGAACGGTAATTTGGTCATTTGGACTGAGAAATGACAACCTGAAAGAAATATGACCGTTGAGACCTCCGAAACCAAGCCCTTTCAAATCATTATTTTACTCAAAAAAACCATAAGAGAGAGAAGCAAGCAATTAAATCCCCAAGCACTTTCCTGGAATCTGATACTAAAAGCTTTTCACAAAACTGAAACCACCCTATCCCCATTAAGGAAACCACACACTCTCTTTCTCTCCCTTACATGCAAAGAAACCCAAAAGGAGAATTGCAAGAACAAGGAAGAGGTGGGTCAATGGCAAAGCCTGAAGCGGAGGAGATAACAAGGGAAGTTGTGGTGGTGAAGGAGCAAGAAGAGGCTCATGATCAGCATCATCATCCCTACGCTTTCCATGTCTCTGGACCTCGCAACGTTGCCTCTCCTAACTGGAGAGACCTCATCAATTCCAGTTGGTCAGTACAGTATTCCCCCCTTCCCCCCCTTTCATTTCTCTCAATCATTTTTCACCACATGTTCCTGTTTTGGGTCCTGGGTTTGCAAATTCTTGACTACCTTGGGCTATGTGGCTCACTAATTTTCTTGAAATCTGGTGGAAAATGTGAAATTCTCAAATGGGTCATTTTGAAAATTTTAGCAGAATGGGTTTTGTCACAAATTATAGAAGTGTAGGTTTTGGAGTTCTATCTTTGATTCATTAATTTGAGGTATTTCGGTACAAAACGTAGGATTTATTACAAATTTGTATCTGGGTCTTCTGTTTTATGAAAGAAAAAACATTCCTAAATTAGGGAACAGCATGTTGGATATCTGGGATCTGAGTGAAAAGGGCTAGTAGAGAAACTATGTTTGGCAAGTTTTGATAGGACTTTCCTCATATATGCATAAGCACACCAATTTTTGCTATGGAAAGGTTGGTTCTTTCATTACATGTCAAGCTGTGAGTGAGATTGACTATCCACTATTGATTCCTAGATTTGGATTTGGGGTTTATTTTTGGTAATTTATCCTTTTTTTTTTTTTTGGCTAAGTTTTTAATTGGCTTAAATACTAGTTGAATGTCCCAATTTAATCTACTAGCTAGAGTCTCTAGAAAATAATTTGAATTCTGTTGGCGAAAATTAGAAATTGTTGCATTGGGATTTATTTGAAGTGACTTTTAGTTTTAACAAAGAGGGTTCTAATTTTGGCAAATACATCGGAATGATTCAAAATTCTCGTTCCAAACTGCCTATATATTTCTTTGAAATTTATATCCGTGTGGCAGGGGAATCAAATTTTAGGAAACAGAATCATAACCTTCATAATAATAGATGCCAGATTTTAATTTAAATAGAATTGGCTCATCATCAGAATCAATTCTGTACTTCAAAAATGCCATCTTCTCTTTATTTATTTTTTAAAATAAGTTTTGGCCCCAAGGGGAAGGGGGGAAGTGGAGAATCAAACTATTGACCTCTTGTTTATGAGGCGTGGTTCCCAGCCCCAGGTAATTGTGCTACCCCTTGTGGTTGCTACCTTCTGTTAATTATAGCTGGAATTAGTTTAGGTCACTTTTAGACTTTGATATTTGGGGGCACGTATTGGATAGCTTTTTTGATTCTTCAATTAATGGCTATATCTATTAGTAAGTGATGATTTTCTTTCACGACATATGACATTATTATGTATATTTTAAAATATATACAAAAATAAGTACACACATACATACGTTCTCATTGTTTTTGTTTAGAGTTCTAAATGCATTAATCAAGTTTGACATACTAGTTTAATTTATTGGTCTGTCTGGTTGCTTGGAAAATGAGAGGAAATGTTGAAATTTCTGGACCTTAGAAACATTTGCTTTGTGAGTGGTGGTTGTAAAACTTCAATTTTTCCCTACATATCCATCTCCTCAACAACCAAATTAACAAATATATTTTAGAGCAGTTAATGCTTATATTTGGTAGATAACCAGATATGGACATTTGAAGTCAAATTAGCCAAGTTGTAGTTTTATATAGATGATTTGGATAACTTAACAACTAATAATTATTTTCCATGCAAGCCAAATAATTGAAAATGTTTTCTGGTTCATTTTCAAGGTCATAACCAAACATAGGAAAATGAATCAGTTTTCTAGAACATATTCATGTTATGCTTTCTGTTGAATCAAACTGAGTGTTACTATTAAAAATTTTATGAATGTCCGTTCTGATGATTGAGTAATGTATACAGGAAGGACACAAATTACAAAAGAACTGTCATTGCCTGTTTCATACAGGCGGTTTACTTACTTGAACTTGATAGACAAGAGAACAGAACTGAAGAAACTGCTCTTGCTGCAAAATGGTGGGTGCCTTTCAAGTACAAGCTAGCACAAACCTTGATTGACGAAAGAGATGGATCTATATTTGGTGCAATATTAGAATGGGATAGATCTGCAGCAATGGCTGACTTGATACTTATGAGACCTAGTGGTGCTCCAAGGGCTGTCTTAACACTTAGAGGAACGTTGCTCAAAAGCCCAACAATGCGAAGGGATATTGAAGATGACCTCCGCTTTCTGGCTTGGGAGAGCTTGAAGGGCTCTGTCAGGTTCAAAGTAGCTTTGGAGGCATTGAAATCGGTTGCTGATAGGTATGGAAGCAATAATGTATGTATTGCAGGTCATTCCTTAGGAGCTGGGTTTGCTCTCCAAGTGGGAAAAGCAATGGCCAAAGAAGGGATATATGTGGAGACCCACTTATTCAATCCGCCTTCTGTTTCATTAGCAATGAGCTTAAGAAATATGGGAGAAAAGGCTGGATTTGCTTGGAAGAGATTTAAATCAATGCTTCCAATGAGTAGTGAAACTCAGGTAAGCAGTGATGCGGGTGAGAAAACTTTGGGTTTAGGATTAAAGAATTGGGTACCTCAGTTGAAGAATTATGGTGTAGGATTAGAAAAATGGGTACCTCATTTGTATGTAAACAATAGTGACTACATTTGTTGCTCTTACACTCACCCTGATGGCAAAGAAGAAAACAATACTGGCAAGGAGAATGTGGGTCCTACAAATGGGCAAGTCGCAGCAAAGCTGTTTGTGAAGTCCAAGGGGAAACAGAAGTTTCTTGAGGCTCATGGGTTAGAACAATGGTGGTCAGACGACTTGGAACTTCAACTGGCTGTCCAAAACAGCAAGCTCATAAACATGCAGTTGAAATCCTTGTATAGCCTCCCAGCTCCACAACAAACACAGGGAAAGGTTCCATAGCAGAAAGTGGTTGCTTTCATTGTGTGCAAATAGCTCATTTTCAATAAGTAAAATTCCATACAGGAGTGTGAAGTGTGAACTTCGAATGTCCTAGTTTACTTTTTTATTGGCTTTACTGTTTTCTTATCTTTGTTAATCAGATCTGCAAATGTTTACTGTCTCACCTGGATATATAGAAGTATTCTTTAATTTCATTAGTGGCTCAAAACTATCAAGATATTCAATCTCAATTTGTAGTTAACCTTCTATGTTTTGTTTCATGAATTTTGTACCCTTATGGGTTCACTGTCTTGGGTGAGTTTCTTCTTATAAAGAGTGGTTTAAACTTTAAATGGACCTTGTCTAGTGGTCCAGAATTAATTAGAGGGCTTTGAGATGGGGTCTACGGAGAACGGCCTTTCTCAAGCAAAATCTCTCTCAATATGGAGAAATTATTCAGCACACCGACTGTATTATACCTTCATTGCACATAAATGTGAATCAGACCTTCATTGCACATAAATGTGAGTTTCATATGTGGGATGTGAGTTCATCTGTGGGACCTATATGTGAGATCTACCTTCACGTAAAAGAAATATAGAAAATATCGAACGCATTGAATAATTTCACATCACTATCACCTCTTGGTAGGCTCATGATCTCAAGAGTTTTTTATTTTTATTTTTTTACTAATATAAGATGAACAAAACTTAGGTACAATTTTTTAAGTGTCATACGTTAGGTTTTATAATTAAATTTAAACACATGATTGTATTAATCAATCAAGTACAAATAATGTTATCTTTTTCACTGACAATTATATTTAATGTAGTTATATATTTATATATAATTAAAGAACTAATGTAATACATATAAGGAATTGTACCTAAGTTTTACCGAAATAAATATTGTCTCGATACAATCATGTGTCCAAATTGTGCTGTAAAACACTGAACTTCTTTTCTTTTCTTTTTTTTAATTTTTATTGATAATTTTTTTGTTTTGTTTTTTTCTTTTTTGAGAAGGAATTCATAGTTTTGTTGTAAACAAGATTCAAGGTTAATAATAGTATGTCTCCAAACTTCCCCCAACCTCTGTACGACTTCCTCTGAAGCAGGCCCCTGTGACAGTGAAACTCTCATAGAACCATAGTTGGTCGAAGGATTTTTGTTCGCAACATTGAGCTTGAACTTATTTATTTACTCATTTACTATGAGATTTCTTCCCATAAATACTTCAGAGTATCTTGCAAAACTTCTCTCAAAGGTTTTTGACTTGTGAATCTTTCTTGCAAATTAAGATGATGTTTGTATAGGATATTAAACTGATGTTGTGATCTTGACTCTAGCACTTGGAGTCTGTAATTAGGGCTCAGATTTCAAGTATAACATCTCTAATTAAAAAAAGCATTGAGGAACTTGAGTCGGAGATGGATCATCATGGTAGACCTATTGCCGTTGATGCTGGGGTGAGTGGCTTGAAGCTGATGTAAATTATTATTTAATTTTTTTTTTTTTTTTGGTAAGTGTAAAGAAGATGCTATTTGTGCTCTCCTTAACTGAGGTATGATGTTTTAGGCTCATTTGTACGCTATCTTGGAACTTTGCCATGCATTCGACCGGATTTTCAAGGAGTATTTGGAGGGAGTGTAAAACATCTTTCAGTTTCTCTTCCAACCATAATCTTTCATGGTTTTCCCAGCTTCAGCTAGATTTGCCACTATGTTTTAATTGTGATTGCAATGCCTATAATAATACTGCGTGTCTTTGGAATTTTTTTTTTTTTTTTTCCTTTTTAAAACTAGGTGGCATGGAGGTGATCAAATTTATAGAGTCTCTGACAACCACCGCTTTAAGGAAGCTTCCATTTGATAGGCATCTTTCAAGGGCCTGACCACCACCAGCAGCTATTTGAGGGACCCTTGAGCAAGGTTACTGGCGCCTAATTGAGGGATCACTCAACTATTTTAGAGGTCCTGCTGAAGCTTCTGTGGATGTTGTAAGTTGTCATGTTTTTCGTACTTTCTGTTTGTCAAGTTCCTTCCGGAGTGCATTTCCAAGATTGCAGTACGTAGTCAGAATCATATTGGTTAAACTGATCTAGCTCTTGTATTGTAGGTTCACTTTGTTTTAAGGGAACTCATGAGGAAATCAATAGCAGAAACTCGGGTGAATTTTCATTGAAAATTAGTGATTAGTACTTCCTTTAATTAAGTACTGATGTTTATTCAATGAGAAATGGGATTTATATTGATGTTTGTGACCATATAGGAGTTGAAGCGCTTTCCAACTCTGCAAGCTGAAATAGCTGCTGCTGGTGGTGAGGCCCTCGAAAGGTTCCGTGAAGAAAGTAAGAAGACAGTTGTTCAATTGTTGGACATGGAATCTTCATATTTGACTGGATTTCTTTGGAAGACTTCCCCAAGAGATAGAGAGAGGACGAAAACCTGCTGGGCCAGCCGGCACACCTAAAGAGCGGTACACAGAGGGGCACTTTAGGAGGATAGGCTCAAATGTGTCCTCTTTTATGTGGGCATGGTGTCCGAGACACTTAAGACCTCAATTCCCAAGGCTGTAATCATTGCTAGATATTAGATGTTGTATTGATTAAACTCGTTGATACAAATAACATGCCTTTATTTCAGGCTAAGCAGCCTGCGCAATTGTTGGATGAATTATAGGACCATGCACAAAGGCTCGAGTCAGCAAGGGATGAGATCGATTCCGTATCATGGGCACGTTGAGGTTGATTGGTGTTTGGCGTCACATGGTATTTGTATTATATAGTAATTGATATAGAGATCAGATTCTTGCTGAATTGTCCTAGATTCTTGGATAGCTCCAATTCTCTCTCTCTCTCTCTCTCTCTCTTTATTCTTTTAATAATTTGTTCTGCAATTTTTTATAGTACTGTGTACCATTTGTATTGCAAACTCGATTCTCTTTTTTTTAAACACTAATATATTTATGTTTTGTAAATCTGTAGAGCTTGCTTCACCTATTGAAGTTATGTTTTAGGGAGACCTTCTGTAGACAATTGGCAAAAATTTCACTATGGGCATTTACTTTTAGATTTTAGAAATCTAGATATCAGTGCCTAACCATCATTATTATTATTAGGTGCTAAACAGATACGTAGTTACCACTTGTACAATCACTTCCATTGCTATAAAAAAAATTCCATTACAGATCAGCTACAACGCCAAAAACGATTGTTCCCACTAAATCCCTCTGTTCGGATGATCCTTTCCCTCAATAACAGGCATTCAAAGGGAAGATAGAAAACGAATCAAATCAGTTATTCAACTGATTCCTCTTGCAGCAGTGGACCAAACACCTCTTTTATTAATGGTCCCCAGAATATGTTTGAATGGCCAAAACCTTGTCCAACTCTTCTGACAAAAAAGCACACTCATAATCAAACAAGCCAAAAAGGATGCACCAACATGACTCACAAGTGCAATGAGAAAAGTTTTAATGGTGGAAACTCAATATATCCCATATACCAAAAGCCTCATTTAAGCCACAATCTTACACTAGAAAAAATCTATCTTAAATATTTCCCAGATACCCAAACTCATGGCTATTACTACCTATTCACTATTAAAACAATACTTAAAAATATAGAGCTTGACTATTACTACTTATTCACTATTAAAATAATACTTAAAAATATAGTGCTTGACTATTACTTATTCACTATTTACTACTTGTGGGATCTGATGCCAAGCCTCTGCTTGAACAAGCCATGGACTTTTCACTAGCAAGCAACCCAACACCTTTTCAGTATCATAATTTCCACATTTTTGTCTAAACCTTCAGCTAATTCATAAACAACCACCAAAGTTCAAAATATCCTATGAGTCCCGCTAAGAGCAATATTTGATATTGGAATATCAAATTCAGAAATTCACCCAATTCTTGTTTCTTCATTCTTGTCACTTTCACTCCATCAAAAGAACACTTCCCTTCACCATACAAGCCTAAAACAAACTCATGGCCACTTCAAACTCTAGTGAAGTTGTGATACTGAGAGACACTATGAGGAGGTCGGGGCTAGAAATGAAGCCGCGGCTGTCCGTGCAGTGATGGGGGAAGAAATTGTTGTTCCGAGGCGTCCGAGAACACGTAAGTTTTTAATTAGGCAACCAGCAGCAGGAAGTAGGAGAAGTGCTAGCATTTTGGCTGAGCAGAGAATTGCTTCCATCTACAAAAAGGAAGATGATGAGGATAATGAAGATGCTGATGAAGACCCTACTGTGGGTCATGAGGGTGAGTACTGAGTAGGTGTTAGGTGAAGTGAATTTTGAGCATTTTGAATACCTGGATTTGTTTAATTAACTGAACGCGTAGGACTTAAATTTTGAACGTCTATGTTTTTGGTAAATCTGCATTTCAGTTAATCAAACAAAGCCAGGTATTCAAAATGCTCAAAATTCACTTCACCCAACACCTACTCAGTACTCACCCTCATGACCCACAGCAGGGTCTTCATCAGCATTTTCGTTATCCTTATCATCTTCCTTTTTGTAGATGGAAGCAATTCTCTGCTCAGCCAAAATGCTAGCACTTCTCCTACTTCCTAATGTTGGTTGCCAAATTAAAAACCTACATGTTCTAGAATGCCTCGAAACAATAGCTTCTTCCACCACCACTGCACGGACAACCACAGCTTAATTTCTAGCCTCATCCTCTTCAGCAGTAGCTTCATTTCTAGCCTCAACCGCCTCAGTGACAGCTTCATTTCTAGCCTCAACCGCAACAACAACAACTTCCTTTCTAGGCTCAACCACCTCCGCAAGAGCTTCATATCTAGAAATGAAGCTGCTACTGGGGTAATCAAGGCTAGAAATGAAGCTATGGCTGAGAAGGAGGAGGTTAAAAATGAAGCTGCTGTTGAGGTGGTTGAGGCTAAAAATGAAGCTGTCGTTAAGGTGGTCGAGGCTAGAAATGAAGCTGTGGCTGAGAAGGAGGTTAGAAATGAAGATTCCCTAAACAGTCATACACCCCCCAAAAACTTGCACGGATTGCATAACTCTAAATTTGGAATTCTTGCCTTAGCATCGGCCAACAAAAGCTCAATATTTTCAGTGATGTTAGTAGATGGTTTTTGAATTGTTCTTTTTCTATTCATTTCAGTATTGCGTATAGAAGTTACTATATCAGCAATAGTGTCTTTACCCATAATAAATTAAAATTATTGTTACCCCGAACTTTGATATAATCAACATGCTTTTTTCTTTCTATTTTATGAATTGTTAAAGATATATGTGACACAAATTTACTAATTAATCTAGTTTCCTCTATTCATATTTTATTCAAATGCTATAATTCAAAATGTTAAATTTCCTTCACATTTTTTGTTTGCTTAAGTCGTTGTATTTTAGTTTGCTGAACTTGTCTTTGATTTTTTTTTTTTATAGGCAGGTATGGTTTGCTACTTGTGCTCCTATAAAAGGCTCAATTGTGTTGATGGTTGTCAATTTGCAAGATACCTCCATGAAGATAATATATCTACGTATGAGAAAATTACCAAGTTTCACCCTCCACAAGAAATTAAAGAAATATTGAAGTCATGCAGCCTTGAGGATGGTCTCAATTAGATTGAGTTGTTGTTGACCGATGCTAAGACCGTCCTCAAGGTTGCACGACTTCATGGTTGACGATTTTTTTTTATAGACTGTTTCTCTTTGTATCGGTTCAGTTCGGCTCTGATTCGGTGCATGCTTTGCGTCTCCGATGTCCTCACCACACCGACATCGGAGCTCCGTTCACGTTCCGATCGCCGGCATTAGCTACATCGGTCGGTGCCAGTGGTGGTGTGGTAGGGTCGATGCCGGTTGGTCTTGTCGACTCCAGTGATGGTTTGCACACTCCTACTGAAAGTGACAAGAGAGAAGAGAGAATCACTAAACTAACGGTCTTTGTATGTCTAGGGACAAAGTTGTCTTTTCAAGGCTAAATTGGTGGATCTTAAAAATTCTGAACCTAGTTGGTATTATTACAAACCTCAGGATATGTTTGTGAAATTTACTCAAAAAAAAAAAAACCCACCCACTAAAACAAATACCTGACCTGAACCCGATAGAAATAGGAAGACGTTGAGAGAGAGAAAGAGGAGGTGAACGGCGTCGTTTTTAGAAGTAAGTTATCAAAGTATTGTTGTTGCCCTAAAACAAAAAGCCCCCAATTCACTGAGAGAGAGAGAGAGAGAACTGAATAACAACTTTGAATTATCACTTTCTCTATTCAATTTTGATTCAATCTCTCTCTCTCTCTCTCTCTCTCTCTCTTCTGTGTTTTTGAAATTTTGTATTGCTTGCTTGTTCGCCAGAAAACCCTAAAAATCATTGGAAGTAACTTTTTATTAATTTGTTGTTCGCCATAAGTAGGGGTTTATTACTTTCTTAGAATTCAATTTTTATACGCACATGGAAAGACACTTAGATTACCCAGTAACTAGTTCTGACAAGTGGGGTCAGTTACAGTTTGATTAACGGGTAGGATTGTTGTACAATGTACTCTACAATATATATATATATATATATATATGTATGTATGTATGTATGTATGTGTGTATGGGAAAGCACCACATTGTAGCCTTTATCTTATCCTAGTCCAATAAGAAATCAAATTATTGTCATTGAGCCATTAACTCAAGTGGTACCTCTATCATCTCCCAATTGAGGAGGCTTAAGACAAAACAAATTGTTATCAATTATGGTTATGACTGATGACCATGTGCACACTACACAACATGGATTCTCGAGTGAGGCTTCATAATTCATCCATATTTGCCAGTATAATGGAAATATATTGATAAAAGGGCCTGGTAAACACATCATTTAAAGTCCAAGGGCTTCAATTCCTGATTGACATAACAAACGTCTTGAGACCTTTTTTTTTCTCTATTTTTTTTTTTTTCATTCAAATTTTAATTTAAACATTACAAAAAATGTCTGAAGACTTTTTGTTCTTTTTTTTTTTTCTTCAGAGTTTAAAGAACATAAATAAGGTATGACAAATATCAAATTTTTTTATGGATGAAATTTGTAAATAAATTCAAACATATGTTACATTATTTCAAAATTATGACACGTATTTTTGTTTGAGCAATTATCATGAGGATTAAAATAATGTTTATTTTTTGTTGTGGCAAATTGCTGTGATGATGTTGGCAATGGCTACGGGTTGAAGAAGAGCCACAGTTAGGGAGTCATAACAAGCTTCGAATCACTTTTGAAAATCTCCCTCACTCCAATATCCCAAGCAAATAACATCTCTCACTCCAATATCCCAAGCGAATTGAACTGCTTCATCCATAGCTTTTGCTCCAGCCTCCACTATTCTGGATCAACCATTTCAACCAATTGGTACTAGGTTGGAGCATCAGTGAGATTACACGTTATTATCAAGTATGCTGATAAAGCATGTACTTATAAAAGAAAATGATACACAAGCTTTCAGATTGACAAAAATGACGAAGTGAGATTAATGAGGTCAGAAACAAATCAATAGCAGACTTAAAATGATACAAAAGCTTTCGGATTGACAAAAATGATGAAGTGAGATTAATGAGGTCAGAAACAAATCAAAAGCAGACTTAAAAAACTAAAAAAATTCTACGCAACAAGTTTGGCAAACAAATAAATGAGAACAGATTGCCTTGCACAATACCATGAAAACGAGAGAACATCTTGTGTATTGTAGAACCAACAATCTTTAAGACTATTCTCTAATTCTATACTTCTTTGATTTCTTGATTTGATGGTCATCGTTCAAAGAATATGTTTCCCCGCCTACCAATTCTCCCTCACTTTCACTCCTTTTCCTTGTACTCCTGCAAAATTTTTAGGTTACTGACTTATACAACAGAAACTTAAAAAGTTCTCAAAATTTTCTTAAAACTCAAAACTCAGTTGAAAACCTGTCAGATACTGAAAAATCTTCCGAATGTCTAGCCAACCAGCGAATGCTTCCTGTGTTAGCTGGAAGTAGAGATCCAGAAATGTGCAGTCTTTCCTCATCAAAACTGCAAATATGAAGATATAAAGTTCAACACACAATTATGATATAAAGATCAACACAATGTTTTGCAATTAAACAAGTGTAATTTTTTCCAATTTTTTCCAGAACTTTGACTTAAAGCACAAAATATCTAAACTCATATATAATTACACTAAGTTCAATAAATTCAAGCTGCCGGGGTTCAAGTGAGAGCCCAACAGTAATGACATCCTTTGTGGTGTCACATATTTGTGGTTAACACCACCTGACCCACCCCCACTATCTACCTATCAAAACAAATTTCAAGCTGCCAACCAAGCTATTATGTAATTGATGGACGTGCTGCAACCAAGATGTAAAAGTTTTTAGATTGATACACCAGCATTAAGAGATGAGATGATTTCTAAACTATAGCTAAATATGTCAACTGGGAGCAGTAAAACAATTTTTTAAGTAAATTGCAATTGATCAATCAAAATAAAAGAAAATCTTGAATAGGAACAAACAATTAAAAAAAATTGTATCTGCCTTATTTCTTATTAATAGTTGAATAATCAGAAATGGGAAAGAAAAAAAAAGGAAAGGATAAATCAGATCTATTCCTTTATGAACCTTCATGGTCATCATATCTAACACAACAATAGTTGTTACCAACTACATGGGGTTGTATAAGCTAGGTAGAATCCCAATATATTTAGCACCTCAGGTAGTGAATCCCACTAGATGATCAGCATGCCCATATTCTTAATTTCTTAAGTGCTGCAATTGATTGTGTTGGTTTCTCTATTAAATGCCATTCACAAACGACTTAGAAGTAACACAAGGCAAACAATTTACCTATTTTTTTTTTATAAGTAATAGAATTTTATTGAATATGAAAAGGACTACTCTATGTTCACAATGATGAACATAAAGCACCTTCAAAATAAAAAAATAAAAAAGCAAGTCAATTAGAAGATCTAAGTGAAAGTTGGAAATCAAAAATTGAAGTACAGTTGGTAAAATCCCATGTTTTAAAGTACGGAGCAACAAAGACTTCAATTGATCAATAGGTCTCACAATCTCCTCAAATGTGAATCACATTTACCTAAATGAGTAGATTAATTGTTCTTTTAATTTGAACCAGTAGTCAACAATAAAGGAATTTCATCAAAGTTTGTTTCCTTCATAAAGAGAATTTGATATTAAGAATTTGATACACATATATAAAGAGACCTCACACATATATAAATAGACTTCACAACCATCCATTGAAAATTGTTTCAATATCAATCTTTATATTCTTTATGAAACCAAGAGACCAATATTACCTATATATATATATATATATATATAGAGAGAGAGAGAGAGAGAGAGAGAGAGAGAGAGAGGAAGGAGGAGAAACAGACCATACTTAAGTTATTAAATGAGTGAAATACACAAACATGCACACATGTAAAGAACATGCCAGTCTAAATAAGTTGATGTAATAAAAATGTCACCTTTTGACTAAAAAGCGAATCATGGTTCCAACCTTTATCACATGTCGCTTTTGAGATCTGCTAGCAAATAGTTCATCACCATGTTTCTAGGACAAAATATGCATATCATATCATTCAATCAGCATTCAAGTCCTCATACATACGAGATTAGAGGAAAAAGTTGTGGAGTTTGAAAAAGATGATGAACTACTTACAATTTTATGATTGAAATCTTCTCGAATGTCTTCCCCTATTATGATAGCAGATGAAAAACCAAGAACAATGACATGAATTGATCTTTCCGTAAGTTTCACCACCTTTCCCTCTGTAAGTGACATTATGAGAAAACAATCAGCAAGGTCAACATAAAGGCATATGAAGAAAATACATCATATGTTCATGAACGCTTCAATGAAGTTCACATTTGGTCCTTACCTAACAAACTCTTATAATAATTTTTCTGTTCTTATTTTTTGGGGGTGGGGGGTGATTTAAGAAAGGAAAAGAAAGCAAAGCACACTAGTCCTAAAATAGTTAGATGGGGCATCACAAAACTACCTAAAAGCATATTTGGCTTTGGAGCAAAAAGTAACAACTTTGCTTTTAGCTTCACACCAAAATAAGGGTGAAATCCTGGAAGAATCTTTGCAATTTTGTCTTGAATTTGGACGTCATAAGCTAAAACCACACCGTCAAAACTTTCATTGAACCTATAATCAAAACCACAATAGCCACATATGCACATTAACAAATGCAGATCTACTAAATATTAATGAATTCAGAGAATAATAGATCCTGCATTTTTTATTTCTACATAACAATCTATAAAAATGCAGAAAGCGCGCCTTTTAATTATGCAAAATAACACAATAAATAGTTCTCCACAATAAGAAAACTTATGCCACATCATCTCAGCACTATGATAGTAAGAAAGCAACATCATGGTCAACAGCAACATTTATCAAAAGGATAGGGGTTGCTATCTATGCAAAAGAGTTCCATGTCATAAATTTGGTAGACTGGTATTGAAACACAGTGAGCACAGATGATAAAGATTTTCTTAGAGATTCCAATAAGAAGTCTTCCAAATCACATGAACAACAATAACAACATATAAATTTAACAACATATAAATTTAACATCATCAATCGCTAAAAAAAGGGGGAGATAAATGTTCACATTAGTGGGGGTGAAGGACAATACCTGAAAAGCAGAGAACTAAGGTCACGGAGGACCGCTTGTGGAACTTTGTTACTCTTTGATGGGTGCACGTAAACCACCAAATTGGCATCTGAAACCTTCAATCCTTCCATTGCGGGCTCCAATTAGAGCTAGTGCTTCATTTAGCAGAAACTAAGAGTGCATTCAGGATCGCTGTAACAAGTAGAGCTTTTGTCAGTGGACTTTACTACTGAAAAAGCTATTTAGCATTTGGCAACTACAGTTTTGAAATGCTTTGAAGCTGTTACACCTATTTGATAAACAAACTGAGAAAGTAACTTATAAACAAAAATCACAAAAGAGGACAATCAAAGAAGTGTTTTGTTTTTAGAAATATATGGCATCAAAAATGGTAGTAGGGTTTTATATATATATATATATATATATATATAATTTATACTGTTCATACTTGAATCAAATAATTCAATTAATGGTCAATTTTAAAAAACAAATTAAACAATATCATTAGTTTTTTTAAAGGCATTTTTTTACAATTTATTTTGTATATTGTTCACATGCAGTACAAAATAAATATACGAGAAATTTCAACACGAGATTACATCCAATATATTATATATATCATGCAAAGATGTCATTAATTGCACGTCGTAGAGTACATTGTACAACCATCCTACCCGTTAATCAAACTGTAATTGACCCCACCTGCCAGAACTAGTTACTGGGTAATCTAGGTGCCTTCCCATGTTGTTCGTATGTCAGCACTATATACAGGACAAAAACCTCAAATAAATTCAATCGAACCAAGCTCACCAAAAGCATAAACTAAACTCAACTCAACCAAGGTATATAGCTACATGGTATCAGCATGGAGAAGATAAAAATTAAGAATACGAAAAAACACTAATATCACACAAAAGCATATGCTCTTAACGTAGTTCTGGTTGGTTTCACATAACCTAAACCTAATCTAAAACGACACCGTATGCATATAATAACTGAATTCTAAGAAAGTAATAAACCCCTACTTATGGCAAACAACAAATTAATAAAAAGTTACCTCCAATGATTTTCAGGGTTTCCTGGCGAACAAGCAAGCAACACAAAATTTCAAAAACACAGAAGTGAGAGAGAGAGAGAGAGAGAGAGAGAGAGAGAAAGAGAGAGAGAGAGAGATTGAATCAAAATTGAATAGAGAAAGTGATAATTCAAAACTGTTATTCAGTTCTCTCTCTCTCTCAGTGAATTGGGGGCTTTCTGCTTTAGGGCAACAACAATACTCTGATAACTTACTTCTAAAAACGATGCCGTTCACCTCCTCTTTCTCTCTCTCAACCTCTTTCTATTTCTCTCGGGTTCGGGTCAGGTATTTGTTTTAGTAGGTGGGTTTTTTTGTTTTGAGTAAATTTCACAAACGTATCCTGAGGTTTGTGATAATACCAACTAGATCCAGAATATTTTAAAATCCACCAATTTAGCCCAGAAAAGACAACTTTGTCCCTAGACATACAAAGACAGTTAGTTTAGTGATTCTCTCTTCTCTCTTGTCACGTGCAAACCATCACCGGAGCCGACAAGACCGGCCGGCACCAACCCTACCCACTGCCACTGGCACCGACCTATGGAGCCAATGCCGGCGATCAGAACGCAAACGAAGCTCCGATGCCGGTGTGGTGAGGACATCAGAGATGCAAAGCACGCACCGAATCAGAGCCGAACCGAACCGATACAAAGAGAAACAGTTTCAGTCGTTTAGGTGTGTATCATTTTAAATTTTTTTACTTCAACGTCGTATTGGGTTATTAAAAAAAAACACACACACACACACACAAAACGCACCGTTTATGCTAGGTTTTCAGATTTACCTATCTATAAATTCACTCTATTCTCTCTCATAACCCTTAACTCTCTCTCTCTCTCTCTCTCTCTCTCTCTCTCTCTCTCTCTCTCTCTCTCTCCTCTTACCTCTCGCCAGTCTTGTCGGCTCCGGTGATGGTTTGCACACTCCTAGTTGCACCGGCACGGGCACAGATACAGGAATACAGCAACTTTTGAAAAATAAGGACAAGACAGTGTGGACACGGTAATTAAATAATTAATTAAATTTTATATGTAGGCATATTTTTTAATATTTTTAGACATAAAATTCGTTTATGTCTAGAATTTAAATTATGTAAGAACTACAAATAAGTAAACTAACACCCAGAGTAGTACAATAATACACATAAAATGTTTAGAGTACAAACTAAAAGTTTAAATAGGCTACATTCAACATCAAACAAAAACATAAAATGTTTTTGTGTGTCTTGCTTGTTTTCCTTTTATGTTTATGTTATCTGAAAACATAAAAGGAAAACAAGCAAGACACACAAAAACAAACTTTAGTAAAATCACCTACAATATTTAACTTTAATAAACAAATAAAACTATAGCAGACACACAAAAACAAAAATCACTAAATTCATAATAACCATTATAATTTATAAGGCAAGGCTGAGTAAAGAAAAAAAAAAAAAATATATATATATATATATATATACACACACACAGTAAAGTATAACACAGTGAGTGGGATTAAAAAGATAAAAAAATAAAAAAAAACTTTGGGTGTTATGAATATAACACGCCACAGTACACCAAACCAAAGGTCCAAAGCAGTCAGCAGAAAAAAAAACCGCGAAACAGAGAGAGAGAGAGAGAGAGAAGAGAAGATCGGACCTGTCCACGCCGAGAGAGAGAGAGATCGGAAGGGACAGAGGGACAGAGGGAGCTCGCCGATCGGCCCGATGTAGCGCCGGCGAGGGACAGAGGGCAGCGGGCAAAAAATGATAGATCGGCTGAAGCCTAAGTGAAGCAAAATTAGGGCTCTTAAGAGCAAAAATGAAAGAAGAAACAGTTAAAGTACAGCGCCCAGCCAAAAGTACAATTAAACTCAAACAAACCCTAGTAACGGCCGCCCGTTATATAGAAAGAAAAAAAAAATGTTCACAAGTGTGAACGAGTCTCTCACGCCTTTCTTTTTTGTTTGGTGTCTCTTGCGCGTGTTAGCTAGCTGTTTCACCGTCTGAGTCTCTAAAGACTTTTACCATTAATAATTTAACAGGCATTTAACCTACGCAATATGGAGATCCTCTCTCTCTCTCTCTCTCTCTCTCTCTCTCTCTCTCTATATATATATATATATATATATATATATATATATATGAAGCCTCTAAAGTTTTTATAATTTTTTACATCATTATTTTAATTTATAATTTTTAAAACTAAATAGTAAGAGAGTCCTAACAGGACAGGAGTCTTTCTCTTTTTTCCTCATCATATTAATTTATAAAAAATTTTAATTTTTTAAACTAAATAGTGAGAGAGTCCTAATAGGAGTCTCTCTCTTTTTTTCTTAATCCTAAAGTGTTTTTCTTTTTATGTGTCTTTTTTTTTTTATAACCTAAAGTGAGTCCTTTAAAAAAAAAAATCTAACATGAGGTCTAATTAAAAAAAAATTTATTTTTTTAATCCTAATTCTAACGTAAGTCTTTCAAAAAGTTAAAATTTTCGGTTTTATATTATATATAGATAATAACAATGATGTGGTAAACTCTAAAAATATGAGAATGTAATTTGTAGATCTATTATCAAGATAACAGAGATTAGATTGGTAATGGATATTAGATTTAATTACAGTTGAATATTATATGAAGTTATCACCATAGAATAGCTCACATCAGAATGTGTTATGTAAAACCAATGATATGAAAAAAAATATATATTCTAAATCATTATATTGAACAAATTAGTTATTTTCATTCATTTTTAAATTATACATTTTTAAAATTTAAGTCATATACATTTAAGTAAAATAAGTACTTTTAATTTTTATTTAATTATCCCGTGCATCGCACGGGTTAGCAACTAGTTTTATGTAATACTAGTCACTAATTCGTACGATGCACGGAAAACAATTAATAACTTTTTTCAATATAAAAAAAAAAAAAATCAAGATCATGGTATAAAAACTTATCTAATGAGAACCCAATGGTATACTATCAAGCCCACTATCATGCAATATGCAATGATATGGTTGAAGTAAAACATTATTTGATAACTAGTATTATGCCCGTGCGATGCACGGCTTAATAAAAAATATTTTGATAATATAATTAAATTTAATAACAAATAAAATGAAAAAAGAATTAATTCAAAATTTAAGATTAAAAAATAAATTGTACTTGTATACTTAAAAGAAATTTAATTTTTATTTCTTATTTTGATATTTAAATCATTTGTTTTCATGTTGATTTCATTTAATCAAATGGTTGTAATAACAAAATAGGAAATATGTTTGGACTCAATGAAATATAAATCATGGAAAAATAAATATTCAGAGGCCTATTACAAGAGAAAAACCAAAAAAAAAAAAAAAAAAAAACTATTAGAGAAGATTTTTATCCTTCCAATTGAAAAGCTTGATATTTGGCAATTTAAGATGTATAGTATCGTAAATAGGTAGGAAGGGTGATGAATATAACATATTATTTGTTATATTTAATTACAATGATTTTATATTTTTATTAGATAAATATAACATATTATTTGTTCTTATCAACTTTTCATCTATTGTTTTATCACTTCTTAGGATAAAGTTGTGTTGTTCTTTGTGGATTTTTTAATTTATTTTAAACTTTCTACGTTTGATAATTAGGTTTTAATCATAAAAAAAAAATCATATCCTATTTCCTTACAACCATCAATCACCTTTTTTCCCCTTCATTCTACTCATAAGACCTTTCTTTTTTTTTTATTAATTCTATTTTGTTTTTAGTATGGTAATATAACACGTTGATTAATAATTCTATTTTCAATAAGATTTAAATTTTATAACAAATGGGACTCTAAAAATATATATCCTTTAAAAAAAAAAAAAACTATCTTATATCCTTACTACCTCAACCATCAATCACATTTTTTTCTTTGATTCTTTTCATATGATGTTTCTTTTTTTAATTCTACTTTTTTAGTATGGCAATATAACACTATTTTTAACAATTATATTTTTAATAAGATCTAAATTTTATATCAAATGGGACTCTAACAATAAGTATGCTTTCATCCACCAAAAAAAAAAAATGTAGAAAAAAAAAATGCAAGTTCTATCATTTCCTCCTTTTACTTTTTTAAGAAACATAAGAAAAAAAAAAAAAGCAAATTCAATCTTTTTTTTTCTTTTATGTTTTTTTATCTCTCTTTTTTATTTAAATTCTATCCTTAGGTAATTCTATTCTATTATTTTAGGCTTTGTTGATAACATTTTAGATAGATTATAGTTGTAAATGAAATACTACTTTCTTTCATTACTTGATTTACCATATTTATCCCAAAAATATGTATATATCTATTTTTAAAATCTAAAAATTTATTAAAATTTCTGTAATTTGGTGAAGCCACGTGGCGCAACCACGGCGTTTAAGCTCAACTTAAAAAAAAAAAATGCAAATTCTATCTTTTTCTCCTTTTACATTTTTTTAAGAAACATAGGAAAAAAAAAATCAAATTTGATCTTTTTTTTCTTTTATGCTTTTTTATCTCTCTTTTTTATTTAAATTCTATCCTTAGGTAATTCTATTCTATTATTTAACTTCTTAGGATAAAGTTGTGTTGTTCTTTGTGGATTTTTTAATTTGTTTTAAACTTTCTACGTTTGATAATTAGGTTTTAATCATTAAAAAAAAATCATATCCCATTTCCTTACAACCATCAATCACCTTTTTTCCCCTTCATTCTACTCATAAGACCTTTCTTTTTTTTTTTATTAATTCTATTTTGTTTTTAGTATGGTAATATAACACGTTGATTAATAATTCTATTTTCAATAAGATTTAAATTTTATAACAAATGGGACTCTAAAAATATATATCCTTTAAAAAAAAAAAAAAACTATCTTATATCCTTACTACCTCAACCATCAATCACATTTTTTCTTTGATTCTTTTCATATGATGTTTCTTTTTTTAATTCTACTTTTTTAGTATGGCAATATAACACTATTTTTAACAATTATATTTTTAATAAGATTTAAATTTTATATCAAATGGGACTCTAACAATAAGTATGCTTTCATCCACCAAAAAAAAAAAAAGAAATGTAGAAAAAAAAAATGCAAGTTCTATCTTTTTCTCCTTTTACTTTTTTAAGAAACATAAGAAAAAAAAAAAAGCAAATTCGATCTTTTTTTTTCTTTTATGTTTTTTTATCTCTCTTTTTTATTTAAATTCTATCCTTAGGTAATTCTATTCTATTATTTTAGGCTTTGTTGATAACATTTTAGATATATTATAGTTGTAAATGAAATACTACTTTCTTTCATTACTTGATTTACCATATTTATCCCAAAAATATGTATATATCTATTCTTAAAATCTAAAAATTTATTAAAATTTCTGTAATTCGGTGAAGCCACGTAGCGCAACCACGGCGTCTAAGCCCAACTTAAAAAAAAAAAAGTAGGAAAAAAAATGCAAATTCTATCTTTTTCTCCTTTTACATTTTTTTAAGAAACATAGGAAAAAAAAATCAAATTCGATCTTTTTTTTTTCTTTTATGTTTTTTTTATCTCTCTTTTTTATTTAAATTCTATCCTTAGGTAATTCTATTCTATTATTTTAGGCTTTATTGATAACATTTTAGATAGATTGTAGTTGAAAATGAAATACTACTTTCTTTCATTACTTGATTTGCCATATTTATCCAAAAAATATGTATATATCAATTCTTAAAATCTAAAAATTTATTAAAATTTCTACAATTTGATGAAGCCACGTGGCGCAACCATAACGCCTAAGCCCAACTTTTATTATATATAATATGATATCATATCATATATACTATCAAGCCAACTTCTCAAATAAAATAATAAAAAAAATCAAGGCCCCACTCCAAGTTAAAGGACGATTTGAGCCAGTTTTCTCTGCACCTCAGGCCCACAATTATGACCTGAAATGTTGGCCCAAAAGATTTTAAGTCTAACTATATACTACTTCGATTGGGGTTATGGGTCTAATTCTGCTAATCGATACAATTTGATCTTAAGCTCCACCCAAAAAAAAAAATCGAAGTCGTTGATCCAAATTTCTAGATAAAAAATCCTAAGCTCTTTCACGAACGATGACCAGAAGAAGAAAACGACGCTTTAGAAGGTTTATTATTATTATTATTATTATTATTATTATTATTTTGAGGAATTATCTAAAATAAAATGAATCATTTTCAGAATTTTTATTATTATTATTATTATTATTATTATTATTATTATTATTAATCTAATGCACAGTAAAAGGAAATCTTTTTTTTTTTGATAAAACGGTCTGAAACTCTTAGGGGGTGTTTGGTTTGTATTTTCAAACAATAATTTTCAGTTTTTAAACACATATATCAAACGGACCCTAAGTTGGCCATAGACTAAATACACGTAAAGTAGAAAACTTATAAAGTTCCAAAGCCAGCTACAAAAAGCTGGCCATAAATTGAAGCTACAACACACGTAGCTAAGTAAAAAGGCTACCTATATAAAAAGTTAAATCCGGCCATACACTACAGCTTCAACAACGTAGCTAAGAAAAAGCACCAATATAAAAAATTAAATCCGAGATGCCATCAGCTTTTGGTACTCATTCTTATGCATGAAAACATTGTATATATGTATTTGTCACTTGAGTAAGGCTGTTTAGCAGTAGTTTGAATTGTGAAATCTCACTATTTAGCTTCTCTTTGCAAATTAGATATACTTTAACAAAATCATAGCATCTTTGGATATCACTTAGTTTTCATGATCCATCATCCAAATCGAGTGGGTCCCACGGATAACCATCTGTTTGGCTTAGTTTTGGATCATTGTTTTCATGACTCAAATACTCAAAATTTTGGATGTGGATGATGGAAAATGAAAACAGGATTTTGGTGTTTTCAGTTTTTGAGAATTGAGTTTCAGTGGCATTTTTGTAAAATTAAGCAAAGAATGGGACCCACCCATATGACCTGTCCCATCACATAACGTCTCTCTCCAAAAATCAGTTTGGCATTCTCACTCCAACCCGTTCTTCTCTCTGTCTCTTCTCCTTCTTCATTTTTTTTTTCTTTTACCTAGAGTTCTCTCTTCTCACTAACCCTTCATTGCTCCTCCACAAGCCGCCACCACCGCACTAGTTGTCACCATCACGAGCAACCACCAGATCAGGCCTTCGTTTTTTCCTCTCTCTCTCTCTCTCTCCTCCCTTTGCCAAATGGATTTCTCTCTCAGACGTTTTCTCTCTCTCTCTCTCTCTCTCATCCCTTTTGCCAGATCGTCACCATCATGAGCAACCACCACAAGCCATCGTGAGATTAGTTCAAACTCAACCCAGATCGAACCTTCACTTTTTCTCTCTCTCTTTCCTCCCTTTGCAGATTGGTTTCTCTCTCAAGCATTTTTTTTCTCTCTCTCTCTCTCATCCCTTTTGCCAGATCGGTTCATCTCTGTTTCTAATTTCGTGATTTGGGTCTTCGATCTAAGGATTCTGAGTTTGAGTTTGCTATATTTGTGGTTTGGGTTTGCTATGCATTTGTGTGTTGGTGGGTTTGGATTTTTGGTTGTGGTTGGTGAGGTTTGGGCAATGGTGGAGGTTGTTTGTACATTCGTTTGGATTTTTTGTGGAAGGTTGTGATTATGGTTGAGGGCTGTTGGTGGGTTTGGATTTTTGGTTATGGTTGTGGGTTTCCTGTGCATTCTTTTGGATTTTTTGTGTGGCTGTTGGTGGTGTTGATGGTTATGGAATCTAGGTTTGTCGTTGGTGGTGGTGATGAAACTGGATTTAGGTGTGGATTTCATGTTCTTCGCGTAAAGTCACGCGGGTAAGGGAAGAAGACAGTTGAAAAAGACTGATCATTGGGCTCCACCATTTTGTCAAAAGGTGGACTTAAAAGTTGAGATATATGACTAGGTTTTGTTAACAAGCAAAAATTTTGGAGTTTTTGAGTGATAGTGGGTTTTGAGTTATGAGTTATGGGTTTTGAGTTTGAGTTATGAGTAATGAATACTGAGTTATGAAAACTGAGTCAAGTCTAAACCAAACAGGCCCTTAATGGTTTCTTTGTCATTGGCTCCCATGTACATGGTGCATTTTGCATTCATTAAAGGAAAGGAAGAAAAAATATATATATTAGAAGGGAAAGAAAGATAGACAACAAATTGGTTTCTATGGGTTTTGAGGAGTGTGTGTGATTTCTAAAGATTTACATTGGTACAATCCTAAGTATTGTTTGTGATCTCTAAAGAATAACTATTGGTTATAATACCTGAGACATTATTTTCACTTATTTGATGTGTTCCTTGCTTGCACTTAAATTTCATTTGCTCCTGATGTCTTATATCGGGTAATGTTGCATGGCATGAAGTTTGAATAAATAGTTGATATAATTCTATTTCCCATGTTTTAATATATTTTTTAACACTTACTCTTGTTTTTTTTTTTTTTTTCATTTGGCAGTTGTCAACTTAACCCTGATTAATCTACCAGGTTTAACAAAAGTTTTTGTTGGTATGTTCTGTACCTGATTAAACTTCTGGATTATATGATGATTATTTTCCATTCATTAACTAAGATAGTTGTTCCTTTTTTTCCTCTTTCCAGAGGGACAACCTAAAAGTATTGCTGAAGATATTGAAAATATGGTTCGAACTTATATTGAGAAGGTAATGGGATTTTTTCTCCTCAAAAAGGGTACATCAATGTGTAATGACTAATGAGTGGAAGACCCTTTCATTTTGGTGCTCTATGGTTTTTCACTGCCACAATTGACTCTACTCTTTTAATTCTTTTAAGAACCCTAGCTGCCTAGGTGGTAACAATTCCCCCATTTTCCCTCCAATTTCACAAAGTCAATTTTATTAAATACAAGAATATGGTGCTTCATATATTGAGGTCTAATTTTTCCGTGACATCATGAACAATGGAACTTCATGGGAATTAGTAAAAGTAGTTATTGAGATATTAATGAATCCCATAGGACATTTAGCATAATTTGCTGATTTCTTAGGCACATCTTAAGGAACACTTAGTGCCACATTGATAGGCTCATTTGAAAACATGATTGTCGTAGGCAAAACTTCAAATTACACACTTTAAATTTGACTCTTTTTTTAAATTCAATCCTCTAGATTTCATTGTTTTTTTCTGTTCCTACCCTTTAACTTTAATCTGTTTTCAGCCAATGAACTCTAGCTCAACGAGCACCTATTCCCCATATAGGTGCTAGTCCTATTGTCTAGTTCCAATCTCTTGTTGGTTTTAGTTTTATTTATTTATTTATTTATTTATACTTTCCAAAATGATGTTGTTTTGGTAGACTTAGAGTCCATTTGGGAACAATTTATTTAGCTGATTTTTTGCTGAAAGTAAAAGTTAGCTAAAATAGTACAGTTGGACCAGGATCGGCCTAAGGCCTACGCCTAAGGTCCCACCAAATAAAAATTCCCCTTAGGGAAAAATGCCCCACTTCCTATGGTTAAAGGCCAAATTTTTATAAAATTATATATATATATATATTTTTAAAGGTTGTGCATTTTTTTTTTATTAGTGACATTAAGGATACTACAAATTTTACTATTGACTTACGACTTACAAATTGCTATGTTATTAATCACAAAAAAGTGATTCAAACATTCATTAGTTAAATTGATGAAGTTCATCATTGAGAGTCAATGTCACATTATATTTTGAACACTTTATAGTGCTTTTAGTGCATTTTTCCTTTTCATTTCTATTAAGACTCTAAAAGTATAAGACCGATTAAACCCTAACCCAATTGAAACCTTAAAATTTTTCAAAAAAATGTTGCAAATGTGTTAAATCATCAATTATAGATTAATCTCCCCTAATAGTTTGAGAGTTGAGACTTTAATTTTTGTAAACTAATATCCTACAAAGTCACACACCGAATAATATCTATCTCTCTCTCTCTCTCTCTCAAAAACAAGATATAAAATTAAAAATTAGATTACAACTTTACTTAACAATGCATCGTCATATCCAAAATAAAGTATCTTTTTTAATCGTAATATATTTCTATTTTTTTATTTTATTAATATTTATTATTCAACTATGATATTCAATTCTCTATATGAAATTAACATTAGTTTAGTTAATATCATTCATCAAATTATGTACTTAACGTATCAAATTAACCTTGATTTGATTAAAATTAAATAATTTTATTTAATTAATATTTACATATCAAAGGCCCTGCATAAATTTTTCGCCTTAGGCCCTAAATTATGTTGGGCCGCTCCTGAGTGGGACTCATGAATAGTACTAAAAAGTGAAGTAGAACTTATGAATGTAGCAAAAATAAGTTGAAAAGTAGCAAAAATAAGCTGAATAGTAAAGTAAGCTGACTTTAAACTCTAATCCTAAATATAACCTTAGTGTTCGTTTGAGAATAGCTTATTTAACTAAAACTAAAAACTTTTTTGTTGAAAGTACTGTAAACAAAGCTAAACACTAGCTGAAATAGTACTGTAGGACCCATGAATACTATCAAAAAGTGCAACTGGACTCATGAATAGTAACAAAATTAAGCTAAATAGCAAAAAAAAAACTAGAATTTTTCAGCCAATTCCAAATACAACTTTAGCGGTGAAGATTCACTCTAAGGGTCCGTTTGGATACTGCTAAAAACTGAAAACTGAAAAATACTGTAGCAAAATCATTTTTAAATGTGTAAATAGTGCCGTGAGACCCATTTTTAATGAAAAAATTGCTGAAAAGTGATATTTATGGGTCCTATGAACAGTGCACGGGACCCACTGGTGTGCTGAAAAGTGGCTGAAAAGTCAAATATATACGGCTACTGTTAATGAACAGTGCATGAATAGTAGCCTTTCTCTCCTGAAACGCGTGCTAATAAAAAAAAGAGGTTGAAAACGCAGACATGCTAGGAAGCGCAAAACGTGCTTCCCAAACGCACACTAAGTGGATGGAAGGACTATGTTGGAAATGAATGGAATTTAAAAGACTGAAATGAAAAAAAAAATGAAACTTAAAAGGACTAAATTGAAACTAGGTCAATGGGTGTAATTTGTAATTTAGTCTTAATTATATTTATGATTATCACATGTTCTGGATCGTTGTTATGTTCATGTAGGATTTGATTTATCAAAATGAGCAATTCTTGATCTGTCAACATTGTTTATATATCATGTGGCTATCGCACTCTGGATTTGTGATCATATTCTATGAGCTTTTTACATTTTTATGCTTAAAAGAACTATATAGGTATGGGTGAGGGGATAGTAATGAATAACAAATTCTTGGATTGTCTCAACTATAATTGTTGCATGATGTACAATAAAACTAATTGTTTCTTCTTTGGATCCTTGTTCTGCAATTTGTTTTGATTTTGCTTCTCTCGGTGGACTGGTATAAAAAAAATCAACTAATGTTTTTATTTGCCGATTTTTTTAAAACTCTCTCTCTCTCTCTCTCTCTCTCTCTCTCTCTCTCTCTCTCTCTCTCTCTCTCTCTCTCTCTCTCTCTCTCTCTCTCTCTCTCTAGGCAAGCCTTTTTGTCCTCAATTAGAGTCCAATGCCTTCTGTTATTCAGTTATTGTCTCAAGTTAATTTTCTACCCTCTGCTTTTTGCAGCCTAACTGTATCATACTCCAGAGACGGAGCCAGGACTTGGAATATGGGGGGGCGACTTTGCTGCTGACTGCGTGTAGAACTTTAGCTTTTGGCTTTGCTGCTTAACTGCTAATGGTTTTTTTTTTGTTTTTGTGTTTTTGGTGTGCGCCTTGCTTCTAAGTAAAGACAAAATTATTTCATTTAAATTTTTTTTAAAAGATTGAGCTGTTTGTTTTGGGTAAAGTTGTTGATTAAGCTTAATTGTTTTTAGTTTTACTATTGATAATTTTGTTATTTGGCTAATTTTTTTGGGCTTGTATATTATGTTTAGCTTTTGGATCAAGTTTTTTTTTTTTTTTTCAAGAGAAAAATGCTAGAGCTACTAACTTTCTTTACAAATTGCTAATGTGGTGAGTAATTATTGGTAGGTTAAAGAGTGATATAAGTGATGAGCCTAGATGCAAACCAATAAAAATTTACTACCTCAGTAGTTTATAAAAATATGGTAAAAAATTTTGTAGCTATAGCACTACCCGTAAAAGAATTAATGATATTGTTAGGAGGGCAAAGTGTAATTTTATAGAACAAAATTGCTAAAATTAGTACCAATATAATACTAGTATTTAAAAATAAAAAAATTTAGGGGGGACCATTGCCCCCCTTGGTCCAACTATGCCTCCGTCCCTGTCATACTCGCAATATCTCCGACCAATCAAGATATTGCGACTTCAGATGCTATCAAACTTGCTAGGGAAGTGGATGCTACTCGTATGTTTATGCACTTTTTGCAGAACTCTTGACTTGTCGCTTTGTTTAGCTTTCCCTTATGAATCATGTTTGTAAATTGCACAAGAGAGAGGACATTTGGTATGTTGACAAAGTTGGATTTGATGGACAAAGGAACTAATGCATTGGATGTTAGATCTCTCTCTATCTCTCTTAGTCTCTCTGTTTGTGTGAATACCCCCACCTTTATAAATGGATTTTGTTGATCAAGTATAGCTTCGCTTTTAATTATTATCTACTTTATCTGCATTTAACTCTCCAAGTGATTGGGATTAACATTTCATTGGGTTGAATTGTATTCAGAGTAGAACATTTTTTTAGCGCATTCCTTTTTCCCCGTTTTTGAGAAATGTTCCTTAAAACTTTGCTATAACATTTTAATTTTGCTGCATGTCCTGTGCATTTTCTTGGTTCAAAAGTGCTTTGAAAAATATAAATGTGTTAATATGTTTATTTTCTTTGCCTCTTACATACTTTATATGCTTTCAGGTTATTCAAGGAAGATCGTTTCGTTTGCATCATCCTTGGGTTGGAATTGTTAACCGTTCCCAGGCTGACATCAATAAAAATGTTGACATAATATTTGCGAGGTGCAAGGGGTAGGAGTACTTTGCAACCAGTCCTGACTTTGGACACTTAGACAGTAAAATGGGTTTAGAGTAGGGCCGGCCCTAGACATTTTAGGGCCTTAGGCGAGAACTAAAAATTTGGCCTTTTTTTATATTTATATATTAATTAAATTAATGTTTATTTAATATTTTTATATTATAATATATTTCATTTAAAATATATTTTTCTTGCATTTTGAGATGCAAATTGATTAATTAAATTTTTGTATTCAAGTTCTTCTAACATCTCATTATCAAGATTTGTTGTATTGCAAATTTGAACATCATTGTTATCTTGCAATTATATCATTTCATTATCTTCTAACTCTTTTTGGTTAATTTCTTGCTCATTTGTGATATTTTCATCTAAATTTTGTGTTATATTTTGTTTATTACTAATAAAAAATTTATCCATTGATCCTTTTTAAGACTCAGTTAATTTTTCTTCTTTTTTTCTTTTTTTAAGTTTTTTATATCTAGATGCATATTTTTTAGTAGACATTTCTAATCAAACAATATATTTATAAAGACTAAAATAAAAAATAACTTTCAAATGTAAAGCAAATGAGAAATAAAACCTGATTTATATAAAAAGTATTGTTATAGTTTCATCAAACAATAACAAGTTTTTAGCAATCTCAACCAGCATAAATAAAGACTTACTCAATATATTACCACTAACTAAAATATATATATATATATATATATATATATATATAAACACAAGATTAAAATTAAAATAAAAAAACAAAAATTTAAGCATAACCATAACACAAGACTTACTAATAAGACCCACCTACAAAAAGCACAAAACAAATCATATCTATTATCTATAACCCAAAAAAAAAAAAAAAAAAAAAACGCAGGGTTTATAAAAATATATATATATATATATATATATATATTGAAGGCCCAAACAACGTGAAACATCCAAGTAGAGGCGGGCGGCCCAATCTTTTTATCTTAAGTCTAAGCAAATAAAACGAAGAGAAAGTTTGAAACTAAAGCCAAGCGCCCATTCATAAATAAAAAATAAAAATAAAAAAGAAGATGAAGAAGAAGCCAAGCACCCAAATAGAAATAATGACATAATACCTGATAGCAGACCAGAGAACTCAAAACCTAATGGCTAGAGCAGAGACGGAGAATGGCAAGCACCCAAATAGAAATAATGACATAATACCTGATAGCAGACCAGAGAACTCAAAACCTAAAGGCTAGAGCAGAGACGGAGAATGGCAAGCTTGCTTGAGATGAGAGAGGCGGAAAGCAGAGAAAAATAAGAAGAGCTGCGGAGGGATATAAGGGAACGGTAAACTAAACATTTTAGGGATTTGAGTTGTTTTATTTGTTTTGATTTGTGATTGTTTTGTGGTTAATCTCTTAAACCAGATTTGTAGTTTATCTTGTTGATTTTTGGTTTGTCTAGAGGATAATAATGTTATTTTTTGGCAATGATTTTGTTTAGAACCAATATTTAACTGGATGTACAAAAATTTTTGTTTTTTGGTTAAAAGAATGGACCAGATATTTCTACTTCATTTGAATTTTTTTTTTTTTTTTTGCCCCTACTACCCCTTCTCTTCTAAAATTTTGGGGCCTCCCCTCCACTTGGAGGTCTCAGGCAATTGCCTAATTCGCCTAAGGGTAGGGCCGACCCTGCTGATAAATAGCATGGTATATATATCCTTCCCAAATCACTCCAAAATCTAGGAAGCATATCTAAATTCAAGTTGCTATTCTTGTCATACAACTGTTTGCTAAAGGACTTCGAAATTCAAAAGCATGTATCAGCAAAAATTTATTCTTTTTCTTGATGTTTCTTCCATTCTTGGATTTTGGCAACCTAAAAACCTTACCTTTCATGAAAGGATAATGTGATCCATCAATGAATTTGTCTGATGATGTATAAATAAGAATTTTATTGAGCGCTTTTGTGTGGTTTTATTATTTACTAGTCGCAGATCCACACAATGCGTGGGAATAAATAATTATTTTGTAATTATAATATAATGTATAATTTGCTTTCTAAATTTTTTTGAAGATAATTTGTTCTTCTTAAAAATTAAACGATTTTTTACTCGGTCCAATTAGGTCTACTTCAGTCCCATTCGGTCCATTTGGTCAATTTCAATCCCCTTCGGTCCATTTTGGAATAATTGGGCCTTAATTGATTCTTTTTGTAGGATGCCTTTACATGTTTAGCTCAAAAATTCATTTTTTTTTCCTAAATTTTTTATTTGAAAAGTATAAAATTTTATTATATTTGGACTAAACTCTTTAGTTTTGAGTTACAAAATACAAAAAAAAAAAAAAAAGGATATTAGAAAGCAGAAATATGAGACCTAAAAATGCAACTAAAATAATAAATATTCAAAAGTCCTATTTGTTCCACTTCAGTCCATTCTATTTTTTTTGGTCCACTTTGGTTCGATTCGATCCATTCAGTCTACATTGGTTCTATTATGTCCACTTTAGTTCTATTCGGTCCAAATTGATCCTAGTCGGTCCATTCTAGCCACTTTGGTCCACTTCAACCCTATTAGGGACATTCAGTTCACTTTGGCCCTATTCGGTCCATTCTTTTTACTTTGGTTATATTTGATTATATTAGTCCTATTCGGTCCATTTGTCTTATTCAGTCCCCATTGGTCCAACTTGGTCCACTTCAGTCATATTCAGTCTAATTTGGTCCTATTTGTTGCTACTCGATCCATTACATCCACTTTGGTCCTAATCTGTCTATTCGTTCTTATTTGATCCTATTCGGTCCACATTGGTCCACTCTGTCTATTCAGTCCACTTTAGTCCTATTCGGGCCATTTTGTTCCCATTCAGTCCAATTCGGTCCATTTTGGTCCACTGTAGTCTATTTTTGTGAACTTACATATGGAGAAAAGACATGTTTGGGTTGGGAGCACATATTCTAAATCTTTTTATATAAAAAAAATATATATAGAACTCAAATTCATAATATCTAAAATCTCAAGTATAGCATTTATTGTTGTTATACTTTTTATTAAGCCACATTAATGTAGCATTTCAGTCCACTTCGGTCCGGCTAAATTTAAGTGAAAATCTTTCTAAACATGAAGATTATGAATTTATAAATCTACTCTTTTGGGCATTTACTCATTTGTTTTAAATTCATTACTTCTATATGAATTGCATGAGTTTGATTATACATATTCAGTATATATGTATAATTTTTATTTAAAATAATTTATTCCTATTCTTCATTCTCTTAAAAGAAATTGTTATGATAATCAAAACTCATAAAAATTTATACTTAATATGTATAGTTTTTTCTCCCTAATAAATTGATGTTTTTGATTGATATTATTCTTTTTTGAAATGATCCATATTCTTCTAACTATTGTTATTACACATTATATTTTCCTAGTTTCTTTTTCATACAATTAAATTTTTTAAGTTTCAAAGTTGTTATTCAAATTCACTTTCTCTTGGGGCCTATTTGGATTGAGAAGGGAGGGAGGGAGATGAAGTGGAGAGAAGTAGAGTAGAGTTGGTTAAAAATAAGCTAATTTTAGGCCAATTCTAATCTACTCTACTCCCTCTCCCTCCCTCTCAATCCAAACGAACCATTAAAGAGTTTATTATGATGACAAAAACTTATCATATAATTACAATTGATATTACCCTTTCTCAAAAAAAAAAAATTGATATTACTCAAATAATTGATAGTACTCGCAACCCAAACTAGTATTTTCCCATTCTTAAGTAGGTACACCGAATTGGACCAAAGTGATCTGAAATGGACAAAATGAACCGAATAAACTGAAGTAGGCTGAATGGACGAAATTGGACCGAATGGACCAATTTGAACCGAATAGACTGAAGTGGAATGAAAGGATAGAATTGGACCAAATGGACCGAACCAGACTGAATTGATCGAAGTAGACCAAATGGACCTAGTTAAACTGAAGTTGACCGAATTGGACTGAAATGGATTGAAGTAAACCGAATTAGACCAAATGTCGATCTGTAATTAGCAAAGCCAAGATTATGTTTTGATATTCACTCAAATTCTTACTTCCAAAATAATCAACTATTAACTCAAACAAAAATCAAACTAAAACTAAGAGAGAGAGAGAGAGAGAGATAGCACTTGTAATGAGGAACTAAAATATACAACACCAAAGCATATGAACCCAAAATAGATTTTTAAAAATCATAATGATTTATTAATATAAAGTTGAGTTAAAAGAAAGAATAAAAAATTAAGTTTATAGAAAATAATATGAGAAAAAATTGTTTAAAAAATAGTAATAAACACTAAATGATCCAAGTCATGTTATCTTATGTAATAAAATAAGTACTTTGCAGGCTGTTGGGTGGGGAGGATGGTAAGAGCTAGGGTTCAACTCTTCAGAAAGGACTTTCACACACACACATATACACTTAAATTAGGCTAGAGTAGAATTTTTATCTTGTATATATATAATAAAATATTATGTAATAAAATAGCATTATATTTTTATATACTATCTTTATAATGCAATAGGATAACATCTATGAAATCAAATAGAAGAAAGAAGATAACAAATTAAAAACACAACTTAATCACGTCAACCCAAAGTAGAGTTCCAAATAATACAAAAATTCATCAACGTAAAGCAGAGATGTAAGAAAAAATTTATAAAAAAAATCCACCACAAAATGAAAAACAAAATTTTAAGAGAGAGAGAGAGAGAAATAACATTTTGTGTATGGGAGAACTATGTATAGAAAGAGAGAGAGAGAATTGTGAATTTATAGTAAGAGAAAAGGAATAAGAAAAACAAAAAATAAAGGAAGATAAAGGGAAAGAGGAAAAGTGGTATTAAGGTAGATAGTAGTGGGGAGATGAAAAGGTAAAAGAGATGAAAAAAGTTAGAGAAATTATAACAACTAGTTGCAGACCCACGTGATGCATGAGAATATATAAATATTTTGTAATGGAGTGTAATATATAAAAAGTAATGATTGCTTCAAATATTATTCATTTTTTAAAAAGATTTCTACAAGTATTTTTTTATCTTTTTATATCTACAAAGTACAAATATATCATACTATTATATTTTGTATGTTTGATTAATATTTTGTTAGGGTGAACTATATTTTTCTAACTTCTGTTATAGTGTGTTATATTTGATATACAACTAAACTTTATAAGTTTCAAATTTATCATAATAATAAGATTATTATAATAATAAAAATTTATCACAAAATTACAATGTTATCTTAACCAAAATTAAAATGAAATAAAAGGAATAAAAGACTGACTTTATAGTAATTTATTACTCAAAATTGGTAGGCATATTCAAATTCATAGCCATGTAAAATGTGTTTTGAAATAAAATAAAATTCCTATTTCCAAAAAAACTAAGTATTAGCCCAAATCAAAATTCAACCAAAGCTATAAAAGGAAGAAAGAAGACATTGTAATGGGAAAGTTCAAAAAAAAAAAAAAATACCCAAACACATTAAAAAAAAAAACCATCAACCTTAATCAGAATTATAAGAAAGAAAAAAAATCCACAAGAGAGAGAGAGAGAGAGAGAGAGAGAGAGAGAGAGTACTTACCGTTTTTTGAGGGGAAAGTATGGATTAAATTGAAGCAATGATATCGAATTTATATAAAATAAAATAGAGAGAAGAAGAGTCAAAATATAAGAAAGAGAAAATGATGAAGGAAGTATGATAGTAAAGTAAAGAGTAGCAAGGAGATAAAGACAGACAATTAGAAAGTAGTGGGGAGATAAAGAGATAAAAATTTAATAGACCCTCACTTATACTAATTTGAGTAATTTCCATCAAAGACCAAATTGTCAAACGCGTGCCATTGATTCTACTCATGTCCACTACACACATTCATCAATGTGTCTATATAAAAAGCACTCACTTGCCATTACATTCATTTTATCAATGTTCTAAGTTTCCACAAAGAATCAAAATAGTGCATATACGAATTGTACGTAAGTGAGTCATCTATATTGCCATGACGTAGTGGTCAAAGTTAGTGGAAACTTGCTAAACTTGACCAATTGTTTTTGTCTCGGAGAAGATGGCTATTAGCATTCCAAGTCAAGAAGTGTAAATGACTATGGGAAATTATCATAATGTATCAGCTGCTATGCCCCAAAAATAGCAGTTGTTTCTACTTTCATTGCATCACATCAGCTATATCATACTATTTTTAATAATGAAAGAAATAGCAAAATACAAAATTTAAAACTCAATCATAGAACTATTGTTATGTTTTGTCTAAAACTCATGTACACAATATTCTAGATATTCAATAGGAGAAAATTTAAAAAAGAAAATCAAATTGTTGAAAAAACGTAGCATAATCCAAATTCTAAAACAAAAAACCCAACTGTTGTTCATGTAGATAATATTATAGATAGATATTCAAGAATCAAGAACCAATTAGTTTTTCCATTTGCACAACAATTAGCTTAAAGCTAGATACAAACAGAATTTAAAAAGAATTCAGTTCTTTGAATTTCCTCACTCTTGAAATCCCAAACAATTTCTCAGAATCTAAACAATGCCCAAAGTTGTTTGTCAACCAAATATAGGCCAACTAAGGTCCAAAACAAAAATATTCCAGACATAGCACAACAATCTACTTAAGCTGGTGTACTTTGAAGAATTAGAGTTTCATTTTAAAAAAAATTTAAGATAAAAAGATTTAAACTGTTACACCCCAAGTTCCATATCAAAAAAAAAAAAAAAAAACTTCAAACTCTACTCCGTTTTCTCTTCCATTGTCCCACAATTTCTGGGACACCAAACAGTCCAATTAAATAAAAAACAAAAAAATTATTAATATAAGGAAAGAGTAATGTAATATAACTGATGTGTATTGAACCATAAAAAATGCAAATTATCAAGCATCACTCAAGAAAAACAACAAATTTATTCCACTTTCCTTCAAAAGGTTCTAAGAAAAAAAAATAGTTACCAATTGATTGGTATAACCTTCAATATAATAAAAAGCCTCATGTGATTGCGAGGCTTGATTGTTGACATTTGTCGAGGAATTGACAAACGGAACAAAGATAAAAATGAAATTTAGTTCAACAAATAAAACGATAGGATAACAATTTATCTTTGATGAAAATAAATAACACTCTTACTATAAAACAAAGACCAAAATGAAAACATCACATTGAAGTTAATTGATTATACAGAAAAACATTATGGCAAACATATTGAGACTAATATTCTTGCAATCTAGAGAAGGGCAACCATAAAGCAATTTATAACAAACATGATCAAATCCTCAATTCAAATCAATTTTGAAAATGCAAAAACATATTTGAATAGTTTTGAAACTATGAAAACTCAAACTCATTTATTATGAAATCCCAAAATTGAATTACATTTTTTTCTAGTAATGAGATGGAAATAAATAAATAAATAATAAGAATAATACAAATAATAAAACTCATTTTAAGTTCATACAATTTGGACGTGGGCTACTAATGTTTGTCTCTCATGTGCTTTAACTTTGTTTGCAAGCTCTAAAGTCACTCTTTATCTCTTGTACTAATTTGATTGGGTTTTGGCATACAGACTTGAGTCATGATTGAAAGAATGGGAAAAACACTCAATAAATTTTCCCATTGAAGACCACATCGATCAATTTGTGGAGAGAGAACAATTGAAAATTTATAAAGAAAAAAAATATGAGAGGCGAGGAGGTTGTAATCTTTTAGTAACTGTCAAAATTCCATATAATAGCAGCATGTGAAGATAGTAACACTTGACCGAGTAGCACCAAAATTTAAATAGAGGCTCAATAAATGTTAATAGGTAAATCGAAAAATAAAAATGAAAAAAGAAAATAAATGATGACATGACACTAATGTGGTTTAACTGAAGCGTAGCAACAATAAATATTATACTTTAGATTATTTTAGATATATATAGATTGATTGATTGGATCTAGTTATGAAATTCGGAATTGTAAGTTAGTTTGAGCTCAACTCGAGTCTAAAAACTTATAAGAAATTTGGTCTGTAGTTAAGTTTATGAGTTAGAGGGACAGGTTAGGCTATGCTAGGACTCCAGGTTATAAACTTTGAGCCAAGCCTCTGACATGGACCAAATTGACAAAAATTGTATTAATGTTTTGACAGAAAAGAAGAGTTTGAATAATATATCAGAAGCGATACATTGGAAAAATGCTCAATTATAAGAATGGCCATGACAACGGAATGTCTTCCATTCAAATGAACTATTTTGTAATGCTCAATTATAAGAATGGCCATGGCAAAGGAATGTCTTCCATTCAAATGAACTGTTTTGAGCGTACAAAGCTAACTCATGGGCAGCCCAATACAATATATATGTGACTAATGAAATTCTGCAGAAAGAAACTGTAGAGCCATTATTTTGGCTTCATCCAACAGATGCCCAGCACTCCCAAGAGTCCAAGACACATCAGCGGAGTTAAGAGCTGCTATTTGAAGTTTGCTAACTCCTTCAAAAACCACCTAACGGAACCCCAACTCGCCTGTAAAATGAATTGCCTGGATCACCAAAACAGCCTTCGATTCATCATGATTGCATCCCCTGTGAGATTGAACTGCCAACGTTGAGAATAACTGATCAACAACTTAATTCCCTCTGATCTGGTCATTGGATTATGGCAACCATCAAAGTTTATCTTAGTAACATTATGCGGGGGAAGCCTCCACTTTGTCGCTATCGAGCTATCTTAGAAGCTTCAAGTCGGTCATCTCTTCATCTTGATGCACTCCCATTTCACTAATGAATCCCTTCTATCGAAGCATAAAATCCATCAGTACCTCAAAGTGATTTATATTATCAAAATCCTTATGTGCATAGATAGAAGAAGCACTCCACACCTAAATTGCAAATGGACAATGGACTCTATCATCGAAACAAACCTTACATTCAGTGCGTGATCCAATTTTCATTGCAAATTGTCAGAAATACTAAATAATTATATTGTATTTCTCAATCTAAGAATATACATGAGTGTGCCTTTATATAGGAGACATATGAGTGCAGTACAAGTAGGAGTGTAGTACAAGATGTATGTTGTACAAGTAATCTAATGTGCTCTACAAGTAAACTAGTTGGGCCTAAAGTCCACAACACTATACACGTTAACAGCCCCCCTCAAACTCAAGGTGGATGTGAGACCAACTTGAGGTTGTCAACTAAATCATGAAGGCGTCCTTTAGGATGTGACTTGGTGAAAATATCTGCAAGTTGATCTTTGGAGGAGACCGAGAAGAGCTGTAGAGCACCATGGATAAGATGAAAACGGATAAAATGACAATCAATCTCGATGTGTTTAGTCCGTTCATGGAAGACATCATTATGAGCAATATGAATGGCACTCTAGTTGTCACAATAAAGAGGAGTAGCAGAGGATCTGGACACACCTAAATCCTTAAGAAGCCATCGTAGCCAAAGGAGCTCAGATGTGGTATCAGCAAGGGCACGATATTCTGCTTCAGTACTGGAGCAGGCCACATGAGTTTGTTTCTTGCTTCGCCAAGAAATCAGAGAAGAACCAAGAAGAAAGCAATAACCAGTGGTGGACCTACGATCAGTGGGATCTCCTGCCCAATCAGCATCAAAAAATGCACGGAGAATAAGAGGAGACTGAGCAGAGTAGAAAAGACCATTGAAGAGAGTGCCATTTAGGTATTAAAGAATGCGCAGAACAGCAGCATAGTGAGTCGATCGTGGAGCATACAGATACTGGCTCACCTGGTGAACAGCATAGGAAATGTCTGGACAAGTGACAGTAAGATAAACTAGGTTGTCAACCAAGCGTCTGTAAAGGGAGGGACTAAGCAATGGTTTCCCTCCTGAGGGAGTCAAATGCGCATTAAGCTTAATTGGAGTGTCAACAGTCTTGCTATCAGTGAGTCCAGCTCGAGACAAGAGTTCAGATGCATACTTGGCTTGAGTAATATAAAGTCCATCTGTAGAATGAGTGATTTCAAGACCCAAGAAGTAGCTGAGATGTCCAAGATCTTTCATCTCAAATTGTTGACTGAGAAAATCCTTGAGTTCTTGAATGCCACTAAGGTCATCACCAGTTATGATCATATCATCCACAAACAGGAGAAGTAGAATAGTGTCTTTGTCAGTGCGACAAAGAAATAAGGCAGAATCATAATGACTGGCCATATAACCCAAGCGAGAGATGGTAGAGCTGAATTTGGCAAACCAAGCTCGTGGAGCTTGTTTAAGGCCATAAAGTGCACGTCGAAGGTGACAAACCTTGTTTGATTCAACAGAGAGACCAGGAGGAGGTTGCATATAAACTTCTTCACTTAAATCCCCATTAAGGAATGCATTTTTAACATCTATCTGGAAAAGGTCCCATTTACTGGCAGCAGCAATAGCTATGAGGGTACGAATAGATGAGATACGTGCAACCGGAGCAAAGGTCTCTTCATAATCAATCCCATACTCCTGTGTAAAGCCTTTTGCAACAAGACGAGCTTTGTAGCGCTCAATGGACCCATCAGAGCGAGTCTTAATCTTGTAGATCCACTTACAACCAACCACAGATTTCCTAGGGGGGAGAGTCACCAAATCCCAAGTATGGTTTTTAGATAATGCATCAAGTTCCTCTTTCATTGCAATCTGCCATAAAGGGTCAGTGGAAGCCTCACGATAGGTGTGAGGCTCGTGCAGTGTAGCAAGGGCAGTGTAACAATGATAGTCAAGTAAATGTGCAGAGATGGATCTTACCCAAGTTGAGTGACGAGGTGGAATGTCTTGTGCAAGATCTTCAGGCGGAGTAGGAGCAGGGGACCCAAGCTCAAGGTTGGGGTTGGGTTGCTCGTCTTTAACCTGTTCATCTTCCACCTGTTCATTAAGGCTCCGCTTGGGAGGAGGGAATGGAATGGAATAGAATGGAATGAAAAGAATATTTTTAGAATATTCTTCCCTCCCTCTTGTTTGGGAGTTTTAACGGAGGGAATAGAAAGTCCATTCCCTTGTTTTGGAGTTTAAGTGAAAGGGAATGGAATGGGTAGGAGGGAATACCCATTCCTTTCTATTCCCTTAAAACCTCAAATTTTCATTCCCCCCAAAATTGGGAGGAATGGGAGGGAATGAAATTAGATTTAATGATTTTTTTACTAAAACTCCCAAAATACCCCTATATATTCAACCCTTTATTTTAAAATAGGGGTCTAATAGTAATATTGCCATAAAATGATTCCATTCCATTCCCTCCATGTGACTCCCAAACAAGATTACTTACATTCCATTCATTTCCATTCCTTAATTTTAAAACATCCAATCAAGGTTACTTAATTCCATTCCATTCTATTCTTTTCCATTCCATTCCCTTACTTAAATACATTCCATTCCATTCCATTCCTTTCTATTCCCTTATAATCATTACATTCTATTCCATTCCTTTCCCTTATGAACTCCCAAGCGGGGCCTAAAGGGTGAACTAGGAAAGGGATCAATGATATCTGGTTGGATAGATAAGTCTACATGAGAATCAGGAGTAACTACAGGAGGATCAGGAGCAACAACAAAAGGAATATGAGCCTCATCTGGAAAAAGATCTAAGACAGAGGAGGAAGATAGGGAGGCACGGAAGTGAGAGAGCTCGACAAAGAGGCGATGTTCCCAAAAGACAACATTGCAGGAAACAGGCAGTTATGCTCATGTGGCTAAAGCCTTGACCGAGGTTCAACTTTGTTATGCTCATGTGGCTGAAGAAGAACGATGGAGCGAAGGTGATGATAATCTGGAGATGACCCAAAAAGGTGTTTATATGGAGTTTGATTTTGGATGACAAGACTGGGAATGCGATTAATAGCATGAACAGCATGAAGTGCAGCTTCGCCCCAAAAAGGAGCAGGAACTTTGGCAGAGAGAAGGAGAGCACGAACAGTGTTAAGAATATGACGAAATTTTCGTTCGGCTCTACCATTTTGCTGAGAGGTACCTGGACAAGTTAGTTGATGAACAGTGCCATAGGAATGCAAAACAGCTTGAAAAGCATATTGAGTGTACTCAAGAGCATTATCAGATTGAAAAATTCTGATACGTTTGGAAAATTGAGTTTCAACCATTTTTGCAAAATTAGAATATACTTGCAATAATTCAGAACGATATTTCATATGAAAAATCCAGCTATAACGGGAATAATCATCAACAAAGACAACAAAATATCGAGACCCACCAATACTAGAAACAGAGGAAGGTCCCCAAACATCCAGAATAATCAAAGATAATGTAATAACCCAACTCAGCTAATTGTCCCACAGAAAATAAATTGTAATAAAGGTTAGGAACATTAAAGACCCCAGGAACATTAAAGACCCCAGGAACTGAGAGGTTGGAGGTCGAAACAGAACCTATATTATGACCAGATATTGTGGAACCATTTGCTGTGCGAATGTTAAAAGGGTGTGGTGCAGGTTGAAGTTCAGAAAATAAGGACGAGTGAGGTGTCATGTGATTGCAGCAAGCAGAATCCATAAGCCAAGAGGAAGGAGACATACCAGATAAAGTTGAGAGAGAAGAGGAATAAGATGCATTATCAACCATACGAATGACATTAGCGATGATGTTTATAAGGTCATCTCTAGAAATGGTGAAAGTAGATCCAGAAGATTGAGACTGTGCAATGACGGGAGCCATTAGTTGGACACTTTCAGTGGTAGCAACAGTAGCAGCAGAAAATGAAACAGCTGATTTGTTGCGTTGATAGCAAGTTTCAATATTATGGCTAAAACGTTTGCAAAAATTGCAAAAACGATTGTTGGATTTTAGATGATGATTATTGCAAAAGGAAGAAAACTTGTCCTTATTCTTCATTTAGAAGCAAAATATGCAAAAATAGACTGCAAAAATGAAATCTACGCGAAAAATTGGGCAAGGAGCACCTGAATGCAAAAAGTCAACGCTGGGTCAAAGTCAACGGTCAAAGTCAATGGTTAAGGTCAAGGTCACGGTCAAAGTCAACGGTCACTGGAGATGACGTCAGCAAGATGACGTGGCCTGATGACATCACTAGGGCTGACGTGGCGTGAACGATGATGTCAGCGGCCGGTGTTCTAGCGCGTGGCAGCGCGTGGAGGCGCGTGGCAGCGCGTGAAGAATAGAGGCAACGTGTGGAGGCGCGTGAGCTTATTGCCGAAAATTGTAGCGGCGCGTGACAGGTCCGATGAAGACGATTTTTCACAGAAATGTAGATCGGAGTGATTCCTTTCTGATGGTACAATCTGTGGTCTAATCGGAGAAGTGGAAGTAGTGGCGGCGGCAAGGCAGTGGTCTTTGATGTACTAGAGTCGCGGTGGAGGCAGTGGTGGTGCACACAATGGCGACTGCAGTGGATGACACCCAAGAAGACAAGACTGCTTAAGAGCGGCACACCAGAGAATTAGAGCAATGGCTCTGATACCATGTCAGAAATACTGAATAATTATATTGTATTTCTCAATCTAAGAATATACATGAGTGTGCCTTTATATAGGAGGCATATGAGTGCAGTACAAGTAGGAGTGTAGTACAAGATGTGTGCTGTACAAGTAATCTAGTGTGCTCTACAAGTAAACTAGTTGGGCCTAAAGCCCCACAACACTATACACGTTAACACAAAAAAGGAGTATTTGTAGGGAGAATACCTTGACGTTCTCTCCACGTGAAAGTCGGCCTATTTGGAACCACCATTCGCCATGAAAAATCAAACTCATTTTGAGTTCATACACTTTGGGACCATGAAAACTCAAACTCATTCGTCATGAAATCCTAAAATTGAAGTACATTTTATTTTCTAGTAATGAGATGGAAATAAATAAATAAGAATAATACAAATAACAAAATCATGTGCTTCAGTTTCGTCTACAATTTGTGGAGAGAACAATTGAAAATTTATAAAGAAAAAACCATGACAGGTAAGGAGGTGAAGAGATTGTAATCTATTGGTGACTGTCTGAATTCAATATAATAGCGGCATGTGAAAAGTCTAGAGACACACTATAGAATTGGAGATAGAATAACACCTGACTTTAAGGAGAGACTCAATAAATGTCAATAAGTAAATCAAAAAATAAAAAATAAAGAAAGAAAATAAATAATAACATGGCATGTGGCTAAACTGGAGCGTAGCAACAATAATTACTACGCTTCAGCTTTTAGATATATATATATATATATATATATAGATAAGTTAGGAAATTGATAAGAAAAAAAAAAGATCTAAAAAAAAAAAAGAATGTTGAAAATGAGTGAATGATGTGGCAGCTAATGTGACAAAACAAGATTGTAGTAACAAAAAATGCTACGGTTCAGATTTTAGATATATATATATATATATATATAAATTAACAGTCTTTACTCACCACCACCACCACACCACCATCTTCTTCCCTTCTTTATACTTGCATATATGAATGACTCTACCCATAGTTTTCTTGTCTAATTAAAGCGAGGACAATAAGCACAAGGCAAGTATAGTGTGTTGGACTTTGTGAAGCATAGTTATGTTTGATCCGGTTGACGACCCGACCCGACCCGAATAATGTTGTATGATTTTTAATGGGAGATTTTCTGACGCTTAGTCCATTGTGAATCCTGTGCGCAGGATATAGAAACCATTTTTTGGTGATTAGGGCTTTGTCTTGTTATTGTTTTTGAGAGAGTGAAAACACTGTAGCCGCACTTTGTATTTTTTCTCTAATAATAGTGAAATTCCTGTAACTCCGTGGACGTAGGCAAATTAACGAACCACGTAAATATTGTCTTGTGTGTGATTGTTTTCTTTGGCATGTGTTTTCTCTATTTTTGTTTCTCACAATTTAGGAATTTCGGGTTAATTCCCTACATAGTGTGCTAGTTATGACAACCTAGAACTAATAAACATCGAATTCAAATCTAGGGTATGTTTGGAATGAAGGGAGATGGAGTTAGAACATAGCAAAAGGTGGCCAAAATATACTCAAAGATGTTCTTGTCACCTTAAATTCTTATTTCCTCTCCTCACCCCTCATCTCCACCATTTAAACATAGAGCTAGAATGGTAGAATTCCTAGTTTCATTCCACTATAAATCCTAATAATTCATTTGTTAAGAAAGCTTCAGATTTTACCTCATCAATAGCAACTTAATGGATGGAAAATTAGTATTGTTGTATTGAGAGTAATTTTTTAAAAAGTTGTTGACATGAAAAAATCTAAATCCTTACTATTTTTGTGAATTGTTACAAATTTTTTTTTTTTTTTTTTGGTGAATTGTTACAATTTTGAGAATTCTATGATAGTTACATTAGAAATTCTAAAGAATGCTGATCCTAGAATATGTGACTTTATGAAGGCCTTGGAAACTTCTCTATTTTGTACTTCAGGAGTAAAAATAGTTTGTCTAGGGCTAGTCTCTTGTTTTACTACCTTAAAAATAAGGTTGAAAGTAGTAATAGTTATGACATAACTAGTCCTCAGCTCAACCTGAGTTTCTGACCCTTTGCTCTTGGTGTTTCCCTTTGTTATGGTTCTTATGTATTTGCAAACGTTGTTATGTACACGAAACTGAAAGAAAGAATGGATCGCAAATTGTATAGAACTTGCATACTGGAGAAGATGAAATTTATGGATCTTATTTCGGGTTGATGTGGATGGATCCATAGTGGACAGGTATGAGGTAAACGGGTTCAAGGCACACGTGTCATCTCTTATAAATAGAAATAACTTGCATCTCACGCAAGTTAAGGTATATAGAATCCTGATGGAAATAGAATCCAAATACGAGGAGAATTCTATTCGCCCAATCAATGACAAGACCTATATGGAAAAGACTTCTTTTACAAGTAAAGAAGGTCGGTTCTACACTACTATAAAAACCCCAAAGGCTCTCACAAGAAAAGGTACGCACACTATTTCCAACTCTGGCGCTCTAGAGTTGTGAGCATCTTCTAACTTAACCTTCGGAGGGTCCTTGGCCAATACCATACCGGTACCCTTTTAAGGTATTTCTTGCTTTGTGTTTTGCAGGTTGCATCGAGTGCAAAAGAGAAAACGTTGCAGCTTATTGGTGATATTTTAAGCTTCATCAGTTGGCGTTGTCTGTGGGAAGCGCAAGGAAAAGTCATTACTTTGAGCTTTCTGAACAAAAAGTTGCATGGTACTCACACGCTCGATGGCGACCACAACGAACGATCAAGGGAAAACACACACCACAACTCTTGAGAGGCAAGTTCAAACTCTCACAGCAGCGGTAGAACGCCTCACAAAACGTAACCATGACCTGGTAAAGCAATTGCGCCAAAAGGACTTAACAATCAACACTCAGGAGGAAGAGCAGGAGGCCAGCAACGCCGAAAGGAGAACCCAGCACGGGCCGAAAGGGAGCAACGCCTAAAGCAGGCCCGAATGGCAGGACACGAATCGACCATCAACTGCAGACCAAGTCCCGTCTAGTGTAGTAGCGGAGATGCAGATGATGAAGGAGCGCATGGATTTTATGATGAACGCTCTCAAAGGAAGAGTATCTAACGGCCTGGTTCATCAAATGGATTCACCATTCACGGTGTCCGCCAATTCTTACCCTCTCCCTCAGAAGTTTCGCATGCCTCAGATTGAAAGCTACGATGGATCCAAAGACCCGTTGGATCATCTGGAGACCTTCAAGACGCTGATGCATCTGCAAGGAGTAGCGAATGAAATAATGTGTAGGGCCTTCCCGATGACATTGAGAGGCTCCGCAAGAGTCTGGTTTAGCAGGTTGACGCCAAGCTCTATCAGTACTTTCAAAGAGTTAAGTGCTCAATTTGTTTCGCATTTTATCGGAGGGCACAGGTCCAAGAAGTCCACCGCATGCTTGATGAACATTAAACAGCGAGAGGACGAAACACTGAGGTCATACATCGCCCGCTTTAACAAGGAAGCACTTTCAATAGATGAAGCGGACGACAAAATACTAGTAGTCGCATTTACGCACGGACTGCAGAAGGGTAAATTTCTATTCTCCTTATATAAGAATGACTAAAAGACTATGTCCGATGTACTTTACAGGGCAACCAAGTACATGAACGCAGAGGATGCACTCTCGGCCCGAGAAGAAAAGCCCTCCAAGAAGAGAGAAAGGCAAGACGACGTACACCAAGACAGGGGACGGAAGACCGCAAGGTCGGGAGACAAAAGAGAAGAAAGGCGCTCTAAACCTCCAACTAGGAGGTTTACAAACTTCACTCCGCTTACGGCCTTAATAAACCAAGTCTTGATGCAGATTAAAGATGAGAGGGCCCTTACTTTTTCGGGCAAGCTGAAAGGAAATCCCAATAAAAAGCCTCTGGACAAATACTGCCGCTTTCACAGAGACCACGGCCATGACATGGCGAACTGCTATGACTTGAAGCAGCAGATAGAAGCACTCATAAGACAAGGAAAGTTACAGAGGTTTGTTAGCAGGGAGAGAACGGACCCGCAACAGGAACAGATTCCGCGATAAGAAAACGGGCGCCCAAGACCGCCCATAGGGGATATAAGGATGATTATAGGGGGCACAGCGACTTCCGGCTCATCAAAAAAGGCTCAAAAGACTTACCTCAGAACGGTCCAGAACGTCCAGGTGATAAGCTTCGTTCCTAAGAAAGAACAGGACGAAACACCCATCATTGGGTTCTCAGAAAACGACGCTCGACGTCTTCACCACCCACATGACGACGCACTTGTCGTTAGCATACAAGTGGGAGATTACAACATGCACCGGATCTTGATTGACAACGAAAGCTCCGCTGATATCCTTTATTACTCGGCTTTCCAACAAATGAGGATTGGTAAAGACCGGCTGGTCCCAACAAACGCTCCCCTTGTTGGGTTTGGAGGAACTAAGGTATACCCCCTCGGCACGGTTACTCTACCCGTCACGATTGGTGATTACCCTTTGCAAACTACAAAAGACGTCACGTTTCTCGTAGTCGACTGCTCGTCTGCATACAATGCCATAATCGGAAGTCCCACCCTCAATTCGTGGAAGGCTATAACTTCGACTTACCATCTAATGTTCAAATTCCCTACTAAGTACAGAATAGGGGAACTACATGGGGACCAGGTTGCCGCACGAGAATGTTACGTGACAATGATGGAGATGGATGACCAGATGCAGACGATGAGCATCGCAGAACAACGGACGGTAGCGAAACCTGTTAAGAAGCTTAGGGAAATTTCCTTAGACGACTCCATACCGGAGCGCATGACCCGAATGGGCACCCTTGCCAGTCCAATAACCCTGCAAGCACTCCAGACGTTTCTTAAGGCAAACCGGGACGTTTTTGCATGGAGCCATGAAGATATGTCCGGGATTGAACCCTCCGTCATGGTCCACAGGTTGAATGTATCTCCCACCTTTCCACCAGTTCGCCAAAAGAAGCGTGTTTTCGCGCGAGAAAGAGACCAAGTTGTAGCGGAAGAAGTTCGCAAGTTGCAAGAAGCAAACTTTATTAGAGAAGTCTACTACCCCGATTGGCTAGCAAACGTAGTAATGGTTAGGAAAGCCAACGGAAAATGGAGGATGTGTATAGACTTCACGGACCTAAATAAAGCTTGTCCCAAAGATAGCTACCCTCTCTTGAGGATTGACACCCTAGTTGATTCGACAGCCAAACATCAGTTGCTTAGTTTCATGGATACCTTTTCTGAATACAACCAGATCAAAATGGACGAGGCAGATCAGGAAAAAACCTCATTCGTTACAAGTCAAGGCCTCTTCTGTTATAAGGTGATGCCATTTGGCCTTAAGAATGCCGGCGCGACATACCAGAGGCTTATGAACAAGATGTTCGCAAAACAGATTAAAAGGAATGTTCAAGTGTACGTAGATGATATGCTGGTCAAAAGCCAAAAAGAGGACGACCACTTGGACGACCTCAAAGAAACTTTCGACACCTTTCGATCATATAACATGAAGCTCAATCCAAGCAAATGCGCATTTGGGGTAACAGCGGGAAAGTTCTTGGGGTTCATGGTGTCCTAAAGGGAGATCAAAGCTAACCTAGATAAGATCCACACAGTATTGGAGATAGCGGCCCCTAAAAATGTGAAAGAAACACAAAGCCTCAACAGCAAGGTTGCCGCATTGAATAGATTCGTAGCAATAGCGACGGATAAATGTCTACCATTCTTTCGCACGTTGAAGAAATATTTTGTGTGGACGGACGAATGTCAGTAGGCGTTCGAAGATCTGAAAACCTATCTCTCTTCCCCTCCACTGCTGAGCCCAACCAAAGAAGGAGAAGAATTATTTTTATACTTAGCCATGTCACCGGCTGCAATCAGCATAGCCCTAATCCGGGAGGAAGACAAAATTCAGAAGCCCATGTAGTATACCAGCCGAGCATTTTGTGGCGCAGAAGAAAGATACCTGCCGATGGAAAAGCTCGCCTTTGCCCTGATCACAGCTGCTCCCAGACTCAAGCCCTATTTCCAGGCTCACACAATAATCGTCCTGACAGACAAACCACTAAGGCAAGCCTTGAGCAATCCTAAAGCCGCCGGAAGGATAGCACTATGGGCAATTGAGTTAAGCGAGTTTGACATACAGTACCACCCGCGTACAGCCATGAAGGGACAAGTAGTCGCCGACTTCATCGCAGAGTTTACTAGTCCAAAGGACCAGGGGGCAGAAAAGCATCCTCCATGGAATTATACAGATGGCTCGTCCAATAAGCAAGCAGGCGGAGCGGGCATCATACTTCGATCTCTGGAAGGCGACGAAGTGGAATGTATGGTTCTCCTTAATTTCCCTACGACGAATAATGAAGCGGAGTATGAAGCTTTGGTCGTAGGATTGGATCTCACAAAAGCAGCAGGTGCCACCAATGTAGTTATCCACTGTGATTCTCAGATCGTCACCAATCAGTTGACTAGCAAGTACGAATGCAGGGGCACAAGAATGAGGATGTATCTGGATCAGGTGAGAAGGAAGATGAACGACTTACAAGCCCAGATTGTGCAAATCCCGAGAAGGGAGAATGAGCAGGCCGATCGCTTAGCAAAAGCCGCATTGGCAGACCACATGATCATCCCTGATAAGGTACTTACCTTTGTTCAACTTTCACCTGCTATTGATAATATCGACATGCAACAGGTAGGTTCTGAGAGTAACTAGACCATGCCAATAGTCACCTACTTGAAGGAAGGCATGCTACCTAATGCCAAAGAGGCCGTTAGTAAGCTGAAGGTCTAGGCGGCACGGTTTATACTGATCAATGGTGTCCTATACAAAAGAGGATTTTCACGCCCGTACTAAAGATGCCTGGGCCCCGAAGAAGCAGATTACGTCATGAGAGAAGTACATGGAGGGGTTTGCGAGAATCATTCAGGGTCGCGATCGTTAGTTCACAAGCTAATCCAGAATGGATACTACTGGCCTACCATGCAAATAGACGCCCAAGTATATGTCAGAACTTGCGACAAATGCCAGAGATTTGGTAATTCCATAAGACAACCAACAGAGGAACTCATACCAATGACGGTCCCATGGCCGTTCGCCCAATGGGGTTTAGATATAATGGGCCCTTTCCCTAGTGCAGCCAGGCAGTTGAAGTTCCTAATCGTCAGCATTGACTACTTTACCAAGTGGGTAGAAGCGGAAGCATTGGCAACGATCACAGAAACAACTGTGCGGAACTTTGTATGGAAGAATATCATTTGCAGGTACGGCATACCTAGAGTTTTGGTCTCGGACAACAGGAAACAGTTCGACAATAACTCTTTCAAAAACTTTTGTTCAGAACTTGGGATCAAGAACCATTATTCATCCCCCGCACACCCTCAAGCCAGTGGCCAAGTCGAAGTCATGAACTGATCCTTGCTAAAGATTATCAAAACTCGGCTCAAGGGGGCAAAGAGTATATGACCAGAGGAACTACCTAGCGTACTATGGGCTTACAAGACGACGGTAAGGACACCTACAGGCGAAACACCGTTCCGGTTGGCATATGGAAGTGAAGCAGTCATCCCAGCAGAGATCGGACTCACCAATTATAGGGTGAATAACTATGACGAAGGAAGAAACAACGAGGCCATTCATCTCCAGCTCAACCTAATAGACGAAGTCAGAGCAGCAGCTGAACAAAGGCTTGCAAGATATCAAGATCTCATGGCCAAATACTACAACTTAAAGGTCAAACATAGAGACTTTAAGGTCGGGGACCTCGTTTTAAGAAAGGTGGTGGGTAATACCAGAGATCCTACTCAAGGTAAGCTTGGTCCAAATTGGGAAGGCCCCCACAGAGTCACCTCATGGGCAAGAAAGGCATCTACCACCTAGAAACCCTGGACGGACAAAGATTGCTTCACCCGTGGAACACTGAGCACCTCAACAAATACTACCAGTAGAAGAGAAAACAGAGAGAGCAATGCTCCGTAGTCTACTTTTTCCTAGCCTTTTTTCTAGTTTTTAATTCAACAGTCATTTAAGGTTTATTTAATTTTTTGCTACAATACTTTTTTAAGCCCAAGAGGCAGGGTTTTCTACTTATGAATGAGGAGTTTATTCAAACATTTTTCTACTTTAATTACAATGTCCATTGTGGACGGAATTAATTGTTAAATCCCAAAAGGGTTTAAATATTATTAAGTCCATAAAAAGGACGGATACATCCCACAGGGATATAATTAAGTCCTAAAAAGGACGGATAAATCCCAGAAATGGTGTAATTATGAAGTCCTAAAAAGGACGGATAAATCCCAAAAGGGGTGTGATTATTAAATCCTAAAAAGGAACGGATACATTCCATAATGGTGTAATTATTTAAGAGGACGGATGCATCCCATAAGGATGTGAAATTTATCTAGTCCTTAAGTGGACGGGTACATCCCAAAGTAATGCAATTAAAATTGAAGTCCTTAAAGAGGACAGGTAAATCCCAAGATGGTTTAAGTCATTAAAGAGGACAAATAAATCCCAAGAGGGTTTGAATAATATCAAGTCCTTAAAAAGGACGGATAAATCCCAAGATGGTTTAAGTCATTAAAGAGGACAAATAAATCCCAAGAGGGTTTGAATAAAATCAAGTCCTTAAAAAGGACGGATAAATCCCACAAAGATGTAATTATTGTCCTCAATAGGATGGATACGCACAAATAATAGTAAAAGTTTCAAGAGTAGACGAATACATCCTAAAAAAATGAACGGATCAATCCTGTAAGCATGAAACATAACGGATGTGCAAATCATTCATGACGACAGAAAAAGATACATTAAAAGTAGACGGAATTAAATAAACGGATACTCTGTTGAGCAAACTTCAAACGAAATGTTTAAAATAAAGTACAAATGCCACCAAAGCAAATTGTTCATGACGGTACAAATATAAACTTTTACAAGTCATAAATAAAAAATTAAAACTACTGGACGGGGGAATCCTTGGACTTCACTTCAGCTTCAATATCTAAGACTTGGGCTTGAACCTAGAGGGGGTCCTTCCCGTCATTGTGAGCTCCGTCACCTTCTGCATCATGAGCCTCTTCAAATAAATCTTTAGTGTTCTCAGAGGCGACGAGAAGAACGGAAGTCTGGGCTTGGGCATCTATAGAAATTTTAGATACGTCCAGGTCCGAGTAGAAAGATTTTACTTGACGGAGGTAATCGTCAAATCCTTCAGCAAAAATACCCCCTAACTTCGTTAGATATGCTTCAGAATCACGGTACTCACGGACTGCAATATCTTTAGCCTGACGGAGCTGGCCCTTGACGGATGAAATTTTCGCTTCTTTATCCTCCAGGACCTTCCGCAGCATCTCCGTCTGCTTCTCCAGCTCTCCACGAACTTGCTCCGACAGGCTCAACTTCTTCTCTTGGCCCACCCTCTAGGCATAGAGCTAAGCCAGCTCCTCTTCCGTATCCGCAGCTTTAGCCCTTACACGGTCCAAAGCCGTCTCGTTATGAAGGTAACGGTCCATTAACCCTTTCATCATTAGCATGGCCTGAAAACAAAATATTCGTTAAAGGCATGAAGTTAACGGGAACAAAGTAGGAAATAGACGGACAAAAATACCTGAGCGATATTGAATAGGCCGGTCTCCCCCATCACCTCCGTCACGTGATTCCCAAGGTCTTCATAATCGTCTAGAGTTAAAATCGAAGAAAGCTTCTCCAAAGCGTACTTGGAATCTTCACATAGGAGGACGGGCGGTTTTTCTGCCGGAGGCACCTGGCCACCCGTCATCAGGCCTTTCCCTTTTCCATGTTTTGGAGGGACCGTCTTCTTAACCTCCGCCTGAAGACCCACGACAGTCTCAGCTGTGCCCTTTGGTTCTTTCGGATTGACGGTCAGTCTCCAAAAAAGGTTTTCTTTTGATCTCGAACAGCTTGGAAGTATCTGTCCTACCTGTTTAACCCACTTTCTTTTTTGCAACAGCTTGCTGCTTAATGAGCGTTTTCCTTTTGGCGTCATCCATTTCTGCAAAGGATGATATAAAAGTTAAGGGAGTGAACGGGAAGAATTAAATAAAGCATAATTCATAAAAACTTACGTGTGCAAACTTGTTTTTCGTATCGTAAGGCTACTTCTGACAGTTTTGGTCTGTCACAGTACCAGTTTATGGTCTATAATCTAACCAACTTGGCCCAGGACCGTTCTTCTAAGTTGTTTTTTTGGAAAATCTTTTCAAGAAAACTCCACTTCTCAAGAGAAACTTGTGGACGGTCTTGAGCTGCAGGAAGAAGGTAGTTAAAATAACGACGGTATATATAATTTAAGACTACATTGAGAACGGATGCACACCTGACGGGGGTAATATGCCCCATGTTGTGTCAACGGGCATGAATTCCGTGTCACCAGGATGACACATCCATTCATTACCATCCATAAAGAAGTACCTAGACTTCCAGTCCCTAGACTTCCAGTCCCTATTGGAATTTGGAGTATCACTCATAAGCCGTAACAACGAACTCCTCGCAACAAAGCTATACATTCCTTTAGATTTTGATATCTCAACCAGACGGTAGCAGTGGAAGAACTCATCCACTGTTAGTTTTCTCTTCCCGTCGGACATGACCCCGTACAAAACCTCTACGCCGAGGAAAACCCTTCAGGCATTTGGGGAGACTTGGGTGACGGATAAACCCAGGTATTTAAGGAGCTAACGGTGTAGAGAACTTAAGGGAAACCTTAACCCAGCTTTGAGGATTTGCTCATAAATCCCGACACCCTCGACGCAGTCATCACAGCATTTCTCGAATTTGTAAGGCAGACGGAGGGGCATGTTGACGGGTATCTGGTATTTATCTCTTAAAGTTTTGAAGTGTGATTCCTTAATTGAGGACGTAAAGTCGTTGATCTTCCATATTGGAAGCATTATAAACTTCCTCATTTCGTCATGGCCAATGACGGATTGGATTGGAAGTTCACTTTCACCTAGACCGTCACTAAGGTTACTCTCTGTCCTATCATCACTCCTTGACGAAGAGGAGGTAGCCGATGAACTCTCTTCGTTTGTAGTGTCAGGATCCTTTTGACTTGATGGGTATACTTCATCGTAGCCCGTTTTGTCGCGGACAAACGACTGGTTACTTAATGCACTAGACATTTGTCACCTACACGTGACGGTAAACCCTAAGACACTAGCGAATCTAAAAATACTCGACGGTGATAAAAGTGAATAAATAAAAATGGTACTTACTAGTAGTGGATATGCAGTTAGGAAATTCAGATGACGGGTGTATAAGGATGACGGATTGAACGTTTGACAATGTGAACGGATGCGCTCTGATCGCTTGATTTCTGTCAAAAGTGAGAAATGAGGGAGAAAAAGCAGGCTTATATAGTAAGAATGGCACGGAAGACGAAGGGACGCTTCGTTCCTAATAAACAGCCATTGAATGAAAGACACGCGTCCTGCAGCATTACTTACCCGGTATTAATTACCCATAACAGTATGTTAAGCCGGATCCATTTAAGCCGTCACTCCTTAGATCCGTCCCCTTTCGAGTTCACGTACCCATGAAGTGAAAGAGGCAGCTGGAGAGGATGAAATTTATGGATCTTATTTCGGGTTGGCGGGTAGAAATATATACCTGATGTGGACGGATCCATAGTGGACGGGTATGAGGTAAACGGGTTCAAGGCACACGTGTCATCTCTTATAAATAGAAATAACTTGCGTCTCACGCAAGTTAAGGTATATAGAATCCCGATGAAAATAGAATCCAAATACGAGGAAAATTCTATTCGCCCAGTCAATGACAAGTTCTATATGGAAAAGACTTCTTTTACAAGTAAAGAAGGTTGGTTCTACACTACTATAAAAACTCTAAAGGCTCTTACAAGAAAAGGTACGCACACTATTCTCAACTCTGGCACTCTAAGGTTGTGAGCATCTTCTAACTTAACCTTCGGAGGGTTCTTGGCCGGTTCCACACCAGTATCCTTTTAAGGTATTTCTTGATTGTGTTTTGCAGGTTGCATCAAGTGCGAACGAGAAAACTTTGCAGCTTACTGACGATATTTTAAGCTTCATCACATACAATTTATGAACACAACAATTACTTGGCTCTCTGCACAAAGACTACACAACAGGTTAACTTAATATATTGTGCTATGATTTTCTGTTCTTAGATATTAGAAGGAAAAATATACCATGGAGCAAATATCATACGTGGGTTTACTATTTTTTGTTGTTCCAATTCTAGATCAAACAATTTCATAGTAACCCGGAAAACTCATAGTCTTAGTCATATATGCTGACCTCCTGATCAATCTGAGCAAGATCATTGTAGAAAGGGAATGGCTCCATATCTAAAAGCCATGACTCAAGATTATTATAAGCTAACAAATCCACCCCATTGTTCACTGTTGAATCTTGAAAAGTAGAATCATAGTTCACGGCTGAATCTTGAAAAGTAGAGTCATAGTTCACTGCTGAATCTTCAAAGTTTGAGTCATCCAAGTATATTGGATTGCTTACTTGATTTAGTTCTTCACTCAAGCTTACTTGGTGACATAAATCGGATGAATATTCAAGAGATGCAAAGGATGCTTCTATGCTGCTTTCAGGGTCTTCTTGATCCTTGATATCAATAACTGGAACATTTGCAAGCTGCACATCAGGTTCAATAGTAGGTGGAGAGGTTATAGAGCTTCCATTACCAGTTAGCTCTTGAACAAGCCTCTTGAAGCTTGAGCTGTCAGTTAAGTACACCTTGGGACGCAAAACTTTTTTCAAACTTTGGAGTTGCCTCTCATTCTTCCCCATAATTTTAGAATGTATACGAAATGGCGCCTTGGAATCACCCCCACCTTACTGTTCAGCGGAGAATTCTAAAGAGCTATAAATATTTGGTGTAATGAAGTAGATATGTTTAAGTTTATTGGAAAGAAAACTAATTACAAGACATAAAGATGCTGAAAATGATGTTCATCATACAAAAAGAGCTTATCAATTAGGAATCCATATAGACCTAGCTACCAATCTACATCATTCTCTCTATCAAGTTATGACCCATCAGAGAAATGCTAAGGTTTGTATTTACATGGAAGATGTGGATGTTGGTCAATTCAAGAGGATTAATTTCAGGTATTAAAATAAGTCAAAATAAATACGATATGCCAAATTTGATGTAGAAGGGCATTCAGGGCACGTAGTTGATAACTATTCAAATAACTTACAATAATGTTACACGATAGCTTGTTTCTGTTCCAAGTGACATCCATGTTGACAATGATTAGAAATTTTTAAATAAAAGGGGCAAGCTATAATGCACATGAACCCACATAATGCAATAACCTCTCATTTCATCCATGCAATTCGACCTCCTTACTTCTGTGATACGATAAAGAACTTTTGGGCCTGCCATGATCTCTATATTATTCACCTCAAAAGGCATTATTAATGTACACTCTTCATTAGCAAAATTTACGTGAGGCAAGTATATATAACAACAACAACCAAGTTTTAATCCCAAAATTTTGTGATAAGCTTCAAATTCTTGACAGACTGATTCTAGATATTTTGTTAAAGATCCATAATCGACACCAAAATTTTGATGCTCAAAGTGTGGTTTTTATTATTGCATACACTTAACTCTTGTAAATTGATGTATAAAACTTGATTATAGGATGCCTCAATCAAATGATACCAATTAGTAAGTCCAAATTAATCTACACCACAAGGAGAAATATAGTAAAGCATATGATTGAACCATTTTTTTATCCTTGCAATTAAACAAAAAGGAAAAGCAGTAGTGACGGTTTGTGTACTTAAATTAGTCTGAAAGGGATATATATTAAGACATTTATCAGTGCAAGGGACGTCTGAATGCACTAGCCGCCATGTCCACATCTTATTTCACATCAGTATCTTGAGTTTTGGCTCTGGCTGTCGAGAATACATGTCAAACGCACCAGACATTATTAGGTTACGGCAATTGCAAATCACAGAATGCCACATTTTATGGGCTACGAGGCATCATTTGTTAAGTGATGGATGGTTTCTTAATCAACTGCTTCACGTTAACCAATAAAATATAAACAACACTAACATTAATTCCTACCTGACAAGAGTCTTAAGCCTAAATGGTATTATATCTAGCTCTCCTATGAAAGAACTTGGGTATGAATCTTCCCTCCATCCCTTGTTGTACGAGGAAAAAGACTTATATGATTTTGTAGTACATAAAGAATAAATAATAGCTATGTGGTAAATCCTTGTATGATCAAGTGTATTTAGGAAAAGCTCTTTTGCTATTTATTTTTTTTGTCTTTAACTCGTTTACAGATCATTTAACTTTTATCATTTTTATTATTATATATAAATAAACTAACTTTGAACTTTTTGTCACATATTTAACATAAAAGTTACCAAAAATTATATCTTTTGATAAATATTATGAAAACAAGCTATTTCCAAACACACTAAGAATACCTGGTATTGGTAAACATAATTTCACCTATAATAATATTATGGATAGTCGTTGCATGTAACCTCCCTTTCACATGAAGCAGGGTAGGTCCTACAATATTTTTAAATGGGAGTTTGTATTATGAGTAATTGTTGCATGCAACATCTCTCTCAATGATTCAATGGGACATATCCCACACTTATGGGATAATATTGCAAACAATGGTTACACAAAGTAAAATAAAGGTTAAATACACCCCTGAAGTTGGGCTTAGCCGATCATTACCAAAGTTTTTTTAAATATCCAATTTGCCTTTTAAGCACAAACTACACTAAATACTACTTGTGCTCCATTTTCCAAAAACTAATGTGTGGTTAGGTTAATTGTCACAATGCAGTCATACAATGATTGTATTGTGGAAACTATATGCATGAGGGAGTGTCTGTGTAGTAAGTAGTAAATAGATAACAGTCAGAGATGGAGAATGAAACAAAAGAAAATTGGAGGAGCAAGGATGCCTTCAAACGGTGTTAAGTACAAATTGTGCACAGGGTTTAAATTTGATATGTTTGAAAAGTTTGGTAGTGCCTAGTATTAGCCCAATTCTCAATGGTGGTTTATGTATTTTTTCCAAAAATAAATTTCATTTGTCACTTTAGTTATTGTACAACTCAATGAAACCATATAGCTTAATTGTCACTTTATGATATTTCCAACAACGATGTCCAACTTCAAGTCCCCCCTCCTAATTATCAAATTATCAAAAACCCGACAAAGCCTTATCCAACGGTCTTCTTCCTCTTCTTCTTTTCTTTTTCTTTTTTTCTTTATTTTTTTCCTTTTTAAAAAACGTAGTAAATATGAGGAATTTAATTATAGGGGAAGGAGAAGCCCAAAGGAACCGGCCCATCTATAGCAAGACAGGGGCGCATGGATGTTACAAGAGGTAGCCCAAGCTGCGACTGAATGGGCCAATGAGCTGGCCTCTCTACATGTTTAAAACAAAAAGTCCAAAAATCAATCTGGGAAGGACTAACTATGTATTGTTGCAGAAAGCCTAACAACGGTTATTTCCTAACGAATATATAAGAAACTTCGGAACGCCGAACATGTAACAAGCAGACATCAATGCCTTTAGACTCATGGAAAAGCAAATATTGGAGGGTGGTTGGTGTTTTTACTTCTGCATTACTTTACTTTGTTAAGAGCTTTGTTACTCAATAACATAAACTAGTTTTCTTTATTATGTGAACCAGGGTTCAAAACTTCAAATCTATGATCCATCCTTTCCTACTATTTTAACTTTCGAATTATTCAAAAAAAAATAATAAATGAAAAGAGATTTGAACATTAAATGTCTTAAACAAATTACAGGTCCCTTTTGACAAGCTTATTGTGTAACAAATTATCTAAAAAATCATCCAATAGAACACCTACCATGTAAAGAGTACAAACTTTCTGACCTTGATGAAATCAAGTATAAGAACTCCTTGGAGCAAACTGAGGCATGACTTATGGCTTATGGGCACCTTCGTCCCTGTCTCAACGTCTAACTATTTCTTGTTACCAACAGCATCTCTCCTTGAAAGATCATTTCAGATTCAGATTATTGGGTGTACATAAACTGCAAGGTGCTGATTCCTAATCCCAAACTAGAACCTCCTCGAAGATCACTAGCTGCAAGGCGTACACATTCAACCAGAAGTCCTTTTGACTACAGCAGTTCTAACCTCAACATATCCCCCATATCTGGATTTTAATGCCTCACTTCCTGAATCGTTACAATAAATATGTTTTCAGATTCTATTGCATCCTCTCTTCCGCTTTCTCAGCAAATTCACAATGTCAAAGACTCGAAGCTCGAAGGTCCATCGATAGCAATGCAATGTTCATCAATTTTACTTCATCCCAAAAATACTGTTTGATACTACACACTTTATTATGCTAGTTCGTGAGTGTAAAATCAGGTCCTACCGGCAAACACTCCAAAGCTGTGGCTGGAACAGAACCGCTACAAGTCCTTCACCAAGTCATCATTTGTTTAAAAGAAACTTATTTTTTTTCCATAGAAAATTCTTATTCCCATCATCTTATTTCTCAAGCTTTCTTTAGCTGAATTGTAAACCTAGCAATGGTAATAACCTTTAAAATTTCAATAAACTATGCATGAGCTGTTGCAAAATAGTTATCTTCCAAGAAGGAAAAATTCGATGATAACCGATATTCAAACTAGCCACAATCAGAATATCCAAGATGTATTATTTTTATTGTTTTTTTCCCCCAAATGTTCATATAATATAACTATTACAAGAAGTCTGGCACGATGTTTCAAAAGTTCTACATGATCTAAGAAACCGAAGTAAAATAGAAACGAAGATTGAACATTTTCATACGTAAATTTATATCACACGAAAAATATTGGGGAACATTAACACTACATGAAAGGGTGAGAAGAAGGCGAACCAATGAATATAATAATCAAACTTGAATAGTATACAAATTAAGTCAGTGCTGCCATTCTTCAGATTTAATCAGCCACCAAGTATGAAACTACTAGGAAGAAAACTTAACCAAAAATAAAAAAGACAAAACAAAGAGTAAGTTCCAGTGTAAAAAAATTTAAAATAATAATAATAGTAAGCTAAAAAATTGTGTACCTCAAAGTTCTCAGCAGAACTAGCACGATCTTTTATGAAGTTTGGGCAACTATTCCCATCTGCAATATCTACCTAAAGCAAAAACCTAGTAAACACCATTCCAGTTTGAGAGTGACTATTTTTCAAAGAGGTATACCAGACATTAAGGCTTTCAGGATGCTGGAGCATTCTTGGTCAAAGAAGATCCTAATTGAAGCATAAGAGGATATACAGGGCTAAACTCCTTGTCTCCTCTGGCCCTAACATTGGCAGCATAATCATCCAGAGTGGCTTTGATACCTTTCCAGATTTGATCTTCTCCTTGAGAATCTAGCCACAATGAATACTGCACATTTGTAAGTTTGTTCCTTTGCAGTGGTGACTGCAAGTCTTCAGGGCCTCGGGAGTAAAGATGGTGAAGTATGACACTTAGTGGCAAATCGTGAAGAAGAGGAGAAGATACCAGTTGAGATGTTTCCAAGAAAATAAGAGGTCGGAATGCTCTAAGGGCCCGGTATGGTGCACCAAGTTGCTCTACTGGGAACAAGTTCTGGCCCACTGCTAACTCCAGTTCAGCCATGTCCCTAGCCATCCTAAGCTTGCCTGATTCTGAAAGGGGTCTAACAAGAGAAGCATGCCTGATAAAGAATATTAGAACCCGTGAAGCCATGTTCCTAACAAGCCTACTGCATATGGTTTCTGTCCCTGCAGAGGCTGCATTTGTTGAAGAAGGCAACAGCCTAGATAGGAACTCACTACGGAAGTGAAGAATGCACTTCTGCAACTCCTCCATGTAAGGTGATGCATTGTTGTCCACTGCAGCATCCATGCCATGGACACCAAAGTTTTGGTCATGAATTTGCAAGATACAAGACTCAAGACGCTCAAGCATCGCTTGGAATAAGGATGTCACTGAGTCACAGGCAACCCCATATATTGCACCTAATGAGGGAGACAACACATCTGCAGCAATACTTGGCAGTCCTGTAATCATTGATGATATGCGGGAATGAATTTCTTGTAGATGCTGACATAATGTGAAGTTCTTGAGTTGGGCAGCAGTTGCAGGAGCACTTACTTGACGTGCTTCAGGACCAGTAGATATCTGTCATTAGAACAAACTCTAAGCCATCATGCCAAGTTGACTTAAAAGAAAAACAGTGTTGAATAAGTTTCTGAAATTTATTATACCCAGCAAAGTTTACATATATCCTTTATGCAAACAAGGATTAAATTATAATCCCATGGTTTAATCATCAAAAAAATAGACCCATGGTTTGATAAAATGGTAAGAAATGATACTTATCAAAAAAATAAAATAAAATGGTAAGAAATGAGCTCCATCTCAGAACCTACTCCCTATGATTTAAATATTTAATCAACATAACCTTAACAGTAGAAAGATTTCAGAAGGGCAAAAAAAGGATAGACATGAAGATGATTCACATAAAAGAGTGTGCACAATAAATCTGGACATTTTGCTCACAAATGCAAGTTTCACACCAACCAGTAGGGTGATTAATAAGATGTTTTAAGAATATAAAAGAACACACGCAAGTCAGTTTTCTTTATATATTACATATACAAATTTGATAGAAGGTGAAATCGGAAAAGGTGTAGTATTTTCAGTAGGCAGGGGTTTTAAAAAGAATTTATAATTTAAAAAAAAAAAAAAAAAAAAAAAAAAAAAAAAAAAAGAGGCTATAATCAAAGTTCTCTCCATTTGGGGTTGCAGGTTTTGCAGTCTGACTGGTAAGGTGTATCAAAGACACAATGCTGAGCAGCTCAAGTAATTCCTACTTACAACATAAGCAAATCATTAGATATAAGGATCATACTACTGATGCAAACAACTCGATGTATTCAACCAGCATGATGAAAAAGGGCAATAACTTGAGTTACTGGGCACATTAGGCATTCTAGTCATTAAAAAGGCATCTACATCCATTGGTAAAATCTGGTTTTTCTCATGTAAATAAAATTTACCTGGTACTCGGCACGTTGTGCAAGCAGGATCAAAACCTTGCCAATTTCACGCAAGACAAGAAGAGTCAAACGCCCGTCCAACTGAACAGCTTCAATCTCCTCCTGAATGCGTGATATGATCCTTGAGATGTGCTCTTTGGTGGGAACATTTCCACGGCTGGACACAGAAAATACAGTATTCACAAGATCTGACAGGCGACCCAAGCACAGAGCCAAGAATGCTGTCTGGAATATTTCAACAGCTGCAACCATTTGATCCTTCCCCTCTGAACTGATAGCAGGTAAAACCCCTTTGACATCTGTATCACGTGAAATTCTTTCAAGAAGATTTTCTATCATGGAGAAGAGTTTGGGATATCCCATAGTAAATATCTCTTTAACAAAACTTGATGCAGTGAAAGCTGACTTCATTTGGCTTGCAAAAGCCTTCACAAGTGCCTCCCAGACTCGATCTGTTAACATAGAATCACCTTCCTAACCAAGTAGCAGCTAATGTAAGCGAAAGGAATAAAGGAAAAATCCTGGAAAGGTAAAAAATTAATAGCAAAAAAGACATGAGGACTGCCATGCACATTAACATAATAAGTAAAATAATATTTCTTACGGAAGATCTTAGAGCAAGTCAATGGAGCAAATCAGAAAGGAATCACAACTCAAGCAAGTAGAAGATTATAACATATTTCAGAAACAAATCCAAGACAAATATTAACTATTCATTGATAACTGTAGGTATATGGTGCATGTGCATCACTTTTTACAAGGGAAATTGAGCAGAGATTATTAAAAGAAATGAGAACATAAGTGAGAACAACAGTAGCTTAATGAAAGGTTTAATGGTACGCAAAGCCAAGAACAAGATGAAATTTCTATATAGTAGTCACCTCTGATTGGGTTTCTAAATAATTCTTAATGAGATGTGTTCCTAGTTCAACAATTCAATATTACAATTAAAATAAATGAAAATTTTTACCTATTCCACTGCTGGAAACATTTGTCGGATACATATCCAACCAGTTGGCATGTGAGAAACCTATCTAATAACCATATCTTTCCCTTGTCACTTTTGACACAAGAACTTCATGAACCTTGACAATTATGTACCCCTGTAAGACAGCTGATACAGTCTCATATGAGATTGTAACTCTTTAACCAACATAATGCCAGATACAATTGAATAAAGACAAGCCCCAGACACAGAGAATGCAAGCTAACAATGTTTCTCTTAACTAATGCATAGCTATTACACAAGAATGATGAGAGAGATAGGGGTGGAAACAGGGAGGGAATGTGGAAGCAAGATGCAAAAAACAGAATTACAATGTGGAAGCAGAAGCACTTTACAATAATAGACTTACAAATGTAAAAGAGCAATAAGAAGGAAAGAATTACCACCTACACATTCTTGAAAGCCCATACTCAAAATACAAAGACGTTGGTAACACCACAGATACAAAAATGTTGGCAGAATATCCAGATGAGAAGCAGACAGCGTAAAATAAGAGTGGATGCAAAGAGAGTACCAACCTAATTATCTCACACACTTACATGCACTTTTAATGGAAATTTTATCATCAATAATATTTCTTCATAAAATTATAACCTTTGATGCCTTACAACCCCATGATCCAATGTAGTACGAAATTTAAAAAATTACTCCTATAAGATGTTCCAAAAGACTCCTTGAAAAATAATGAACTGCAACCTATCTATGGTACTAATTCCTACAAAACCTTATATATATAGCCAATAGAATAAGACCCTACAAACTGAGATTTGAATATCTCTATAGATAATTCATGTTCTTCAAGTGTCTCCCTATTCCTCTCTCTCCATACATGCCACATTAAACAGGGAGCAACATTGCGCACCCTATTTCTGATAGTCTTGGAACTTCAATGCCAACATTGAAGCACTCCTTTCACCATCTCAGGCATCACCCACCGTGCTCCAAAAGCTACAAATATAGAATTCCATAAATCCATAGCTACTGGACAACAATGCAGTGGCAAATGATCGACATTATCATCACTATTTTTACACACTACACACCACCAATTCACCATCACCATGCCTCTTCTAACTAGATTATCTATAGTGAGAATCTTCTCCTAGGCCATAGACCACAACAAGCTACCTACCTCGGAAGTTTCACTACTCATTAGATAACCATTCCAATCATTGAAAAAATCCTAGTTGCTCAATATTCTAGACACGTAGTAGCAAATGATTGACATTTTGGTCAAAATTTTCACACATTACACCAATTTGCCATCACTATGCCTCTTCTAACTAGATTTTCTATAATGAGAATCTTCCCTTCAAGCCATAGACCACAATATTCGTTAGATAATAACTCCAATCAATCAAAATCCTAGTTGTTCAAGATTCTAGATATGCGGGACAAATATATATATTAAAAGATATAAATTTGGCATAAACTAAAGAAACAACTAAGAACAAGCAAATTGAAGGTTCATATTACAGTTACTACCTGAATGATCTCATCAAGCAGCAAAACGTGAGTAAAGGGATCCCTTTTCTTGGACAAGACTCTCTGCAAATGCCACACTGCTACCACTATGGAATGCAACTGTTCCATACAACTCCCCATTCTCTGCCACAATGCCTCCCTTGCCTTCGCCCCTCCGCCTATCTGCGGTGTCCCACTTCCTCTCACTCCTCCGGGCCCGAACACCGCCCCAGATCCCGTTATCGCCTTCATATCCAATGCCGCAGCTATGCTCTTCACTGCCATTCCCTTATACCTATTCACCAATTGCTCCACTGTAGCTCTCAGTTCCCCTAAATTATAGAAAACCTGCAATCCTGTTCCTACTTCAGCCTGATTCAATCCCTCCATTCCTCTCTCCAACACCTTCATTGCTTCGGATCGGAGTTTCTCCCCGATTTCCTTAACGAATTTGAGCTCTTCGTCGACTACATCGATGCCGGCGAGATCGTACTCGTTGTAAAGAGCGAGGATCTCGGAGTGGAACTGTGCAGCCTTGGCGAGATCGAGTTTTTCGGTGTCGTCGACGGAGGCGAGGTCGCGGAGCTTCTTGGAGAGGCGGAGAGCGCGGAGAGAGTGGCCGAGGAGGTGAGAGGCGGAGTGGAGGTTGGAGAGTTGGATCGTTTGGGAGTTAATGGATCGGAGCGGGTCGGAGAGATCGGATCGGACTTTGCGGATAGAGGATTGGAGGGAGGAAACGGAGGAGCGGAGGGTGGTGAGTGCGACGTTAGCGTGGTGGAGAGAGGAGAGCTGGGAGAGGAGGTCGTCGTGGCGAGAGAGAACCTCGTGGCGGAGCTGAGAGTCGAGGAGTCGGATCGCGGAGTGGAGTTTCTCGGCGGTGGAGGCGGGGGAGCCGGAGGAGAGGGCGGCGGAGGAGAACGAAGTGGTGGAGAAGGATGGGGAGAGGAAGGCGGAGAGAATGGGGTCGGAGGCTATGGAGTCGAGTGCTGACGTGGCGGTGGCGATGTTGGTGGTGGTGGTTGAGAAGGTGGGGTTGGTGAAGGTGGAGAGGCGTTGGAGAGGAGAAGGGTTGGATCTCTGGAGTGGTGATTCCGGTGAGGCCATTTTTTTTTTTTTTTAATTTCTGGTACCGGAAAGGAAATGCGTTTCCTTTCTTTCTCGCTTTATTTGAACTCTATATCTGTACTGAACAGTTTACTCGAAGCTATTTCGTTTTGGCAATTCGATCTCGTTTTCATTTTTTTTCATTTTCATTTTTTTAAAAATAATAATTTAGATGGTTAATTTAAAAAATTAAATTTATATCTCTCCAATAAATGATTTACACTCTCTTTAATTACTAAATTAATTAATTAATTAAATTTTTTATTAAATTTTAGGATATATTTCCTTGAATCAAATGATAAGATTTAATGATAGTTTAATTCTAGTAAAACTCTTAAAATTTTGAATTTTTATTTCTTGGCTTGGATCACAACAGACTCATTGCGACTTTTTTTTTTCTTTTTTTTTTTGAGAAAAATCACTGTGATGAACTTGAAGTTCATATTTATTGTTGTAAGGACTAGCTTCGGGTTCTTAGCCCAAATAAGAGATGGACTAAGGGCCAAAGAGCCCAAAGCAATAAATTTATAAAGAATGAGTTAGAATATTGGGCTTTAGTGAGTTAACACAACAAGTAGATAGTTTTCGACAAAATGAATGAAGATAACAAATGTATACTAAAAGAATACGTCATCGGCAATGTCCGAGGAGACTAATTCTTTATGTATTGTTTTCATAATCTCATTACAAGTTCCTACTCTCTTCTGGTGTCATGTTTCTTGCCTTTTTTCTTTTTTTCTCCTTGTTTCTGTAGGGGTCTCTTACCTTATATATCCCTCTTCCGCTGATCTAAGCCATCCATTTGTTGATCATCTTGGCCTTTACTTGAGTGTCTGTCCCATCAGACACCTTTTTTGCCTTCAGTGAGTGGTAGCAGCCAAGACAGCACTGTTCACGGGTCTTTTTCACATAAATGTGGCCAGTGAGTTAGCTGCAGGACATTCAATGCGGTGGTAACAGCTTTCCCTTAGGTACTTCTTAGCTTCTACTATCTGGTACACTTGAAGGGTGCGTCCCTATCCCTAGAGCCTCTTGGAAAGTTGCCTCGAACCTTGGGACACATACTTGAGTCGCGCTTGCCCATCCAAAGGGTCATTCCTCCTCGGACCACCCTTCCATCCGTATCTCACCCATTGAGACTTTGGGCTCGACTCGTTCAACATCATTTATTTGTTCTCGGATTACTATGCTCTCGGCCAAGGCCCAAGGTCCAATATTCGGTTTAGGCCCTTGACCTCACAATTGTCAATGTTAATCCTTTTGTATGGACCTAGAATAGTAGGTCAGCCCCCGAATTGTCAAACCCACATCCATTGGGACAACCTCGGCCCAATTCAGGCTCAAATAGTTGAGCTATTAGGAGTTAGCTGAGTAGACAAGGAAGTATCCTAGATATGCCGCGAACAAGAGATAATTCGGATAATTTCTTGGGGGAATCCGCCCGCCGAGCAATAAAACCCAGTGCCAGGCACAAGTTACTAGGGAATTATTTCAACAACAAAAGGTGGGTTCTCATTGACAGGTGATACGATATGGAGAGATCCACTAACATGCCAAATATTCCTCCATCATGACTACCCAACTTAAAGAAGGGTATAAATAAGAGGGGAAGGGTAAGAAGAGGGGGTTGGAACAAGAATTAGGGAGAAAGACACAAGAGATGTGAGAAAAACACATTCTGAGAAGAAGGAAGTCATGTTCGGATCTCAAAGAGGGGGCTCAGCTGCTTAGTAGCCTTCACGGCCAAGCTAAAATTAAGGTCGTTTAGCACTGAGGGAAAAACCATAACACCATTAGTGACACCACCAATCACTTCTTTAGACCTCCCATTATAGAATAAGTTCAATTTAAAGTACAAGTAAATTGGGATTCTATGCCTAACAACCCAAAGTTATTGAGAATGGACCACCACACCTTCCATCTAAAAACTAACAATAATTCATAGAATGTTTGATTGTCTCGTTTAATCTCCATGGGCTCTATGTAGATCTTGATCTTAGAAAAGACTTAAGTTTGTAGCACAACAAGATTTTATGTGTGAAATGACTCATCTTTTATAATAATATTACTTCATATTATATATATGTGTGTGTGTGTGTGTGTGTGTGTGTGTGTGTGTGGTACGGTGTAGTTTGTGCGATTTTCTTAACACAGACTGCATACCACATTGCACCATGCGATTTTTTCACTGCTACTTGTAGTGCAGTCCAATAACTCCAAGGCAATTTTGGTTAGTTTAAGTGCGGTTTGGTGAACACCCTTAGTTTTATACATTTCCTCTTGAGAAATGTTACATCCATAACATTTCTACAATATTTTCATAACAAATTCTAAGTGGTAAGTTGTAATTGGTTATATTTTGAATCCACTACTGAAATTACTTTTTGGCCCATCATTAACATTCAACACATAGTATTTCTCGTAAAACTTAGGAGAGTTTGTTCTATGCACTAATTTATCTCCTTTAAAAGTTTATGTTAATTATTTAATTAATAATTTTTTTGCTAAAGTTCAAACTAAACACTTAATGTTTAGGAGTCTTTGGATTTTACACCATAAGTTTTAGAATTTGGATTTTATCTCTTAAATTAATTCTATTTGCATCCACAGTCCATCCATTCATCAATGTTTTTCATTAAATGCAACGTAAGCTTGCCACATGTATTTAGTTCGTCTAATAAAATGATGTCACGTCATTTTCATTGTGCCAACATCATTCTCGTTATGGAGGAATTCTTAGGTAATTCCAAAACATGAAGAATTCACTCACATTTATGGTGAGATTCACTCATTTAATTCATGGTGGGGTCCACCATGAATGTGAAAGGAGGGAGCATCATTTCTCTATACTCTTTAAGTACCTAAGAATTTTCCCTCATTATGTCATGCGGCAGTATTTTTATTGGGTGAACAAAATAAGAATAACAAACTTATGTGGCATTTAACGAAAAATATGGATTGAAGGGGTGCTAATACAATCAGAATTTAACTTTAAGGAGTAAAATTCAAAATTTAAAATTTCAAGATATAAAATCCAAATATCTCCAAATATTATGAGTGTAGTTTGTGTTTAAGCCATAATTTTTTTTAATCTTAATTGGCATTTAAATGATATATATGGTTTAATTGTTACACATGGGACACCACCAAAACAACATTGTTTTGGCATTGATTTACTTTCCAAAATGGGCCTGGTTAATCATCTATTTTAAAAAACTTTTGATGAGAATTAGAAAAATCTGTCAAAAAAGTTTGATAGCTTTTTCAATTTTTACAACTTTTATCACAACTCACCCACATGGCGAATTGTGAGTAGTGAAAAAAAAAATGATGGATTCATAATTCCACCACTCACAACTCATATGCCACACTTCATTAAATTTCCAAAGGATCATATGTCTTAGTGTATCATATTGGTTCTACTCAATTAAATTCTGATATCATTTTTTTGAGAAGAAGAAAAAAGAAAGAGCTTGTGTGTGTAATTATCACCTCACGTTACGCGATATTGTCCTTTGGGCTTTTTTGGTTAGCTCATGGGCTCCACAAGTGCACAATAGGGTGTGCCATTACTAGACCACATTACCATAAATTATGGGTATTGGGACCCAAGCCCACGACGTTTTGACACTAGCTAGTTTTGAAGTGATGGATTTTTTCGAGAGCTTCTACCACTGCACCACTCTCACCGGTGGTTTCCAATATCATCTTGTCCGACATTCTATATTATCTTCATTCTCTTTAGTAGAATATACTATGTATAAACTACAAAGTCACCCTTCACTCAAATTACTATGCTTAGTTACTTTTTTGTTGGGATATTCCCTTCAAGAAAGTGATTGGTCTGAGAAAAGAATAAGTTAGAACTTTTTTTTTCCTTATCCCAATCATCCATGACAGTTATGACCATGAAGGTAGCAGTGGTGGTAGATATAATCGTGAAGGGTTATTTCTTTTTGGAGTATTACACTAATGAGTGTGTGAGTACAATTTCTTCTTATGACTGAGAGAGGATTATTAAACATGGCTGATGTGATTTTCAAGGAGCACTGAATAATTTTTCTCATGTATTTTTTGTAATGCAATTTCCTCATTATTAACATCAGTTATATTAATATCAATCACAACATATCATTTAAAATAATGCTAAAAAAATTATGAAAAATGTTAGGTTTAAAAACAGGTCAAACGGTATGAAAACCCTATTGAGTCCTCCTCATTCATTCTCTGTATGAAAATTTAGGTGCCCATGTGCCATTATATGTACCTTTGATCAGCATTTCAAGAACAATGGAATTATAATTTTTTTTTTTAAACCCTTAAACCGAAAGAAAGGTGAAATACAAAAACATAAATTTATAAAACTCCAGATACAAATTATAGTTACATGGTATTACCAACTATGACTACAAAAGCAAGAACCCAAAAAGAAAAAAAAAAATTATAATCCCGGCCAAGAAACCAAAATCAGCTAAGAACACAACAAGATCCAAGAAAGAATGAATAATTGAAATGGTGAAAAAATAAAAATAAAAATCAAATGTGACAACCACAGCAGAGGTAGAAGAAGCAGAGGGTGGAGACAAGAACAACAGCTTCTACGACAGAGACAATCTTGAACACGACTCCGTCTACGATGGCCATCTGGAAATCCAAACGCTTCCATTTGAAAGTTGGGAAAAACTTCCCTGGACGTAGCTCCTTGCTCATGACTTTCTTCAATGACCAAAACTTCTTTGCCATCACAAACACAAATGAACAATATTAACACACACCCCGCAAACACACACACACGAAAAAAAAAAAGAAACTCTGTTTCTTTCACTTTGTGTTTGTGTGTTTCTTTGGTTTTTGTTGGTATAGAGAGAGAGAGGAAGAGCTGTTAGCTGTGTGGGTATATAAATATGCAGAAATGTATGTGTAATGCATTGGATGCTTCAAAAAGAAGGGTGTGGTTTGGTGCTGGCTGGCCTAAGATGATTATGGGTGTTTTGAAGGGTATCTTTGTGATTTCAAACGGGATAGTGGGAGGGGAATATTCTACAAAGAAAAGGGTATTGTGGTCTTAATATTACAGCGAAGAAGAATCTGCACCTGTTTTGCAGCGTTTTCGTCGGGTTTTAATTTAACAGTAGAAAATTATTAGGTAATATGGGATTACAGTGATGGTATAATGTTTATTTCTCTCACATTTATTTTGGATTTTAAACTCTACAGCATGTAACATGCAAGGCAAGAATTAGACAAATGAGGTTATATATGACAGATGTAAGATGAGATTTTTGATGTTTTAATGAAAATATTCTATTGAGGAAAAAAAAAAAAAAGAGTTAGTCTAGATTAATTCATATTTTTATGTCATTTAAATATAAATCCTCTTGATTACATGTGTGTATAAGTAATTCTTTGTTAAGTAAATAATTGTTGTTGATCATAAGAGTTGGTTTATGGTTTGAAGCCTCCTACAAGGGTTTGGTACTAAATGTTCCCTTTGTAATTGGCTCAACTGAATTGGATTAAGATACAATGGTTGATAAACTTTTGTTTTGTTTGTTTGTTTTTGTTTTTGTTTGTTTTTGTTTTTTTTTTTTTTTCAGTTTGTGCAGCTAGGTACAATCAGTTTTTTGGCCAATATTGTCAGTTGAAACAGCTATATATATTCAAGAAGAATGTTAATGTACTAAAAACAAACTCTGCCTGTTTGGGGGATTGCCTCTCTGTTTATTTTGATTGAATGAAATTGCAGGTTAATTATCAAAACAAAAACCAAAAAAAAAAAAAAAAAAAAACAAAAACAAAAACAAAAACTTTTGGAGGTAAAGGTATATTCATTTCATGCATGTGTGAAAAGTTAGGGACCTCTTACCCAAAGCATTGGTCTAACTCATTCTCAATCTCATCTTTCACTTTCTTTACTCTCTTTTTTCCCTTCTGTTCTCTTTTCTTATTTGAGATAAGTTCATGAACATCGCTTGGTGCTTGTTAAGTACAGAAAAAGACAAAAGAATTTGTCAGAAAAAGCCAAAAAAAAAAAAACCTACAAAACTGAAAAAATGACAAAAACAGCACACAAAAAAAAAAAAATACAAAAATTTTATCAGAAAAAAGTAAAAAATATTGTGATTAACAGACACTTTATAGTGCCAGTTAACACAACCCTTCTTATTTTTAAGAACGGCATCTTTATTTTTCACAAGCCACTTTGAACCATTTTTAATTTTGTGAGACTGACCCACAAGTCAAAACTGATATCAAATGAAAGTCCTCCATTTACCCTTTCAATCACAATGCCCAAAACATGTTTTTTTTTTTTTTTTTTTTCCAATGAGAAAGGTTTTTTCTTCTTTATTTGGTGCAAAGGGCATGTACACTGTACAACCAGCTGGTTTCTTCAACCTCCCAACCACTTTCTAGGTTTTCCCTTGCCCTCTATATGCATACAAAAACAGCTCATTAAGACTGTTAATTATTACCCAAAAAAGAGAGGCAGTGTAATGACAAAAATGACACTACTGGTTGGTACTGGATACTGTAAATTTTTACCATTGCTCTTAAACCGAACGGTCTAGTGGTCCTCATGTTTGGTAGCTTTTTAGACCTTTTTTAATTTTCTTCTCCTCTTGACATGGTCAAAGTTTTCTAACGGCTAGTTCTTTTAATTTAAAATTCGTTTTTTCATTCTTATTTTTTTGGCTGAATTGTAAAAAAAGATATAATAATCATGTGGAACATATGGTCCAGTTCATCATTCTTCATTTGGTGGGGGGGGTTAGCTTTCCGACACATGGAAAGACAAAGTTGCTTCATTCCGCCAGCTCAGTGCTTCATACAATGTGATGGATATGGAATCAATTCGATGATTTGCAAAATCCAAGAAAGCACTTTGTGCACTATTGGAGATGAGTAATCTTGAACCAAAACTATTGTTAATGCAAGTTATATAATCATTTTATGCTGCGCTTGCTTTGTGTGTGAAATGCACAAAATATCATTCTTTCTTTTTGGAGAAAAAGACTGAATTTTTTTAAGAAAAATGGGCTATATTAGTCTGAATTATATGTTGAAACTGTGGTAACATCCATACAAAAAAATTTGGAACCTTTATCACAGTCGAGCCAGATTATAAGCAACTTTGTTGCATCTGAATCACCCTCCAAACATATTTGGGAAGAAGACCTCGTTTATTATAGGACCCATGAAATATGAATGTGTGACACATATCACCTTGAGTGTTGAGACTTGAGACATTAGACAGAAGTCCTAATCGTTGCATGGCTGTTTTGGATTTTCCTGAGGGTTTTAGCCTTTTATTAGGCACCAAAGAAAGTTAAAATTATTTTAGTGATGGATTTTCATAATTTTTCATACATAGAACCTTCTCTCTGTCCCTCTGTCTCCTTCTGCTTTTGTTGCCATTAAAATATTTCTGTGCTACAGGTCCCTCCTAATGTGGGTTGGTGTGAAACCTTTAATTTATCAGTAATCTAGGGAGGTTTTCATTAAAGGATGAATTTGCTGGTGGATGATAGGAAAACTATTAATACTAGCAACCAAAAAAAAAAAAAAAAAAAAAAGAAAAATTTTCAATGAAGTATCCACCCACATAAAGGGCTTCATCTTTTTGGGCCATGAAATATTTGGGGTTGCCCACTGTATTAAATCTATAATCTAAAGAGCAAAGGATAAAAAATACAAAATGGAGTTTTTAGAATGTGACATACAAGTCCATTCTGTATATTTTAAACACATACTGGGGGCAGCATGTGCCCTCAAAGCAAGTCTAATGCACCAAATGGAACTTTAGTTGGTTCAATCCCACCAGCTGCATACTCCACTGTATTTTTTAACATCGTAGTGGAAGACCATATGCTCCTTCTTTACCCTGTAACAAAACAACAACATAATTTTGTATTTCTCTTTCTAATAAAGAGCAAAGGATAAAATATACATTTCTCTTTCATTGGGATTTTACTTTTTATATGAGTTGCAGAATTCCTGGACAACCAGATATTTTTGCTCAACTAATGATTACATTTTCTCTTTCAAGTACACAAAATTCATGTAATTTTTCCTAAAACATAAAATCCGCCTAAGGTTTTGCTCCTAACACTTAATCCTTGGTTTTATGCAGAAACCATTTGTTGAAAATCATAGTCTCCAAGCACATGTATTATTATTGAGATTTGAGGCTTAATATTGGTGTTTGTTACGAGAAGGAAATTATTGTCTACTTCCGGAGTATTATAAATGCGTACTCCCTCCTCTCACATGAATGATGGATCCTACTAATTAAATTCATAGTGGGACCTACCATTCATGTAAGAGGAGGGAATGCGCATTGATGGTACTCCGTGAGTACTTAATAATTTTTCAAAACACATAGTATCTACTATTCACAATCTAATGTATTGATGAAATCGTTTTTGTATGTGTTATTCACTGTAACACCACACATTAGTTATTAATTCAATTAGTAGCGCAAATGAGTCCTCACCCATTTTATATAGACAATCAAAGAGTATGAAGCCAAGAGATACAGCTCTTTGGTAATGGGCACAACTCTTTTGCAATAAGCTAGACTGAACCCACTATTGGGCTTATTTGAGTTTGGCTCGAACCAATATTTCTAACATAATTGTGTAACAATTAACTCCATAGGACGGTTTTCCTAATATAATGTAGCCGGTGCCCGTCTACTTTTGTTTAAAATAGTATGTTAGGTGAGTACTCTTTCTGATTGCTTAAGCTAGCTAGGCCCGGATCAGATTTTATTTACAAAACTAGAGGCAATTCATTCATAGCACACACAAAGAAACCTTCTTCTGCCCCTTGGAACTCTTGAAGTGTTAATTAACGTAACCATCACAAATTAATTCACATGCCCAAGTGGCAGCTAGAAAACCCATAATGATTTCGTGTTAAACCATGCTTCTTACAAAGATGCTTCTCCTTTTTTGAAGGAAAATTCTGGGGACGGACACGTGATGAAAGAAAGAATAGATTACGTAAATTGATCAAGTTCGAGAAACAAACAAGAAGCACAGGATTATTTGGATCTTGTTTTTGGATAAGTCAGAAATCTTGTGTTGTCCAATATTATATGCTCTTTGCCTAATCTTGTAAAAAGACATGTAGTGTCCTTTCAGTTTTTAGAACTTCATTTTTATTTCTTATTTTATACTCTCTTTTTTTTCATTTTTATAAAGAAAAAATATACTATAGTACACTTTTAGTAAAAAGAATTCAATAAAAAAGAGGTGTTATGTTCACAATATTTTTATAATATTTTTACAATAAATCATAGGTGTTTAATTGTTATTGGTTCAAATTTGAACTTAACACTAAGATTACTTTTTTTCCCTAACAATAACAACCAGTAACAACCTGCCACTTAAGATTTGTTGTAAAAATGTTGTGGATATATCATTTCTCTTTTTCAAAAAAATTAAATAAATTGTTTTCAAATAGATACGTAACATTCACAGAAGAAGTGAAAAAAAAAAAAAAAGGGCTTGATGAGTATTATGCGTTTGTAGGTGAAATAATTTTTCATCACAACCTTAGGTTTTTTTTTTTTTTTTTTTGGTAATTGGAAAATGTTGTAATTCCAAATTATAGTGGATATAAATTATTAACTTTTTCCTAAAAAAATAGAAAAGCCTCTTAGGCGCATACTCAGAGGCTAGTCTGTTTATGATTATCCTAAAATGTAGCCACTTATAACACATCCTAACATCCATAACAAAACAAAGTACAAAATTTTAATAGTTTTTATTTATTTTTATTATGGTAAAAGGTTGCCATTTCTTTGTGTTAGGTTTTTTTTTTTTTTTTTTTTTTTTTTTTTTTTTTTTTTAATTTAAAATGTAGTGTTTTAATCCTAAAATTTAGCCATATATTACACATCTATAATGAAAAGTTAAAAAGAGCATAAATTTAAAATTTAGCAACTACCATTTTCTTTTTCTTTTACGGTTGTAAGGACACGGTTTCGAGCTCCAGCCCAAAGGGGGATGGCCCGGCCCAAAGTAACCCAATAACAATGAATTTGTAGAGAGTGGGGACAGTAGGCTGGGCTAGATTGGATTAGACAATCAACATGGCGAGTTTAAAGTATAAGAAAGACAAAAATAAAAGTTTTACGTGCAACAAACTGTCCTCGGCAATGATCCGAAGAGGCTAATTCGCTGTTCTTAATTCTGATATAAGTTCCCTTCCTTTTCTTTTCCTTCCAAAAATAATGTCCCCCTCTTAAGAGGGGTTCCTTTACATTATATATCTATTTTTAGAGCATCCTCACCCTACACTTGTTGAATATTTAAGCCTCCACTTGAGTACCTGTCCCATCATGTATCTTCTTTGGCTTTTTGTGAGTTGCGGTAGCCAAGATTACACTGTTCAGGGGTCTTCTCCACATAAATGCTGTCAGGAGAGTAGGTACGGCACATTTAATGCGGTGGTGACAGCCTTTCCTTAGTTATTTTGGGCAGATACACCCTTCGGTATTGGGATCACTCCTCGGACCATCCTTATCTGTTCCAAAAGTCATGGATTATGACCCGGGATCCTACGCACTTATTTGCTTCTCCTCGGACTTGACCTCATCCTCGGACGCGACTGGAGGTCCAATGTACAATTTTGGGCCTTTGACCTTTTGAGGCCCGAAGCCTGATTTGGGGATTTCAATCACTACAAGGCCTGATATATTGTTTTTGGGCTCCGGTCCCCACAACGGTAGAAGGCTCAAATTTTTATTGTATTAGTTTTTTTTTTTTTATTAAAAGAAAGGCTCCAGGATGCGGTATCCAAGTTTTTTTCTTTTTGGTGTTGTTGTTGTTGTTCTTTTTTATAAATTTTATTTATGGCCGTTATCATTTTTTGTTTAATCCTAAAATTAGCAACTTACTACACATCCATAAAAAAAGTAAATTAAAGCTTAAATTTAAAATTTTGCAACTACCTTTTTTTGTGTGTGTGTGTGTGTGTGTGTGTGTTAAAGGAAAGGCTCACAGTTATCAATTTTTGTTTAATCCAAAATTTTAGTTTTTCAATCCTAAAAGTTAGCCACTTATTACATATCCATAACAAAAGTGAAAAATAGCTTAAATTTAAAATTTATTAACTACATTTAAAATTGAGAAAAGGTACGTAACATTTTTTATGAAGTAGTATTTTTTTTTTTTTGAGAATCTATGAAGTAGTAAATTAATAATTAAAAAAAATGTAAATTGAATTTCACACAGAATTATACAAATGATAAATATAGTTTCAGTTACAAAAGAAATTTTTTTACAACAATTTTTGAGATAACAACCACTTCATGAGAGGTTTGAATCATATGTACAATTCTTGTAAAGTCTCTCACCTAAACTTATCTAATATTCCATTCCAATGCCTCCTCAATGCAATCCAATAAATTTGTGCATACATCAACCTGAGAGAGATAAAAGAGTTAGGGTTAAATATAAGGTTAACATTATTTTGAATAAACCAAGTATTTAAATTTTTTTTTTTAAAAAGAGGAAACTTTAATCAACAATGGCTTTGAATGACTCTTTTTGTCCACAAACAATTTGAATGACTTTAAATTAATCAACAATGATGGGAAAGTAGATCAGAGATGAGGTTATTGGGTTAAATAGGGAAACCAATTACCGATACATTTTGAATGAGAAGTTAATTTTTTTTAGGATATTGGGAAACAAAGTAGCATGTAATGCAGTTTGTAAGAATTTTTCAAGTTGTTCCTCCTCAAAAAAAAAAAAAAAAAAAAAAAAAAAAAAAAAAACAGTGTGTAAAACCCTAAAAAACAAAAAAGTAGCATAAATTCCTATAAAATAAAATAAAATAAAAACCAAAAAAAGAGTATGTATTAGTTTTAAATTGGGAAACCAATTAAGTAGTGTAATCCCCTAAAAAAATGTAACGTGAATTCCTTAAAAACAAAAAACACCAAACCAAGTAGCAAGTGTGCATGTTATTAAAGATAGTAGTGGTTTGTTATCAAAGAGTTTGTGTTCGATTTAAATTGGGAAACCAAGTAGCATAATTCCCTGTAAGCAACTGTCAAACATCCTTGAATCCCTAATCATATTCATCCACCCACGGGTAAGTACTTGGCAGCCATGGTAGGTAAAAACTCAAAGAAAGTCAATGATAAAGAAAAGAAAAAAAAGAGGAACTTGCAAAAGATAGAACCTGAAAAGCTGTTAGAGCCTCTAACAATGTCTGTTTAAATTGTTTAGAAACCAAATTCAAAAGTAGAAGAAGAAGAAAGAAAAAGATGTAAAGCTAAACTGAATGTCTTCAATCTAAAGAAGAATGAGAGATATAAACTGAGATAGAAACTGACAGAGTGTAAGTGAATTTGTAGGTCTTAAAGTATAGGTGCTTTATTTTACATATTTATCCCTATTAGTTGAAAACTTGTAAGTGAATACAATAAGGGTATTTTAGAATCACAAAAAATGAGGAATTCAAATAAGAGAAACCCCTTTAATAGTAGTATAGACGATACAGACACGACAAATTCACTTTTTTTTTTAAAATAATAAATGAATAGATTAAGATTAGTGTAGCATCACTTTCACTAAAACTGCTACTAAGAATTAATTTATTGTACACCAATCATAACATACCACATTAACACTTGTGAAAAATATTGTAAAATTTGTTTTTTCTTTTAACTTATTGGTTAATAGCAATGTTCTAGTTGTACAAAGGGCACAATTTTATGCCTCTCCTAACATTTGGGCTCAAGGAATATACTATTTGAAAAGAAGACGTTACAATGGTGAAAAATGAAAACCTTATCCTAAGTAGTAAGGAAAAATACTTAGCGTTGTAAATTAACCAATCTATTTATGAACAATTTAAACTCAGCTTGGAAAATGCCTATTTATGTTTGTTTTTTAGTAAACAAGTCAAGTTTAAGCCTGACTTTAAATTCGACAATTAATTAAGCCAAGTTGAAACATAATATTGTGTTGGTGAACAAGCTCCTAAACACGAGATTTGATTTAACTATATATAAAATTATATTTTTACATGTATACATGTCTAAAAATATACTTTATATGGACCTAAGATTGAATTGTATAAGTTTGTAAATTGGTTCACATGATTTCAAATTATTATTTTTAACTAATAAATAATATAAAGTCCATTCATAGTAAAAATTCATATATTTGTAAAAGGATAAACATTTTTAGTCATGATTTTATTATATATAGAAAAAATAATAAATTAATCAAGTAGCACGTGACAAACTTCAAACTTGTTTGACAAAAAAAATAAATCAAATTTGAATATATAATCTTATTCGGTGATGGGATGAAACTTGGGCTGTGTTTTTTAATTAAGTCAAACTTTTTATTATTGACTTGAAGTGGCTCGTTTACAACCCTCCAAAACACCAATTAGGTCAGTCTTCTTGTCAATGCCAGCCTAACACATGGAAACTTACTTATTCTTGAAGAATGTGACATCCCAATTAAAGCTCTCAATAGTAATTCTGGTGTGGGTACAAATGAAAAATGGGACAAAACTTATTATTTAAATAGTTCGGAATACATTTGTACACCTAAAGATAATGTGGCTAATTAAGATGCAAATTGTGCAAGTATGCAAACTAGGCATCAGTGGCCATCTAACAAAAGATGGCATCTGTACAGATTTTTTTCATATGATGTGTTCATAGCTCCTTCAAGGCTTGACTAACTTTGAGAAAGTATGTACTATGCAATTACTCTGTTCAATATATACCACACAATTACCAGGATAAGATTTTTTGTTTTTGCCTTTGAAGATTTGATGAAAATGCCATGACAGAAATATGCAACCCATCAATTATACAACCTTTTGTGGGATCCATGAGTAGTCTGGTCATAGAATAAATAGATGATGGTAGACCAACCTTAAACATCATATACCTACTTTTAATACGAGAAATGTTGTATTCATAATAGTTTCACAACAAATCCTAAATAACAAGTTATTACTGACTGTTTCTAGTGGGAAAAAAGTAATTTCAATGAGAAGTAGGTTCAAATTAAAATAGTAATAACTTACGACATAAAATTTGGTGTAAAAGTATTGTAAAAATGTCACGTAGGTAACATTTTTTCTTTTTATATTTTTATGCTCTATTGTAAGTTTCTTGACAATTAAGAAATTGACGGATAAGAAAATTTAGTGAACGTTAGAAATGATGAAGGTTCAGGAACATAAATGAGGACCATGTGGCCCAAACAAAATCGTATCTTTTAGCCCTTTGTGGTTTGTGGTTGTAGTAATTGTACTGGTCTTTGTGGCCCAACAAAACCTTTCTATCATGGTCATATATATCTTTGGTTCATTCACACGTCGCTCAAATCAGAAAATAGTCAAATTACTTGGGCCCTCGTCACTCACAAACGCCGCGTATTGCAGATAATGCCATAATTTTAGGACCAATTATCTACGTGGGCTCTCTTAGATATTTCCCTTCAAAGAAAAGGAAGTTATCTTGTTTTTATATATATATATATATATATATATATATTTATATATATATTTATTGTTTTATGATATGTAATGTAAGAATATCTTTTTTTTTAAACTATTACTTTAAATTTGTACTAATTGATTTTGTCAAACTATAATTGACATTGGATTAAAATAATACTAGCCTCTGAGCATGCACTCATGCGCTGCTCAGAGGCTCTTCTATTTTTTGGGTAAAGATTAATAATTTTTATTTATTATAATTTGAAATTTCTACTTTTTTCAATCACAAAAAAAAAAAAAAAAAAAATCTAAGGGTGTGATGAAGTAAAAAAAAAAAAAAAGAATACATGAGATGAGTTTTGTAGATTAAAGGAGTTTTAAAATTAATAAAAGAGTGATCCTATTTTGCAGGGAGTTAGTGAGCAGAAGTAAGAATTTAAATCAACGTAAAAATAGAAGTTTATTAAAAGCAGAAAGACATTTCAACATGAAAGTAGGAATTTATTATCTTTGTCAATTTATTATTTTAATCCCATTTTTCAGTTTTAGGTAGGGGTATTTTTGACAATTAAAAAAGCAATAACTAACTTTCTTTTGCCAATTTACTATTTTAACCCCATATTTAAGTTGTTGGTTGTTAATTTAGGGGTATTTTTGAGAGCAAAAAAAGCAATAACTAACTTTCAAAATTCTCTTTATATATACAGATGAATTATCTATACTATTATTTAAGGAGCTTCTCCTGTTTGGATTCTTCATTTTTTAGTTTAAAAATACCCTTACACAAATATGTTTAAGTAGAGACAAAACTAAAGGATAATCTGGTAAAAATGCAACTCTAATTCCTACTAAAATATTGCCTAAAAAACAGGACCACTTCCCTATTAATTTTCAAATTGATTTATTCATTTTTAAATAAAATTTTAAAATTAAAATTTTATATATAAAATAAAAAAAATACATTTTTTTTTTCCTACCAAGTTATTGGGAGATTCTCTTTCCTCTATTGAAAATTGCCTCTCTCATTTTGCAATACTAGTGTGTAACTCCGTGCATATGCACAAATATATTTAAAAATAATCACAATTACATATTATATATATGATTAAGTTTTTTATGGTTTATTATATTGGACTCCTCATTTTCTACATTAAATTAACTAATTGGGTACAAAAATTTAAAAATTTAGATTAGATGGGACATGTGGTACAAAATTAAACTCTAATTGAAATTTAATTTTACCTAAATTAACTCACTTGGCATAAAATTCTAAAATTTAGATTAAATGAGACACGTGGCGTAAAATTAGACACTAATTGAATTCCAATTGAAAATTTAATTAGATTTTCTCTCTGCTTTACCTATTATTATATATATAGATTTGTGTCAAAATAAGAAATTTAAACTGATATAATAATACTTTAGGTTTTATGGAAAAATATTTATATTGATTTTAATGAGAAATTTATATTCAGAGTTTGTATTTTACAAAATTCAATAAACACAAAATATTTAGAACCTACTACAGACTTGATCCTATAATCTTTCAATTATTCTCTAATTTGTTAGAAAATTTGTTTATGGTGTATGGTTTCAACTTTCAACTATATATGACTTTTTTTTTTAGATAAATGATAGTTTTTTTTTCTTTTTATAATTATTATTATTGATTTGGAAACCAAATTATGCAATGAGTACATCCTTATCCTTAACCACTAGGCTGAAAATGAGAGATGGAGTTTCTTCCATCCATGCAGTTTTAAAAATACAAGATTGCCCAAATAAAATTTGGCCAACTATGATCAAAATTGTTCACCGAAACTTTGAAGCATTTTAATTTTAATTTTTTTATTTATATTAATGAATAATAGTGGAGATTAAAAAACAATTAAAAATATAGGTTATGATTATCATAAATATAATACAATCAAAAGAACAATGATGATATTGGAGAAATTTCTTTCATTATTAATAGTTATTAAAGGCATGTATGTCGGTTTCTTTTTCTATATCTTTCGTTGAACTTTTCAAATAATATTTATTAAAAAAAAAAAATTTCATCCTAAAACATGATTTCGAAGAAAATGTTACACTTCCAAATAACTTCAAAACATCGTCCATTTAAGTAACTAATAATATTAGAAAGATATTATTTAAGACGTTGTTTAATCCCTTTATAAGGCATGTACTTGCCAATATGTCCCCAATTGAGTGAACCTGATATATAGTTATATATAAGACAAAAATTCACTGGTGGAGGAGCAAACCAATCCGGTACCAAAGAACCGACACACATATATAATATAAATATATAAACTCATATAAAATGTGTATTTAAATAATAAGCCTCCAAATGGGTCAATGAGCAGAGTCTTTTGCTAATTGTTGTTGTTAAAGGTGCATGCTTGATTCGATTGCAACAAAGACTCCCCAGATTTCACTTCACAAATCTAAACACAACACAAACTTTCAGTTATCCATACTCTGATCACCACCTTCTATTTAAGCCAAAAACAACAAACTAACCAAACCAAACCGAACCGAACCAAACTCTCTCTCTCTCTGTCTGTCTGTCTTTGTCTCTCTGTGAACGTGTTCCTGAGCTAGGAAGAAGATGACGTGCTTGGACTTGGAAGCAGAAGCGCAAACCAGAGATTGTTTTCATGGGAACTTGTTGCTAATCCTCGATATTGTTCTGGCTTCCATCAATGGCATTCTTGCTACTATTGCATTTTCTCAGGTGTCTTTTCTTTTGCACACCCAATTCTCTTTGTTTATTGGCTTTTTTAGGCTCTTGATGTAAAAGTTTTTTCCTTTATCTGTCTCTTGATGAGAATGTTGTGCATATGTTTGTCCTGGTTTTGAATAGAATAGAATAGAATTTAGATAGTTTATATTTGAATTTTGTGCTGTGTTTGGTTTTTAAGGAAGAATATAAGAGAATGAACGGTTCTGGAATTTTTCAAGGGCTTGCTCTGACAGTTTGAAGTGTTTTTCTCCCCACTTTTTATAGAGAGACACCCAATTCCCATTTTTTTGATTACTATCTTGTGGGCAATTAAATGGAGCATTAGACTATGTGTGTTTTGGTTTTTTTAGGAAAGAATTAGTTAGTCGGTTAATGAGAAGTAAAGAGAACCATTTCTTGATTGAGAAATGAGCATCAAACAGCGGGGTAGCGATCTAATGGGAATCTTGGTATATGTGGTAGCCGACTTGATTGTAGAAGATTCATGTGAATTAAACCAGAAATTGGACTTCAAAACGTCAGACTTTCCCAAACAATACAGCAAGGAGGCACTTTAAATTTGTCATTTTTTTTTGGTGTAGTAAATTAAATTGTGAAGTAAGCTTTCTTTTAGGTGTCTTAAGTCTTTTTATTTCTATAATGGCAATCTACCTCGTATCTTAGAGTCTGTCTATAAGGGGGATTGCCCCCTATTAGTTTTTCTCTTTAATTTAAATCGCGGATTATTAAAAAAAAAGGGAAAAAAAATGAGCTAATGGAGGAAGAATGGCGGAGGGAGGCCCCCCTCTTACAGTTTTCATAATTTTTTATAATATAAATTGATTTTTTTTTCTTTTTTAGATATACTTTTTTATGCATGTTCATTTTCAAAACTAATAACTAATTATTTATCATTTGGGATTATAAAATGTCATTATAAATTCATACCATGACAAAAATCAAGGGTGCTATGTTTAAGAGAGGGGGACAGCAATATGAAATTCTTTTACGGGATGGCTAATTCTAATAGAAGAAATAACATGGCTAATTCTAATAGAAGAAATAACAGTATTGACAATCTCAATATTGGTGGAGTGTTGACATCAGATCAGGAAGTTATTGAAGATGGTATTGCTCGGTTCTATAAGTGTCTTTACTCGGAAGATAAACTCCATCGCCCTTATCAGGATGTGCTGAATTTTTCTAGGATTTCTGAGGATAAGGTTGGCTGGTTGGAATGACCTTTTGAGGAAACCGAGATTTTTGGGGTGGTCATGGATTTTAATGGAGATAAAGCGCATAGACCTAATGGTTTTCCTATGGCTTTTTTTTCCAGACTTGTTGGGCCATTATCAAAACTGATCTTCTGGACCTTTTTTTTTTTTTTTTTCCTGATAATGCTCAGTTTGATAAAAGTTTGAATGCCACTTTTATTTCCTTAATTCCTAAAAAATCTTATTATTTGTCTCTTTTCACCATCCCTACGTATGTGGCCAATAAAATTGAGAGGCTGCAAAGGGATTTCTTGTGGGGGGATTCCAAGTTTCACTTGGTGGGATGGGACAAGGTGTGTGCACCTTTGCAAAATGGTGGGTTAGGAGTAAGGAAAGTTACTACTTTCAATAAAGCCTTACTTGGGAAGTGGTTATGGAGGTTTGGAAATGAGGAGACAAGACTTTGGAGAAGAGTTGTAGCTCTCAAGTTTGGGGAAGAATGGGGGGGATGGAATTCCAAGTTAGGTAGAGGGGTTCATGGGTGTGGCTTGTGGAGAAGTATTCGCATGGGATGGGAGGATTTTAGCAAGAATATTCGCTTTGAGGTAGGGGTGGGGGATAGAGTGAAGCTTTGGACAGATCATTGGTGTGGGGATTCTCCACTTCAATTGACTTTCCCGAGTGTGTATGGGATTGCCTCCAATAAAGGGGCATCGGTGGCCTCTTCTCTCAAATGGTTGGGGACTGAGGAGCGGAGAAGTTGGGATGTTCATTTTTCTCAGAGGCCAAATGATTGGGAAATGAATGGGGTGGATGATTTTCTTCGTACCTTGGGCTCTAATCTACCTTCCACTGAGAATGGTGATCGTATGTGATGGAAGCTGACAAAGAATGGGAACTTTGATATTCGATCGTTCTACAATAAGTTAAGAACCCCCTTGCCAATTACTTTTCCTTAGAAAGGCGTCTGGAAGGTCAAGGCTCCTCGGCGTGTTTCCTTCTTTGTGTGGACCGCTGTTTGGGATAAGATCCTTACAGGTGATAATTTGAGGGGTAGATGGGATTTTGTTGACTGGTGTATCATGTGCCGTAGTAATGGAGAAACGGTGGACCATTTGTTTCTGCATTGTGGAAAGGCTTATCGGGTGTGGTATTTGGTGTTTAGATCTTTTGGGTTTTCTTGGGTCTTGCCTAGATCGGTTTCGGATACTCTATTCGATTGGTGGAATTGGCCTGGAAAGCATTTGTCTAGCATTTGGAATTTAGTTCCATTATGCGTGATGTGGTGTCTTTGGAGAGAGTGCAATAGGAGGACGTTTGAGGACATGGATAGTTCGGTTGACCAGCTTTTGGCCTCTTTCAGTGGCACTTTGTTTGACTAGTCTAGGGCTTGGAGACTCACCTCTAGTGATTCCCTCTCTATGTTCCTTAGCTCTCTCTTGTGCTCTTAGCTTCTTTTCCTTTCTTTATCTTTCTTTGTTTCTTTTCCTTTCTCTTTGTATTTCTCTCTCTACCTTATGTTTTTTCTACATAAGGTAGTGTTTTTGAATATAAATACTTTTAGCTAACAAGTTGAAAATGGTGCTTGGGGACATTGTTTATGAATCTCAAAATTCTTTTGTTAAAGAAAGACAGATTTTAGGTTCCGTTCTTATTGCCAATGAAAGCTTGGATAGTAGGCAAAAATCAGGAGTTTCCGTGGTGTTGTGTAAGCTGGATGTAGAGAAGACTTATGATCATGTGAACTGAGATTTCCTCATTTATATGTTAAGATTGTTGTGGTTTTCTTAAAAAATGGAGACGGTGGGTTTCTTTTTGCATCTCTACTGTTAAATTCTCTATTCTTGTTAATGGAACTCCTTGTGGTTTCTTTGAAAGCTCTAGAGGTATACGACAAGGTGATCCGTTATCCCCTTTATTGTTATTGTTATGGATGTTTTTAGTAAAAAGTTGGATAAGGCAGTGAGGGATGATCTCATGTCTGGTGTTAGGGTGGGTCCCATGGGTAACTCTTTCCAGGTGACCCATCTTCTCTTCATTGATAATACCTTGGTCTTATGTGGTGCTGGTCTTGGTCAAATTCTGTTTCTTCGGCTAGTGATGTTTTGGTTTAAGTTGTTTATTGGGTGCAAATTAATATGGGAAAGTCTGAATTAGTCCCCGTAGGTGCGGTTCCAAATATAGCAAATATGGTGGATGTGCTAGGGTGCAAGCAAGGCTCCTTTCCAATGAAATATTTAGGTCTTCTGTTGGGTGCAAATGTCAAAGATTTTTCTATTTGGAATCCAATTATTGAGAAGATGGAGAGGAGATTAGCGGGATGGAAATGGTTGTATCTTTCAATAGGAGGTAAAGTTACTTTAATTAAGAGTACTTTTTCCAATCTTCCAACTTATGTTCTCTCTTTTTCCTATCCCGGTGGAAGTTGCAAACCGTTTTGAAAAACTTCAACTAAACTTTCTTTGGAATGGTATGGGGATGATTAAAAAAAAAAAAAAAAAAAATTCTCCTGATGAAATGGGCTACGGTTTGTGCTTCTCTTCATTTTGGGGCTTGGCTATTAGAAGTTTGAGAAATTTTAATAAAGTGTTGTTTGGAAAATGGTTATGGAGATTTGGAAATGAGCGATAGGCCTTGTGGATGAGAGTGATAGGGATAAAGTATGGTTGTGAAGGGGGAGGTTTGTGCTCTCTTCCCGTTACTGGCCCTTATGGAGTGAGTTTGTGGAAGTCTGTTAGTTGTGGCTAGCCTTCGTTCGCTTGTCACATCCAATTTGTGGTTGGGGCTGAGTTTTAGTTAGATTTTGGCAGGACATTTGGTGTGGGGACACCCTTTTGAGATTGAGCTATCCAGAATTATTTGTTGTAAGTCGAAATAAGGAGACTTATGTGGCTGATTTGATGAAGTTCTCAAATGGTGTTCTCTTTTTGGATTTAAATTTGTAAGAGCCATTCAAGATTGGGAACTAGAGTCCTTATCCAATTTTCTGGATAGTATTTATGGAGTTTCTTTGAGGGGAGTTGGGACGATAAGAATTATTGGAATCTTGATAAAGGAAGAGGTTTTGCAGTTCACTCATATTACTAGATTTTGACAAAAAGTATCGATCAGTCCTTCCCATGGAAGACTGTTTGGAAGCCCAAGGTCCCTTCTAGAGTTGCTTTTTTTTTTTGTTTGGACTACAGTTTTTGGGAATACTTTAATTATTGATAATCTTTGGAAATAGAGGATTTTGATTTTAGGTTGGTGTTGTATATGTAAAAGAACTAGGGAATCAGTAGACCACCTCCTTATCTATTGCCCTCTTGCTTCTGATTTGGCAAATCTATGGTGTTTACCTTGTTTTAGTCTATTGGAATAGTGCTATTTGGATGGTTGTCCCTCATTGTTTGATGTGGTGCATTTGGTGGGAGAGGAATAACTGACATTTTGAGGATTTAGAGAAAAAAGTTTTAGATCTTAAACTCTTCTTTTTTAAGACTCTTCTGGACTAGGTTGTAGTGTTAGGCCTTTTTATTTTATTTTATTACTTTTTTTTTCGGTTCATGATTTTATGAACTTTTGTACTTTATGCTCTTGATTTGTTCTTTGTCCTTGATGTATACTTACTGTATACTCAAGTGACACCCTTTTTCTTTTTTTTAATATATTTTTCATTACTTATAAAAATAATAATAATAAAAATTCATATTTCGCCATTATATGTGTCATGTGATTTACATTCTATAAGCGCAGAACTATTTAAAAATAATGTTATTTTCACAAATAAGCATGTTGACAAACCTTTCACAAACTCTATTCTTGACATTTACTTCTAAACCCAACTTGCATATATCATGAAATGTGGGACACTGTTAAAAATTTTGTAAAATGTTTTTGACAATGATTTTGCTTATATTTCATGTGAGGTGACATCAATTTCTTCTTAAATTAATTATGCACACTAAGAAAGTATGCATTAATTTATGTTCATGCTTACATACGTAAGGTTAAATTAGTTTGTGACCTTTATCTCCTTTTCATTAGGCTATAAATTGTTGAAATAGACTAGTAGGTAAGTAACTAACTCTAAATAATTTCAAATCAATATAAAAGCTTGTCACCCTTCGAAAAAATTTTCTGGCTTTGCCACTGAATGGAGGTGTTTTTAGCCCTTCACTAAATAACCACTCATGGTGTTATCCTTTCCTTCAATTAATCTATTTTGCATAATTAATCACATTTGCTACTAGTGTGCAATTGGGATAGATAGCTAGAATGCATTTTAAGTGTGGAGTCTTTGATCGTATGGATGATGGATATAAGTACAGAGTTTCCCTTTAGAAGCAGAACACTATAGTTAACACCCCTCCCAACATACACACACTTTTTTTATTGGTAAGAATTGAAGATGTATATTAATCCCATCCCACCTCTTTTCCACTTGAACCATGACTAGGATCAAATCTATAGCTTGTTTTGAAGGAGATGCAGAAGAGGTCCATCAACCATCTCAACATCGACCTACCTATGAGTTCCCATTAATTCTAATTTTACCAGTTTGGCTTATTTTTGTTAGGACAAGGGGCTTTCTATTAGGTTAGAAAAGTGCTAATGTCTTGGTTCTAATGTTCATTCCCTTGGTAGGTATAGATTAGAGTGGCCAATCAATCCATGTTATTAGTGGTAAATTTTGGAAAATTTTCTTTCATATTGTTGTTGTTGATGCTATAGATACCAATTCATCTGCTAATTTAGTCACTAAATGCTTCAAAAGTATTATTTTGTTTTAATTTTATTTGTTTAAAATCTTGTGATGTATTTTGCTCTTTGTTTTTCCAGCTTATCAGAATTCATTTGCGGAGTCAACAAAATGGATGGACACGTCAAAAAGTAAGTGACGTCTTCTATTACTTCTCAGACTTAATTTGTTTAAAAGGGGAAGGGGAAGGGGGGGGGGGGGGGGAATGAAATGTATAATAAAGTAACATTTTTATTATCACTACATGATATTCAAACTTTTAAAACCGTAAAGTTGGACTTTTGTTGAGTGCAATTATGAATTTCACTTTCTGGAGTACATAGGAGGAACTCTATGGGCAGGTAGGTGAGGTGACTTGTGGGTGGGGACAGTGGTGTTTGGTTGAAGTGAGGGGACTGCGTGTGGTTGGGATGTGTTGAAGGGTATTAGAAGGGGCTTGGAGGCACTAATCATCAGATTTGAAATAGGCGATCGTGGAGGAGTTCAATTTTGCCATGACTTGTGGTGTAGGAAGGCCCTTTTAAAAGACACGTTCTTAGGAATTTTGTTATTGTAGGGCATAGAGATGCAATGAGTAATAAAATAGGGTGCCAGATACTCTTGGAAAAGAATTTAGCAAGTTAAAGTTTCCCCAAAGGTGTTGTTTTCAATTTGTCAGTGGCCCTGGGTATGTTCCTAATGCTGGATAAAATCTAAGAAATTGAAAATATATTCTCAGAGTTGTGTTGCTTTTGCAAATGTAGCGGGGGAGATAATGGGCCATCTTTTGCTTCATTTCCCCAGGGATTCGTCTCTTGTAGAGGCAGAAAAATATGGAAGACGGCTCTGTTATGTGTTATGTGGTGGCGTGAGTGTAATAGCAGAACATTTGAAGGGGTCAAGCATCCTAGCCATGTCGTCAAAAAGTATAGGCTGTGATATTTGTATGAATGGATGACTGCCCTTGGCAGTATTCATTCTTGTCATGTTTTTAAAAAGATTTGTAGACTCCTTAAACACGAGTTTAATCCTTTAGGTGTAGTTTTGTACGCATTTCTCTGTATTCAGACTGCTACCTTTGTCTTAATGAAATTATTTTTACTTCATCAAAAAAGCGGGGTGGGGGAGCTCTTGAGTCTTGTCTTCTCCTTGGTTATGATTCTGTGGGTTATACCCAAGACTGTGGTAGAGTTTTGGAAAGGTAGCTTTGGTAGGTGGTGTTTGTATTCATAATTTTAAGCATTATTTATTGTGCATTTCATGGTGAATCTTGCACAAAAGAAAGCTCAATTTATGACAGCATAGAGCTTTCAATGGTTAAGTTGAAGTCTGTATTTCTTAGATTGCTTTACTAAGTCATCTAGTTGCTTCTCCCTCCCTTCTTGCATTTATTGTTTGTTCTTTGAGTTTTAGGTCCTAATTTACTTTTCTCTTTTAATCTTTCTCATTTGAGGTTTCTTTTGTAAATTTCCCGTCTACTTGAGTTGTAAAACCCTTCTTGTACCCTTCAATAAATGTGATTTCTTATTAAAGTAAAAAAGTAAAAGCCCATGGGCTAATAGCAACGGCTGTGTTTAAGAATTGGGTATAACATTGCTTCTACTCTTCACGATAATTTGTAAAGATCCTTTTTGAGTATTTACTAGTTAATGAGTAATTTGAAGATCTGGTTTTCACTATTCTAGTAGTACATATCTGTAAACTTAGTGCATGATTCTTATATCTCTCTCTCTTTCTTTTGCATGATTTCATATGGAACAAAAAGGTTAGTCTCTTCTGGATTAAGTTGTTGGAATTCTGTTGTTTATTTTTACAAATGAATATATTATAGCACACGGAACTCCTAGGTATTTTAAGAGACAATTTTCTAGATTTTCTTTTTTCAATGTCCACTTTTTATCTGGTGACATTTTAGGTTCTATGCCTATTTAGTTTTAAACTAGAATTATATGCTTGCGACTGTGGTGATTTTTTTTGTTCTTGTTTTTTTGGTCTCATTTTTTGGCAATTTATTATTATTTTTATTTTGATTACAGTTTTTGTTGTTGTTGTAGTAGTATAATTATCATTATTATTGTTATAGTGATTTTAGTTGTATATCATTTCACTATTTAGAAATACTCTTTTACAGGAATGAATGTTCATTTGCAGGTACTCCATCTCATGATCGGCTCTTCCAACTTGGGTAAGGATGAGGTCATGGCATATATCATGATAATTTTGCTTATATCACATTTGATTGGAATATAAAACAAGGTTCTGAATCCTAATTTGGATTGAATTGGGTCATTTTAAAGATATTTTGGAATTTTAGAAATGTTTCAAAACATAGCCTTGCATAGGTTAATCAGATGTTAAGTCTCAGTTTTGAACTGAGCGTCAATCATTTTAGATGTATGATTGAGTTGATGTAATTTAGTAGCAAGCTTAAGTTTTCCACTCAAATATGGAATTAATGTACTAAATGCATTGAGCATGTTAAATCTTCTTCTCGTAGATGCTGCTATATGATGGAATTGGACAATTGTCCTAGTTCTGTTGACATACCCATGACAAAGACTTGGGGACTGATACATGTGTGTGTGTGTGACAAGAAAGAAAAGTACGACAAAGAAGAGAAGAAAAAGTTATACACACACATATGTACTCTTCTTCAATTCATATTATTATTATTATTATTATTATTATTATTATTATTATTTTGATAAGTTACACACACAATAAGTCAGGCCCTTGCATTGATAAGTCACACACACACACACAAGAGGTTAGGCATTGGTGCAATGGCAAGTGCCTTCCATTGAAACTATCATGTCACGGATTCAAGTCCAAGAATTAGCCTCTTCAAAAAAAATGGGGTTAAGACTGCCTACCAATCACCTCTCCTAGACCCCACAAAAGTAGGAGTTTTATGCAGTAGGTACGACCTTTTAAATTACACACAATGAATGGGTCTTGCATTCACAACCTCACCAAAAGAGAAGTGTCAGTTTAGCTATGGCTCATTGGCAACAATATGTAATGTGTTGAAAACATATCCCATGAAGATAACCTTCATGACCAGCCATAGCTTCCCTTTGAAATCTTCTTTCTACTGATTCTTAGACACACTTAACCAGTTTATAGATATGCAAACCTTGTTATAATGGCAGAGTACTTTTGAATAAGAGCCCATAAAAGATTATCTGACATGTCATGCTTGTATTTTTTTTTTTTTGGCCTAAATATTGTAGGCATAGTTTAGTCATGGGATCTGTTTTATCTTTTGGCAGGTTATTTTGTATACTTTATATCTGCGCTTGTTGCTCCCTGCGAAGGGTGGATTTGCTGGTCTAATGTGTGCGGGTTTTTGCTCTTGGGTATGTATATCTTAGTCATTTGAAATTATTATGCGGGCATAAATATCTTCTTTTGAAGTCCTTCAATTAAGGGTTTACTGGTGGTTCTGAATGGTGAAAATATTGCTGCAGCTTTTCCCAATATTCTATTTCTTGCAACATTTCTCCTTGTCCTATCCTTCTGGTAAGGTTTATTGTATTTTAAATTACAATTTTATTTCGGATAATGGAAGCTATATTTCTGTAATATTAATTTTGACATTACTTCATATTTTTTGCATTTTCTGTTGGATTAAAAACTGTATATGTTAGTTATGTGAGCAGAATTTCATGAAGTTTATTATCATATTACGTCAGTACAATTAGGACATCATAGAAATTCTGTCATTTAATATTGTGAATTAGCTATCATCTCTGTCTTTATCAATATTGTGTTTGTTAATTTTCTTCCTTAATTATGTGCTTCCATCAACATATATCATTGCTTGTACATTTGGCAACAGACTGGCATAATGCTTATGCTCTGCATTCAAGCATCTTGCCCATTGTACTTCTTGAATCCTATATCTTTCATCATGGTAAAATCATATATCAGAATTTCCAGACAAATGAACATACAAGGATGAATCACACATTTATTGTTAATATTGCAAATTCCCTGTATTAAGGACTTAGTAATTATATAATTGATGGACTGGTAATCATATAAGATACTAATTGGTATCATTCATGGTTCTAACTATTTACTTATACTTTTCATAATTAATACTGGAACTGAATTAAAATTAAGTTTTGCAGACAAGAGGACTTGATATGTTATGAGCTTACCATTCTAAAGGCTTAACAAACTTTACCTTTTCATTAGTAAATAGTGTTTGAATGATATCAGGTTCTATCATTTTAGATATCTCTTGTTTGTACATGTTAAATTTTGATCTTATTGTATCTTAGCATTAGAAGTTTATCATGAGTGTTATACTGCTTTTGGATATTTTTTTATTGATAAATCACCGATTGTTCCAAAAGCTTTAATTGTTAGGAAATGGTAATTTAATTTTTTAACCATAATTTCAACAATCCCCTTCACATGTGGGAATAAACTCCCCCTTAATAAATGAGCTCCAAGACGTGGAACTTTTAAATAGGAGGTAAAACAAAGATTGGGTTCAAACTCAGGACCACCCGTTTTGATAACTTGATAAATTACCGTCCCAAAAGGTTAAGCTATTAGAAAATGTAAATTTAATCATTTAACCATAATTTTAACGTCTATATTGTATGATGTTGCCTTCAACATTTCAAATTCATCATTGGTAGTATTTAGCATAGAAAGAAAATTGGTTTTCAAAGTCTATATTTTATCTCATGTTCATATTGCATCAATAAATTAGAAAATTAAATATGTAGTGGTGTATATTTATGAATCATATTGATTCAATCTGCAAAGTCTATGAATTTTATCCCTCTTGGGCTAGTAGGTTCAAATTTTTATACTTGATGCAATGCAATGAAATTATGTTTCTATGCATAACGATTTTATAGGGTTGACCTCTGCCATCAGGCAAATGATGAAGAGGATGATGATGATGAGACTAGCATTCAGCAGACCTTGTTGGAAAAGTTGAGTAAACCTAGATCATCAAACACAGATAGTCATTGGAGATGTTGCTCATTTCATGGCATTCATATTGGAACCAGGCAAAAATTTGTGATCACGGTAATGGAATAGAAATTTTCGGTTGTTTTTCTCTTCTTTTCTTGGGTTATATTAGTTGCTTGCTGTGGAATATTTTTGTCACCTTTTTTGGGTTCATCTAATTTTGGGGCTTCTTCTCCCTCTAGGTTGTTGTACTTGTTTTTGTCTTAATGATGACATTTGCTGTCATAATCTGGATTGGTGCGGGAAAGAATCGTATTGACTCCTCTGTGGTTGCTCGGGTATGTATATTTTTCTGTTTATCATGTGTGAATTGCCTTAACATGCAATTACTATGTCCATTGAATCTATATATCTTTTTACCTAAATTTGAACAATTTAAACCATGAAGCGCACTTATGACATATAATCAAGCAATAAGGGGTTAATGAATTTAAGTAAATATGGTTCAGTTGAAGCCAGGTCCTTTTTCTTAGTTGGAGAGAGACTTGTACCAATAAAGCTTGCCTGATTTTGTTACGCATCAATCAATCAATATCAATATATATATATATATATATATATATATAAGCAGAGACCTCATGCGAGAGAGCATGAGGTTCTGCCATGTAGCGCACTCTATGAAGAGAATTGAAATACCCTTAAGCCATATTAGAGATAATAACAAATTTAAAAGTTGAGACTTTTTATTTCCTTTGGTTCAATATTTCAAGACTATTTTTGTTACTTATTCAATGTTTTAAGACTATTATTTGTTTTATTTGGTTCAATGTTTCAAGATTTTTCATCTCTCACACACACAAAAAACTTTTTGTATTTCCATTCACTCTTTTCACTTCTACTCTTTTATATACACATGTCCATAGCCTTTCTTACCATCCCATCTCAAATATGTTTAGACAAAAAACGATGTCATTTATTTTCAATCTTTCAATTACACCTACATAACTCCAACGTTGTAGTATCATTTGATCGTAACCCGTATGAGTAGGCTATGACCAAGGAAGGGGGCTTGCCTTTTTAATTCAGTGATATTAGTTTACGGTTTTGATGTTGAAGTTAGACATTGTAGAATTTGTGAAGAATATGATTCGCTTGGAGTCTTTGGGTGTTTGAGATTTTGAATTGAGAAAGTTATAAATGTATTTTTTTAGAACTAAAGAAAAAGAAACATTCTAATTGATTATTTATGAAGTTAACTATTTTTTTAAAAAAAATTTTGTGTTAGAATTCATAATTTGTAGATTTCTTTGTAAGTTTATTTTACTGCTATTTTGTGCAGAATGAGCCATAGTGATGAAAACAAAAATCGATAGTGATTTAAAAGTGTTTTTCGCTTTTTTTTTTTTTTTTTTTTTTTTTTTTTTTTTTTTTTTAAGATATGAAAGCCCAACTAAAGACAATTGAATTTTGATAAATGAATGTATTTTTAGCAAATTTCTCTTTGTTTAATCACGTTTTCTTTATGTTGATATTTATGAATGATTTAATTAATTTCATTGAGATAATTAATTGAGTGTTTGTGATCAAAGTCTCTATATGTAACGACCCAAGAAAAATCGCTAGCTATATTTGCGTTATACCTCAGAAGGACTAGTCACAATTTAAGCTCCTTGTAGTTATTAATAAAGTCTAGATCTACCCAGTAAATACCCGATGTGGGGCTCATCACACACCCGCACACATCACACAATCAATTAAATTGGGGTATCACACTATATTTGGTTGTGAGAAGAAAATGGTTGAGAAAGTGTTTGATAGGTCGCTAAAATTTATGTAATTTTAGGATATAAAAGTATTATATACTTTAAAATCTTATTTGTAGATTTCAAAATCATTTAATCAGTTTGAAAAATAAAATCTATTTTTAACAGTAAATATTATAATATATTATAATCTTATAGTGTTATACAATTTTTTTTAAGAAAATATGAATTAAGAAAATCAAGTTTCAAAATTAACAATATTTATGTAGATTTTAATATACATAAAAATAATTTCAAATAAAATTGTAAAGTTGACTGCGCATCGCGCGGGATATCATCTAGTTACACATAATGTTGGGATTTGAAGATTTAGTTATGTTAATATCAGCTTTGCAGATAAGTTATTTGGCATCATTTAATTGAAGTTCGACTTCATTGGGTTACCGACTAATCTTAATGGGTCAGGCATTGCTTGTCTTATAGTCATTGTTAGAATTATGGTTAACTGATCATTGAATTATGGTTTAGTGATTAAATTCACAATTTCCTAATAGCCTAAACTCTTGGGATATTCAGTCATTTATCATGATGTAAGAGCAATAGGTCTTGAATTCGATCCTTGTTTCCTTTTACCTCCCATTTAAAATGTTCCCACGTGTTGGGCCCCAGTTATTAAGTTGGAGTTTAGGCCTACATGTGAGGGGAGTATTAGAATTATGCTTAAGTGATTAAATTCACCATTTTCTAACAGCTTACGTTTTTTGGACAATTGGTAATTCATCAATCATGAAATTAAATATTTATCTTGTACTTTATTAATAAAGGAACCTAAATCTGGTGTCAAAGTACTGCTATACAGCTATAAGCTATACAATTTAGTAGCTTTTGATATTCTGTAATCAGTGATAACAACATATACAGTGTTTAGCATGATTAGAGTAGCACAGTTCTCACGCACAATCTTCTAAGAAAAATTCATCACAGTTTTCTTGTTTCAGTGAATTATATATAAAAAGAAAAACTAAAAGCTTCTCTCCTTTATTACCAGCGTTTTTATGTGGTCAGCTTTTTGTCATTTGATTATTTTTTAATATCAGCATATGAGAGAAACTAATTTTTATGAAGGTGTTTCTTTGTCTTCTCACGGTGTGGCATCATTTCTTTTTGGAAGTTAATAGAATTTTTTTGTACATACAAACCCTCAGGCTTTGCTGCGCTATTTTGGTATACGTTTTTGTCAGTCTATGTTTCAGTTATGAATCAACAAGTGCATATAGATATTTGTGATTCTGTGATAGCTCTTATGATTCATTTAGTTAATAACCCTTACTTGAGCTAAGTGTCTAGTACATTCTTGATTTTTGCGTTTGACTATATATTCTTCCCTGTTCTTGCTTGTGCTAAACAATATTGAGCGGTGCATAGTTTTTGTTAGAAGTATGTGGTTAAATGATTAAATTGACCATATCTCAATAGTTTAAGTTTTTAAAACAATCGGTAATTTAACAGTTTTATTTGCATAATGGGTGATTCTTAACATTGATGCTGGCTGGCACAAGAAGGAGACGTTTTTGTTTATTTTGGGTTGTTATTTCAAGAACATCTTTATTAAATCTTTGGATTTCTTCTTGTATGTATTCTTTTGGTATGACTAGTTATTTTTGGACAATAACTGCAATTGTTGTGCAGGTATTTGAGGATTTTCTTGCTGTGACTTCCCTATCTCTGGGAGGAGCATTAGGTTGTTATGGTGAGTAAATTTCACCTGAGTTTTGTGTTTTTAGTACATTGTGCATTTGTTTTGATAGGAAGTTCATACTTTTATATCCTTAAATTCCTTGCAAGCATCCGCTTTTTTTATAAGCACATTTCTTTATGTGGACTTGTTGATTCAATGACTTGCTGTTTCAGAGCATTCTGGCAGACTGGTTAAATTTTTTAATCTAGGCATTAATATATTCTGTAATGGTCATGACTTTTGCAATGTCTAAATGTCATTTTCAACTTGTAATTTTTTATTTCTCTCTTTTAAGCAACACAACAGCAATCTTGGTAATCACAATTCTCAAATCATGCACCTTATAGTGCCCAAATTTTTTTATATGTTAATCTTTGTGTTGATTTTGGTTTAGTTCTTGTTTATTAATCCTACTTTCTATTATGGTAAAATATGTCATGGTTTTCGGGATGCAAAAATAGCTATTTTAGGTGAAAGTTTATTGGACTGCATGGGAAGCTACGGTGACTTATATGATTCACTTGAAAATTTTGACAGGTCAAATAGTTCTGTTTATTATAAGGTATCTGGGGTGACAGAGAACTTTGATAGCGTATTTATCTGCATTTTAAATCGGATGGTCTCTACATAAGTACCCTTGAAATTTTGAATGCCAATTTCAGTGCTCTTAGTACTTTATTATATTGTTCTTTTGTTTCTCCAATTTGTAGAATTTGGATTTGTTAATGGTGCTATTTTGTTCCTGTTGATAATAAGAACTTGAGTGCTGTCAGTGATTTAACTTCATTCCCTTTTCTTGATTCGTTATAATATTTCAGGTCTTATGCTATTCCTTAAATTGAAGAAAGTACGGTCTGAGAAAGGTTCGTCAGAGGTGTGGAAGGTATTCCTACTTTAAACTATTTATTATTATTTTCAGCCAAATTTATTATTATTATTATTAATATTGTGTTTTTCAATAAGTTTAATAGAATTTCTTGTCAAAAACTTCATATTGTGCTTACTTTATTGGACTTTGCAATACTCATTTGCCTGAAAATAAATTTTAGCCTTGCATAAAATGGCAGACCTATTGAATAAATTTGAAGTCTTGGAAAATTTGATACCACATGCAGGTTGCTGGTTTAGCAGTTGTCTCTGTTGTATGTTTTACATCAAGTGCATCAGTTGCTCTTCTGACAGATATTCCTGTAAGACTGTTGGGCCATAGACCTTCTACTATTCCCTTGATTGCATATTCCTGATTTTAGCATGCATGCTATCTTTCTGACATCACTCTAAACTTATTGCAGCTTTTTTACCTCTGGCATCTGAAGAAAATAAATAGAGTAAAAGAAGTTGTTCTTCTGATTCTGTACTACTTTATAGGTACTTTCATCTACCTTTTGTGGATCAAGCTGGCTAATAAATATTTGAACATTATAAAAAATTGAATATTATGGTTTTGGGAAAATTGGTTCACATTAGTATCCATAAAACACATTACCTTAGCCTGTGCTTTATAAGTTTTTTGGCATTAATATTGTTGCCAAACTGAATTGGAGCTTATGACCTGTATATCAACGTTATCAGCTAAGTTTCTTTTCTTTTCTGTTTGTTCGTATGTCATTTCATTTGTACATATTCATTGTTTCCCTTGGATCATTTTGGAACTGAGAGAATAGTTGAAGTTAGAGATAGTGTCATGATTACTCATTTCATTTATGTCACTGGATTAGTAAAATATTTTTGCACTTAACTGTCATTATTTGGTTATGTTTTACTTAGAATCTTCCTTTTGTTGTAGTTCAAAAAAGCTGTATTACATGCATAAATACATATATAGACACACACACACACACACACACACATACTGTTTCCCTTGAACATTTTAGAACTGTGAGAATAGTGGAGTTAGAGATAGTGCCATGATTATTTGTTTCATTTATATGTTACTGAAATTGTAAAAATATTCTCACTCTTAATCCTCATTATTTGGTTTTTTTTTTCTTAAATTTTTTACTTGTTATAGCTCAAAAAAGCTATTTTACAGACAAACATCCAATTTATATGCATATATGTATATGTAAATGTACATTATTTGTAGTGGAGAGTATCAACTCTGTTGAGAAAAAAAAAAATTGATAATTACACGGATTGTGTAGGAAGTTCCCCTGAAGTTTGTGGAAAGATGGTTATAATGCCTATCTTGCTTATAATGTCATTTGTTAAGCCTTTCAGAAAAGGTGGTTATCATGCCTATCTTGCTTATAATGTCATTTGTTAAGCCTTTCAGAAAATGTGAGTGAGAATTTTATCCAGTTGAAGGTTGATATTTCAAAATGAAGGTGATAGAAAATCAGTTTATATCACTCATCATTACCCATAGCCAGCTCATTAATTGTAAGTAGAAACTCCAGCTTATCAAGGTCATAATCGATACTGTCACTATCATCAATTCCACCACTGTCACTATTTAAAAACCTTTAAGATTGTCACTAGGGAATTTGTTCAGAAATGCTGCAACCAAAGGAGCACCAGAGTTTTTTCAATAGTTGCTTGGCCAAATAGTTTCCTACAAACAATATCACTAAGCAGAGCAAAAGTTTTTCCATGAGATGGACATGAAACCTATTGTTTGTGAATTAGTGATTGTCGGATAGTGAGCTGATCAAATGCATTTCATTGATGCACATATAGTGTACTCATATGAAGTGAGGATATGCTTCTATGATCTTGTAAAACAATTTGGTGGAACTTTGGTTTTCAACATATCTAATGAAGAAGGCTATTGATATTCTTTTCAATGTAGTTTAAGCTTTATACCAATAGGAACTTTTAAGGGAACTTTCATTTCTTACTGTGCATATATGGTGCGTGTGTGTGTCTTTTGTGGATAGTACAATAGTTTTTATTTATTGCTGTAGGTACACAATTTTGTGTTTATTGCTTCCATTTTTAAATTTGCCATTCTCAATAAAGATTTAGCATTGCTGTCATTTTAATTAAGTTATGAGGTTATCCTTGTTAGGTTGTTCGGTGCCTTCAGCTATTGTATTATGGAATATGAGAGAACTGCCACCACCAATCAAAATTCATAAACAAGAACAATCAAGAGCAATCACTTTTATCAGCCATGGAGCAGTGGCCGCTCATCCTCCTCAGCGTTGGACCAATGCAACAAGTTCAAAAAATCAGGTTTCTCTATTACCCACTGTTTCTTTTGGAATATAGTTATTTATTTGAGTTAAGGTGAGGCAAGTCCAAAGGACTCTTCTTTAGTAGGGTTCCCTATGTTATAAATAAATAAATATATATGTATAAATATTTATTTGAGTTGTTCCAAAACATGACCTTTAGGCCGTGTTTTTGTGATTGAGAATGTATTGAATTCTGGGGCATTTTTTCTCCCTTTTTTTGTTTTTGTTTTTTGTTTTTTTGTGTTTTTTTTTTTCCCCTGTAGGGAAATATCTGAGCAAGTCTTATGTCCCTTCCACAATGTATTTTAACACTATCCTCTGTATATTGCTTGACTGATCAATAATAATAATAATAATAATAATAATAATATATAACTTTTCATTTTTTATATGAAATTTGAGTTTATGGAGTTAAATTTGTACTTGGTTCTTTTTTTATTGGTAAAATATACACACCCAATGCTGTTGAATTCATGACCTACCCTCCATCTTGCTCCTAAAAATTACGAGGGGCAGATGGCATTTCAGCTTGAGTTCATTGGAAATATTCGTTCTTAATCTTGCCACCTCAGGTTGATTATTGAAGTCTAGTGTCTTATTCACAATGTGTTGTTCCCTCATCCAATACTTAACAGACAACTATGGTGATAAATCCCTAGGCTGGCCACCCAAGGATTTTCCAGTAGGATTCAAATTCGATTTGAAGCTTTCCTGCTTTCTTATTCATAGGGACTTTGCTTCCATTCAAATCTCTATGGTGATTGCTACACGTCATTTTAGCCCTGTGAATCTTTAAAACTGAAGCAAATATACGATGAAGCTTTTGAATAAATTGAAATTTAAAACCCAGGGATGCTTTTTTCTATCCAGAATTAGTTTTTATTTTATTTATTTTAAATATGTTTTCATGTTTATGGTAAAATAAACCTTCACCACTACTAACCTCTCCTTTAGATGCCAATAGGAGGCAAAAAAATATGACTATTTCATACCTAGTACATATTCTTGTGTGACATTATTGCCCCACTACTCTGAAGAAATTCTTTTGTTATTGTGCAATTAACTGAACACAACACATTATCTTATACTGTCTGAAATCCTTTTATCCCATTAGTCACATATCTAGATTGATAGAATTTTCCTCTAACCCCCCCTACATGGCAACTCAAATGAGTATCCATGTGTACTTACAATCACATAACCTATTTGATAGTCATGTGACTTGTTTAGAAAACTTAATGAGTTATGTGATTAAAATACATGTGGATGGTCTACTGAATCTTCATGTAATGGGTTCAAGAAAACACTGTTCTTTGAGAGTTGCTTAGCAAAAAAAGAAGTCACAGAGTAGATTTGAAAGGATGGCATGCTGCTTCACTGTTCAAAATTCGAATTGCAGTTTCCTTTTGTTGACCCAGTATTAGAGATAGAGACTGAGTAGCAATATTTTGTTCCATGCATTTGTTACTTAGAGCTATGATATCCTGGTAGAAGTAGGAACAGAGCTATATCCTCAACTTCTCAGTATGTTCTGTTTATTATCACTATAATGTGTATTACATGATGATAAAAGTGGAGATGACATTATCAAGGCCGTTTTGCTTTACATTGCAGGCATCAAGAGCAAGTCCCATATAAGGAAATCTAATGGAGTTGGAAAACATTGTGCCATGCTTTTGCCAGGCCTAGAAAAGAAATGTTGGACACAAACCTAGTGTTCAAAATGAGTTGGAACTTTGACGGTGCGTTCCAAATATCTAAAGAAGCTGGTGGCTCAATGTTCTTTACAAGCAGTGAAACACAATCGTATGTTTTTTCCAGCCTCAGTTCATGTACATAGTTGCTAGTGCAGGTTGATGTAGGGGAAAAAGAAGTCCACTTTTCCCAATGGAAGCTAGATTTTACCCATCATGTTGTAGATCATCCTCTGATAATGGTCGGATACATCCACTTTATGTATGAATACAACACAAAGTAAATGTTTTGTATAACATGATAGTGAAGGAAATAGAAGGTAAATTGGTATAGTATAGAAGCTGGAAACAAATAAGACTTGCAAACTTCTTGTGATGTATCCTTCTCTATCAGTTTATTGACATTGCAAGGAATCTCTCTCTCTCTCTCTCTCTCTCTCTCATACATCAAGGGTGGGAATACTTTGTCCAAGCTAATTGTTGAACTCTATTTGACCCAAAATTTTCATACAAATTTAAGTTTCTGTTGGTTAAAGATTGAACATTAAGTAATCATATGCTGATAATTTTTTTTCGTTAAGTCTAGGTTTATATGTTAAAAAATTAGTTTGAATTTAATAATTTGTTTCTAGATCAGATAATTTGGTCATAAATTATATCAAGCTTGGATAGAGGATTTTCATCATTGTATTGGTTCCATGGTAGACTCTGACATGAATACTTCTGTAATTACTTATTTTCTTCAATCAAGGTACCTTTTCCTCAAAAAATAAAAATCATAAATTATATAAATTTGGTCTAGATTTAACCAACCATTGATATGTATTTTACTTTTGTAGCATTAGCATATTGGGGCTCTTGATATGGTGACTTATATCAAGAGCCAAAGTTGTCCAATTTAATTGACCTTGGAAACCCCTAAACGCTTGAACATAGCTCTTTCTTTTTTCTTTTCTTCTTAAAAAAAAAAAAAAAAAAAAAAAAAACAGAGATCTTTCTAAATGTTAGAAAGAAAGCTCTTCGTCAATATGTAGTGGTTTCAGACTCTTCAATTGCTTTTAAGTCGTGGTGCAATATTATCAATTGAGAAAGTCTACAGACAAAAACTTTGACATTTGTTGATGTGATAGATTGTTAATGGTAAGTAAAAAAGTAATTTTAAATATAAGCTTTTAAATTAAACTATTATCAAATTTTTCATGTGAAACATTGCTCTTATCACATGCTCCCACTGTCATTTGGACTTCGTAATTGCGCCAATTTATTTTATTTTTTTAAATTCTCTGAGGTGGGAGGCAAAAACAAAAATTATGATTTCAAATATAAGCTTGCCAACTCAACTATTGTCAAATTTTTCATGCGTGTGTATCATTGCTCTTATCACATGCTCCCATTGACATTTGGACTTTGTAATTGCACCAATTCTTTGCCTTTTTATTCTTCGGCAGGGGAGAGGCAATTTTTTTTTTTTTTTTTGAGAAACAAACACACACATACACACAAATGCTTGAACTTAGCTCTTTCTTTTTTCTTTTGAAAAAAAAAAAAAAAACTGGAAAGAAAAAAAAAAGGAGATCTGTCTAAATGCTAGAAAGAAAGCTCTTAGTCAATATGTAGTGGGTTCAGACTCTTCAGTTGCTTTTAACTGGTGGTGCAATATTATCACATGAGAAAGTCTATAGACAAAAACTTTGACATTTGTTGATGTGATAGATCGTTAATGGTAAGTAAAAAAACAATTTTAAATATAAGCTTTCTAATTAAACTATTGTCAAATTTTTCATGCGTAGCATTGCTCTTATCACATGCTCCCACTGGCATTTGGACTTTTTTAAATTCTTTGAGTGGGAGGCAAAAACAAAAATTATGATTTCAAATATAAGTTTGCCAACTCAACTATTGTCAAATTTTTCATGTGTGTGTATCATTGCTCTTATCACATGCTCCCATTGACATTTGGACTTTGCAATTGCACCAATCTTTTGCTTTTTTATTCTTCGGGAGGGAGAGGCAAAAATATATATATATATATATATATATTTAGTTTTTTATTTTTTTGAGAAACAAACACACACATACACACAAAAGAGAAAGAGAAATATGTTCTAACACAAAAGCACACCATAAATTCCACTCAAAAAACATAAAAACTTTTAAGCTGAGACAGGACAAATTATACTTCACACATAACACATTTCACTCTTAAGTAATGTGAGATTTTTGGGAAACACACACACACAATGTGTTAGATACTTTTTTTCCTCTCCCTTGAGTGTGTGAATTTGTTTCTCAAAAAATTTTTTTTTTTAAATGATAATAATTGTCTCAAGTTGCTTAAGTAAATACGGGAGTATGTTGCATATAATATAACTTACCCCACATTTCCTTATGGCCTGCTTGAAAGTTAAAAAAAAGAGGGGGAATAGAGTAAAGGGAGGGAAAGTAATTTAATTACCTTGTTTGGAAGTTTTTTAAGAAAGAAGAGGGAGGGGTTTCCTGCCTTTAACCCCTCATTTTTAATTCTCCCAAATTAGAGAGATTTAGTGGGAGAGTAGAGTAGATAAATTATTAATCAAATGAATTTCTCCATTTACCTTTTCTAAATTAACAAAATTACAATCCTTTGTTTGTTTTTTGAGAAAATAAATAATTTAATGCTAAATTTTTAGAAATTCAGAACTGGAAAAGCCACCAAAAACAAACACTTTTCTCCATCAAAAAGTGTAACTATAAGTTTTATTTTCAGGGTAATGTGCAGAGTAGCTTAGTGAGGGAGAGCAATATAGTAAGTTAATACGTGTTTGAAATGAATAAGTAAAATAGCATCTCGAATTTTAGAAACTCGAGTCTTAGAAACTCGTTTTGCAAGTCTTTAGGCTGATGAGTTAGACAGAAAATGCCACGTAGATCTCGAGTGTTAGAAACTCGATTTCTAAAAAGCAAAACCGAGTCTCTAAGACTCGATTTTGGTACTTGAGAAACAGCAGAACTGAAGAACGATTTTGGTACTTGAGAAACTTGAGAAACATCAGACGACGAAGAAGAATTGAAGAACTGAAACTGAAGAAGAACCAATGATCTGACGACGAAGAACATTGACGAAGAATTGATCTGAGTGGGCGATTGGATGATCTAAACGATGAAGAGAGGAATTATCTGACGACGAAGAACAGCGACGAAGAACAGAGGAACAGATCTGAGTGGGCGATCCGTGGATCTCCGATCTCCAAACTGAAGAAGAACGATCAGAACTGAAGAAGAACGATCTGAACGGCGAAGAGGACGACCTGAACGACGACGAGGACGATCTGAACTGAAGAGGACGACGAGAAACATCAGAACTGAAGAACGATCTCGACGACGGAGTGGACGATCTGAATGATTTGAGTGGGACGATCTGAATAACGACGACGAAGAACCCATCTGACAACGAAGAGAGGAGGACGATTTGAACGACAAAAAGGACAAAGAACAGATCTAAATGACGAAGAGTGGACGATCTGAACGACGAAAAGAGGAAGAGAGGAACGATTGGACGATCTGAACGATCCGCACGAAGAACTCAGAAGATCGTTCGTGTTTGTGTTCTTCTTCTTCTTCTTTTTTTCTTCTTTTTTTCTTCTCCTCTGTGGATCTGTTCGTGTTCTTGCAATGTCTAAAACTCGAGTCTTAGAGACTCGAGTTCTTCTTCTTTTCTTTTTCCTCTCCTCTGTGGATCTCTTCGTGTTCTTGCAATGTCTGGAACTCGAGTCTTAGAGACTCGAGTTCCACGTGGAGTTTTTGTCCACGTCAGTCAGTCAGAAGTTTGGAACTCGAGTTTTTAAAACTCGATTTGCTATTGAACTCGAGTTTTAAAAACTCGAGATGCTAGTTTTCCACTTTCTTTTGCAACTTGTCAAATAACAAAATTCTCCTAATAATAAAGTTAAATGGAAAAAAAATTCGCAGCAGCCACCTTCAACCCCAAAACCCAAATCTACACATCCCCAAGACCACTGATTCAAATGTTGACTCTGACCACGACGACTTCATTTCCCTGACCGAGTTTGCCGCCTTCTGCCGCTCCAGCTCCAAAGATGGCGGAGCCTCCGAGCTCTATTTTCCTCTTAATTTGTTAGTCATGTGAGTTTCTTTAAGAAAGTTTTGATCGCGATCCTCGTCGTCGTCGGGATAGTTCTCCAGAATCAGAGGGGAAGAGTCATCGTCGCGCTTCATCGGCGACGAAGTGGCTCGAGGCCCGATCGCGCTTGAGTGCCTAAGCGCAATCTCGATCGCCGCGAGCGACATGGACCTGGTGACATCGTCGTCAACGACCCACGACTCGGCGGCGTCTAATTTCTTGTGATTTTTTCGGGTTACAGCTGTGAGATTCTGAGAAAAATTTTGTGGCTTTAATTTTTGTTTGGGTGCTCTGAAAATGGAGGAAAAAGGAAAGAAAATGAAATTTGAGTATTGTGTATTTTGTTTGTCGTTTCGTTCAAAGCTGCCATGGGTGTTTGGGGAGTGAGAAACGGCCAAAATTGGGAATTAAACTCAATTTTTAAACTATTTAGTTAGTAGGCTCATTTTCCAAACTATATATTTTATTAACATCTCGAGTCTTAGAGACTCGATTTTGGGTTATAAATCGAGTCTTTAAGACTCGATTTTCATGGTCTGATCACATCTGATGTGGCATTTTTTCTATGTGGCGTCTATCTGTAAATCGAGTTTCTAAGACTCGATTTATAACCCTTTACAATTTTAAACACACGGGCTTTGCCCCTTCTCATCTCATTAGAGGAAAAAAAAAAAAAAAAAAAACAAACAGAAGAACAAAAACACCCAGAAGAACAAAAACACCCAGAAGAACAAGGAAGTGGACAACCCAGCGAAGAGGACAACCTTCAACCCACGGCGACCTAGGCTAGCCACGACCATCGGCGACCACCGACGGCCACCCACGCCCCACGAACACACACGACCAACGCCGATCTGAAGTCAACGATCTTCGACGGAGATCTTAACCCGTGGATCTAGGCTTGCTCGCCGTGGATTTGGCGCCGTGGTTCTGGGCTTGCTCGCCTTCGATTGTGGGGTTTTTTTTTTTTTTTTTTTTTTTTTTTTTTTTTTTTTTTTTTTTTCTTCTTCTTCTTCTGGGTTTGGATGACAGCTTCATTAGCAATTTTTCTGGGTTTGGGTTTGCACACAACGGCCAAAGTTCTTTTTAATTTTTTTTTCCTGGGTTTGGATGACAGCTTCAATAGCAATTTTTCTGGGTTTTTTCTTTTGCTTCTTTCTTTTCTGGACAATTGGCTTCTTTTCTTTTGCGTTGATTTCTTCATTTTTTTTTTTTTGGGTATTTCTGGAATGGACGATAGACTTGGACAGTTTTTCTGGGTTTGGGTTTGCACACAACGGCCAAAATTCTTTTTAATTTTTTTCCTGGGTTTGGATGACAGCTTCAATAGCAATTTTTCTGGGTTTTTTCTTTTGCTTCTTTCTTTTCTGGACAATTGGCTTCTTTTTTTTTGCGTTGATTTCTTAAATTTTTTTTTTTTGGGTATTTTTGGGAACGGACAATAGACTTGGACTTAAATATTTTTTGGTTTTTTTTTTTTTTTTTTGGCTTATAAATCGAGTCTCTAAGACTCGATTTCCAAGTGGATGCCGCATGAAAGAAATGCCACATCAGACAAATCAAAACACTGAAATCGAGTTTCAAAGACTCAATTTATAAGCTCAAAATCGAGTTTCTTAGACTCGAGATGTTAGTAAAAAATATAGTTTGAAAACAGTGCCTATTAATTATAGTGTTTGAAAAACAATGCTAATTTCCAATTTTGGCCTAACTGTGAGAATCGTTTGTTTCTCGAAAAGTTGAGGAAATTGAAAGAGGGTTTTTTCTTTTATTATAATTTCTTTTAAGGTAATAAAAATTATTTTGTAATAGTTAATAGTAGTCTTATACTTTTATTAGTGGTATTTGATGAATTTTTTTTTTTTTTTTTGCAAATAACATTAAATATTAAAAAATTTAGTTAATTGTCATGTTTCAAAACAATGCTAAAAACTAGCACCTTGAGTGTCTAAAACTTGAGTTTCAAGTTAAAACTCGAGTTTTTAAGTCTCGATTTGTAGGTGGTGGGAGATGACGCGGAAGAAAAATCCACGTGGAACTCAAGTTTATATGACTCGAGTTTCACTTCTTATTCCTCGCGTTTTCTGAGTACCCAGCATTCGTCTTCGTGTTGATGACCCAACGTTCTTCTTCTTTGTTGCGTCTAATCGAAGCTCCGGCGTTCTTGCCTTGTTCTTCGTCTCTTCGTCCACCCAGTCGCTGAAGATCAGATCGTCCACCAACACCAGATCGCCCACCCAGATCGCTCTATTCTTATTCCTCGCTCTGTTCTTCTCCAACCAGATCGCCCACCCAGCACTAGATCGTCTTCTTCGGCACTGCGTTCTTCAGGTTTTTTTTTTCTTCAAGTCCGACAAAAATCGAGTTTCAAAGACTCGATTTTGGTTTTTAGAACTTGAGTCTTATAGACTCGAGATTTATGTGGCTAAATTGGTACACGGCAGCAATAGAACTTGAGTTTGAAAGCCTCGATTTTTGTCATCAATCTTGAGTTTTTAAAACTCGAGATTCTAGTTTCCAGTATCCTTTTCAACCTATGTTAACTTTTTATATATTTTCCCCTCACTGTGTTAAATCTGCAAATTTTTTCGGTATTTGATGAGATGAGAATATTGATTAAATAATTATTTAATCTAATAAATTAATCCTAGGTTAATGTTGCAAGTCCATTTTCAAATAGAAGTAAATTTGTCTATTTAAATTATTTTTTCTCATTTTCATCTTAATTTTTAAAACATCCAAATAAGAGAAAATGCTAATTACTCCCTTCCTTTATTAATTTTAAAAACATCAAAACAAGGTGGAAGATAATTATTCTCCTCTACCCTCCTCTCTCTCTCTAAAGTTACCATAGGTTTTTAACGTAGTTTGTGGTAAGCCACCCCTTTCTCTATTTGGTTCAATTTGACTTCTCAGATTGTTGCCAAAATTAATATGTAAATACACAAGATGATTTTTTTTATTTTTAATGTACTTTATTGATTTGTATTCTCCATGTTTAGCATCAACTTGAAAACACATTTCTCCCATTGCAGCCCGTCATAACAAGGATAAAGGTGACACATCTTCATTAGCAGCCAGATTGTAACGTGGCTTGCAGAATGAAACACATATATCATACCAAATACACAACAATAATTGAAATCTGTACAAACTCAAAAGATTTTCGTGTATGTTGCAGATATTTAAAAAATAGCAGCCTCTGAAGACAAACGTTATCTATAAAAAGAATGTACACGCAAATTGCAAACACAACATATATTGCGTGTTGAACATATTTACACTTTTTTTGTCCAAAAAAACTCCTGATATCAGAAATTATTGGTCTTTTCCTACACCAAGGATCCACTGTGCAAGATGAGTCAAGTATGGCTCTGCTTGAGAACTACTGCTCAATATTGGTCCCAAGCTCAGAAGCTCAGCATTAAATTCCTTCTCAAATTTGCTGCAATAAATGTATATGAGAAAGAGACAGACAGCTATGAACACACACACACACACACACACACACACACACACACACACACACACAGCGAGAGAAAAAAGAAAGGTCTGCATGTGTCACTTACAGAATAGAATCAGCAACTGAAGGATTTCTTGTAGTTAATTTAAGTGCCCTTGATGGACTTCTTGAATTCCCAACTGAACCATCAGACAATTCACCTAGCTTGGGAATGTCAATGGAAGATGATATCAACCACTGAGTTGCTGCTGCATACTGTAGGCACAGTGATTTCAGCTTTTCCACTTTCTGCATTTCAAAATCTAGCTTAATTAGAATAAACCTAAAAGATGACCCATGAAAGCTGGAAATCAAGTTCTGAACATTGGCATAACAAATTAATTTTGTATTCCTCCTTTCAACAGTCTTCTTCAATGGTGGTGCCCAGTTATCATCAGATTACTTTTCTAAATGAACATTTCAGATTCTGATTAGAAGCTTGTCTTTATCAAAGTACATTGACATCTCAAGTCGAAGCCAGTAGTAATTTATAATAAGCATGCAAACAAAACCTTTAAATGGCTTGAATTTTGAGACACTGTGATTTCTTCTCTCCACAACTCTGTTACTTAGGTATGTGGTATTTGGGGAATTTGTACCAAAGAGGGAGCCACTCTTTGCAAGTTTTCTTGGGCTTAACATGCTGATTAGGAGTTTTCTCACATTTTCACTTTTACATCACAAGATTTTTTTTCCCCAACATTTTTCCCCTTCCTTTACCTTTTAAGATAATAGATATGTAATATTTAATAACCATCCTCGGAATTAATCCAAAAGGTAACTGAACTAGCACTAGAGGATCACCAATAAAAACAAGACTAACCTTCACCACTTCAGGCAAAAGAAGCAAACATTCTCTGAGACACTTATCAAGGAAAAAATCATGATGCTGTACAACCTGTTTCAAAAAGAGTATTATCAGATATACACACATGAAGCCCTTACTCAAAACAGCAACGCACAAAATAATTGATGACACACAGCTCTCTGTCTAAAAGAACCATGCACATGCAACTTTTACTTAAGAAATTGTACATCTGGAGGACATTCAAGTCCTACAGAATTTTCCTTTGCTTGTGGGAAATAAACATATTAGTAAATGAAGACCATACCTCATCTATACTCTTTGCAGTCTGAAGTCTGCTATGCATTATGTGCCAATTGGGCTCAAGAACCTGACACACATAAGTGCATTTAGCTTTTAAAAAAATTCTGTGAAATAAAAATTTGAACTTAGAAAGTAATATAGAAACCAAAAGGAATTCACATTAGGGTCAGAACATATGTTCTCCCTCCCCCCTTTCCCGGTGCAGGGCACGTACTGGCCCCAACCCAATCAACAGGAAAACATTTTAATCTCAGACCTCCTCAACCGACCAGAAACCTTCTGAAGCATGACAAGACAGTTTTGGCAGGTCAGAGATGATTACGTAGATTTCCATTTTATTACCTGCTAATAGAACTTGCAAGAGCATGCAACATTCAAGGACTAAAGGCAGGGGGGAAAACACGCAGGGGAACTTTTTTAAAGAAAAAAAAAAAAAAAAGGCCTAACCACATTATAGGAAAGAAAGGGAAAATTATCTTTACCTCCCCTGTGGTTTGTCCCTTAAAACAAGGAGCTCCATTAGTGGTTTATTTTGTGACAATTAAACATCTTGCAGTTATCTCCATTACACTTTAGGGTTAACATAAAAGGAAATATAGGATGTGATATACACATGGTGGATATGATTAGAAATGTGAGAGAAAATGACACAAAATTCCTTCATTACCTCACTAGACAGCTAAAAAGGGAGAGAGAGAAATGCCTCAAATAGAGGGATCATTCCTTTATTCAGATAAAAATAGGAAATTTAAAGGAGAATATAGTTGTAATTCCAAACATTTTATTAATGGTGTTAGCCATTTATCCCATTTCTCCAACCATGGGTGAAATGTAAGTGTCACAAGGTAGATTAAGGGGAAACCAAAGGGGAGGTAAAAGTTATGTATCCAAAAAAGAAAGAACAAAAGTACAATTAAACCTATGTAACTATGTTACAAACAGTACTAGGTCCAAGCATCAGATTCAACTGTTTCCCAAAATTTTCTCTATTTTGAAAGGTCCAATAACACACCACCAGACGTAATGTTGTTTAACACACCACCTGACATAATGTTATTTCAACTTTCAACCAAGGACCTTGGGACGAGACAAAAAAATCCAATAACAAGAAACAGACTAATAAACACAAAAGGCATATATGAAGAAGTATTAACGATGTCTTTAGCGTTTAAAACAAAATTTGCTGTAGAGGTTAAGGTAAGACTAGCCTCAAATGTTAGATAATGCAGAAGGCTATTAATAAATTTGAGCATGCTACGACATAGCAAAGATGATCTGGAGATTGCAGTTCCTCGCATCTTAAGGGCACGAACACCCTGGAAAAATTAAATAGCAATTGAATTAGAAAAGCACAAAGAGGCATGTAATGTCTCAAGATAAATTAAAGGAACTTTATTCATACCTGATGCACTTGCCATGCCCCACAGAGTTGGCGATCAACGTGTTTACAGTGAAAAAGAAACCGAAAAATCAACTGATACTTGGTTAGGGCTTTTCTTGATATAACTATAGACAATGGCCATTGTACCTGAAAATAAAGCAAATATATATTGGAAACTAGCAGTGATACCATTGGCTAGATTAGTATAGAGTAGCATCATCTAGAGACATGAACCTCTGATTGAGAAGAGTGACACCAATGAGAACATTTGGCCAAAAATACAGTGATCAAGAAACTACAAGGATCCATCTACTACGTCAAATCAGAAAAGAGGGCCTGATGCAGTTAAAGAAACAATAAGGATGGAACTTGTTCTAAGCATATCTTCTTTGAGAGTTTCAGGTTCACCAAATGGTAGGTCAACTCGTGTGTATGTTAACTACATAAACATTTGACGGCCTATCTAAGACCATCATTGACATATATTACAAACTTAGAAATGGAAAGGAAAATTAAAAATAAAAGTTAAAAATAAAAAATCCCGAAAGAATATACCTTATAGCTCAAAGAAAATGTTTCAAGGCCAGTAACGCTCACTGGCTCCTCTAAATCATTACCATCAGAGAAAGTCCTGCTAGCTTCAAGATCTTTGAGTGCACCCAATCTTTTAAGCAGTGATGATCTTTCCTGAAATCAAAAAGGCAAAATGAGAAATAAGGCAAACTCTCAACTCCACAAATTTAAACTTCACAGAAGCTGCAAGTGGCTTACCACACAACATGTTAAGTCCTCATTACAGGGATCTGCAGCAGCCGCTGTTGTACGTAAAGCAAGATCTAGTAGGGACTATTTAGGGGGACAAAAAAAAGAAGAGATTTAAGTTTAACATAGCTCTTATAATAAAAGGTTCTTCAAGTTGCTAAAATAATTATAGAAAAGTTATGTGCATCAAGGCGTTCAATGATAAAAAAAGAAAAGAGAAAAAGGGACAACCTGCAGCTTCTCCACAGAAATCTCGTCAATCTTTTTTGTTAGTTCATCTCGAGATATATCCATAAAATGAACCAAGAAATCACCCTGTAATATAATCACATAAGTACTTTGTATTAGAAAAGAAGTATCTCCCATGTGTTAAAACTACATGCTGTTCCCACACTAAAATATATAACAAAAAAGGCCTAGTTAAATGAATCATGTGCGCGGAAAAGAAAGCATAGTATAGCACATCACAAATCATAAATAATTGCTTTGCATTCACATTTTAGTTCCATTTCCCAAAGCAATATATGTACAAATATAGTCACATGAACAATAAAAGTAAAAGACCAAATGGATTATAAATTTATAAGATACAGATACCTGATCAAGAAGAAGATAATGTTTTATTGAACGCAACTTTCCAATTAGATCATACTACAATGATAAAAGCATAATTTGTCAACAGAAGATTAAGCAATAATGTAGAACAATTGCCGTAAATGACAAGCAAATGAGCAGAACCATAAACAACTGACTCTATAGGCAAGGAAATTATTTAGTGATACTGGCCAAACCTCACCTTTTCTTTAATAAGATTTAAGAGCTCACTGCTTGCAAAATCATATGCAGCTTTTATACACTCAAGATAATGATGGTTTGAGCCAAAAATCATTAATTTTGAATTTTCTGATACGGGGACCTACAAATAAGAACAGATCAAAGGCATGTACTAACGCAACCACAAAGAAGACCAGAAGGTTTATTTTATTATTTTTGTTTTTTAAAAAACATTAATAGTCTATATTGCAAGGGTCTATTCATAACAAAACCTGAACATGATGCCCACATTCTCTCATGACATTTAGATATTTTCCAGTGGTCAAAATTTTTCCAGCTATATTTGCAAGGAAACTAGGAATCCCATCCTTGAGACTGTATCGTTGCCTCCAAAACTTAGCATCATAATCCAGAGTGAGGCTCTCCTATAAAAATTGAATGATTGTAAGCATCTAAAGAAAGATTTTGTTGAACTCTGCAAATAAAGGCAAAATACCTTTTGAAGAGATTTGTTCTCCGCAATGAAAAATTCACCATAAGGATCATCAATCACTCCTTCATAGACCCACCTAAAATTGTTTGTTTTCCATTTGAGCAAGAAAATGAATTACACTGAATCATAAAACCACAATGCAGAAAACAGAAGTAGAGATAGCTGCAAGTTACTGAAGAATTTTTTTTTTAATGTCTAAAATGCCCTGGTCATTGAGTACGTGGTAAGTAAATTCAACTTAATCGAAACACAATCCAAGTTAACTTTTGACCTCATATCTCAAGCTTTAACTTTGCGAACTTTGAATTTATGAAGTATGGACAAGAACAAGAGAAATCGATATGACACCACAGAGACACACTAACAGGGAAATTCCTGGGAAAATAGGACACAATAGTAACATATTGTTGTCCATGTTTACGTGTTTCTGTATGGACTACACCTATTGATTATTTTACAAGTGGAGACCAACAATAAAAAGAATACTGGTGACTTATCCTAAAAATTTTAATTTAAAAAAAAAAAAGGAAAAGAATACAGGTAGAGCCTGGAGCCTGGATAACAGGAAAATTGTAATATAATATTTAAGGTCTTCTTTACCTCAAGAATAAAGGGTGAGCTGGCATTGGAATTATCCTAGATTCAAAATTGTGGAAGAAAGGAATCCGAGGAGCAAAGGTACGAACAATTAGGACATTCCAAAGACACAGTTGGGCCTCACTCTTCATCGGATTGGGCTCAGTCAGACGAGGCAGCCAAATGCCAAAAACTGAATAAAATGTTCAGTCCAAGGGGTGAGCTTACCCCAAGGAACCGAGGTCCCAGTCCAAAACCAACGTGATAGGTGATTGAGGAAGAGAGTAGAGACGTGCAGGCAGGAGAAGTAGGAAGCTTCTTGATAAAGCACCAAGGTTAAATGCACTGTAACAACTCAGCCTGCCACATTTAATGGCAGAATGACCCCTAAACAGTGTTCTTACAGCTTGCAACCTACTTTACCACCACCAGCAAGGCATTAATGGGACAAGTATCCAAGCAAGGATCCATAGCAGCCCAGGTGGAGGGCCGGGATGAGGCCCCAACTACTATAAAAAGGAAAGAGGCTCCCTTAAGAAAGGGGATAGAAAATTGGAAAGGAGAAGGTAAAGTGTAATGAGAAGCTTTGTAACCGAGAATTGAATGTTATATGAAAAGTGATCCTTGGACTAATCTGAGGAAGAGTTAATACAGAAATTTTTGCCTTTCTTACTAGTAATCTTTCGTATTTCTAATGACTTAAGAATTGGACTTCTTTTTAAATTCCCTAACGAAACTATTGAGGCCTGAAAAGGTTGACCTTGACAAACTACCTCTACAAATTAATTGTATTGAGCCTTAAAACAGTAATTACCCACTTAACTTGGGTTGGGCTGTGGATTTCCGCCCCCCACAAAAACTTACAATGAAAAGGGAATAAAAAAATGTGTGGCCTTTTTCCCTTTATATGAATATTTATGCAAAGGATAAGAAATAAACCATCAATTTATATAAAAACAGTCCATGGGTTTAAACAATATTAACAAGGTACCTATGCTAAAAACAAATACAGCATATATAGATAAGTATCTGTGCAATTTTGGTCAAATAAGCTAATGTTTAGAGTTCATTATAGTACTGAAGCAGAGGCAGTCAAAACAGGGATGCTGCAAATTATACCTTTCCAATATGCCAAGATATGCATTGCTTGCACATTGTGTCATCTTTTCAAGCAATGATCTCACTGCATTATCACCAGCCATGGCCTTAGCCTGAATATAGGAAAAGCAATGTAAAGAACTAAGAAAACATATACCCCCCATGCCATGATAATGGTCAACATTTTCATTTCCGGATGACCCATTATATTTGTTCCTTTTTAAAGTCAGAGTATTTCTGTGCATAATAATGTTGATATGTAATTCTTTACACTCCTTTGTGTCAATTGTACATGTAGTCTTTCAGCAATGAAATATTTTGTTACTTGGCAGAAGAAGAAAAAAATGTTCATTCCACCATAATAGATTTTTTCATCAAGTTAAAAACATGAGATTTATATTACAGTGCAAATTTAAAGGTAAAAGTAGGGGCAAGACTGGAACTTTAGTATGACAAGTAACTGAGATAACATTTAATGCAACTTTCTGAACTGTGTTTTTCTAAAGTGGAAAACATTTATAGAGGAGAGAGTTAATGTTAAACGAGTTGTGAAGTTTAACTGCTGAGAAGAAAAGCCACCTAAGAGCAGTTTTACTACTTAAACAAAAACAAAGGTAACTCAGATATAAGGTCTAACCTGGCTTTGCAACAGGTTAAGAACTGCAGAACCTGCAAAATCATTAGTTGAAGCCTTTTGTATTACAGTGGATAATGCTTGCATAGATCCCATCATAGGCTGCAACAAATGGTGAAAACTCCTTCAGTGAGCATCCTAGGAATGGCTGAGCACATTTAAGACAAAATCAAACCTGACAGTAAAACCACAATCCTTGCATGGAAAGTCTTCCCAGTTGAAACTGGTGCTCAAGCTGTGCCACCATGGCCTGGTAATCCTGATAAGAAATTTTTGAAGAAGCTTTTAATGAAGGAGATTCATTGTAAATAGCAAAAATAGAAAAGGACATTTAACTGAAACAGCATGGTGCCCTAAAATGAAATGGAATTGCAAGAACTGGTCAAGTAAATGACCAAGTAAAGGAAGGTGCAAATATTAACATGCAAATCCAAGATTATATATACTTGGTGTTTTAACTCAAATATTGGTTACAAAGGACAGTTAAAGACGTACATATTGCTCTTACAGGATATAAAAGAATTACCATTTTGCTTGTAAACATTCTATACTTAATTTCTCTAGTAGACATTTTAATACTGAAATAAAACTTTTCATGAATATGATTTGTAATTTTTTTTTAAACAAAAAATTATTTTCCTCAACATTATATTTATTAAAGAATATGAATAAATGAAAGTGAAATTAGTAAGAACGGGCACAGAACCTTAGAAAATTAATATAATCAAACCGAACTCTCAATGATTGAATCAACTTCATTCAATAAAGTTTAAATTTAACTACTTGGGAAATTGGTGGTAAACCCTATCATTTATTTAAAAAGATAATCAAAGTAGGGTGAGAAATGAAATGGATGTCCATGGCATCTAAATTGCACCCAAATAAACTGAATAAGTTGGTGAATCTACAAGACATCCAGAATACATTACCTAATCCTTCAATGGGATTAAACAAATGACAAAGCCTTAGTCCCAAATTTTCAAGTCGAGTATGGATCCTCAACAAATTAGTCAAGGCCAGCCACGTGTATTCTTCTCCTCCATTCTATTCTATTTGAAGTCATAGTCTCTGTTACTTTCTTAATTGACATGTCCTTTTTAACTACCTCTACTTTCTTTTTTTTTTTGGATAGGTAAGAAGAGTTATATAAATGAAGTAGGCAAAGAAAATATTTACAAGCAACATCAAAAAACAGAAACAGAAAATTATGTACAAGAGGAAAGGGAATCAAAGAACAGCTGAATGGATTCCCTAGCTATGAAGCACAGGTGCATTTCCGGATTCGAGTGCGAGTGCGGGTGCAGGTGCAGGTGCAGGTGCGGGAATCAGCAATTCTTGAGAAAGTAGAGTGCAAGTGCGGCGATTAAAAAATTATTAAAAATATTTTTATTTTTATTTTCTATATATTGCTAAGCATACTTTTTCACATTATATAAACATATACCTAATTTAAGAGCAATAGTAGATAATAACTAAAACATGATGTTCATAAATTAAATATAACTCACAAGTTTGAAACTAAAATATTCCATGATGTACGAAAATTAGAATACAGGGAGGGAGGCAGAGAACAGAGAGGCAGGGAGGCAGTGAGAAGAGAATGAGAGATTTTAGGGTGTTTTTTTGTTTAAAGATGTTCAAGTTCAAACGGTGTGTTTTGCACTTTTATATATATATATATATATATATCATTTTTTCTTGAATTTCGGCCTTATTCAAAGCCAGTTTCTGCCTGAATCGGCCAGTATGACCTAAATCGATTGGTTTCATCCGGCTAATACAATCCAATTCGACCCGAATCGGCCCGAGTCAGCATCGAGTTGGCACGTATCCGGAAATGAAAAAAAAAAATTCCTACACGGCAGCAACGCGCGGGCAGCGGCGTTGCCTGCCGCACCCCGCGTTGGACGCAGGTGCGGTACCCCTGTAGACGCGTCGGTGCTTGCCAAACCAATTCCTCCAACCAGCCAATAAATCAATAACCCTCTTGGGTAAAACCCAAGTAACAACAAATGATCTAAAAGCAAAACTCCATTACCTAGATACCACTCCACAATGCAACTAGAGATGATCAACACTCTCCCCACTATCTTGGCAAAGGTAACACCAATCCATAATAGTGAAGCCCCTTTTCCTCAAATGATCATCTGTGAGAATCTTCGCCCATGCAACTTGTCCAAACAAAAGGACCACCTCATAAAAGTGCTTAGTGTCAAACTCCCCCTTCAACCCTAAGCACCACCTCATCCTAACCCTGTCCACACTTGGAGGACTTTGCGACTCCAAGGTGTGAAAAAAGGCCCCCACCAATTCTATCTCCCAATCATTAAAATCACATTGAAACCATATATCCCAACTCCACCTGTCATCCCTTCCTCCATATTATGGCTCAACAACATATCTGCCTCAGATGCCTCTGTATAAGCAGCAATCTCAAATAAAGCCGGGAAAGTTACTTTCAACGGATGATCTCCACACCAGCAGTCATGCCAAAACCAGACCCTACCTCCCATCCCAATCTCAAAGTAAATAAACTTACTAAAACTCTCCCAACCCCAACCATTCTGTATACCCCACCATAAACCACACCAATGTGACCCGCTACGCAACATAGAGAACCACCACCCCATTCCTCCCTGAATTTTAAAGCAATCACACTCTCCTTAACTACCTCTACTATTGTTCAATGGGATTAAAACGATTGTTCAAAATTGAATATATAATAAACAAAAGTTTTGAAATTTACAGAGATCCATTTGAACATCTTCCAAACAAAGGCATCCATACCGTAGAAACAACGATGAACATTTGAATTTAATTGCACCATATATCAAGTTCATCTAGATGAAAAACAGACCAGAGGGTTCTAAGGAAGAAAAAGATCATTCTTAGGAAAAAAAAAACACAAATTTAAGGGTAAAAGAGTTCCATCAACAGCTACAATTGCTAGCACAACAATCATAAAGTTGTGGCCATGCCATCCTCATTAATTCATGAATTCCAAATTAATAGAAAAAAAAAGAGTTAACACATCTGCTTTTATTGAAGACCTCTTCAACCAAACAAGAACTATATTCTTCCATAGATCCAAACCAAAGGACTTTGGAAAGCCCAGCAGCTGATTTTTCACCAGCGTGTCTCAAATGACCAGCAAACTTAATAAAGTATTATGGGCTTGAAAGGTACAAACCAAAAAATCCAAAACATAGTAACAGCAAAGTTAGAGTGATGGACATTTTCCTATTCTATAGTTCAAATACCAACACATGCTTCTTCTTCTTTTTTTGACATTCATTCAGAACCAAATTATCCAACTTCTCAGTAGCTAGATGCAAAATTGTATTGAGAGGACAGTATACACACCCATGACCATTTTGAACCTTAAATAGAAATCAGTAGGTGCAATGAAGATTATACACTTCTTGGTTTCGTTAATTGTTTCTCTCGCCTTCAATTTATACTCTCTTCTCGATATTCATACATGTTGAGGGACTCCCTTTCATTCTTCCTCTTGTCTTTCTTCTTTTACCAAGTAGATCTTATTTTTTATAAGTTTGGCCTAAGGGGAAGGGAAATGAGAGATTCAAAGTAGTGTGCGTTTGGGAAGTGCGTTTTGCGCGTCCCAACGCATGTTTGCGTTTTTCAACCCTTTTTTTTTTTTCTTCTGCAGTTAATATTGACTTTTCCTATGAATAGTGCATGGGATGCACTGTTCACGGGACCCATAAATATCATTTTTCAGCAACTTTTTCATTAAAAATGGGTCTTACAATACTATATACACATTTAAAAATTATTTTGCTACAGTATTTTTCAGTTTTCAGCAGTATTCAAACGGACTCTTATTGGCCTCCGCTTCATGAGGTGTGTTCCCCAATTGATTGTGCTACCTTTTAGAGTTCTTTTCCAGGTAGAATGTTGATCGAAAACTGATACCATTAAAGTTGCATTTTAGATGCTGTTAACTTCTGATTGGAATATATAGATTTTTTTATAAGTATTTGGACTATGTAATAAAAGGCAGTATTCAGATCAGGGAAATAAAATGGCTATTCAAACCTATAATAATTAATAAGTCAACAGAAAACAAATAAATGGCAAAAAAGTTGATATTTCACTCACATGTTGAACTAAACAAACATTGTTCAAAAACAAAGCAACATAGAATAATCACATGATTTGACAGAAACTACCAGAAGGAGTGCCCTGAGTGCAGCAGCAAAGGCATGATTCACTAGGCCATTCTTGAACTGGGACCTCGACTCAACAAACTGGTTAATCATCATAAAGCTCTCACACAAAGGGAAAATCTTCTTGGCCAATTCCTGCAATAATATGTGTTGGTATTCAAACTTCAAACAATTTTGAAAGGCTAATGCTCAAATCTGATAACATCATAATACACTTTTAAAATACCGAAAAAACTATTATAGTCATAGGGACCAGCAACAGCGAACCCTTTTAGGTTACAAATACTACATCAGCTAAGACATTTCTTCTCTCAAGCACCTTGCCAATTTTATAAAATTCTATAAACTTTCATGCGTAAAATGGTCAAATCCATTTCCAAAGACACCAAGTATACTACAATTCTATTTTTGAACATAATTGGATTATCATTAATCTGTGGAAAAGAACTTTAGTATACTTCTGCAAGCTATGATATATTCCACTACTACAGAGGCAGACGTCTAAATCCAAGTCATAGAACAAACCCCTTTTGTTCAAATCATTTCACACAGCAACTCAGTTCGGTTCAAGCCCTCCAGTTTTTTTCAACCACCACCCCAATACAACAATCAGTATTAACAAAGCCACATTTCTTTTCACAGTAAAAGCTACAGCATACCATGCCCAAGTGATGAAAAAAAAATCAACCAGAACACTATAACAGAGAAGTCTAAAAGAAAAAACGGTTGTTGAAACAAATTAGAGGCCTCACTAATTCATACCTGTAATGCTAAATCCATAGATGGATCAACCTGGAAGGTAACATTATCCTCCTTTCCACGAACTCTTTTGATTAAGATGTATCGTCCTTCAATTCCAACCATAGCAGAGAGGAGATCATCAATAACAATAAGCTCCTACATGTCGGAACAGACTAATAACTGAAATCCATATATAATTTCAAACAATATTAACAGCTTATGAAACTTAGAATATCTCTATACTATCAGTGGCTGTTTAAAAGAGAGAGTATTTGTTAAGACTAATAAGGAAACAATTCATTCTAGCTGTAAGGAGTCACTGCCAGCACCAGATCCGGATCAATATTGCAAGACATAGTCAACGGCACTATTGCATTTTCTGCCTCTATATAGTTTAGCATAATTATAGGGATCTAATATAGTAGACTTGCCGTGTATGGATTCAATTTCCTTGTACAGATTCTTCTTGCATTATATAAAAGTCAGTGAACCCTCCTCAACAATTCAAGTTGAGGGTTTCTCCATTATCTCTCTTAAGGTTTTAACAAACCTTTTCAGTATTCAAAGTGGAGTGGTGTGCTTGTGTGTGCATGAATCTATATTAAGTTAATACTATTTCCAAGAAATTCAACCACCAACTCCTTCTACCCTTGTCAGACTCCAATATTTCTATCCAATCTTAGAGCATTTGCATCAGCTTCTGCAAAAGTTTTTGTCTATCTTAACATAAAAACCTACTTTTTCTATTTTACATGACCACTTTTAAAAACACTCATATCAAATTATCTATTCTATTGTCTATTTTATTAAAATATCAAATTTTCTTGATTTTTTAATTGTTTCTCTCTTCACACATCACAACCACCATTCACTCTCTTCCTTTATCCTAGGAAAAAGCAAAGAATGAATATGTGGGTGATTTTTAACATTGATTGGCCAAAATTCTACATTTAGGCCATTTGGCATGGACCAATGCAAGTGCTTTTATGCAACATAGGGTAATATAAATAATTTCCAGAAAACATCTCTTTATGCTCTTCACCATTTTTTGACATTGATGTTAGTTTTTATTTCATACTTGTGACACACAATATTTTTTTTTTAAGATGAAAATTTAGAAAATAAGCACAAAAAAAGGCGTGCAACACCATTCACATTATCTTGGGAGGTGTAAACATACCTGCACTGCAGCATCAAAACAGCCAATGGCCTTGTCCGGTCCAGCACTGCTTATGTACATGCAAAATCACAAACATATAAACAAATATTGTTTTTATGTTTCCGAAATGATTATAGTTTCCTTACCTAACTTATTCAATAAAAAATTATAGTAAAAATTTAACGGGTATGAATAGAATAAATCTGGTAATATAACCAACTAAAGCCTAATTAAGCCAATGAACTCTAGTTCAAATGGCACCTCAATCCCACCAGGTGCTTGAAGCTTACCAATCCTTATATAAAATTTAAAACAAATGAACAAAAAGCACAACATCCATACCTAAAGGAATCCACTGAAAAACCCTTTGCTTCTGTAAACCGAGACGTCGCCTTTGCTTCCTACAAAACCCAAAATCAGATCTTCAGTGCTTGAAATTCACCATTTGGTAACCAATTAAAACAGGGGAAAGGAAATTATCTACTCTTTATTACATGGATCAAATGTAGCCAGGATTGCATCACTAAAAACAGCTATGAAAGACAACCCATTACACATTAACTCCAAGATCAAATAGGTCCACTTATCAACAAAACCACAAGTATTGTCACTATTACACGGCGCCAAAGCGCTTCTCTCTCAATACCAAATTGTCACAGCCATTTCCCTAGCTAAACTTCATTGAAACATCTCAACTTTTCTATTTTATTTGAACTATTTCAGGTTATTCGTTCTTTGGCTCCTGACCCAGAGAAACAAGAGCCTTTACTTGTTGAAAACATTCCTGATCCTCTTGATGGAGAACAGGTAACTTGCATTAATATGAAACCATTGTTCTATTAATCAAGTATAAGAGAGCAAGATCAGTAAAAAAGGTGTGAGAATGGGGGGTCTTCGAAGCTTTGTTATTGAATCTAAGAGTTTTCAGTTAGTGGCTGAGGAAGGGGGGAGATATTTTTTGTTAAGGATTTATGAGAGGAGTAAATTCTTTATGAGATCAGTCTTCATGGGTAAGACTGTAGCTCAGTGGTTGATGAAGAATTTAGAGTACTTTGTGGTTGAGGCTAGTCCCAAGTTGTTTTTTTCTCTCAGGGATAGTGACTCTGCTTATACGCTTCAATGTAGCACCAATTCTTTTGGTCAGTTTCTTCTATTGACTGAACTCAAGGTTGGAGGATATAGGAGGTCGGTCATCATCCCTGTTGGCAAAGATAAGCATGGGTGGAGGGTTTTTGGACTGGAACTTAGAAAGATATTGAATCCTTCCCATTATGCGGAGGGTGGAATGGGTCCTCCAACTTTTTTTCCTCAGGTGCTCAGGCCTTCTGTGGAGGCTCATAATCATAGAACTTATGCTGAAGTTGTGCAAGCTTCTTATGGAAGAGCAGTGGCTAGAAAGCTGTCTAAGCAGCTTGTTTCCACTGTCAAGGAGAAAATGGTGGTGAAACCAGGACTTACTGGTGCCAAGGTGGGAGGTTTACCGGTGGGCAAGTCAGCTAAGTTGGTGGTGGGAGGAGGGGATAGGAGGCAGTTGAGCATTAAAGAGATATCTGAGGTAGGTGAGCAAAATCAGGTAGGGATACGTTCCCCTTGTTTGAATTCAAAAGCTCATTGGAAGGAGAGAGGTGTAAGAAGACCATGCTGGACAGGGAGGGGTCTTTTCGTGGAGGTTGATGGGATAGGGAGGAGACGTGTTTTCTGGGGAAGAAAGAAAGAGGGAAATCAAAATTTGAGATGGGTTTCTCGGGCTGAAAAGGATCAGTGCAAGGGTGTCCTGGGCTTGGGCCCTAACAAAATGGCAACCCAATTGCCAATTAATGAATCTGTGTTTTGGTCAGGCCCAGAAGGGACAAGCCCATCAACTTTTGAGCATGGGGAGTGTTTAGATAGTGTAGAGAAGCCTCACTTCTCCATCGGGTTTCTTGATGAGGTTGGGGAGAGTCCTGTGGCGAACTCGCCAAGCCCAGTGACGAGCTCGCCAAGCCCTGAGCTGCCGGCGCAGCGGTGGCGCGACGGCCCGGGTTGCAGCGGTGGCTCAGCGGTGGCTCCGGCGACTCCGGAGGCTCCGGCGGACCCTGTTTTGCCGGCACCGGAGGCGCGACGGCCCAGGTTGCAGGTGGGCTCGCATCATCGGAGCTGTGGGCTGCTGTTTGGGGGGTCGGGGTGCATCGGATCTCCACCGGTGGTGTTTTTCAGGCTCAGCTCTGACTGGAACTGTGTCCTAGGCTCCAGTTCTTTGGTGGGTGGGACGTGTTTTGAAGGTAAGAGGACGTTGGCCCTCGGGTTTGTGCCGCGGTGGGCTGGTTTTTCTCCACCCGATCTTTCTTTGGAGATGGTGCAAGATGGAGCTCCGGGCCTTGGGGTGTTGGGTCAGGAGGTTATTACTTCTCTTTGTTATGATTTTTCCAGCTCTTCTAGGGAGGTCATGATAGCGGGAGAAGCATTTGATGCTGGTGAATCAGATTTGGCTGTTGGTTTTCCTCTACAAACCATTGTTCCGGGGGGCTCGAATTTTTTGGCAGAGTTGGAGGAGGTTAATGAGGTTATGAGTATTGAGTCCAAGTCTGATATTTCCGGGTGGGTGAAACACAGAATTCCTGGTTTCAGCAAACTGATTGGGTTGTCAATGTCTAGGCACGAGAAGTTGTGCATTGCCCTTTTACAGAGGCTTGAATCTGAGATGGAGGCAGCCAATGTACTAAACAGGAGAGTACCGGGGAGAAACATAGGGGTGAAGTCAAAAAACAAGGGATGTAGAGAGCTGCAAAACTTGATCTCCTCGGTGAATTACGATAGAAGATAGAGGTTGGTAGTGTGTTGGTGTCTGTAGTGGGGGATTCCTTAGTATTTATGAAGCTAAAGATGATTTCGTGGAATGTTAGAGGCTTAAATAATCCTCGGAAACGGCTTGTGGTGAAGAATTTGTTGAGAGAGTGGAAGTGTGATGTTGTTTGTTTACAAGAGACGAAGATCGCTTGCATGAATTGGAGGTTGGTTCGTAGTCTGTGGGGCTGCCCTTATGTGGATTGGGCGGTTTTGGAGGCTGATAGGACTGCTGGTGGTATTCTGCTTATGTGGGACAAAAGGGTTCTGTCGAAGATGGAGGTTATGGTTGGTACTTTCTCAGTGTCGGTTAAGTGGCAAGGGGTGGGGGACGGCTTCATATGGGCGTGCTCCGGTGTCTATGGCCCAAATGATAATGATGTAAGGGGTCACATGTGGGATGAGTTGGCGGGTATTCATCAGGTGTGGAGGACCCCGTGGTGCTGCTTTGGGGATTTTAATATTGTCCGCTTTCCTAGTGAGCGTAGGGGCGAGACTCGCTTGACCTTGGCTATGGAAAAATTCTTTGAATTTGTTGCGGATATGAACCTGGTTGATTTGCCTTTGGAAGGAGGTAGCTTCACTTGGTCGAGTGGTTCTGATCTACCTGCGATGTCTAGGATTGACAGAGCGTTGGTCTCTCCAGATTGGGAGGACCACTTTCCCGATGTGATTCAAAGGATTTTACCCCGTCCCATCTCTGATCATAGCCCCATCCTCTTGGAGGCGGGGAGGATGGTTAGGGGGAAGAGTCCATTCAGATTTGAAAAAATGTGGTTGAGGACGGAGGGTTTTGTGGATAAAGTTCATTCTTGGTGGAATCAGCACTCATTTGTAGGCACGCCTAGTTTCGTATTTGCTAAGAAACTAAAGGCCTTGAAAGAAGACATTGTGCAATGGAATCGCCAAGAGTTTGGCAATGTAGAGCGTCGAAGGAGGCAGCTTCTGGAGGAGTTGAAAATTCTAGATGCTAAGGAAGGGGATTTAGGCCTCTCCAGCGGGGAGTATTGTCATAGGGCTGATCTGAGGTCTCAGGTGGAACATCTCCTTTCCTTGGAAGAGATTTCCTGGAGACAAAAGTCAAGGATGTTGTGTATAAAGGAAGGGGACAATAACACCAAGTTTTTTCACAAATTGGCCAATTCCCGCAGAAGGTTTAATCACTTGAGGACCTTGGAGGTGGATGGGGTGGTTTTTGAGGATGAGCCGGAGGTGTCTAACCAAATTGTTCAATTTTATAAAAATTTGTACAAAGAGACTGAAAGGTGGAGGCCTTTTGTGGAAGGGTTGGAATTTGACCGCATAGGGGATGAGGAGAAGGTTTGGCTTGAGAGAAATTTTGAGAGAGAGGAGATTCTTCAAGTCGTTTCTAACATGAATGGGGACAAAGCTCCTGGTCCGGACGGGTTTACCATGGCGTTCTATCAACAATGTTGGAGGGTTGTTGAGAAAGACGTCTTAGCGGTCTTTGATGAGTTTTTCCATCATTGTAAGTTCGAAAAATCCCTTAATGCTACCTTCATCACATTAATTCCTAAGAAGAATGCTGCCTCTAATATTAGTGATTTCCGGCCTATTAGTTTGGTGGGGAGTGTTTATAAAATCTTGGCTAAGGTCTTGGCAAATCGGTTGAGGGTGGTTTTAGACCAGTTGATCTCTGAGAACCAGAATAGCTTCGTGGGTGAGAGACAAATCCTTGATTCGGTTCTTATTGCGAATGAGTGTGTGGATAGTCGTGGGAAGAGTAGGGCTCCTGGAGTCATCTGTAAGCTTGATATGGAGAAAGCCTACGATCATGTGAACTGGGAGGCTTTGCTGCACCTGTTGGATAGGATGGGCTTTGGAGTAAAGTGGTGTAAGTGGATTCGTTCTTGCATCTCCACGATTCAGTTCTCTGTCCTGGTGAATGGGTCTCCTGCTGATTTTTTTGGTAGTTCAAGGGGTTTAAGGCAAGGTGATCCGCTTTCTCCCTTGTTGTTTTTGATTATGATGGAGGTGTTTAGTAGGATGTTGATAAGAATGGAGGGTGCTGGCTTGATCCGTGGTTTTAGTCTTGAGGGTAGGAGGGATGGTGTGGAAAGGGTTTCTCATCTGTTGTTCGCAGACGACACTATCCTGTTCTGTGATGCTGATGTGGAGCAGATTCTGCATATTCGACTGCTGTTACTCAGTTTTCAGGCGGTTACAGGTCTGAAGGTCAATGTGCTTAAGAGTGAAATGGTTCCAATTGGGGAGGTTGATGATGTTCATGCATTGGCTGGAATCTTGGGTTGTAGGGTTGGTACTTTGCCTATGTCATACCTTGGAATGCCTCTGGGGGCTTCTCATAATTCCCCTTCAATCTGGAATCCAATCTTGGAAAAAATGGAGCGGAGTTTAGCTGGGTGGAAGAAGTTGTATCTTTCTAAGGGAGGTCGTCTGACGCTCCTTAAGAGTACGCTCTCTAGTCTTCCGACTTACTTTCTGTCGCTTTTCACGATTCCTACTCACGTGGCTAATAAAATTGAAAAGTTGCAGAGGGACTTTCTTTGGGGGGGAAGTAAGTTCCATCTGGTTGGGTGGGATAAAGTTTGTACGCCTATAGCCAATGGCGGCTTGGGTATTAGGAAGCTTACTACTTTCAATAAGGCTTTATTGGGAAAATGGCTGTGGCGGTTTGGGAAGGAAGAGGATCGATTATGGAGGAGGGTGGTGGTTTCAAAATATGGGGACGATTGGGGGGGTTGGACTTCTAAGTTGGGTAGGGGAACTCATGGTTGTGGGTTGTGGAGAAGCATTCGTAAGGGGTGGGAGGAATTCCGCAAGCACTGTCAGCTGGTTGCTGGGGTGGGGAATAGAGTGAGGTTTTGGCAGGATGTGTGGTATGGGGATCTTTCGTTTCAAGTGGCCTTTCCAAGGTTGTACGGTATCGCTGCTGATAGGGAGGTGACTGTTGAATCGTCTTTACCAAGACAGGGGGTGGAGGAGACAAGATGCTGGGATGTCCGTTTTATTAGAGATCTTAATGATTGGGAGATGGAAGAAGGGCTGCAGTTCTTTCGTTTGTTGGGAGTCAAGACCCCTCCTTTGGGTGTTGGAGATCGTATGAGATGGAAGTTGAAGCCCAATGGGTTTTTTGACACCCGGTCGTTTTGTAATAAATTAAGGGCTGCCCCCCCTTTTATATTCCCTTGGAAAGCCATTTGGAGAGTTAAGGCTCCTAGGCGAGTTTCTTTTTTTGTTTGGTGTGTTGCTTGGAATAAGATCCTTACGGGTGACAACTTGAGATTGAGGAATCTCGACTTTGTGGATTGGTGTATTTTGTGTCGCCGTTGTGGAGAGACGGTAAACCACTTATTTCTTCATTGTGAGTGGGCTTACCAGTTATGGAGCTTTGTCTTCATAACTTTCGGCATGTGTTGGGTGATTCCTAAGTCGATTACAGATGTGCTTTTTGGCTGGTGGAATTGGTTGGGGAAGCTTTCTTCCCAAGTTTGGAACTTGGTTCCTTCGTGCATCCTTTGGTGTATTTGGACGGAACGGAACCGGAGGACTTTTGAGGACTTGGACAGCTCTGGGGACCAGTTGCTTGCCACTTTTTGTGGAACTTTTTTCGATTGGTCTCGGGCGTGGGGACTCACGTCTAGTGATTCCCTCCCCTCTTTTCTTTGCTCCCTCTCTCTTTTGTAACTTTTTGTTGTCTTGTCTTCTTGTGTGTTTCCTCTGTTTTCTTGTACATACTAGGCTTGCTCTTGGCTTTTGCTTAGAGCAGCCTTTCATTTATATATATTTCATCTTACTTATAAAAAAAAAAACAAAACCACAATTTAAAAAAAAAAAAATTGTCTTTATTTTTTGGTGACATAAGAGATCATTCATTCACGAAAGGTAAAATGCTACAAAAAGCCTAAGAATTCAGTTTCTTCAGAAAATTAACACACTATGAGTATGTAAAAAATCTAGCATACAAGTTCGGCCACATTACTTTATTTTTGATAATTCAATAGATCACTCTCCGTTGGAAACCAGGAGATACCAATTGAACTATAAAGCTCTTGCCAGTTTGGCAACATTACTAGTTGGCAATCTCCGCAAATATCGAGACAGCCTAAAATTTGTGCTTGCTTGCACAACATAAAACGCAAATCACAGACCACGCCACTAAGGTTGTTTAATTCAACATAAAAATTCATACATTCACAAACCCTAACTCTTCACAAACACACATCAATTTTTTTCCATGGGATTTCACTCAGACTAGCAGTGCCTATACTAAAAAAAAACCTGCATTGTTCAACTAGAGTTGCAAATCCATGAAAAACTTTCCGCTAATCGTTAACTACAAAGAAAATAACTTTCCCTCTCCACAAATATATAACAAGCATTGAATTCAATTTGAAAGAGAGTGGTGGCGGCGGTGAGGTGAACCTGGTGGAATCGGCCGGTGAGGAAGGGGCGATCGATGTTCCAGCGAGGAGTGGAGGGGAAAGAAGACGACGTCGTCGTCGTCGTCGTTGGTTCCATTTCCAACCAAAACTAAACCCTTAACTGATACAAAACACTGTTGGTAGCCTCATCAGTGTGTGATCTCAAACAAAAAAGAAAAGATTTTGAAGCAAAATTTGATTCATTTGATTATAAAATGAACTTGCCGTGATAATGTGTGTTGGTCGCCGGTGAAGGAGTTTCTGCCGGATATTCAGCCGGCCGGTGAGTGGGTGTTTGTGAGAGAGTGTGTGTAGAAGAGGAAATGAAAGGGGAGGGGAGCAACTTCAAATTTTAAATCCTTAAGAAAAAGGAAAGGATGAAATCGCTATTTGAAATCACGAGGTTAGAATGAAATCCGTCAGATCAGTTATAATAAGTAAACAAGGCAGCACTTTAAATTGTGATTTCAAATTACGACTTTAGCAAAAATTACAATCCTTCGAAACGTGTTATAAAAACTATGATTTCAACAGCGTCATTGTTCGATAATTAATTGTGTTTAAGAATATGGTATTTTTATTAATTTATGTGAAAATTACTAGAAACTGGTTTGGCCCATATTCACATTGCTTGTTTGTGGTTTAAAATTTAACATTTTGTCAACTTGTGTTTAGCTCCATTTGGTCTCTGTTATCTGTATTTTTTAAAAACATGAGTAAATTATAGAACTCGTTTGGTTTAGAGCTAACTCAATTTAACATTTTGTCAACTTGTGTTTAGCTCCATTTGGTCTCTGTTATCTGTATCTTTTAAAAACACGAGTAAATTAGGACTCGTTTGGTTTAGAGCTAACTCAATTTTCATATCTCAGTTTTCAAAATCCATAACTCTAACTCAATATTCATAACTCAATTCTCAAACCTCACATTCACTCAAAAATTGCAAAACACATGTTTGGACTCAGTTCTCAGTTATATTTTTCTACAACTTTTCCTCAAAACCGTGGACCCCACAACTGACACTACACAGAACGGTCATACGGGTACCTGCGTGTGACATTCTCTCTCCTCATTTTACTGCTCGTCCTTCCCATCACAAAACCCAGCAACTGATTCCACACCTCTGTACACCACAAAACCCATTTCACATAACCCAGCAAGAGACTGGTTTCCTCCCACTTCCGGCACCGTTTCTCCATGAATTTTTTCTCTTACTCATAGCACATATTTTCCCTCTTTCCTATTCCAAATTTCAGATTTCTTTTTTTTTTTTCTCTTACCCATAGGCCGAAAACCACATATACAATGGCAAACTTAGAGCCCACCACTGACAACACCACCAACGGCCACAAAATGGAAAAAAAAAAAAAAATCTCAACCAAAAGAAAATCCAACTATCAGCTACAGCCACAAAAAAGAAAAAATTTCCAATCATCAATACCACCACCAACCACACAAACCCACCTCCATCACAACCAAAGCTTCAAACCACAACTACAAACACAGAAAACCCAAAAACACCAACACAAAATCTTCAGATCGGTGATCCAAAATTGCCAACTCAAGCCCACAAACACAGAAAACCCAAATCCAAACCTAGGAATCCTTAGATCGAATACCAAAATCATGAAAATGAGGAATGGGTTTCTATTTCTGGGTATATATTTATGCGTGGGTGAACATGGTGAGTGGGTCTGAAGAAGAAAGAAAGAAAGAAAAAGAAGAAAAGAAAGAAAGACAATCAGGAAGAAGAGGAGAAAAAAAAAAAAACCCGTTGGTGGTGGAGTGGATCTGATGAAGAAGAAGAAGAAGGAAAAAAAATGTTGTTGTTGGTGGTGGAGTAGGTATGAAGAAGAAAGAAAGAAGAAGTAGAGAAAAAGCAAAAAAAAAAAAAAAAAAAGCAAGGAAGTCGGTGGAACTCAGCAGAAGAAGAAATAAAAAAAGAAACAGAAAGAATGAAGAAGAAGAAGACAAAAAAGGGGTTGGTGGTGGAGTGAAGAAAGAAGTAGAGAAAAGCAACAAAAAAAAAAAAATTGAGGAAGCCAGTGGAGTTGACAACACAAAAGCTGTGGGCTCCACGAAGTCAAAAATTTTACAATCTTGCCACTGAGTTATGTAACTCTGAAACTGAAAACACCAATTTGGTGTTTCTGGTTTTCATCACTCTCACTTAAACCAAACTGAGTTTGAGTGATGAAAACAAGATTAGGAAGCCAAGCCAAACACTCAAAATTGTGTGGGTTCCACGTTTTTTGATAACTCAGTTATGAGTTTCCAGTCATATGATTCAAAACACCCCTAATCCAAACAGGGCTTAAGTATTTTCGCTTAAGTTTTATGTCTCTCCCCTCTAAAGACATAAAAATAACAAAAATATACAAAGAAACAAGATCAAAAGGGAAATTTTGAAAAGAAACTATATAGGTAGAGCTGGTATCAATTTTCATATGCTTCATCTTCAGAGAGTCTCAAACTCTCATGGTCTCTTAAACTCCCATCCCATCGTCTCTCTCTCAAACTTAGATCTATGATTTCTCTTCTCTCTTTATGGCGTTGAGGAAACCAATTGAGCATCACAGCGAAAATCCAACTAACCCAGCATTATGGAGGCTGATCAGATGAAAACTCAGCAACACCAAGAGTTGAGGAGGTCGATTGGGTTGCACCACTTCGTGGGTTTTATTTATTTTTTATTTTTTGGCTTGTGGGTTTGATTTGATTTTGGCTTGCTAATGGTGGTCGATTTGATTTTAGTGGTGTTGTGGCTTGTGGCTTGTAGCCTACGGTGGTTGTGGATTGTAGGCCAGTGGTGGTGGTGGTGGTGGTGGTGGGTTCTAATGGTGCTATAAATGAACAATGAGAGAGAGGGGGACAACAGAGAGAGGATAAGATTTGTGGTGTGGTGTAACAATTTGATAAAGAATTTGGGAGTTTTGAATGTGATAAGCAATTGTAAGAGGAGAATTAGCTCTTCAAGTAAAATTGGAAATTCAATATATCAAATAACCAAAACCCAACAAAATAACCTTGTTAAGAACACCTAAGCTTTAGCTTCTTGTCGCATTCTATCATAACGCTGAGCAAGATGTTGAGCATCTTCCAAAGGAGCTCTCATTACCATTGCTTTTAATGGCTCTACAACCTAATAATCAAAGCATTATTCGTGTATATAATATCTGGGAAAGAACAATGGGTAGAAAATGTTAAAGGTTTCAAATCTGCAGTGTTTATAATGTCTTTGTTTCTTTCTTTTTTTAAGCATTCTTTCCCACTGTTTTTTTTCTTTTGCAACATCTCCAAGTATGCCATCTCTACTATGGCATGGAGATCTTCCACAGTAAATTCAACTTCCCACCCCATACTCTTTCAAATTATTTGATTTGTAATTGTTCAAAATTTTATTTCATTTATGTTTTTTGAAAAAATTCAAATCCTAACCTTTTGATTCGTGTTATGTTATGTTTTGGTCGTAAAAGTTGTTCTTTAACAGAAAAGCCAAAGGTGGGTAGCGAAGACCAAACAGAGCTAAACACAAGTGGGCAAAGTGTTAAGTTTTAAACTATAGGTAGACAATGTGAAAACGGGCCAAACTACAGGTGAGTTTACTATAATTTTCCCTTAATTTATTTAATTGTTTCACTCAATTTCTAGCCAAATGCCTCAAACATAAATAAATAAAATAAATAAATAAGATAAAGAAAAAATGTGGTCAAGTGCTTTTTGAAAGTATAAAATTATATATAATCTTTAAAAAATTGTGTACAACCTTTGAATATTCAAAGAATTTACAAAATTGAAAAATTATGTACATTAAACATACATAATTGTTTACATTCTTCAAAATTTTGTGTACTTTGAATGCTAAGAATTGTATACATGCTTCAAAAAATGGTGTACGAAGTTATGTACATTCTTCAAAAGATTATGTACACTGAATGTACATATTTGAAAAAATTGTGTACTTCGAATGTAAAAAATTAAAAAATTGTGTGTATGAAATATACAGAATTGTGTACATTGAATATACACAATTTTTTACATTATATAAAAATTGTGTACGTTGAATGTACTGAATTATGTATATTGATTGAAAATTTGTGTACATCGAATGTACAAAATTGAAAAAATGTGTATTTTAAATATACAAAATTTTGTACATTGAATATACATAATGTTATACATTATTTAAAAAAATTGAGTATGTTGAATATACATTATTATGTATATTATTTGAAAGAGAAATGATATGTCCACAACATTTTCATAATATTTTTACAACAAATTCTAAGTGACAGGTTGTTACTGGTTGTTATTGTTAGAGCAAAAAAGTAATCTTAGTGTTAGGTTCAAATTTGAACTAATAACAACTAACTACCTATAATTTGTTGTAAAAATGTTGTGAATGTAACGCCTCTCTATTTGAAAAATTGTGTACATCAAATGTACAGATATGAAAATGTGTGCATATTAAATATATGAAATTGTGTACGTTGAACATACAAAATTGTGTATATTGTTTAAAAATTTGTATACATTAAATATACAAAATTATGTACATTCTTTGAAAACTTATATACATTAAATATACAAAATTGTGTACATTCTTTGAAAACTTGTGTACATTAAATATAAAAAATTGTGTATATTTCTTGACATTTTGTGTACTTTAAATATACATGTACATTCTTTGAAAAATCGTGTAAATTGAATGCACAAAATTATGTATTATAAACACTTCATTTTGCAACCTTAATATAATCTTGAAAGAGGGGGCAAAATGGTCATTTTATGTACCCAAAAATCATGGTTGCGTTTGATTCACTAATCAAAGGCAATGATCTTATTCATCACTTATCATGAAAATGATCTTGAAGTTTCAATGATCACAATGATACGTTCGATTTCCAAATCGGACAATTGGATCAAAATATATTGCAAGATCAAGTTTTAAAGATATGCATGTATTCACTTGAGTCAAACCTATCACGTGAGATTAATTGAAATCAATTTTGATTGGTTGTTAATTAAAATGAACTAAATGAATTTTTGTGATTGATTAAGTATTTTTCTCTTAAAAAATAATTTGTTGCATGAGATTAAAACAAATTAGATGATAAGATTTAAAGATTGTCAGGAAATAGGATTTTAAAGTAATTATCTTCAAGATAATTATTATAAAAATCCTAATTACCACTTAGGAATATGCTTTGTCAGGAAAATAAATTAAAAATTCATCCAAATACAATTTTAGACTTGAAAAACACTTAAAAAACGTATTAATCAAGTAGCAATTTTCAAACTCACATTGTAAAATGATTTTGAAATAATAAACATCAAAATTCGAACCAGGCTATTTTTGGCAAAATTGTAGAGAATTGAAGTTTAATTCAGCTGTTAAAATTTTAGCTTATTTTTTAAGCCATTCACACCTCTATAAATAGAGGGAAACACCCATCATTCAGTATCCTTAACCCTTTAACGTTAGCAAGACTTTTGAAGCTTTACCATTGTTATGATCTTCACTAGACCATAATATTTGTAGAAAGTTTCCTTCAAACTTTTTTGTATTGTTATCATTCCATTTTTAGAGATTATAGAAATCCTTTCTCTCCAATTTCTAAAGAGATCCTTTTGTTTTCTCTAATTCATGCAACTATAGATCTTATTTTTAATTACATGCATGTTTGATTTTGAAATTCCATGTTAATACGTAGATACTAATCTTTTGCATGATTTTTTTTTTAAAAGATTTTGATTCCCATGATTAGAATATGATTTTTTTTTTTTTTTTTGATGTGAGAATATGATGTTTTGTTGATTCATATATTCAAATATGTAGATCTAGAGTTGTTCATAAATGTTAATCTTAGATCTATGATTATTTGTTAATCTTAGATCTACAATTTTTCTCATTAAAAACTCATTGTTTTACACTAAAAACTAGATCTACAATTTCTCATTAGAACTCACTGTTTTACATTAAAAACTAGATCTACAATTTCTCATCAAAACTCATTGATTTAAATTAAGAACCATATCTGTATTTTTTTTATAATCAAAACTCATCGTTTTTCACATTAAAAACCGAATTTGCACTTTGTCATCAAAATTCATTGTTTTTCACGTAATAAATTCTAAGATTTTATTATTTTTCACTTAAAGCATAGTTTTCTTCATAATAAATATCATATATGAATATTCTTCGTTCAAACCATTTTTTTTTTACATTAAACATCAAATTTGATTATTTTTGTAAAAAATATCATGCTTTTGTATTAAAAAAAAAACAAATTTAAACGTTTTTCATAAAATAGTCATCTTTTTATAAATTAAACATTTTTTTCTAAAATCTTTTGCATGGAGTAAGGTGTAGATCTAAGATCTCCAAATAAATTTCAATCATAGATCTAGGGAAACTAACAAATTGCATGTTGCGGGCAAAATAAGTGCCTAACACCTTCTCATTCTATAACCTAGCCCTCGAACCTACGATTTTTTGTTTGAGATTAGTGTTTTATTGTTTTCTTTGGTAGATTGTATTTAGGATCAAAGTTTTGTATCTTTTTACATAGATTGTAATTAGGACCAAAGCGATGTAAATTATTTACCAATTGTAAATTTGAAACATTCAATAAAATTCAAATTTAATTATGTTTTACTTATTTTTTGTAAATAAAAATAAGTGGTGATTCCACAATTAAACCCAAAAAGGTACTATGTCTCTTTTTAGAACCCAACCAAATCTTGATCTCTCACATGTACGTTCTTTGAAAATTTTTTTTTTTGAATGTACAAAATTGTTTATATTCTTTAACAAATTGTGTACATTGAATGTATAAAATTGTGTACAATCTTTGAAACATTGTGTTCAAAGAATGTACAAAATTAAAGAATTTTGTACATTGAATATATAAAAATATTTGATGTTATTTGAAAATTTGTGTACGTTAAATGCTAAAAACTGTGTACATCATTTGAAAAATGGTATACGTTGAATATACGGAATTGTGTACGTTCATCAAAATATTGTATAACAATGAATATACAAAATTGAAATTTGTTTAAATTGAAGGCAAAAAATTGAAAATTTGTGAACATTGATATACAAAATTGAAAAAGTACATATATTGTATATACAGGATTGTATACATTGAATATACATAATTTTGTACATCATTTAAAAATTATGTACGTTAAATGTACAAAATTGTGTATATTGTTTGAAAATTTGTGTACTTTGAATATACAATTGGTCGTGTAATAGTAGATGATATATGATATTGGGATTGGACTTGTCAATTGATTTATAACCTTTCAAACACAACTATCGTATACATTCTTTGAAAATTTGTGTAGATTTAACATTCAAAATTATGCGCATCCTTTGAAAAAATTTAGTGTTAGGACATATGTGTTTCACATGTTAGGAACATATGTCACTATTTTATGTAATTAACGAATTCTTTGACAAAACACACTTTACTTGTAATTGGATAGCTCTAGGATGAGTTTAGTACTTCAAGAAACCTTGTTTCAAGATCAAGTGTTAAAGCCATACAATTCTGTCCAAGAATCAAGTGTGAAAAGTGCTGTTCATTAAAACTCGACAGCTAGTATCTATCGAGACTCAGAGCTGTCTGAATCCTGTGGCTCAACAGCAGCTCGACAGATAGGGTATCTATTGAGGTTTATGAAGTTCAGATTTTTTGTTCTGATTTTCATCCAATCCGTGAATGTATATTTGGGCTTTCTTTTCTCACAATCCTAAACATATATAAGGATTGTTTTAAGGGACGTCAAAGGTTGCTTACGTGTGTGGAAAATATTGTTTATGCAAATTGTGACTGGAGACAGAGTTTGCCCTAGTTCATCTCTCTCTTGAAGAAGCTGTTTTGTTTGTATACCATAGGGTTTTATGACCAAGCAATTTCTTGATCTTCATCGCCTAGATGAACTGAAGAATTTTGCAGTCAACGTCCTTCTCTAGTTGGTGAATCAAGTCGCGTACTGGAACCGCGCAATTAGTTAGTCATGTACTAGGAGCCGTGCAATAAAAGGAGAGATTGTTTCTATAGAATAAGTCCAATTGGGTATTGGGATAAGGGTTCAATTGTAGGTTGGTATAAGGTACTAAGATTCCTTTATTTGTAACCGCTAGTTTTGATAATAATGAATTCTCGAGAGTGATGACCTTAAAATCACCTGGTGGAGTTTTTACCGTGTAAGTTTTCCTCATTTGTAAACAAATCACCTGTGTCAATTTATTTTCCGCTGCATACGTAGTTTAATTGGTGATTTGTTTGTGCTACCAAGCGTTTGTATGTTAATTTGATTAATTAATAAACTTGGCTAATTAATCAATTAATTCATCACAAGGAGTCAATACGTTCTTGGCCTATCATTTAGTCTTTGAATCTACATAATTTTTTTTAATATTCTTTAACAAAATGTGTACATTGAATGTATAGAATTGTGTACAATATCTGAAAAAATGTATTTAAGGAATGTAATAAATTGAAAATTTGTGTACATTGAATATACAAAATTGTTTATGTAAGGACTAGAATTAGACCCTCGGCCCAAAGGAAATGAATGATGGCCCAACAGGCCCAAAACAATATATTTGTTAGAGAGTGGATTTAACAGGTAAAAGATTCAGTAAATCAAGTTTAGGCCACAATAGATTGGATTCGTGCCAGAAAGGCAAGAAACACAATTTGAAGGGAATAACACTCCCCGGTCAAGTCCGAGGATGAAATGTTCTTATATTTACTCAAGCTTTTTCTCTAAGTACAAAGTATTCTCTCTCTATTTTCTCTTCTTTTTCTCAGAGATTACATGCCCCATCTTTCACGGTGCCCATTCTCTTATATAGTCTTATTCTTTTCAATCCCAGCCTTCCACTTGTTGATCATATAGGTGATCTCTTGGATGCTTGTCCCATCAAAAACCTCCTAGAAACTTTATGAGTAGCTGTGAACTGGAATATCTTTCCTCAGATGTCATCTCCACATAAATGCGGCCAGTTGGTTAGGTATAGGACATTTAATGTGGTGGAAGCAGCATTCTTCTTAGATATTTCTTAGTTACTGTTGACTCCTTTCTTTAAAGCTTATCTTCAGAAGTGTGGTTGCCCCTTGCATGGTAGTTTCTAGTCGTCTGAGTTCCAACCTTCGACAACACATTCCCGAGGAAGCTTGGCTCCTCGGATAGCACCGTCTAGTCGTTATTATTTGTCCTTGTCCTTGATCCATTGTCCTCGAGCATGGCCCACAGCCCAACACTCTTGCTCGGCTCACTTACCCTAATAGTTTACATTTTTTAAAAATTTTGGTAATCTGAATACTTATAATTGTGTACATTCTTTGAAATGGTGTACGTTAAATATGCGAAAATGTATCCATGCTTCAAAAATTGTGTACTTTGAATGTACATAATTTGGAAATTTGTGTATAATGATATTACAAAATTAAAAAAAATGTATACATTGAATAAACAGAATCTTTACCTTTATAAACAAAATTTTGCGCATTGAATGTACAAAATTGTGTATATTGTTTGGAGAATTGTGTACAATGAGTATACAAAATTGTGTATGTTCTTTAAAAATTTGTGCAGGATAAAAATACATAATTGGATACATTTCTTGAAAATAACATTCTTTGAAAAATTGTGTACATTGAACATATAGAATTGTGTACAATCTCTTAAATATGTTCCATGATTGTACAAAATTGAAATATTGTGTAGATAATGAATATACAATATTGTTTACATTCTTTGAAAATTTATGTATGTCGAATGCTTTTAATTGTGTAGATCTTTTTAATATGGTGTACGTTGATTATACGAAATTGTGTACATTCTTCCAAACATTAGATACATTGAATGTACAAAATTGAAAAATTGTGTACGTTGAATATATAGAATTGGAAATTTGTGTATATTGAATATATACAATTTTGTACATAATTTAAAATTTGTGTATTTTAAGTCTATGTTTGTTTTGATGTAAATATTTGTAGAGGTAAAATATTTTATATGTTAGATATTTGCAGGAAAATATATTCATTTTATAGTGTTTGGTTGTGTACATGAAAATCTTGTGTAAAATATTTTCCGATATTTGCGCAACTTAAAATGAAAAAAAACTATTAAAAAATTGAAACATTTTTTTTTTACTTCCAAAAAATACATAGAGATGGACGAGGGAGCATCAACTTCTACAAAGACTACAAAGAGAACTATCTTAAAACCATTGCAATTGAGGATAAAACCCTTTTGGTCTACAAGGACTACAAAGAGGACTATCTTGATTCTTGAAAATCAAGTTCTACACTGGGGAAAAAATAATAAAATAAAATAAAAATTCTAGAAATTCCCGAAATCTCTAAGCAAATTGAAACATAAAGCCCCCACTCACTCACTATCCTAGTAATTGCATATATGTATATGTAAAATTTCAACAGAAACTCAGTTGAGCCTCTCTTGAATTCTACATATGATTCCGAATCATGAAAGCCAAACAGACATAAAGAGGAAAAAAACAAACCAGACATACAAATTCTACATATGACAATTATTCACTATATACACACACACACACACACGATTGACACTCAGCACTTATTTGAGCAAAACTCATAAGAAATATGATATTAAGAAATTCTAAGCAGATGTGGGAATACCCAGAAGCTAAATTAGACAAACAATCATCAAATGGTGACAACATCAATACCTCAAAAATCCAATCATACGTTTAATAACCTAAAGAATACCATAGTACCACTAACATTAACACATAACCTTCCAAAATATAGCTAACATTAACACATAACCTTCCAAAATATGGAATTGTTCCACAATTATTAATAACCTAAAGAATACCATAGTACCACTAACATAGTTCACAAAACATATCCAACAACTTCAAGTTAGAAGGTTTTGTTGACAAATTTCTCCAACCAATATGATAAAAACAATCTAAAATATTATTATAAAAGCTATAGAACAAAAAATTCATCATCCAAAAACAATGCAAAGCCATGTTGACCAGGACTTGAAGAACCAAATAACAATATTAACTATTTGCCCACAAAAATAATCAATTATTGCATTTTAAAATTGTACAGGATATCTACTTATGCTCTGTTAGCAACCGGATACAAAGCCAAATAAACTTGACAGTAGATAATCATAGATAGGTGTAATTCACCATCAACAAATAACTCCGAACAACATAAATGAATAAATCTACGCATGTCTACTATTTATGTAGTCAGCCCACATTGCTTGACATATCTCATCCCCCTTATGATTCCATTCTCTACTTTTCACTATAGCTTCAAGTCGGCTTGGTTGGACTCGATCACTAGACTCTATCTCACATGTTTCATCTCGCATAATTAGGTCTTAGGATCAACCCCTATGATGTGATTATGAATAACACCACATGCTAAAACTACATCCATTTGTGTATTAATTAAGATGTGTATGATCATGCATGTTGCATATTTGTAGTGGTCAGTGTAGTGTACTTACCTATCTTGATTGTATTGCCATTTAGTCTAGGCTTGTAGTGATTGATTACAATTGTTTGTTCACATGTTATGGCTTGGACTCAGAGATTTGGTAGAGATCACAGGAAGGCTTCTGTATCAAGATCTATCCCATTTAGAGGGGACTCATCTAGTAATGACAAGGATACTGTTTCAGCTAGCGTGCGGGCTGCCTGTTCTCTTTAGAGACACTATGATCGTAGTGGGGACTATATCACATTGAGGGGAGCGGTCGATATTGGGACTCGTTTCTCGAATAAAAGTTTGGTTAAAATGATTAGTGTGTCATCCTATTCACATATGGCTTCAAGAGCTGGGCCTTCGTAGGCAGTTGGTCTAGAGGACAACAGGTTTTTTGATGATCTCCTATACTTTGATGAGGAAGCAGACATGACTATAGATGATGCAGCTGTGCCAAAGCCTAGCACTCCCAGGCATCGTTCTCGCCGTTCAAGATACCCTCTGGGTCAGGCCCAGGCTGATGCTTATACAGGATAGATGGATGATTGAATTGAGGATACTCACTTGTAGCATGATTTGAAGACTTACTCTTAAGCTTAGGCCCAAAAGTGCACAATACACTTCTTTCACTCTATCTGCTTGTACATTCATGAATACCAATAATTCATGATTTGGCCTTTCTCATTTGCCCTATTAACCATCTTGGAAGCTTTCCCCTTCCATCTTGTGGTATACTTGGAAAATGTCCCTTTAACCCCTTGCTTGGTAGTCTTTAAATCTCTTAAACTAACATTAATCATGGTGTTGAAGATGAATTGATCTATGAAAAAATTTACTAACTTGTTCCACACCTTAGCTTGCTTGGGTCCAAATTGTAATACCACCTTAAGGCTCCTCCTGTTAGTGACAAAGGGAAAGCATACAATGTTTGCTTATCATCCAAGCCTTTCATCTTAGTTATGCTTATGTATCTCCTAATGTGTTGTTTTGGATTACCAATTCCATCAAACTTTTATGCATCAGAAATCTTGAACTTAAGAGTTAATGGTATGGGAGCTTTGGATCCCAAGCTACCCATATCGTTGCGACAATCATCCATCCCTTGGGCCTTACCAAAGGCCAATTGCTTCTTCTCCATTTTCTCTTTCTTGGCAAGGGTATTAGCAGTGAGTTTTTCATAATTCTTTTTCTTCTTATATTTGGCTCTATCATTCTTATCCCAATCTTCCATCTCTTCCACCTCTTCTTCTCCTATAGGCCTCTTATTCCTGCCTTCCTCTACTCGAGTAAGGTAAGCCCTAATATGCTCGAGCATCTTCTTTTGATCATTCATCATTTGGGCTATTTCTTAGTGAGTGCTACTTCAATTAATGTGGACATTTCTACTTGAGGTGTGTTGTCAATCTTGGTAAAACGTCTTCCTTCACTACTAGCTGTCAAGCCCAAATTGAAGTAGAGATGTGCTTACTTTGTCTTGGTGGTGCAATTGTGCTTGAAATAGAACTCCTTTTTAATAAGTGCATGTCCTAAGTTAAAAGCTTCTTTATTTAGATGTTTTTGAAAATATTTATGTTTATTTTAATAAATCCCAATTACAAGATCACTTCCTTTCCTCCCATGGGTCTTGCCCCTAGTTTCACAAGATATATGGTTTGTTAGGACATATGTAGAACTTGTTAGAATATATGTCAAATAGAATTGGCTAATCTTTTGACAAAAGCACTTTACTTGTAATTGGGTAGATCTAGGATGTTTTAATACTTCAAGGAACAAGAGTTCAAGTCTAGTATTGAAGCCAAGGAACAAGAGTTCAAGTCTAGTATTGAAGCCATGCAAACCTGTCCAAGAAATAAGTGAAGAAGTTTTGTTCATTAAAGCTCGATAGATGTATCTATTGAGATTTAATAAGTGATTCCTGACAACTCTCGACAGAAGCTGTATCTATCGAGAATTATGAAATTCAGATTTTCAGATCTGTTTTTCACGCATATCTAATCTATTTGTGTAGGGTTTCTTTTCTCACAACCTTAGACATATATAAGGATTTTTTAAGGCCGTCTAAGGTGATGCAACTTGATGCAAAGTAATTATTCACTCAAATTGTGATCGGAGACAATTTGCCTTAGTTCATCTTTCTCTTGAAGAAGCTGCTGCGTCTTTACGCTAAGGGTTTTGTAACCAAGGAGCTTCTTGATCTTCATCGTAGGGATGAACTGAAGAACTTTGCAGCCAATATCTTTCTCAAGTTGGTGTGTTAGTCACGTACTAGGATCAATTGGTTAGTCACATACTTGGAGTCGTGAATTGAAAGGAGAGATTGTCACTACATTACAAGTCCAATTGTGTATTGGGGGTAAGGGTTCAACTGTAGGTTGGTATAAGGTACTTGGATTCCTTTACTTGTAACCACTTGTTTTGATAGTAGTGGATTCTCTGGAGTGGTAACCTTAGATTTACTCGGTGGGGTTTTGCCTCGGTGATTTTCCCCATTTGTAAACAAATCACTTGTGTCAAATTTATTTTCCGCTGCATTTAACTTAGTTGGTGATTTTTTTGTGCTACCACGCTTTTTGCATGTAATTGAATTTAAATAATTTCACTTGGCTAAATTAATTAATTAAGTTACCAAAGGGGACAATACGTTCCTGGCCTATCATGGTTAAACAAACAAGAGATATAAAAAAGGTACTCACTTTTGATAGAATCTAGGATCTCCTTATGCATGGGTAAGTTCTTTAAAGCTAAAGGGATAGATTAATAAATCACTCACAATTGGGGGGGGGGGGTCATGCTTTAACCTAAGGCCTAAATGGACCTAATATTAATTGTTAGGTAACCTGTTAACTTACTTAAAGCCATCATAGGCAATGACACACATTGTTAGTTGGTGGGTGAACTTCAAAAAGCCTTGGTCTGAATGAAGCCTTAACTTTCCCACTCACCTCCAACCATGGTAAAAGGGACAAAGAACTAGTGAAAGTATGTGCAAAACCATATTAGAAAAGTCTTTGTTAGATTCAGGAGATGGAACACATTGGAGTCAAACTTCTCTATCCCCAATGGAGTCGCCAGTGTAGGCACAAACGCCCACAGTGATGGTTGGTCGCGTGGGAAGTATGCCTTGGCTAAGTGGACCGGGCGGAGGGGGATGAAAATTGAGTCGTCACCTAAATTAGGTCTTGGAACCATATATATAGCGCTCCAATGTGAAGGACTGGTCATATTAGAGCATGCGTCCAAAGTTTAGGTATGGGGATGGGAAGGTGTTATGCATCCCATAGTGTCCTAACATACATCTGGTCATGGCATCCTACCATTTATCTAACATTTCATGCTTTATATGAACAAGGAAATCAATACATCAAATGGCAATAGCATTAAGTAAGGCAGCAAGTCACAATCATGGCATTAATCAAACATATTCAGTCATTCAAGCATTTGCACCATGGCATTCAACCAAGCATATTTACCATATTCATCAAGCACATCATCCAATTCAAATGCGTGTTCTTGTAATCATCTATAACTTACCTTTCTTACCTCACTGCATTATCATCACAACACTTATGCATCAATGCATGTTCATGTTCTTATGCATATTCATATTGTTCATCCAAGACATAAACCCTAATTATTGATTCGACAATCAAAGCAAGTGAAACATGTTATTCTGCTGACCCTAGACTTAAATATATGAGATATAAGTTAAATAGACTCTAAACATGTGATTGAAACAAAGAAAAACAACAAAAACCCTAAAATTTAGGTTTCTAAGCACGAGTATGCGTGCGCATGCATAAAGCATGCGTACGAATGCCTTCCTAGAAACACTGTTTTTAAAGTAGCAATCAAAACAACAGTTAAACATAACCTAGCATGCTTCTAAATACGAAAGCAATAAAACCTAACTACAAGACACACACACACACACACACACACACACATATTAAAGTAATGAAAAATGAAATAAACAATCAAAATAAGGGAGACAATGTTAGACCCTTACCTCAAACATAAGAACTCTTTGAGTTTTAATTTGACTGTTTTCCTCAGTCAATCTAATCAAGACAAAATCAGAAGATTAGTAGGTTTAAAACTTGAAGGTTAAGACCAAAATAGGTCCTCACCAAGTAAACTTTGTTGGGAAATTTAGACCCCGATTGATAGAATTAACAAGTTTTAAACCCAAGTTGTTAAGTAAATTTATTATAAATAAAACTTGTTAAAAAAAACAAACATCAATATCATGTCAAAATGATGCAGTGGAAAAATAAATAAGACAAGATATGATGACCTAAGAAAACCAATGAAACAAACTAGTTTCACAGTAAAAACCTGGGGAGAAACCTTCCCGAAAAGCAATCCACAATAGTAAAGAGAAGTTCCAAATCTAGTACAAAACCTTTGTCCCTAGACTCTACAATCTCCGTAGATGAACTTACAGTAGAAACCTTCTACCGCTTCAGAACCTCTGAACTTTTCAATATATGAACGCCACCCTTTTTGCACAGATCCTAGTCCGTGACTAACCAAAGATGCACGGCTCCCAGTACGTGACTAACACACCAACTTGAAAAAGATGTTGGTTGCAAAGTTCTTCACTTCATCAACAATGAAGATCAAGAAGCACTTGGTTATAAAACCCTAAGGCGCAAAGATGCAGTAGCTTTTTTCAGAGAGAATAAGGAACTTGGTCACCTTTTGCATGTGCTCACCTTGTATTCTTTTATGTGATGACCTCTAAAATAAGCTTTATATAAGTCTAGGGTTGTGAGAAAAGAAATTCTACACAAATATATAAGCATGGGCTGAAAATCAGATCTGAAAAACTGATTTTCGTACCTGTTGCGAGCTATCGAGGGTATCGAGCTAGCTATCAAGATTTAATGAACCAGCACTTCTTCACTTGTTGTGAGCTATCGAGAGCTATCGAGAAGCTATCAAGCATCCAGAAAGTTTCTCGATCGATCGACCTAGCTATCTAGAGGTGTCGAGATTTTGATAAAAAGCAACTGAAGAGTCTCGATAGATAGCTTAGTTGTTGAGAGGTGTCGAGCAACTATCGAGCTTTAAAATCCAGCACTTTCTCACTTGATTCTTGGACAGACTTGCATGGTTTTAACACTTGAACTTGAAACAAAGTTTCTCGAAGCATTAAACACATCCTAGATAAACCCAATTATAAGTAAAGTGCGTTTTGTCAAAGGATTGACCAATTACACAAAATAGTGACATATGTTCCTCACATGTGAAACACATATGTCCTAACAAACTTTAACTTAAAGATGTTTGAGAATAAAAACTCCCTTTTTGATTAAGAAAAGAGCCTTTGGGGTTTTTTTTTATAATGATCAAAGAGGGGTGCAGGGCGGCTTCCAGCCGATGTAGGATTAGCTCTACATGAATTTTCTAGTGAATTCGGCATGTTTTGAGAAAAGAGACTTTGGGGCCTTTTATAGTGATCAGAGAGGGAAGCAGGGTGGCTTTCAGCCGATGTGGGATTAGCTCTGCATGAATTTTACATAAAAAAAATTGCCATACAAGTCTTTTAAAACCCTACACATGCACATACTTAGGGTTTTTGCTTGTTTTCTTTTACCAAAACATCCTTTAAACTAAAGACTTACAAGATTGAGCCCTAAACCAGCCCTAGGCCACCTAGTGATATCGTCATTGGGGAACGAGGGTTTGGGTTATAAGAGGTACAAAATGAGGTGTCTACAATGTCAAAGTTTTTTTATTTTTTTATTTTTTATATGGAATTTGTTTAATTTGTTTTTTGTATATAATTATTTTCTATAATAAGGTATTATTGTCTTTTTAAAACTCTTTTTAAATATTTTTAAATTACATGGCTTAAACAAAAACTATCCTATGCAATCCATACATAATCTTACCATGACTATTTCTTTTTTGGCAAAATTTAAAATTCTGGTTATTGTTCTATTGAATTTATTTCTTACTTTATATATTTATGTATTATTTCGAGTCTTTGTTCTCTTATTTTTATAAAAAGAAGATAAAAAGAATATGTTTAAACTTTTAAAAAAATTTTTTGAAAAAAAAAGGTAAATCCGATTTGTGAAAGATCGAATAAGTGTTATTAAAGCCCATTTAGGCTTAGCTCGTTTCTACTCTAAACCCAACTGAATCAAACATAAGCCTGCATGACCCAAACCATTTACTAGGTTAACCACCCGTCTAATAACTATGATGTAAACATCGTCAAAATTGTTTGGAAGCTTCGATTTTAACAAGTGGAAAAGTAATGACAAAAGTTGGAGGTAGATGCTTGGAAATGGAATCTCCCAAACCCCTCCATAATATTGCCCCACTTTGATGGGAAATGATTTTGAACCCATCCTCATCTCTTTTTTGATTCTAAACTCTAAAAGCCATCCCTTTCAAGTGAGGACAATGACCATTCATAAAACAATAATCTCTCTCTCTCTCTCTCACACACACATATAGTGTATGCATAAGACATGGGGCATGGGATGACGCTAGTCTAGCCTTTAGTGGCCAAAGAAAAGAATATCTATAATGAAGCCTAAAAGTGTTCTTGGTGTTATTTGAGTGAAAGGATCTATGCATATAGAATGCAATGAACACAACAGAAAAAATTACAACAATTTTACAATATTCCCAAAGTAGCATGCCACATAATTTAAATTAGAAATTGTGGAGAGTCCATGTGTGAGTTGGCATCTTAATTTGAGAATATTGTGAAATTGTTGAAACTTCTTGTTATATCTATAGTATTACTCATATTATTGCAAGAATCAACAACAAAAAGATACATTTCAAAAGATGAATACCATCTTAAAATATGTGATAAAAATTCGAGGATTAAGCGTGATTTGGGATTAGTTTATTTAGCTTTTTGTTTTTTGTTTTTACCAAATGTGTGCCAAAGTATGCTACTATTTTGAAATTTTTTTACATAAAGTGAAGAAAAAGTGATGTAAGAGCTCAAAAATGGCCCTCAGGCCCACTTAGAATAGTGGTATTGGTATTTTTGGCCCAACACAATTAATTTGTAAGAAAGTGGGCTTGCTAAGTCAACTATAATGCTCAGTATGATCCAAGTATGAAATCAATGAAGTCATGACTCTTAATACAATGAAAAGAAACACAAAAGGTATAAACTCTTCCTCAGATTTAACTGAGGATGCAATGTTTATATATTATTTGCACAAATCTTGATACAAGTTAATAGTCTCTTCCCTTTTGTTCAAGTTCTCTTGTTCCAACCCCTTTTCCTAGAGGGGTTCCTTTCTTTTATACAGTCCCTCCTAATGCATCTGAACCCTCCACATGTACATCTTTAGGTAGTAATTGGGATGCTTGTCCCATCAGGATCATTCTAGAGGTGGTAGAGAGTGGTGAGCTATGGAACTACTGTTCGGGTGTGTTTTCTTCATAAATGTAGCCAGCTCAGTTGGTGCAGTTTATTGAATGTGAAGGTGATGGCTACCTTCCCCAAATATTTCCTCTCTTATTTACTTGCACGTCTCTGATGTCTTCCAAGGTTCCCTGCCTTTAGATTCATGTGGCCAACTAAGGCATTCCCGAGGTGCATCGTTCCTTGGGCTCTTTGGACAATGGGTTTGTCCGTTTTTGTTGGATAAATACATGTTTGTATCGCATACAAAACATATGCAGCGATAAATTAACGGATCTACTTCATTCGTAATTGATAACATGTACTATGTAAGTTTCAGAATTTAAGGACAAGAAAGCGTACCTTGGTGCGGTGAAATTCAAAACAAAATATTAGAAGTACTTGAGAACACTTTTAATCTTCACTCTAATTCCACTTAATGCTCAAGAAGTGTGGTCTCTCAATCAGTTTCCAAGGAGAGAATAAGAGTGTGTCCAACACATACAGACAAACCATTTCATTCCTTATATGATCTTAATGAAAATCTTTTTGAAAAGACTTATGAAATTTTGTATGTTTCTCTCCTTATATATAACTGATTATCTAATTGGGCTAGCCTTTTGGGCCATTCCAATTGGGCTCTAGTATGTGGCTTGGAGTGGGATCAAAAGGGAACAAATAAGACTCTAACTCCAATGGGCCTTGGGCTTTTCTATCAACCCTTGACAAGTTCAAAGTTACCATTAATTATATTCAATACTACTATATGAATATAATTGCACTCTAGGTCTTATTAATAAATTATATCCCAAGACTTTATTATACATGCAACCCCTTCATTAAAATATTCGTAGCAATACAAATTCATGAATGTTGACTGCCACTTTGAAGATTACTACACCTTAATCCTTGAATACCCGGTTTAATCCTTTATGTTATATATCATATATTTATGAAATTCAATTCTATAAATATATACTTTAGTAACACTTTACTAAAGTGGTTAGGCTCAACACTTTGAATAACCAAACCTATTAAACTTATCTCAAAGGAATATTTTATATCTCCGTTAAGAGATTATGAATTCCATCTTGAGAATATATGTTCCATCAACACGAAATGCGGTTGCCCAACATACTGAGGTTTTGATCGTGACTTATAGATCTCACTCCTGATATATCAAAGCAACCTACATCTCATGATCATGTCCATTATTCTCTCAGGATTTAGAGTTGATGTAAATAGAAGTCATGAGATTTATTATTCATTTGATAGTCGTTAGGAGAATAATAAATCTCACAGCAGTCCAATTTAATATGTCTTAACTCTGAAAACATATCAACATATCAACTAGAGGTCTCCACTTTTATGATTAAGACAAATCATCTTAGTTGATATATTATAGTTTTTGCAGATGAAATGCCCAATTTCATCACCGACTACGAACTAAAATTCTAAGTTTATAAAGAATTTGTGATTTATATCTTCTGTGAATCTTTGCATAAATCACATACTATGCATCTCATGGACTAAGATAATTTCCCATTAGTTCATTTATATATAGTTTCATATAATTAAACAATTTAATTATTTATGACATACCAATAAATTGGATTTTAGGGAATAAACCCCAACAATTTTCTATTCTCGGACCTTAGTCCACATGTCAAGTTTAAATTAGCATGGTCTCTATGTCTTCCTTCCTCGGACTTAGTCCACGTGTCAGATCTGGATTGGTACATGAATGGTCCTTTGCCCATCCTCAAACTGGGCCCATGGGCTCTATGTTGTGTTCAGATCCTTCCCTCCCACAACTGAAGTTTTAAAATTTTGTAAATAAAAGCTAAAAATTAGCCAAAAAATTAGACCTAAACAAACGCTAAGGTTGCATTTGGCATTGGCTTAAAAAGTCAGTTTTTATTTTTTACTATTTAACTTATTTTTGCTACTATTTAGCTTAATTTTGCTACTATTCTTGGGTCTCATTACACTTTTTGGTACTATTCATGGGTTCCACTGTACTATTTCAACTATTTTTTAGCTTTATCCAAGTTACTTTCAGCAAAAAATTTTCAGTTTTAGCTAAATAAGTTGTTCTCAAACGAACTCTAAATGTATAATTAAAACTAAATTTTACTATCTTACATATTGATTCATCATTTTTAAATGTAATGTAAAGAGCTACTAATATAATAAAAAATATGAAAATATTTTTTCAACTAGTTGAGATGTCAATTTACCATAATGTAAAATAAAATAAAATTATACCCATACCCACAATAGTTCAAAATACGATCATTATAAAGATATTGTGAGATTTTGTTTTGTGTACATGAAATTTCTCTAATGAAGAAATAATAACTAACTATTTATTTATTATATTATTGATTCGACATTAATAATATTTATTGATACTTTGATTTAGGCTCAGATCATTTCGTATTTAACAGTCTCCATACTATTTCACATTTGATAATATGAAGAGTGGTATTTATTATACACACCATGACATACTCAAGTTTACCTACACTAAAAAAAATGCACTAAAATTGTAACTCACAATTTCAATACCTATTATAGGTGTGTATAAAGTTGTGTGTGACAAAATGTTTGTGTAATAGTAATTACCCTAATATATATGATTACCTAATATACAAGTGTCTTGTGAAACATTTCACATCAAGAAACAGGAAACAAAATAGTTGATAGATTTGTAGGTGTTAGGACATATGTGATTCATGTTAGGAACATATGCCAATATAGAATTGGCTAATTCTTTGACAAAACGCACTTTACTTGTAATTGGGTAGATCTAGGATGTGTTTAATACTTCAAGGAACAAGGTTTTAAGTTCAAGTGTTAAAGCCATACAAGTCTGTCTAAGAAACAAGTAAAGAAGTGCTGGATTTTAAAACTCGACAACTAGTATCTATTGAGGTTTAAAAGGCTGTTTAACAGTCTCCATACTATTTCACATTTGATAATATGAAGAGTGGTATTTATTATACACACCGTGACATACACAAGTTTACTTACACTAAAAAAAATGCACTAAAATTGTAACTCACAATTTCAATACATATTATAGGTGTGTATAAAGTTGTGTGTGGCAAAACGTTTGTGTAATAGTAATTACCCTTATATATATGATTACCTAATATACAAGTGTCTTGTGATACATTTCACATCAAGAAACGGGAAACAAAATAGTTGATAGATTTGTAGGTGTTAGGACATATGTGATTCATGTTAGGAACATATATCTATATAGAATTGGCTAATCTTTTGACAGAATGCACTTTACTTGTAATTGGGTAGATCTAGGATGTGTTTAATACTTCAAGGAACAAGGTTTCAAGTTCAAGTGTTAAAGCCATACAAACCTGTCCAAGAATCAAGTAAGCTAGTATCTATCGAGGTTTAAAAGGCTGTTGAAGCTCGATACTCGACAGCTTCTTGACAGATAAGCTATCTATTGAGGTATATGAAAATTAGTTTTCCAGAACTGATTTCATAGCAATCTATGAATAGATGTTTGAGCTTTCTTTTCTCACAACCCTAAACATATATAAGGATTGTTTTAAAGGCCGTCGCAGCTGATGCAACTCAATGCAAAAGTTTTTCACAAGAATATTGTGAACTGGAGACATATGCCTTAATTCATCTTTCCATTCAAGAAGCTGCTGTGTTTGTGCACCGTAGAGTTTTGTAACCAAAGAGCTTCGTGATCTTCATCATATTAATGAATTTAAGGACTTTGCAGCCAACATCCTTCTCAAGTTGGTGATTAAGTAGCGTACTGGGATCCGTGCATCTATTGGTTAGTCACGTACTGGGAGTCGTGCATTAAAAGGAGAGATTGTCATTGCTAAAAAATCCAATTGGGTATTAGGGTAAGGGTTCAACTGTAGGTTGATATAAGGTACTGGGATTCCTTTACTTATAAACGCTTGTTGTGATAATAGTGAATTTTCGGGAGTGGTAACCTTAAAATCACTCGGTGGAGTTTTTGTCGTATAGATTTTCTCCATTTGTAAACAAATCACTGTGTCAATTTATTTTCTGCTACATATTTACTTAGTTGGTGATTTATTTGTGCTGTCACGTATATTGTATGTTAATCTGACTAATTAATCAACTTGGCTAATTAATTGGTTAATTCATCACAAGGGGTCAATACATTCTCGGCCTATTAGTAGGGTTGCCCACAAGTCGATCTGGTTCGGTTTGTGCCTAACTCAAAATCGACATGACAACTTCGGGTGGCAAAGCAGTTGACCTATTGTCGACCACCGAAAACCACGGGTCAAGTCGGTTTCAGTTTAAGTAGACAAAGATCGGTTTCGGTTGAAATTGACGAAGCATCTTAAATGGCAGTGGATATTTGGCCGAATCTCGATGGATCTCGTCAATATCTAATCGGATCTCAACGGATATCACTTGATCTACATTTGAAATAGATGGGGAGGCAATGATGTTAGGATATGTGCCCTTAAATCCTATTGTAAGATGCTATGTATGACATTATGTATGACTTAATGTTATGATTAATAAAGTTGTTTTATTATTATCTAAAATAATGGTAACATGAATATTTGGACATTATCATATAGTCCATGAGACGCATAGTATGTGATTTAGTCACGGAAGATATAGATCACAAGTTCTTTGTAAACTCAGAATTATAGTTCGTAATCGGTGATGAAATTAGGTATTTCATCTGCGAAGACTATAACATATTAACTAAGATGATTTGTCTTGATCATGAAAGTGAAGACTTCTAGTTGATATGTTGATATGTTTTAAGAGTTAAGACATATTGAACTGGACCGCTGTAAGATTTATTATTCTCTTAACGATTGTCAAATGAATAATAAATCTCACGACTTCTATTTGCATGAACTCTTAATTTTGAGAGAATAATGGACCTGATCATGAAGTGTAGGTTGCTTTGATATATCAGAAGTGAGATCTATAGTCACGATCAAAACCTCAGTATGTTGGGCAGCCACATTTAGTGTTGATGGAACATATATTCTCAAGATGGAATTCATAATCTCTTAACGGAGATATAAAATATTCCCTTAAGATAAGTTTAATGGGTTTGGTTATTCAGAGTGTTAGGCCTAACCACTTTAGTAAGAATATACTAAAGTATATATTTATGGAATTGGATTTTATAAATATATAATGAATAACTTAAAAGGATTAAACCGGGTACTCAAGGATTAAGATGTAGTAATTAACAAAGTGGCAGTCTATATTCATAACTTTGTATTACTACGAATATTTTATGAAGGGGTTGCATGTATAATAAAGTCTTGGGATATAATTTATTAATAAGACCTAGAGTGCAATTATATTTATATAGTGGTATTAAATATAATTAATGGTAACTTTGGGCTTGTCAAGAGTTGATAGAAAAGCCCAAGGCCCATTGGAGCTAGTGTCTTATTGGTCCCTTTTGGTCCCACTCCAAGCCACACACTAAAGCCCAATTGGAAAGGCCCAATAGGCCGGCCTAATTAGATAATCAGTTAGTTATAAAAGGGAGAAACATATAGAATTTTTTATAAGAAAAAAAGAGATATCATTGTGAAGTGGTGTGTATGTGTGAGTAAAGCGACTCAATTATTCTCCCTTAGAAACTAATTGAGAGACCAAGACCACACTTCTTGGGCGTAAAGTAGAATTTGAGTGAAGATTAAAAGTGTTCGCAAGTACTTTGAATCTTTTGCTTTGAATTTCACCGCACCAAGGTATGTTATCTCGTTCTTGAATTTTGAAATTTACATAGTGCATGTTATCAATTATGAATGAAACAGATCCATTTTTGTTGCTTTCGCTGTGTGTTTTGTATGAGATACAAAACCAGTTTTTCTTACAATTGGTATTAGAGCCAGGTTTTCATCTCATGATTGTATAACATGTGATTGGATTTTAGAATACAAGAAAAATGTTTTGATCGATATCTCCAAAGAATTTTGAAGTTTATCTTTCGGATATAGTTATTCAAATATATCCAATCCGTATATTACAAAACTTCATCAATTTTATGTATGACTATGGAGATTATTATGGATATATGAATTCAGCATTACAAGAATATATATATATATATATATATGTTCATCAATGGTTTACCCACATTATTTGGTGAAAAAGTGAAAGAAACACTTTGTTACTCATTAGGAGAAATTGATTATGACAATCTGACTTATGGTGATATCTCTAGTACTATCAGAAGTGTAGGAATGAAAATATGTAGAGATTTCAAGATACAAAGCCAAGCCAGCAAAAGGAAAGCCAAATATGAGTTAGGAACCTTTTGCACTCAGTATGGCTTACCATCAATAGCCCCTTCTAAGAGGAAATCCAAATATAGGAGGCCAGAATCCCCTGAGAAACCATATAGGTTCAAATGCCAATACGGTCTTACAAATCCCCACACAACCTAGGGGTCCCCAAGGTACCTATCAGAGTCAACAATGTGATTCCACCAGGAGAGCCCATACAATGGGTTTACTGGGGTTTACACATTGCCCGGTAGGCGGAGAGCCACCCTTTACCCCTATATGGGGCGTGAGAGTTCCTGTCACCCAATGGGGTGCCAACGAGGAGAGGCCACCCGGACTTCACTCGCGCTCTGATACCAAAAGGGTAAGTTACAAGCTAAGCGGGAAGGAACTGTCAAATGCCGACTGGGGCTATCTAATTTCTATTACAAACTGGAGGCCGACTGAGGCTATCTGATTACAATTGTAAGACTAACTGGGGTATTACAAAAGTAAATTACCATTCTGATTACAAGTATTTGGTTGTAAGAGAAGGGAGAGGTTCTTCCTAAATTGGACCTGTTAGGATTTTTGGACCTACCAGGAACTGAATCTGAGGCTTCCTTAAATAGACTGAAGGAGAGCTTGGGATTCCCTGATGATTATTGCAAATCCGGAGAGTAAATTGCTTTTATTGAGGTGAAAACCTTTTCCACCGAAAGCAATAGTGATTATGAATGATTGTGTCGGGTACTGTTCATGAATAGTGACTTTTTACTGTTCATAAATAGTGTTCTGTCCCTTATCTTTAGTGTCGGCTGGGTGCTGGTTCCTGTTCATCAACAGTGACTAGTGCTGTGGATGAATAGTAGTTTTCCTGAAGATACTGTTTTGAATAGTGACTGGTGCTATCCAGAAATTTACCAATTAGAATTGTAATCGTCGTACCAATTGTAATCATCTTCTAGGGATTCCCATAGGGGATCATCATTGCAAGGGTGCTCATGAAATGTGGTGAACTTTTCACAAAGACTGCAGTAAATTAACGGTTCAAAATCTGGACTCTTACCGAGAGTCAAGAACTGTCTGGGATCACAGCCGGTGATCCATGGGAGTTGAGGAATGGACTCATAATATGGCCTTCCAGTAAAAACTGAAATCCTTCCTGTGTTGCCAACAAAATGGTAATTCCTCCATAGTTCTTTGGTAACTTTAATGATCTCATTGCTAAAGAAGTTTCTCCAACAATCAGATAGAGCCTTCGGATTCCTGTAGGAAAGGAATGTATTGCCTTCAAACTAGGGTCCTTGGTGGGAATATCCTCCAATAAGAACTAGATGCTTTGATGGCTGGACAGTTGCCCATTCATTCATTTCCCATTCTGGAAGGGTACTCCAACACCTGAGAGATACATAAGGGCTTGAAACCCTAGTGACTGTGTCCTTGATGATTGAGGGAAGCTGACTGACTTGGTTGTGACTTGTTAACCTTATAAGTCTGACAAAACTATATTCAAACATTTGTGATAGTCAATGAGGATCCATCTGATTATCCTCTTCCTCATCTTCTAAAAGATCATTGTAATTGCTTAATAATCCTAGAAAGGGATGCTTGGCCCTTTCATAAATTCTGAGACAGCTTCCAAAATATGCTTCCCATCTGGATATTGTCAAAGCATTTTCAGCTATATAATTCAGGTTGGTTTTATAATCAAGATCTGGGTCATCTGGATCATAATATCTGGTGGTGATCAAAACTCTGAAATGTCGGAACCATAAGTCAAGTGATTTAGACATGGCCTTACTTCCTAAAATACGGACTTGTATTTCAGAGCCAAGTTGGCAGATCAGTTTGTAAGTTACTTTTGTTTTAATTAAATAAGTTGGCCGGTAATACCGCCTTAGTTTATCAAAGTTATTTTCAGTATTTGCATTCATTATTTTCATGGCATTATTTTTTTCACTATATTCCTTTTGTTAATTTCTGCTTTGTGATTTTCTTCTACTTACTTACTTGTTGATTCAGTCATTTCTCTTCTATTTATTCCTTCATTCTATGCTATCTGTTCAAGTTAACCCAGTTATTTCCCAGCTATCTTCTTCTTCTTATCCCTGTTTTTAGCCCAAAATCTGTTACAGGTGACTGTTTGAGATGTGTAAGACCAATCAATGTTGTCCTATGGCCCAGTTAGACCTTATTATCCTTGGTTCGCCGTTTAGCCGTTTAGCTAGAGTGAGGCGTTGAGGCGTTTTCAGGCGTTTTAGGAGAAAGAGGCAGTTGGAGGCTGTACTATGCATTGAAAGGCACCTTGTCTCAGTGTGAATACCCTGTTGTTAGACCTAAGGTTAGATCCGGTTGTTTGGAGATAAAGATAATTAGATTTTAATTGTGTTTCCCTACTAGGTAGCCAAGATGATGAGTAAATTTTTTAGAAGTAACTCGACCTCCAGTTTAGCTAGTAGATCCACATCACTCCCAGAAATTCCACAAGAATCTGAAATTATCCATAGTGAAGAATATGAGTTATCTGATGTTGACCTTAAGTTAGGAGACTGGAACCTCCCTAAGGTACCCAGAAAAGAATTTTATAAGTCTTCATAGAACTTGAAAGCCTTCAAGATAGATTTCCATGTTAGGACCATAGAACAAGTTTACGGAATAAACAAAGAGTACGAGACGTGCTATTTGTTCAGTCCAGCCCAGATAAAAGCCCACATAAAGAAAGGACACCATTTCCTACACATAGGATTAGTCCAAGTTGGAGTCAAAGCATTCATCAGACCAAGTTTGAACAATTCAATCCTTTTGGCCCTCAAAGACACCTGTCATTTAAGGTTTAAAGACAGTCTTTTAGGAACTATCCAAACCAGCTTAAGTAATGGACCAGTCCATTTCGAATGTTTCCCAAACTTCACACTACACCTCCATGACCCACATATCATGAAGGCACTTACCCTAAATATCAAGACCCACGGAACCCTCATGGTGCAGGGAGCTAGCCAGATAGCACTTATATACAGGGTGTATTATAAGTGTATTAAGACAAACATGAATGTTGGAGCTTTGGATAAAAAGAAGATGGGAGAAACACTTCTAATCCAAACTAATGTTCAAGCTAAGATTCAGATTCCCAAAACCTTGAAATGGGATGATATTGATTTCCCTTCTAGTTGGACTGTAGAGAATGAGAATCACCCTCTACTAATCCAAGAACCAGATCAAAAACCAGATCTAGATTTTGTCCTGCAACTAGCAGATGGTACTGTTAGACTCAGCTTTGACAACTCTAGGTTTAGATCACCACTAGATGATTATAGACCCAGATCCCCAATAGATCTCAGCCGATCTCCTCTACCTTTTAGGCAACCACCTAATCTCTTGCGAAACAAACCTGCATCCCTAGCCAGCTCCTCTAGACCTCTAGCGCCATACCCTAGATCTAAGAGAGACCTAAGTGCAGATTTCCAAGGAGTAAAAAATAGATCCCAGGTTAGTACACCTTGTTATATAGCCAAACAAGACTCAATTGTTGATCAAGACGATAACAACAGTCAAAAGATAGGATCACTTTCAGAAACAGATATGGAGGACCCATATCAAGATGATGGTATTAAAGATTATGATCTTAAGGTTTTGAAAAAGGATTTCAAACCAGACATGGACTACTTAGGCAAAGAATTTGATCTAGAAAAGAACCTAGACAAAAAGACAGCCTATAGAGCCAACCACACCAGGGAACAAAAGCTTGAAGTTTACAATGCTTGGCAAGAATTCATGAAAGAGATACAGGATAATATCCCTTTCTTTTAATACTTTGAGAACTATTTTAGTTGGCATAAAAAGACCTGTGTTCTCACAAAGATCGATTGGGTCAAGGATGACACTAAAGAAGTTGTCAAGTCCAGCCATCCACCAGTAGCAGCCATCACATTCAAATATAAAAACCAGGATCTTTCTGCCACACCTTTTAGATTTCCTTCAGGAGAAGAGAAAATAGTTAAAAAGGTCATTGAATAGAACAATTACACAAACCAGTGTTTAAATGTCATAGGAAAACAACTTGATAGAGTTGAGGACAAGCTAGAAAACAAGGTTATCCTCCAGCCAGGAAGCTCTAGTAAACCTGCCCTTGAAAAACCTCTAGTAAAACTCCCTACATCTAGGCAATCAAGTATCAAATCCAAAGACATCATAGCCTTAGAAATAGTTACCCAGAAGCTAGAGGAATTATAGAAACTAGTCAAGAAGGAACCAAGTACTTCTTCACCTAGTAAAGGACTCCAACTTACTACCTTAAAAGCCCATTCAGTTTCTACTAGTTCTAGCAGAACCTCCTCAGACAATGAAAAGGAGATAGAACACATAGAAAACCAATTCTGAAATCTTGAGGTAAAAAGACTTTACCAACCACCCTCGACAAGCCTAACCAAAAATTGGTACCCTAGACCTACACCCCCAGACCTCTAGTACGAAGAAAGGAATGTTAGCAACCAGTTCTCAGTCTCTTCAGGAAAGCTTTATGAATGGAACATAGATGGTCTTTCAGAACAAGAAATTCTGAATAAAATCCAACACATAGCAATGGTAGCCAACAATTACCTTAATGAAGGAAAATCCCACCCTGAAGTAATTGACCTCATAGTCTTAGGCTTTACAGGAAAGTTGCTCCAATGGTGGAACAACTGCCTCACTGAAGAATCTAAGGATGACATAAAAACTGCTGTCCAAAAAAATGAGGAAGGTCTCCCCATTTTTGAAGATCCCCCAAGAGGAATTTCTGATGGAGTCAATACCCTAATCTATACTATCATAAATCACTTCATAGGAAAACCCAGCAACATCATATCTAGGATTTAGGACCAATTGAGTAACCTTAGATGTAGAACCCTAGGAGATAATAGATCGTACGAAGATGTGTTTACCACCAGAGTCATGAATAGAAGTGATTGTAACTCTCCATTTTGGAAAGAAAAGTTCATCAATGGTTTACCCACATGTGAAAAAGTGAAAGAAACACTTTGCAACTCATTAGGAGAAATTGATTATGACAATCTGACCTATCGTGATATCTCTAGTACTATCAGAAGTGTAGGAATGAAAATGTGCAGAGATTTCAAGATACAAAGCCAAGCTAGCAAAAGCAAAGCCAAATATGAGTTAGGAACCTTTTGCACTCAGTATGGCTTACCATCAATAGCCCCTTCTAAAAGAAAATCCAAATACAAGAGGCCAGAATCCCCTGAGAAACCATATAGGAAAAAGACCAAAGCCAGGTACTACAGAAAACAGGGTTTTAGCAATACCAGAGATGGAGATTTTTATAAAAAAACCCTCCAGGTCTAAGTCCATAGGCAAATATGAAAAAATTCCAAAAAACATCAGAAAAATGCTTTAATTGTGGAAAAATGGTCATTTCAGGCATGAGTATAAGGTTGAAGCAAAAACCCTTATAAACACCCTTATCAGTGACCAAACTAGTAAAGCTAAGATCTTCAAACTACTAGAACTTGACCATATAGAACATGAGTCAACCAGCAGCTCTAGTGACCATGAGATTTACCAACCATCTTCCTCTGAACCATCCAGAGACTATAGCTCTTCTAGTGAACCTAGAATTGATTTAGCCTGTAAAGACAATTGCTGCAAAAACAAGAGTCTTAACACTCTCAGCAAAAAAGAAGAATCTATTCTCAATCTCATAGAACAGATTGAGAATCCAATTATCAAAGCTTAAAAGCTTACCCAGTTTAACAAGATTAGAACCCAGTCTAAAACTAAGGACGGAACCCTTAGTCAAGATCTTGACATATCCAAAGTCCAAGGAGGAATATTTATCAATCCTAAATACCAGGGAACCAGTCCAGGATATTTAACCATCATTCCCTCCAAAAAGAATCAGGCAAGGAATCCTGTGTCAGTAAACAGTCCTTACAAAGCATGCACATTGCATAAGATTATTTCTTGCATTGCATCCCCTGATTTAAAGAAAAATGTTTTCTCAAGCAAATGCATAACAAGAAATTATCTTGCTTGTTCAGAAAACCCAAAACAAGAAACCCGGAAAAAAAATCCCAAACCCCACTAACTAGTGGAAGATGGCAGAAAATAGGGATAAAGGAAAAGCTCCTATCCAGGACTATCCTCAGTTCAGAAGGTTCACAGAACAACCTTCTGAAATGCATAAAGGCGCTTCTTCAAACCCTAAAGCAATATCCCTTCAGGAATATGCCACAGTGGCACATTCCAGTGGAAATATTGTTATATCACTCCAAGAAACTCCCACACCCATACCTTCCAGTAGGAACATTGTAAATGATGTATTGAGGTATACCTTACAAGAAAACTTAGCCAAAGATTCTTATGGTATAAACTCAAATTTCCCATACCCTACTAAAACAATCCTTGATCTCCTCCATTCAGCATACATCCTACACAACACTGATCTTTTCCAAAGAACCCTCAAGACTCTAAAAAACCATTTACAAAACCTTGAGGAAAGAAATGATCACATCACCAGTCTACTCTCTAGCAAATAGGAAATTCGTTCAAAGGATAAGACTGTTCTTATGGGCACATGTTTTGCTAGGCTAAGTCTTAAGACCCAAGCCTCTGTTAGAAGTGCATTTGCCAACTTACCTTCTGAAATACAAGTCTGTATTTTAGGAAGTATATATATATATATATTGTGTGGATTGGATAAAAGCTTGTTAGGATCTATATTCTCCATCAATATATATGACATTGATGGAGAATATAGATGAATCTGCCGACAAAACATATCAATATATATATATATTTATATATATATAATTTATATGCCAAATACGGATATATGGATATATACGGATATATATTAACTGACTTGGAGTTAACTGCCATGTGTGATTCTTTGTACCGCTTGGCTAGTTCAAGGCTTATGAATTGGCAATCCGTGTACTCTTTATATAATATCTCTTGCATGATATGAGTTTTATATATAGGCTTATTTATTAAGGATGGCTTGCATGATTCTATTTGCATGTAGTATATAAGGCTTGGTTTTTTGGTTTGCACGGATTGTTATATATACAATCAGTGCATATTATATATATGTATAATGCATATTATATATGTATAATATATTATAATCCGTATGGTATATTATATTATATATATATTATTTATATATATATATATATTATATACATGGGTTTGGTTTTATATTATTTATATATATGTGTGTGTAATATAATATATATGCCATCTAGTTAATGCTAGGATTATGAAATTTATTCCTAATGAGATTAGGATTATGTTTTCAAGGTGTCTAGTATTATTATTGTTCTTGATCTTAAAAACCTTTATTTTAAAATATCTAGTGGGAGAGAGATACAAGGGTTGCATCTCATGGCCTCCATTATCGGTTTATAGTAGTGTGGGTAAACACCTCGTCTTGGTGTATATGCCTTGCGATCCCAAAATAGGGTGTTTACTTCATAGTACTACAAGATTGAACTAACCCATTTAAAGTATTGTGAACAAGCACCTCATCTTGGCGTATATGCCTCGCGATCTCAAAGGAGGGTGTTTTGTTCCATGGTACTACAAGTTTAAACACTATAAAGGGAGATGAAATGTGGCTACACATGATTCTAGATAATGGTGTACACTAGACTAAGTGTAATGTTAACCTCCCAAAGGAGCTATGTCATTATTACTTAGAGGCTAAAGGCAATACGGCATATTATTAATGTTTGATAAGAGTTATCATGATAACATTAATAATGAGAATATTTCTCAACCAATTAATGTGTTTATAATAAACTTGCTACCAAGGAATTATAAACATGGATTGAGTTGTCGTTGCATATATTATTTTATGGTTTTATTAAGGTTCCATATTATATGCTTATATGCTAAATTGATAATGTCCAGTTTACTTATTATATTCATGTTTATTATTTTCAGATTTAAATCATGGCATCATTTAGCCCACTTGTTGCTATTCTTAATCAAAACCAACTGACTGGATCAACTATGTTGACTGGAAAAGAAACTTGGACATTGTTCTTACTGCTGAAGAGCACAAGTATGTGCTTATTCAACCATGTCCTAGCTTTCCATCATTAGATGCTCCTCTTGAGGAAAAACAGCGATATGATCGTTGGCAGAAATCTAATGAGATGGCCAAGTGCTATATCCTAGCATCTATTTCAAATGTTCTACAGCATCAAATGCAGGATGTAGAACTAGCTTCGGACATTATGCTAAGTTTGAAAGAGATGTTTGGTGAGTAAGGCTGTTTTGCAAGGCAAAAAACTATAAGACAAATTTATAATACCAAAATGGCTGAAGGTACTTCAGTGAGGGAGTATTGTCTTAGGATGATCTCTAATTTGAATACATTGGAAGTTTTAGGTGCCGATATTAATGGAGAATCCCAAGTGGATATGATACTCCAGTCACTACCAGAATCATTCAAGGAATTCAGACTTAATTATAATATGAGAATTCAGACTTAATTATAATATGAACAAAAAGGTTTATACATTGTCTGAATTGATGAATGAGTTGGTAGCGGTGGAAGGCATCCTTGGTACTTCTAGTGTTGATGCCAATATAGCTGAAGCTTCTACTTCTCAACCTAAGTCGAAAGGTAAGGGTAAAAAGAAGAAGAAGAAGAAGAACTTCACCAAGAGAGATGGTAAACAAGTTGCCTTAGGAGTTGCCAATTAAGGAAAGAAAAACAAAGGAAAGTGTATCCATTGTGGAGAGAAAGGACATTGGAAGAGGAATTGTCCAATATTCAAGGCTGCCAAGAATAAAGGGATGAAATATACATTCCTCCTTGAAATATGTTTGGTACAAAATCCCACGGATTCCTGGTGTGTGGATTCAGGTTGTACTAATCATATCTGCAATACTTTGCAGGGGTTCTAGGAGACCCGAAAGCTAAATGAAGAGGAATTGTTTCTTACTTTGGCTGATGGGAGCAGAATACCAGTTGTAGCTGTTGGAGTGTTTAATTTATCTTTTGAGTTTAGGGTTTTAATATTGGAAGACTGTTTGTATGTACCTAATGTTCGTAGGAATTTAATTTCTGCAACTTATTTAGGTAAACATGGATATTATGTTATCCTAAAAGACAATGTTGTAATAAAGAAGGATAAAGTGTTTATCTGTTCTGGCAATATTGTGGATGATCTTTATATTTTAACTCCTGATAAACATGAATTATATAATTCTAAATTAGATAGTAGCTTTCATGTAAAATCATTAAAGAGAAAGTTTCCTTCTACTAGTGATGCATATCTATGGCACTTGCGTTTGGGTTATATTAATTCAAATAGGATTCAAAGACTAATCAAAGATGGACTTTTACAGCTCATGGACTTTGATGGATTTCCAGTTTGTGAATCTTGTTTGGAAGGTAAAATGACCAAACGACCTTTTAATGCAAAAGGTAGAAGAGGCCAAAAGTTACTTGAATTAGTTCATATAGATGTATGTGGTCCTATGTCAACCCACGCAAAAGGAGGTTATGAGTACTTCATCACTTTTATGGATGATTACTCAAAATATGGTTATGTGTACCTAATGAGACGGAAGTCTGAAACCTTTTGAAAAGTTCAAAGAGTTTAGGGCTGAAGTTGAAAATCAATTGGGTAAACGCATAAAGGTCATTCGATCTGATCAAGGTGGTGACTACCTTCTTGGGAATTTCAAGGATTACCTAATTCAAAATGGGATTGTCTCCCAATTGACTGCACCTGGAACTCCACAACAAAATGGTGTAGCGGAAAAAAGGAATAGGACTCTTTTGAAAATGGTTAGGTCCATGATGGGTTATTCAACTTTACCAATTTCCTTTTGGGGCTATGCACTAAAAACTGCTATGCATATTTTGAATTTAGTTCCATCAAAATCTGTTCCCAACACACCTAAGGAATTGTGGAGTGGGCGCAAGCCTAGTATGAAATATCTCCACATTTGGGGATGTCCAGCACATGTGTTGAACGGGAAGTCTGATAAGTTGGAAACTAAAACGGAAGTATGCATGTTTTTAGGGTATTCAAAGGAAACTAAGGATTATTTATTCTATAATCATAAGAATAACAAAGTGTTTGTTAGCACCCATGCCAAATTTTTGGAAGATGATTATGTGAATAATTTTAATCCTAGAAGTAAAGTTGTATTGGTTGAATTAGATGAACCTGTAATTGAACAACCAATGGATAAAACTAGGAATGATATGGTTGTATTGGATACACCACAAGACATTACTCATGAGATGACTAGTACACAGGTGCCTCGTCGTAGTGGGAGAATTGTTCGGCCTCCAATAAGATTTATAGGTTTGGGAGAAACTTATGAAGCTATCCCAGAAGAGGCTGAATCGGATCCTTACATTTATGAGGAGGCAATGAATGATATAGATGCACATCATTGGGTCCAAGTTATGAAATCTGAATTAGATTCTATGTATTCCAATCAAGTTTGGGATCTTGTAAAGGCGCCTAACGGCATTAAACCTGTTGGTTGCAAATAGGTTTACAAGAGAAAGAGAGGGATAGAAGGAAAAGTTGAAACCTTTAAAGCAAGACTAATGGCGAAAGGGTATTATGATGAAACTTTTTCGCCAGTAGCCATGCTTAAATCTATCAGAATTCTCATATCTATTGCTGCTTATTATGATTATGAGATTTGGCAAAAGGATGTCAAGACTGCATTTCTCAATGGAAATCTTGAAGAAGAAATCTATATGATGCAACCTGAAGGTTTCATAGCAAAGAACCAAGAGCATATGGTATGCAAGTTGAAAAAGTTCATTTATGGACTTAAGCAAGCATCTAGGTCATGGAACATCATATTTGATCAAGCAATCAAGTCATTTGGTTTTGAACAAAATCTTGATGAACCATGTGTGTATAAAAGACATCATGATAAAGTAGTAATGTTCCTAGTGCTTTATGTTGATGATATTCTACTCATTGGAAATGATGTAGGGGTAATGTCATCGGTAAAAGTTTGGTTGTCAAGCCAATTTGAAATGAAGGACTTGGGTGAAGCTAACTTTATTCTAGGGATCAAGCTTTGGCGAGATCGCAAGAATAAGATGTTAGGTTTATCACAAACTGGGTATATAGAGAAGGTTCTAGAACGGTTTAGCATGCAAAACTCCAAGAAAGGACTACTTCCTTTTAGACATGGAGTTCCTCTGTCTGATGACCAAAGGCCAAAGACTCTAGAGGAAGAACATATGAGAGACAAGTTCCTTATGCTTCTGCAGTGGGAAGTCTCATGTATACCATTCTATATACTAGACTAGATATCTGTTATTCAGTTGGCATGGTCAGCCGATATCAATCAAATCCAAGACTTAAACATTGGGAAGCTGTAAAGCATATTCTTAAGCATCTACGGAGAACAGGAGATTATATGCTTGTTTACCATAGTGAGGATTTGATTCCCATTGGTTATACAAATTCCGATTTTTAGTCAGATCTTGATTTCAGAAAGTCCACTTTAGGTTGTGTGTTCACATTGGGAGGTAGAGCCATTAGTTGAAGGAGTGTTAAGCAATCTTGTATTGCGGACTCTACCATGGAAGCTGAATATGCTGCTGCTTGTGAGGCGGCAAAGGAAGCTGTTTGGCTCAAGAAATTCTTTTATGATCTTGGTGTTGTGAGAATGGAGCAAATTCTCATCACATTGTTTTGTGACAATAGTGGAGCGGTTGCGCAATCCAAGGATCCAAGGAATCACAAGAAAGGAAAGCACATTGAGAGAAAGTACCACATTATTCTAGACTTTGTTGCTCGAGGAGATGTAGTAGTAGCAAAGATTGATAGTGCAAGTAATCTAGCAAATCCCTTTACCAAAACCTTGCCACAAAGGACTTTTGAGTCACATTTGGAGGGAATGAGAGTTAAATTAGTGCACAATAGTCTTTAGGGCAAGTGGGAGATTGTTAGGATATGTGCCCTTAAATCTTACTGTATGATGCTATGTATGACATTATGTATGACTTAATGTTATGATTAATAAAGTTTTTTATTATTATCTAAAATAATGGTAGCATGAATATTTGGACATTATCATATAGTCCATGAGATGCATAGTATGTGATTTAGTCACGGAAGATATAGATCACAAGTTCTTTGTAAACTCAGAATTATAGTTCGTAGTCGGTGATGAAATTAGGCATTTCATCTGTGAAGACTATAACATATTAACTAAGATGATTTGTCTTGATCATGGAAGTGGAGACTTCTAGTTGATATATTGATATGTTTTAAGAGTTAAGACATATTGAACTGGACCGCTGTGAGATTTATTATTCTCTTAATGACTGTCAAATGAATAATAAATCTCACGACTTCTATTTGCATGAACTCTTAATTTTGAGAGAATAATGGACCTGATCATGAAGTGTAGGTTGCTTTGATATATCAGGAGTGAGATCTAAAGTCACGATCAAAACCTCAGTATGTTGGGCAGCCACATTTAGTGTTGATGGAACATATATTCTCAAGATAGAATTCATAATCTCTTAACGGAGATATAAAATATTCCCTTGAGATAAGTTTAATGGGTTTGGTTATTTAAAGTGTTAGGCCTAACCACTTTAATAAGAATATACTAAAGTATATATTTATGGAATTGGATTTTATAAATATATGATGAATAACTTAAAAGGATTAAACCGGGTACTCAAGGATTAAGATGTAGTAATTAACAAAGCGGCAGTCTATATTCATGACTTTGTATTACTACGAATATTTTATGAAGGGGTTGCATGTATAATAAAGTCTTGGGATATAATTTATTAATAAGACCTAGAGTGCAATTATATTTATATAGTGGTATTAAATATAATTAATAGTAACTTTGGACTTGTCAAGAGTTGATAGAAAAGCCCAAGGCCCATTGGAGCTAGTGTCTTATTGGTCCCTTTTGGTCCCACTCCAAGCCACACACTAAAGCCCAATTGGAAAGGCCCAATAGGCCGGCCCAATTAGATAATCAGTTAGTTATAAAAGGGAAAAACATACAAAATTTTTTATAAGAAAAAAAGAGACATTATTGTGAAGTGGTGTATATGTGCGAGTGAAGCCACTCAATTATTCTCCCTTATAAACTGATTGAGAGACCACACTTCTTGGGCGTAAAGTGGAATTGGAGTGAAGATTAAAATTCTTCCCAAGTACTTCGAATCTTTTGTTTTGAATTTCACCGCACCAAGGTATGCAATCTCGTTCTTGAATTCTGAAATTTACATAGTGCATGTTATTAATCATGAATGAAATAGATCCATTTTTGTTGCTTTCTCTGTGTGTTTTGTATGAGATACAAAACTAGTTTTTCCTACAAATGAATGGTGAGATTTTGGAGGGGAGGTCAGTCCGGTAGGTTGGAGTTGATTTTTCATGCGAAAACCTACCAATTTTGGTTCCTTGAAGTGGAGATCAACCACCTACCATCTCCAAAGTCGAGTTAGATGATTTTCGGTTCAGCCCGAATAGTTTAGGTGGGTGGATTGGTTGGCAGGTCTGACTTGAACACCCCTAGATCAATGAATCCATGACCTCACACCACATGACAAGATGGAATACAGTTAGGCTATGGCCCATTCGAAAAGTATTGAGAGCTTCTTCTTGGAACTAGCAAAGTAGAACTTTATTATGCTTATGCGTTGTCCGTGATTATGGATGTGGTCTAGGGTCTTGTCCCCAACAAAAGTCTCCAAGATTGTGGGTCTAGGTTCTTTGTCCTATTGAAAAGTCTTACCACTCATGTTTCTCATCACTTAATTTGTCTCATCTATGAAGTATGGCCCCTTATTGTGGTCACGGTTTGGTTTTTTCTAGTAGAAAAGTCTATGACTAAATTATATATCATACGGTCTAAACAAACGGTCTAAATAAAAAGTCATATGCACCGGTTAGTTTTACTTTGATATTTTCTCTCTTACTCTTGCAAAATATGAAAAGAAATGAAGGTTTATAGCATCTTCGTTATAGGAACCAATACCTTTGTTATAGGAACTGATGATGTGAAAAATCAGTAGTTGAGCTCCTCGTCGAAGTGGATGGACAAAGCTGTGATTGGAGTCAACTTTGTTGGAGGAAAACCTGCAACAATGAACTAGGTGGAAGAGTAACACGCCAGTGTGGCGTTAGCCAAACCACCTTCGATGCTTAAGTCAGTAAGGGAGAAAGATTTTAGAGAGAATTGATTGGAGAGTGATTTTCATAGAGTATTTATGTGTACCTTTAACTTTTGTTGCCTTCTCTTTTATAGTTGCGTGCCTAATTAATGGGCAATGAATTGCTGTATTTATGTTTAACAGCTAGTGCGTTACAAAATCTGTCTGAAGTTCACAACTCATTCTGTGACCGTTGCTTCGTCTGTTACGCTTTGTTATCAATGAGCCTAATAAATACGTGACGTCTTCTCTTGGTTAATGACGATCTTAGTTTAATGACAATTGTAAATTTTCGACTCATCAGTTGCCCCCTTATTTGAATTTTCGTTTGTAAGACGAGATGAAAACATATTCGTTTGATGCTTCTTATTCCGTGTATAGCGCATTTATGACGAGTCGATGTTTGAGTTGTTGAGTGCCACGTGTACGGTTAAGATGCGTTCTACATGCAGATTTTTCTTGGTTTTCCCGCGCATATTTTGGCCATTCATCTCTCATTTTTCCCTCCTGTTCCTTTTTCTTTGTACTTCTTCCTTGTTCAGTTGGTATTTAGGTTTTGTCTCTCCTTCAAGCTTTCTTTTTTAGTTCTGCATTTCCTGGTAAGTTCTTTGTGTTCCTCTCTCTTTTCCTGTTCTTCCATGGTAGGTTATTCTTTTGTCAGGGTTGATTGTCCCTCAAAAGCTTTTCTTTTTGCTTGCTTAGGTTGTTTACTTGAGGTTGTAGAGGGAGAGTGCCTCAAGTGGGTTAGTTTCTTCGTGGGGGAGGACTGTTTGTATAGGTTTGTCCTTTCTTCTTTATTTCCTTTGGTTTCTCGTTCTGCTAGGGTAGCCAGGTTACTGAAAATTTTTGGGGAGGTTAGGTCTAGTGAGTTAGAGATGGGGTTATCCTCGTTTGATGATCGTGTGATTCCCGAGGTTACTTCCCCTTCCACTTCTTATAAAAGTTGGAACATCCCATGTGCCCTCTCAGAAAAAGATGAGAAGCTAATTAGGGATAGGTTTTAGTTTCCTGATTCGGTTAGGATTAGGATTCCGAGTGATAAGGAAAGGGCCTGTCACTCTTATGTTGATGAAGTCTGTTTCTACGAGGCAGACTTTACTAGCGGTCTTCGTCTTCCCGTTCACCCTTTTGTTAGGGAACTTTTTGCGTACTTGCATCTTGCTCTAGCATAGTTAGTGCTTAACTCTTGGTGGATCATCATTTCTTGTATGGTGGTGTAGATGTCCACCAATGACGGGGATGTCATCAAGAAAGATGAATTCCTTCACTTTTATTGTTTGAGAAAGTCCAAAGACCTCGACTACTATGAATTTAAGCCGTGGGATAGGGCTTCTAGGTTAATACTTGACTATCTGTCGTCTCTCCAAAATTGGAAACCAAATTTCTTTTTTGTTTCTGGCAATGGCTGGGAGTTCATCCCTAGTAAGGACCTGGACGAAGCCCCCAAGTTTTTTTGTAGTCGGGGGACCCCTGTGTTTGGTGCATCTTTCTCGTCTTTCTGTTATTATTATTATTTTTATTCTTTGTGAGTGACAGTGGCATGTGACATACTTGTTTTTTGCAGTTCCTCAACACCTTCGTCTAAAGAAGAGATATCATCATCGTGTTGAGAAGGTGAAAGAATATATGGAGATCCTCAAAGATTTTGACGAGCTCGTTTCTCCTTAATCGATATTCCTTCATTTTCTGGGCTTGGAACTGTCAAGTAAGGTCCGGAGAAATCTTGAAGTTATGAAAAAGAGTGAGTGTTCCGTCTTCTCATTTTTTTTAGTTTCTCCTTCCTTTTAGGAATGACGACCAGATTTAGTAAACAAAAATTGGCTGAAGCTCAAGAGAAGAAGGCAAAAGGTAGCCTCGTTAGTGGCCTCCTTTTAAGGAAGCATTCGAAGGTGGGCGATGTTTCCAAGGATGCTCTTGTGGTGACCACTCCTTCTGCCCGTTCACCTGCTAAGCGCCTTGCTTCCCCTACCTCGTCTTTGGAGGTGATTGCTTCTATTGGGGAGGAGACCAAGAAGAAGAAGAAGGTTGCTGACAAGTCTTTTCTCCCATCTTTCTGGGACGATGCCGACGCTGCTGCCTTGAAGGCTTATGAGGCGCTCTCTGTGGATGACTTAAGTCCTTTAATGGCAAAGTCTTCCAGTGAAGTCATGTCGTCTCATGTTTGAAAGCTTGTGCAGGTATATGTTGATAACGTAGATTGCCTTTTCTCTTTTGTTTTGCTCTTGCTAAGAGAGATTTTTATACGTAGGCTTTGGGGGAGTCTTTGTTTGTCTTTGGAAAGCTTCTAGATTTTGAGAAGAAGGTGTCCATAACTGAGCCTATGATCAAATCATTTTTTGCTGAGAATGAGACACTAAAGAACAAGGTTGTCATCCTTGCTATTGAGGCAGAGAATGACAAAGAACGTGTGGCAGCCTTGGAGAAGAGTCTTCAAGTGGAGAAAGATTTTTGTAAACTAAAGGGTAAAAAAATGGGAGATCTATAGCTCAAGTTGCAAAAAATTAGGGCTACGGCGGTGTAAGAGTTCAAGGACTCTGATGCTTATTCAGATGAATTGTGTGAGTCTTATGTGGAGGGCTTTGAGCTTTTCAGGAAATGGATGGCGAAGCATCACCTGGATTTGGACCTTTTTGGTCTTGTTATGGGCGACGTTGAGAAGGAGCTCTTGTTCGATTGTCCTTCTGAAGTTACAGCTGAGAATGTGATGGAAGAAGCCACAACCATAGTTGAGGTGACTGAAGAGGTTGCGACCATAACTCCTACAGATCCAACTCCTAATGAATAGTGATTTATTTTCTTCTTTCTAGTATTTTTGATTTTGTTTTGTTTTGTTTTGTTTTGTTTTTTTTTGTTTTGTAAGACAAAAACAATGTCTTTTATGGGCTCGTTGTTTTGAGCAATTCTTTTGAACAATTTCTTTGGGCCCGTGTGTTTTGGGCATGCCTTTTCTTTCTAACAATGAAAACATATTTTATGAATTGCTGACATGTAATTTTTTATAAGTAAATCTTTGTTGTGTTTAGATGACGAAGGTTTTCAGGATACCTACATGCTTTAGTTGCGTTAGACAACTTCTTCATGCTTGGTTGTGTTTAAACAGCCTTTCATTGAGTCGTGTTTGAATAACAATGGTAACAACTTTTTTGCGTTCAGCTGTGTTTGACAATATTAGTTGTGTGATCAACTTTTTTATGTTTAGCTGTGTTTGAACAACTTCTTTATTGAGTCATGACGATGTTAGTTGTGTTTGAACAACTTTTTATGTTTAGCTGTGTTTGAACAGTTTTTTTTATTGAGCCATGTTTGAATGACGGTATTAGTTGTGTTTGAACAACTTTTATATGTTCAGTTGTGTTTGAATAGCTTTTTTATTGAGTCATTTTTGAATGACGACGTTAGTTGTGTTTGAATAACTTCTCATGTTTAGCTGTGTTTGAACAACTTTTTATTTTTATTTTTTTTTATTGAGTCATGTTTGAACGATGATATTAGTTGTGTTTGAACAAGTTCTTATGTTTAGCTGTGTTTGAACAGCTTTTTTATTGAGTCATGTTTGAATGACAGTGTTGCGCTGTACACGTGACTTAAAGTCATGCTATTGGAGCATCTTTAGGTTAACCATTTTTTGTTTATTCATGCTTGAATAATGATTATAATAGTTGTGTTTAAACAACTTTTGATTTAGTTGACTTTTGGTAGTTGTGTATTAACAACTTTGATGGCTATGACGATGTTGGCTGTGTATGAACAACTTTTGATTTGAAATTTTAACGACGGAGATCCTTGGGACGTCTCCTAAGAATAACTCCTGAGCGTTGCACATGTTTTTGTTGATAAATAATTCATGGATAATCATTGATAAATACGCATGGATAATGCTTTCATGTATTATTGATCTATGAATGACGAAAGTAATAACTGTCGTACATACTGCTATGAAGATTGGGCAACTTGAAATGTAAAAGATTCCTTACTGGTAGTACTTCTTCAAATGTTCTATGTTCCATGGTCGAGACAGTTCCTAGCCATCTAAAGACTTTAGGTAGTAAGAGCCTTCTTTGGAGTGACGGATTACTTCATAGGGGCCTTCCCAGGCTGGTTCCAATTTTCCTTGGGATGGGTCCTTTGTTGCCTATGATATCTTCCTAAGGACGAGGTCTCCTGCGTTTAACCTTCTTACCTTAACTTTTCTGTTATAGTATTTGGCCATTTGCTTCATGGCTTCCTCTCTGACTTCATCAATTAGATCTAAGTTGCTATTGAGCTCCTGCTGGTTCTTTTGACCTTCGTAAGTTTTGACTCAGAGGCTCGTTAGTCCCACTTCCACTGGTATGAGGTCCTCAGTGACAAATGTCAATCTGAATGGCATTTCTCCTGTTGGCACTCTTGTGGTCATCCTATATGCCCAAAGGACATTTGGTAGTTCTTCAGGCCATGCCCACTTTGCCCCCTCAAGCCAAGTTTTGATAATTTTGAGTAAGCTTCTGTTCATTACTTCTATCTGACTATTGGCTTGAGGGTGTCTTGGAGAAGCGTAGTGGTCCTTGACTCCTAAGTCTTGGCAAAATTTTTGAAACTTGGGATTGTCGAATTGCTTTCCATTTTCCAATATTATGACGCGTGGGACTTCAAAACTGCAGATGATGTTCTTCCATACAAAGTTGGTGACTTTAGCCTCTATTATCGTTGTTACTAGTTCTGCTTCTACCCATTTGGTGAAGTAATCAATTGCGACGATCAGAATTTTGAGTCACCTCTTCCTTAAAGGGAATGGACCCATAATGTCAATCCCCCATTGGGCGAAGGGCCATAGTGAGGATATGCGTCCTTCTATAAAGTCGGCCAATAATATCTTGCTCTGAGTGCCTTTCCTGCTAAAGACCTTGCAGCAGTATGATTTCCATAATTTCCCTCGTGTAAACTGCGAAGCACATAATCTACTTCTTTTAGTTGGCACATCTTAAGTATGGGAGTGAATAACCTCGTCTGTACAGTACATCATCAATAATGACGAAGCGGGTTGCTTTGATCTGTATCTTCCTTGCTTCCATTTTATCTTTTGAGAGCCATCCTTCTTTCAAATAACGAATGATGGGAGATGTCCACTCGTCTTGTTCTTTAATCTTCAAAACCTGTTCACCTTCTGTACTTGGTTCCCCCCCTTATCTTTACACATAGTTCGGAGGTCACATTATAGTCGTTGACGAGGCCAATCTTGCTAGGAAGTCTGCTTCTGCGTTTTTGGCCCGAGGGATTTGCATAAAGTCTAGGCTGTCAAAATGTTACGAGAATTGTTGGACGATCTTTAAGTACTTCTGCATCCTCTCTTCTTTGGCTTCATAATATCCCTTCACTTGTCCAATTATTAGCTGAGAATCAGCTTGGACGATAAGGTTCTTTGCTCTGAGAGCTTTTGCTAGACTTAGTCCTTTTGGCAATGCTTTGTATTCTGCCTCATTATTCGTTGCTGAGAACTGCAGTCGAACTACATACTTCAATATTTCTCTTTCTAGAGATATGAGCACTACTCTTGCCCATCCTACTTTCTTCGTGGCAGACCCATTTGTTTGGACCGTCCATGTTTCCATGGGGAGTTCTTCTTCCTTATAAGGGTAAGTGAATTCTGCAATAAAGTCCGCTAGTACTTGGGCTTTGATTGTTGCTTGAGGCCAATATTCAATGTCGAATTGGCCCAATTCAATTGCCCATTGAAATGAGTTGTCCTGCTGCATCTATCTTGTTCATCGTCTTTCTTATTGGTTGGTTTGTCATGACAATGATGGAGTGTGCTTGGAAGTAAGGACGAAGTTTCCTAGAAGCGACCAACAATGCGAAAGCTATCTTTTCCATCCTTGGGTAATTTGGCTTTGCTCCCTAGAATGCCTGGCTGGTATAGTAGACTGGCTTCTGGACTTTTTCTTCTTCTCTAATCAGTGCCGAACTTACCACGGTTTTGGACACTGCTAAGTAGAGGTATAGCTTCTCCCCCATCATTGAGGGACTTAGCAATGGTGTCTTTGTCAAGTACTCTTTTAATTTTGCAAAGGCTTCTTCACATTCGTCAGTCCACTGAAAGGCATTTTTCAAGACCTTGAAGAATGGCATGCACTTGTCCGTTGCCCTAGAGACGAATCTGTTTAGGGCTGCGACCTTTCCTGTCAAGCTCTGAACCTCCTTCACTGTTTTTGGTGATTTGATCTCGATTATTGCTTTTACTTTGTCTGGATTTGCCTTTATGCCTCATTGGGAGACCATGAATCCCAAGAATTTCCCTGAAGCAACAGTAAAAACACACTTTGCAGGGTTTAATTTCATATTGTACTTACATAGTTTGCTGAAAGTTTCTTTCAGATTGTCTAAGGGGTTGGCTTCGTCCTTACTTTTCACAAGCATATCTTCTACGTATACTTGCACATTCCTTCTAATTTGGTGAGAGAACATGTGGTTCACCAATCTTTGGTATATGGCTCCCGTGTTCTTCAATTCGAAGGGCATAACTTTGTAGTAATACAACCCTTGGCTGGTGACGAATGAGGTATTCTCTTGATCCTCTTTGTCCATAAGGATCTGGTTGTGTTTGAAAAATGCGTCCATAAAACTTAAGAGCTTATGTTCAGCAATTGAATCTACCAGTTGATCAATCCTTCGCAAGGGGAAGCTATCCATTGGGCATGCTTTGTTTAGGTTTGTGAAATCAACGCACATCCTCCATTAGCCATTGCTCTTTTTTACCATTATCACGTTTACTAGCCAATCTGGGTAGAAGACTTCCCTGATGAAACCAGCTTTTAGTAGCTTCTCTACTTCTTCAGTTACTGCTTTGTTACATTCTGGTACAAATATTCTCCGCTTCTGCTGTACAGGTTTGCATTCTGGGTTGACATTGAGATGATGCTGTATGATTTTCCTATCAATTCCGGGCATATCCTCGTGTTTCTAGGAGAAAAAATCTTGGTTTGCCCTCAAGAAGGAAACCTTCTTCTCTTTCTCCAGAGCTAGGAGTGTTGCTCCTATCTTCAATACCTTTGTCGAATCTCCTAGGACGATCTTAACTTCCTGGTTCATTGATCACCCATGTGTGGTGCTCCCCAGATGCTAAGGCAGCTTGGTAGCATTCTCTTGCCAGAACTTGATCTCCTCTGATTTCTCCCACTCCATGGGCTATTGAAAATTTCACCTTTAAGTAATATGTTGATGTCAATACTTTTAGCCTGTTGAGTGCAGGTCTTCCCAAGATGATGTTATATGTTGAAGGGCAGTCAATTATAAGGAAATCAATTTCCTTGGTCACCTGTGCTGGGTAAGTGCCTGCGATTATGTTTAGAGTGACGATGCCCCTAGGGACGATTCTATCCCCAGTGAAGCTCACCAGAGGAGAAGTGAAAGGCCTGATCCTTCCATTGTCCAGTTTCATCTGTTGAAACGCAAGCAGATGATATTTGTTGAGCTTCCATTGTCAATGAGCATTCGATGGATGTTGAATTCTTCTACTCTGAGCATGATTACCAGTGGATTGTCATGGGGTTGCCTAATGCAGCGATCGTCTTTCTCTGAGAAAATGATATCAGGTTCGTCATTCCTTGGCATCTTCACTAGAGGCAGCCGTGAATAGACACTATTTATTTCTCTTTCATGGGTTTTTTTTCAGGGACTTCAGCATTCCACCTACCTTAATCCTCCTGAGATCATCTTTATCTCTCCTGCAGGAGGTTTGCTATCTCCTGCTTCTTGATTTCTGTCTTTATCATCCTTTTGTTGTTATCTGTAGAGCTCCATTTTCTTGACACACTTCTGTAACTTTCCTTGCTTGATTAAAGTCTCCACTTGAAATTTCAAATGTTTACACTCGTCGGTGTGATACCCATGGTCTTGATGGAACCTACAGTACTTGTTCTTGTCTTTCTTTTTGCTGAAGTACTGATTGGTTTTGGCCATTACAAGGGGGGATCGTCCTTTATCTGCATCAAGACCTGCTCAATTGTCATTATTAGAGGAGTAAAGTTAGTGAACTTTGGCTTCCTATCTAGAAGTTCCTTCTTTTTCCCTATGGTCTGCCCAACACTTCGTGTCTCTTTCTTCTTATCGTGATTGTTGCTTGTTCCTTCGTCTCTCTTCCTTTTTCCTTTTCATTTCTTTTGCAAGCACTGCGTCTTCTGCATTCATGTACTTCTGAGCTTTTCAGAGCAAGTCTGCAACTGTTTTTGGTGGGCTTTTGGTGATTGAGAAGAAAGAATCCCCATGTAGTAACCCTACTTGGAAAGTAGTTAGGATGACTTGATCTTCAGCTTCATCCACCTGCAATAGCTCCTTATTGAATCGGGTCACGTACTGTCTTAGTGATTCTCCTTTTGCCTGTTGAATGTTGAGAAGATGATCGGTTGGCTTCTTGTGTCTTTATCCCCCAATGAAATGACGAATAAAACCCTTGTTGAGTTGTTCAAAAACCGTAGTAGTTCCTGGGGGTATCTTGCTGAACCATACTTTGGATGCTCCTTTCAATGTCATTGGGAATCCCTTGCACATCACCTCGTCTGGGGTTGTTTGCAATAGCATCAATGTCTTGAATGATTCAGTGTGATCCAAGGGATCCTTGGAACTGTGATACAACTCCAACTGTGGGAGATAGAATTTCAGTGGGAGGGGACGGTTCAGTACCTCAGTAGTGAATGGTGAGTCCGTCCTTCAAATCATCCCATCCAAATTCTCCTCGCCTTTGTCCTTCATGGCACTTTTTAACTTGTCCATCTCCTTCCTTATGTTGCGAAGCTCATTCTCCATCTTAGAGGAATCTTCTCCTGAGGTCTTGTCTTGCTTATTGGCTTGAGAGTTTGATATTTCTTCATTCTGGTTTTCACCTGTTCACCGACGTTCTGCGTTGCGGGATTCCATTGTCTTTCGCAGCTCTCCATTCTGGCGAGTCAGCTCTTCCACATTAGCCAGGAGGGCCTGGATTTGTTATTGTTGCACAGCTTCTTGCTGTTGTGCGATTTCTGATTCCATCTTGTATGATAGGCCAAAAAATGTATTGACTCCTTTAGGAAATTAATCAATTAATTAGCCAAGTGAAATTAATTAGATTCAATTTCATGCAATAAACGTGGTAGCACAAACAAATTACCAACTAAGTTAAATGCAACGGACAAAAAAAATTGACACAGGTGATTTGTTTACGAACGGGAAAAACTACCGAGGCAAAACCCCACCGGGTAAATTTAAGGTCACCACTCTCGAGAATCCACTATTATCAAAACAAGTAGTTACAAGTAAAAGGAATTCTAGTACCTAATACCAACCAACAATTGAACCCTTACCCCAATACCTAATTAGACTTGTAATGTAGCGGTAATCTCTCCTTTCAATGCACGGCTCTCAGTACGTGACTAACCAATGATGCACGGATTCTAGTATGTGACTAACACACTAACTTGAGGAAGATGTTGGTTGCAAAGTTCTTCAGTTCATCCAACAATAAAGATCAAGAAACTCCTTAGTTACAAAACCCTGGGCGCAAAGACGCAGTAGCTTCTAGAGAGAATATGATGAACTAGGGCAAATTGTCTCCTGTCAAAATATGCATGTATTATCACTTTGCATCAAGTTGCATCCTCTGTGACAACCCTTAAAATAATCCTCATATATGTCTAGGGTTGTAAGAAAAGAAACCCTACACTTATACACATGGATATGCATGAAATTAGATCCAAAAATTCTAATTTCATAATTCTCGACAGATACAGTTGCTGTCGAGCTTCTGTCAAGCTTCAATATTAAATCTCGATAGATATGATTCTATCGAGCTCTCTGTCGAGCAATGAATAACACTTCTTCATTTGTTTCTTGGATAGATTTATATGGCTTCAATACTAAACTTGAACTCTTGTTCCCTGAAGTACTAAACCCGTCCTAGATCTACACAATTACAAGTAAACTACGTTTTGTCAAAGGATTAGCCAATATACATAACATATATCTCTAACAATTCTCACATACGTCCTAACAATCTCCTCCTTTGGCAATTCGTGTCAAAACCTTAACAAACAAATGAATCATGAAAGAAGTCTTAAATTACTAAACTTATAACCACTTGTTAGAATACAAAAAAATCTAACCCTAACACAAACTCTTGAAAAACTTTGTAAGAAGAGAGTTCATGGCATGATAGATTTTCACAACCTGTCTTTCTGAAACGCTTTAAACAAAACTCATCAAGGTATCTTAGTGTGAAACAGAAATAAAGATTGCATACATAAGAGAGAAAAGAAACAACACATGGAAAAATAGGTGAAAAACAACATACATCATCATATATATATGAAAATAAATGCAATGTATGTCATAAATAAATGGTCACAAGATTGGTGTACAAGAGGATAATATAATCAAAAAGAAAGAAAAGAAAAGTACATAAAATCCTCATTACATCCCTAAAAAATCTAACACTCCTGCTAACAAAAAAAAATCCTATACTAACTTTCCCCCTGAATACAAGACTACTCTCATTCCAAAACTACTTCCCTTGTTTGTCATAAATGACAAAGGGTGAGTCACCGAGAGGTCGTCATCTCATCATCATTGGAAGAGCTAGTATCCTCATCCTCATCATCATTGTCAGCACCATCATCACCATCCTCATTTGCCGAAGCCTTCGAAGGAGTGGGAAAAGCGGCGAAACCACCAAGGTGAGTCTGTCGTCGTGCAGTATGACCGACACGGGTGTTCACCTGACACAACTCATCACTAAGAGTGTCAAGGTGAGCATTCATGCGCTGAAGCTGTGCCATGATGGCCTCAAAAGCCACACCACCATCCAAGGGAGAAGGACCGGAAGTGGAAGGAACAGCAGGAGCTGCAGGATTAGTTGTCTTTGTCAGTGGCCGCTTCGGTCGAAGCTAGGCCTCGCTCCGCTGAATAGAAGCTGTGTTAATGGCACCCATAACGGTGTACCATAACGGTGTAATAAGGAAAATCAGGAATAGGGATAGAAAAATGGCGAAGCATCTGCGTGATAGCCGATGGAAAGATAAACTTATCACGGGTCGCCATATCCTGATAAACATCAATGATAGAAGTGATGAAGTGAGTGGGGAAGTCAATAGTAAGATCCTTTAAGAAGGACAACAAAAATTGAGCACGAGGCTCTGTGATAGAGTTATAGTGAGACAGTGGAGTAAAAACAAATGTCATCACCATATTAAGGAATTTCGAACTTTTTGCAAAGACTGAGCATGGGGTGTTTTGATGCTCACCCTATATAAAAGGTGTCTCACAGAAATGAGACAGAAGCTCTTCTTTGGACACAGTCCTCAGACACTAACAACCAGGGTAATCAGGATGCGATACCCTCAGACATGTAGTATCTCGGATATAAGATCATGAGTGACTACGATACGTGTACCTTTGAATGTTGTGGCAAACTGAGGTACGGAGGTATCGATACCATATATACTGGAGTAAAACTCCTGTATAAACATGATAGGGCACTTCTAGTGTATCTCACAAAGAGATTCCCATCCCGAGTCTGAATGACACTGAGTAGAGGAGTGTTAGAATAGAATGACATGGCACTCCGGATGAACGCCAAGTTTCTAAAAGTTCTCAAGGAAGTCCTGCTAGGCCTTCCCATCATGGAATCGAATGTGAAGAGGGGGTGTATCAGAAGAAGAAGACTTGAAACCAAGAAGGTTTCAAGTAGGAGTAGATTTGCGCTTGGGTGCCATGCGCAATCTATCCGAGAGAGAGAGAGAGGAAACACATCACAAACAGAACAAATAGAAAGAAAAGAAAAGATACGTATGCATGAAATATGCATGAACATGTGACATGAAAAAGTTGAAATTGCATCATCAGTAAAAACCTAATCCAAACCTACCAGTACACATCAATAATAATCAAGCACACAACTAAATGCATGAAACATTATTATAATACTAATGAAATGCAATGCATGATCATATATCATCAAATTCACAAAGCCCAACCCAAAAATTTCAAGAAAAACTCAAAAACCCCAAAAATTTTGAAAAAACCCCAAAACCTAGGTCTAAAATGCATGAATGCATGAAAAGGGAGAAGATTAGAACACTTACCAAGTGTTTTGATCTTGATTTAGGCCGAATAACACACAGGTAGAAGGTTTTGACTGAGGGAGAAGTGTTTGGGGCGAGAGAGAAAAGCTTTTGTCGAGAGAGAGAAGAGAAAATGAAATCTAATTTCGCGCTCAGCACTTAAATAAAAATCATAGGTCGATGGATTAAAGTATCTGTCGAGATTTGTCGAACACTAATTCTCTACAAAAATGAATCTGTCGAGGTGTTGTTGAGGATCTGTCGACGGAAAAAGTACCTTGATGGATCGAGAAGCTGTCGAGAAACTGTCGAGACAAATTCTAGAAAGCTCGATGGATGGAAATTGTGCTAACTTCTGTCGAGAAAAGAAGAAAGAGGGGCTCAATAGATGAGAATATGTTGAGGATTTGTTGAGAAGCTATCGAGTTTGAAGAAAAGGAGTTTTTCAAAGAGAGGAAAAACACATAGAGATGAATGCAACAAGCAAGCTACTCAAACATAGATCCAATCAACATGTTAAGCTCTCAAAAACATCTCTCAACAAAAAAAAATGCAAAGCATTCATGATCCAAAACACACACACACACACACACACACACACACACACACACACACACAACAAGTCTAACTAATTTTATATTTCAAAAACAAGTTATTACAGTTTAGTGAGCATACATTAATACGTGAATTCTTTGTGATGGCCAAATCACATTGTATCTGCACATGTATCAAAAGTAGCAAAGAATTTGCGTGTTATGTGTGAAAACATAGCACGAGTGCATAAGTGTCTCATATTATGATGATTTGAGATATGAGAATATCAAATACACTTACACACAATCATAACTGCTTGATAGAGACTATCACCTCCGAGGTACATCCTATAACTCCCACATCTTCTAGAACACGCTTGCAACCATATTTAAAAGCATTTTGATTCTTTTTGCTTTTGATTTCTTTGCATATTCTTTTTCTTTTTAAGCATATCATGCATAGGCATATAAGAGAGAGAGAGAGAGAGAGAGTGAGAGAGAGAGAGAGAGAGAGAAGAAATACTCAATTATGTTAAGCCACAAACATCACAATTTTGCTATGTCGAAGCATACATATGTTATACATGATTGGCAGGCTTTAGTGTTGAGATGATTATTTATGCCTTTCTTTTAGGATTTCTTAGTCCTTTTCGTCAAAAAGAGTGATATAAGTGATAAGTATAAGAGATTACTTAATCGTACTCATCAGAAACACGAGCCACAAAGCTCACTTGATTAGTTGTGCATTGAGATGCTCATTTAAGCTACAAAAGATACAAAGTTTAGAAAACTTTGTTTCAATGGTCATCCAAGATACACAAGTACCAATGTACATAAACACACACTATTTTTGTATTTTTTTGATTTTTCAATTTTTTTGATTTTATTTTTATGAAAAAAAAAATCAAGAAAAACTAAAAACAAACAAATAAAAACATGTTAAACAATGCAAAGCATAAAACTAGATGCAAATGCATGAGATAGGAGGAGAAAGAAGAGAGATCACTCCATGGAGATTACACCAATGTTTTAGCGTAGGAATTCAAACTATTTGCTATCAAGAGGTTTAGTGAACAAATCAGCCTTCTGATCATCAGTGTGGGTAAACTCAAGAGTGAGTGTGCCATCTTTGACAAGCTCCCAGAAGAAGTGGTGTTGTATCTCAATATGTTTAGTTCGAGAATGTTGAACAAGATTTGTAGAGATGTTAATGGCACTGGTATTGTCACAATAAATGGTAAGATGTTCTTGACGAATACCATAATCAAGGAGGAGTTTTTGCATCCATAGAAGTTGGGTGCAATAGCTACCGGCAGCAATGTATTCGGCCATAGCAGTGGATAATGAGATAGAATTCTGCTTCTTACTCATCCAGGAGACAATATTATTACCCACATAAAAACAACCCCCTGATGTGCTTTTTCTATCATCAGCATTCCCAACTCAGTTTGCATCAGAATACCCAGCTAAGACATCATTTGTGTCCTTGTTGCACCACACTCCAAAATTAGCAGTGGTTTTGACATATTTTATGATTCTTTTTAAAGCAATCATATGAGACTCTTTGGGGTTTGCTTGATATCTAGCACACACTCCCACACTATAACTAATATCAGGTCTACTAGCAATAAGGTAATGGAAACTACCTATCAAGTTTCTATATAAAGATGAATCAACACTTTTGCTTAACAAATCAACAGTGAGTTTAACATTAGGGCTCATGGGAGTTCTAACAGGACTAGCAGATTCCAAACCAAAATTTTTCACAAGATTCTTAGCATATTTAGATTGAGATATGAATATACCTGACTCTTGCTGACGAATCTGCAATCCAAGGAAGTGACTCAACTCTCCAATCATGCTTATCTCGAACTCAGCCTGCATAAGCTTCGAAAAGTCATGAGCAAGTTCATCATTTGTAGACTCGAAGATGATATCATCAACATAGACTTGAGTTACAATCAACTCGTCATTCTCCTTTTTGATGAAAAGAGTTTAATCAGCTTGTCCTCTTGTGAAACCATGTAAGACTAGGTATTGTGTAAGCTGGTCATACCAAGCTCTAGATGCTTGCTTTAGCCCATAGAGAGCCTTCTTGAGGTACAACACATGATCTGGAAAGTGTGGATCAATGAATCCTTTAGGCTGAGCAACATAGACATCTTCTTTAAGAAACCCATTCAAGAATGTAGTCTTCACATCCATTTGGTAAATCTTGAACTTCAAATGACAAGCCAGGGCTAAGAGAACCCTAATGGATTCCATAAGAGCTATAGGAGCAAATGTTTCATCAAAACCTACTCCTTCCACTTGAGAGTATCCTTAGGCCACCAAATGAGCCTTGTTGTGGATCACATTTCCCTCCTCATCAGATTATTGCGGAATATCCACTTTGTGCCAATGATGTGCTCTCCTTCTAGTTTAGGTACTAGGGTCCAGAAATTATTACTTTGAAACTGGAGCAATTCATCATGCATGGCCTCAACCCAGCTTTCATCCTGGAAAGCATCTTCAACCTTGGTGGGTTTAACCTGTGACAAATAGCAAGAATAAGACACAAAGTTAGCAACACATTTATCAACTGTATGTTTTCTTAGTGTAAGTTCATTCATATTTCCCACAATAACTTCAGGAAGGTGATTCAGCTTAATCCTTGAGGAAGGTCCTTTCTCTTCATGAGATTCAGACTCAGGTGATGTAGGAATATCTGCTGAGAATTCTACGACACTTGGAGTACTTGGAGAGACGGGCTCTTGATCAACTTCTTCTTGAACAACCTTAGGCTTTGAAGGAAGAATTGCCTTAGGTATTTCCTCACTAATTTTCTTAGAACTAGAATTTGAAGTTTCGTCAGTAACAACATTGACAGGTTCCATTACCTTCTTGGTTATTTTGTTGTACACCCGATAAGCTTTGCTTGTGGAGGAGTATCCCAAAAATATTCCTTCATCACTTTGGGAGTCAAACTTTCCTATATTCTCTCTATCCTTAAGGATGAAACAAGTACTTCCAAAGATTCTGAAATACTTCACATTTGGCTTTCTTCCTTTCCATAATTTTTAGGGAGTCTTCTTTGTACCGAGTCTGAAATATACCCTGTTAACTGTATGACATGCGATGTTGATTGCTTCTCCCCATAAATTTTTGGCCACACGTGTGAAGCATGCAGGAAGCTGAAGGGTCAAGATAGCTAGAGCACTACAGGACAAAAATGACAGTCTGGCCAGTTAGTTATCTCGCGACTGGGACGAGTTGCGAGGCCAAGTTGCCAGAGTGCCCTGTTTTGCTGAAAACTGAATTTTCACATTCCTCATGTACACTATTATAAATACCCTTATACCCATGAAATGTAGAGAGTTTCCAGAGAGAATTTTGAGAGAGAAACTCTAGAGAAAACTAAGATTGACTTATCTACAATTTTAGACATTTGATTCTCCAAATTCCTCTACTCTCACCCTCTCCATTGACTTATCCTTGAGAGGTACATTTGCCAAATCCTTATCTCACTATACCCATATCAGTGAAGAGGTATTTTGGTGCTTGCGAAGCAGTTCAGAGATGACCAATTTACTTGGTTGATGCAATGGGCTTATTGCGAGATCTAGGAAGCTAAAGAAGATATGGTTAGGCGCAACCTTTTTGGAGCAAAAAGCTTTGAGGGCTTAGGTGCATTGGGTAGATTAGGCTTGGAGAGTCTATTACTATTCGTGTATTCCAACTTTATTCTTTAGTGGATCATTCACCGCTTGGAGGGCGGCGGTGAGATTTTTCGCCGAGTTCTTCTGTTTTCTCTTCGATAACACGGAGGGCCGGCTCAACAACTTTGGGGGTCTTAGGCAAAAATTTTAAGTGGGGCATTTTTATATTTAAATATTAATCAAATAATATATATATATTGAATTTTTTTTATTTAAAATCTATTTTTCTTGCTCTTTGAGATGCAAAATTGATACAATAGTTTATAATAATAGATAAAATAAAAAACCGTGTTTAGATAATAAAAAAAAAAAGTGAGAAACCAAGTCTTTTATAAGTGGTAACTGTAGGCTGCACTGCACAGTTTCGCACTGTGCAGCACAAGCTGCACAATAGGCAAATGTGCAGTGCAATTGTAATCCAATCATCTTATGGCTAAAATTTCTGCATTTTAGGATATAATGAGACTTTTTTAATGCATTTTATTGACTAATAAATGTGCTTAAATTTTTTTTAATTAAAATATATTGATAAATATATTATATATACAATTTTTTTTTTTTAATTTTTACAAGTGGGGGCCTTCTTTTATTTGGGGGCCTTAGGCGATTGCATCAATCGCATTGCCTATTGAGCCGGCCCTGATAACACATGCCGGTGTTATCTTTGTGTTTGCATCTCTCTAACTCTTACTCTTACCTTTTAATTGTTGCTATGTCATGATTAATTATGGTGTAGAGTTGTTTATTTGTTTGGGTTTTTGCTTGTACCTATTATTCCGCATATATATTGTTTGGGTATAAGCTTGTGTTGGTTTAATATGAAATTGGAGGTTTAAACATTCATTAGTGTTTTACACACTAAGTGAGCATTCAAAATGTTTTATCTCTTAGAAAAATCTTAGAAAATTCAAATAGATTGGTTGAGAACGGGAACCCTCATGAGAGAAAAAGTGACATGCCGCAGGGAATATGCATTAATTGAAAGCATAATCATATTTGAAGTTCCTCATAATTATTTATTCACGCAATTCAGAATATCATCACAAAATTTCCTCACTGAAATTTTAGGAAAAACTCCAACCGGATATGCATTTACGGACTTACCTCGAAAAGATTAGTAAGTTAGTAACAATATGAGTTCCTTAGAATAAGTTATATAGTTTAAATCGAATTAGCTAGTAAAGGTTTGAAATCAGATTCAACAAATATGTGTAAAACACGCACTCATAAGTTATTACACTGAAAGATAAGTTAAATCAAAGCAATGGTAGCAACTAGCAATGCTAGCCTTTATATCTTTGTTGTATATGTGCTAACCGAGAAGTTTCTCCATCTTTTATTTATTTATTTTTTCATTGAAAGAAGTTTCTCCATCTTAAACATTTAAGAATAAGATATAGATATTTTCCTCAAGAAAACCAAAAGAAGAAGAAGTTTATATTAATATGAGGAACTTTTATTTTAATTGAAAACAACATTTCATTTAGTTCAAATGTACCGCTTATATAAAAAAAAAATGTCATGTACCGTAATAAACAAGTCAGTTCATTGTCTCCCAATATTAATTTCAACTCATTAGAGAAAAATCCGAAAAATGGGAAATTTTTTGACTTCATAGTAGTTTTTTTTTCCTTCTAATGTTTCTTTTTTCTAGAATAATATGTCAATAACATTCGCACCATATCATAACTATTCCCGACTTTAGAAAGACACAAAAATAATAAAATATAAAAAAAAGCTTAAAACAATAAAAAAAGCTTAAGAACTACTGTTTTTAGTGGTCGAGGAGTAATCTTGACTTGTGATACTAATAGTAGTAACAAAATCAAGACTAGGGTAACTTAATCCAGTACTAATTGTACTTAACTCAGTTCCACTAGTCGACTCCAACCAAGGAGCTCCATTGGCAGTGGCAACACGGATTAATGATACCTCTTCTAAATCAGTATCCTTGGTTGCTTCTACTTCTGCATTCTCCTGGAGTTCAAATGCAAACTCTAGCTTTTCCATCACATCATTCATCGTGGGTCGTTCGATTCCATGATCACGTACACAACTTTCTGCAAGTTCCATGTATACCTTTAAACACTCTGATGCTATTTTGTTTGTTAGATATGGATCAATGATTTGGCTGATGGTCCCTTTATCAATGCATTTCTGAGCCCAGCTTGCCAAATTTCGCTGCTCTTCTTGGAGTTTTAGATTCAATGCTTTTCTGGCACATAACACTTCAAACATCACTACACCAAATGAGTACACATCGGATTTCTCAGTCAATTGTTGGCGCCTAGCATAATCTGGATCCAAATACCCCCATGTCCCCTTTACTAGTGTACTAACCGCACTGTTATCTAAACCCATTTTGGATAATCCGAAATCAGAAACCTTGGATACCCATTTCTCGTCCAATAGAATATTTGTTGTCTTCACGTCACGGTGGATAATAGGGTGTTTTGTACACGAGTGGAGGTAGTGCAAACCACGGGCTGCTCCTATGCATATCTGGAGCCTTTGTTTCCAGGTGAGGGGATCATTAAGGGTGTCATAGAGGTGGTGGCGGAGGGTACCATTTGCCATGTACTCGTAAACAAGTATCATCTCACCCTCATCATTGCAGTATCCAATGAGAGACACAAGGTGCACATGACGAAGTTGAGAAAGCATCTCAATCTCTGTCAAAAACTCACGAATGCCTTGTCGAGATTCCTGTTTCATGCGCTTGATTGCCACCATCATATTACCTGAAGGATGGAATATTGTATCATTATGTTTCTAAAACCCAATAAATGTTGCCATGAATGCAATTGGTAGATTTTAATGACCTATGGGAGCAAATCAGTTTATAAATTTTATGTAATAAAATTAAAATTTTTATTTTCTTTAGCACCACTCTTGTATTATTGTGTGTAAACAATAGCTGACTTATGTCTAGTTTCTATGCTATTTGGAAATTAGAAGAAGTGAAGACATGTCCTAAAAAAGGACATGTTAATTACATTTTATTGTTCATATATATGGGTAATGATACTCTCACATTCACTTTCATGTTTAGATGTTGTCATTTTTCTTTATCTTCTAAAATGTGTATATCAGCACATCAATCGTGGATATTATGTAAAATAGTAAATGTAAAACGAGTTTAAGAAAATATTTTCCCTTCATATCTGGCTATGTCCAATACGCATAGCAACTGGACACAGCACAAATTGGATTTGATCAAATTATTAAACATCTCTATAAAATATAGTATCACTAATCTTAATTGTATGCAGATAGACTGCAATTAGGGCAAATTCAAGAAAAAGAAAAAGAAAAGATAATCATGGCATATTACATTACCTTGCTCAATCAGACCCTTATAAACATTGCCAAAGCCACCTACACCGATAATTAGATCTTCGTCGAAGTTGTTGCATGCTGTTTTGATTTCATCTAGTCTGAAGTAGCGACACAGTTCTCCAGGCAGTGATGAAGCTGTTCTCCTTGAGAACTCTCTTTTGTAAGGATCTAGCCTAGACCGACACCACCACTTTGCTAGAGGATGGCAAGAACCAAAACGCCTAGTCTTCTTCAGTTTACAGAGAACCATGCAACACACTAGAGTGAGCACGACTATGATGCCTAAACCAATTCCAATGGCAATGAATATTGCTTTCTTTGTCTTGGATTCGTTGGCTGCTAGAGCAGGTTCTTGATCCAGCGGTGGAGGCACCATATTGGGTCCGGCAAGATTTCCATATTGATCACTCAACTTGAACACTTCCACACCGTTTAAAATGGCATCACACAAATCAGAGTCTATAGGATTTAGATCAATAGAAAGAAGATGAATGCTCTCACCCTTGTTTCTGATCATTACTACGTAGTCCTTGAAGTAAGGCCTATAGTTACTGTCAGTCCACAATACTACATCTGCCGCTTCGTCAGCTTGCTGATAGTCTATATAGATGGTGAATCTTCTTACCCCGGGGATGGATATGTTAGGATCTATTTCGCAGAAGTGGAGCCTCACCAGATAATTGAATCCCGTATCAACAGGTAATCCCCATGTCAAATTAGATATCAAGTTCCTAGTGCTCTTTGGGCCCATTGAAATTGCAGACAGATAGACAGCATCAGGTGCAGTGTAATTTGGTATATATAAGTAATGGAGTGTCATAGATACCGAACGAGGGTTTATACCTTCACTCAACAGATAATCAGTGCCGTCGGACCATTGTCTAAACATGCCAGTGTCTTCCTTTGGTGATAACGAGCCCCCACCAACATTTAATCGATAAACCATCTCGAGTGCCATGCTGTCGTTTATGTAGAAGTGAGGAGCTTGGCCGACATAAACAGGGACAAGTTCTTCACCATTAGCGACACTACGTGGCCTATAGTACAAGTCTTCAGGCATGGAAACTATCTCAATTCCATTAATGAAAGCATAGTAATTACTAGAGAAAGGGATGAAGGTCAAATTCAGTTTTTGACTCTTATCGACATTGATGCAAAACTCTTTAGAAATATCACTGTGGTCCGATGAATTAGCAAGAATGGAAGCACTGAAGTTTGCAAGTAAGGTGAACGAACCCACTTTGACAGTGAAAAAGTCCTTGGACCTTTCAAAACCTGAGTAAGAAGCCGAGTAAAAGTACAACCGAACAAATTTCGGGCCAGGGGTGACCGGAAACACGTATGTGAATTGCCAGTTAGATAAACGGGCAGTCATGTAGGGGACAGCATTAGAGGTACCTCGGATTTCGGCTCTAGAGGTATTAGATTTGTGATTAGGTTCTTCTGTGGGAGCGAACTTGGAGCCTATGTCTCCGATCCAGTCACGCTCATCATCCGCCCTTGAGATGCCAGAGGAGCCACAGCTGATGGTAATATTTTCATCAGCAATATAACGAAATGTGGAGGTTACGGTTAAGATGTGACAAAGAATGACGAATAAGCAGAAGATTTGGTGGGTCTTCATGGGAGAAAGAGGTTACTGGCTCTAACAAATTGGAGAAATATTAGAGGAGGAAAAGCTACTTTCTTCCAACAATAGAAAGATAAATAGCATCAAATCATTGAATTATTTGATCAAGCTATCCCCCCCAATATTTTGTAGGTTTGTAGAGATTTGCAGGGTGAAGAGTGAGGATTGCCAAGTTGTTTGTGCCTTGTGTTGTGTGATGCAGAATTTAGAAAACTAAATATAAATAGTTGTGCTTCCTTCCAGTCCTTGCTTTTGGACTCGGTCATACATTTTGAGGTTTTCTTATTGCCCTAATCAGAAAATGATGTTTCTGCGAAATTGGGATATTTTAGAACGTAAAAACAAAGTGAGGAATTTTACAAATTTCACCCTTAAATTTTGATGTCAACATCAAGTTGGTTTTTTTTTTTTTGAGAAAACATAAATTTGGTATTTAGACCTACCATTTGAACTGTTAACTTTGAAATTAGGTTTGGGACAACTTATTGGTGCTTGTAGAGAGTTCAAAAATATCTCATATACAATGAATTTATTATTTGCTATTGTGAAAAAACACAATTGAGACTCAATGATTACAATTTTACCAAATATACGATGAATTCATATCAATATATATATATATATATATATATATATATATATATATACACACACACACAATGGCTCGATTTTGAGTCCATTTTCTCAATATCCACGGTTGGCAAAAATGTCTTCTATTTATATAGAGTATTTGCCATTTGCCTCTCTCCCACACGGTGACCAATCAAAAAAAATAAAAAAAAAATAAATAAAGGGTACAATAGAATAACTTACTTTGAGAATTGAGATAATGACAAAAACATCTAAAATTTATTTAAAATGTCTAATTTGGTCCTTTAAACGTTAACAGCATGTAAGGCCGTTTGTGCATTCTCTCCCAGTGCAAAGCTACCTGGGATTTCTGAAAGAAGACTATAAAGACAACAAGCAAGTCGGACATTAACACCACACCATTTCATGTTTCATCAACATCACACCAGCGATTTTCTTAGATTTTTTCTTAAAATAAAATTATTAATAATTTTGTGTTTGGTAGCCAAAAAAATCCAAAGAAAAAGTCACATAGGTCTTCCCTATTCTGTGTTTGGCAGCCAAGTAAAACCCATAAATTTTCTTCATTCCTAATTTAGTAGCCAAAAAATCAAAAGGACAAGCCATACAAAGTCTCATACGCTCTTTAGACTCATTCACTTAGTGTTTGGTTGCCAAGAAAACCAAAAGGAAAAACTTCATCTCTTTCACAAAGAAACTCATGAAAACCCGAATAACCTTAATCCAATCACACCAGCCAAGGTCCAAAATTCCACCACAATATTGCTATTAAACCCAATCATCCTATCGAAAACTGTTGACCCACTGGCCACCACCAAAGGATTTCCATCAACGAAATAGAGAGATGAGAGAAGAAGAGATGGGAGAAAGAAGTCCCATGAGGGTAAGATTTGGCTAGGCAAAGGAAAAGAAAATAGAAAGAGAAATAGAAGAAAAAAGAAAAGAAAAGAACGCTCTGTTTGTTTCGATAGAAAATCTTCTGCAAAGATAGTTTTTAAGAAATTGTTTTTCATTAAATTTTTTTGAAAAACAACTCTATCTCACAGCAAGCTAAATAAGTGAAGTTGAGAAATTATTTTTCAACCATTTAAAGTTGATACCAAATATTGGAAAATGAGATAGTTTTATAAAAAATACTTCTTGAAAAATTACTCATTTTCTAGAAAATATCATCGCTGAAATAAACAGAGTGGAAATAAGAGATAGAGAGAGGGCCAAGTGTTGAGGTGTGGTGTGACTGTTGAGGATAAGAAGAAAGAATGGAGAAAAGAAATAAAAAAATCTTTGGGTTAGAAGAGCGCAAAAACGACATGTAACGCCGTTTGTCTTCAAGGACCAAATTGATTATTTTAAAGAAGTTTTGGATGTGTTTGGCATTTTTCCTAACCACAGGGTAAGTTAGCGTGTATTTTACCCTAAAAATAAATAAATAAAGCATGACCCATCTACACTTTTTCTACCGTGGATGAGTTCTAAAGGTTTTCTTTCTTTCTTTCTTTCTTTTGCTTATTTCTATCTGAGTTTTTTGTTTTGCTTGGCTGCTGATAAACTCATAAAGTTTATTGGATCTTTTTATGTATTTGTTGCTTAAGGAAATAAGGAAAATGAAAAGAAAAAATGTGGTGAATGTCTATAAATTATGCTTTTGATGCTTGTGTTTTTGTTTGGTTGTTAAGAAAATCAAGGAAAAGAAAAGAAAATGCTGGATTTCTAATTTATTTGATTTTTTCATTTTTAAAAATTTATTTTAAGCATTTTCATGATTTTTAAAATTTATTTAATTACATGTAATACTAAAATTCATGTGTCACAATTTAATTGGATCAACAAAACACACGTGACAACTTGGTGTGACACTTAATAGACACGTACCCAAAAAAAATGGGTGGAATGGTAACAATTCAAACAACATATAACTTTAAGAGGTAAAATGATAATAATTTTAAAATATAAAATTCTAACACCATCAGACTTTAAGAGTACAGTATATAATTTGGCCAAAATATTATTATTCCCAATGTACTCTTGGTACAGCAGCAAACATGCAGTTAGTTGAAAATAAAAATTGGGACAAATAATGAAAAAAGAGAGAAAAACAACAAATCAACCGAGTTCCTCCGCAACCATTATTTCATTAAACTTCAATTACTTAAACCTACCTCCGACAAACGATACATTCACTAACACGCATATACACGGATTCACCATCCTTATTGGATATAAAATACAGCATATTATATATCTTTAATAGAATGAAAAAAAAAAAAAAAAGAAAAAAAAGAAGAAGAGAAGAACAAGTGCACAGCTGAAAGGAAACCTAGGAAGCACGGTGTGGATTCAGGTTTGGGTGCGGGTGCACACTGACCCTTGCCAAGTTTCACTAACCCTTGCGAAGGTACACACTTTCCCGTATTGTACGGTTAGGATCGGTGCAATAACGCTTGTCTTTAGCTATCCCACAAGGAGGTGCTGGTTTTATGCGATTCAGTGGATCAGGGTGAGAGCCAGCAAGCATCCGACTTATGTACTCCAAGTCGTCGTCAGTCAGGAATTCAGCAGGGACGTCATTGCTCAGGAAATTAGTGGTGTTGCTCTCAACAAGGACAGGAGAACTACAACAACAATATGCGTTCAGAATCAGTATCACAAACAATGCCAGAGGATAATATATAACAATCCCTCCCTTAATATTATAAGCTTCCATTTTTCACTCGTGTTTTCCTTCAACTCTCGCAAGTGATCTCCCTCCGCATACACTGTCATCCCTGACCTTGAGTGATTACATTTATAGTTAATAAAAAGATGAGTGTAACAGAGAGAAAGGAGTAGGAGGATAAGCTCACAAAAGTAGGTGATCAGTGATCTCCCTCCACAACCTGATCACATGCATTGGTACTGGACTCGAAAAGCATATTTCTTGTCTGTTGTGGACCACGCGTTCATGCAAATTGCATTGCATGATTAGACCTTGGGGTAAAGCAATTTGTCCTTGTCCTTCAACGTTTCATTCAAATAATATTCGAAACAGACTAGAGGATCCTGTCATATTACTTCACATAGATGAAATGCTGGAGCGTCCTGGACCTAATTCTACGGAAAAAATAGGTTCACAATTAATTGTGGGCTCGGACAATATTTGAGCGTCAACGAAGTGAGAATGATATTTCTGACAAGGAACTATTCAATCACATGCACAATTTATTCAGTAGCAAGTATAACTCATTTTGCGGTGAGCAAACGGCAACATTTAGCTGGTTTTAGAGCACTCGCATAAGTTCTCTGTATAATAGGAAAGTGATTACATTTTAGTCAATTAAGTTTAAAATTCACCCACATCAAGTTATGGAAAATTATGTAAAACTATATAGATGCTACAATAACAGTGTAAATTTACAGCGATATTATTTATTTTACATTTACTTTTTTTTTTCTCATTTCTTTACGTACCTTAAAGATAAAGGAAAAGAGTGTGGACAGTAGTCATGTGTGAAGAAAGAGATGATTTTGATATATTTTCTTTCTTTCTTTCTTACTTTATTAATATTTTAATAAATTGTAGTGTAAAATAGATAATTTGATATAGATTGTTTTGAAAAGTAAGAATGTAAAAAATAGAAAATGTATTAGTTGTGATAATTTGTAACATTTTTATAGCAATATTTTCAACATATTCTAGATATACATATTTGTAAATAATCATGCAAGCTTGATATGTATTCAATTCCAATAAGATAATCTCTTGCATGGCTAATTAAAAAGAAATAAATAAATGAGTTACAACGAGAGAAGACCTTAAATCTCAATAATATTTTGTATATACCTCAATCTTTTCATTCTTGTAGTCTTCTTGGCAGGCTCTCCCACTTTTAAGATCTCTTTCATGTTAGGCTTAACATGCTATTTCATGTTCAAGGCCTAGATCTATTTTACTTCATTCTTTTGTAAGTGCAGGAACTCGATTTTTCATTGCTGGGATCTTATTAACGAGCTTCTCTCTTTTAATATTTTTAAGCTTAACATGATATTTCATGTCTAAGGCCTAAATTTCTTTTGCTTCAATCTTTTGAAGACGTAAAAACTAGTCCATATTGTTGCATTGTTCACAGCCTTTGGCTATATTGCCCTTTTCCACTTAAGAGTTTTTTTTATCTCTTTCATGGCTGGTTCTTCTTGACAAGTTCTTATTCTAAATCTTAGAGACTTAAAAATATAGGTACAGTCAAGTTAGTCTAGTTACACTAGTGAATAGTCTAGTACTTTTACTGTGCAAAGTGACTTGGAGCAACATTATTGTCAAGTAAGAAATTCACAAATATTATTAACCACAAACGTATAAAATTTGTTGTGGCTTTTAGACAATATATGTTGATGCATCCATAACATAGTCTTTAACATAGTATCCCTTAGCGTGTTTACGTAACACAAATACGTATGTGTATGATACAAAGAAAGTGTAATTTAATTCATATTGAGGACTAAAATAATGGTTTAATTTATTAAAGTATGATGCCCAGGCATATAGAGACCACTAAAAATTTAATGAGACCGTGTGGTGGGATTTGTGTATAAATGGAACAATTTTAATTCTTCATTCTTAAAGTCAAAGCAACATATATTTATATAAAATTTTGAACAGTAGACTCTGTTCGTTCTCTATGGTGGAACAAGAAACTTGGCGCAATTGCAAGGGAAAATTATTTTAGTACTTTCAAATGTCCTGATCGAACTAATGACAACCTATATATTTAATAATCTAAACTAACATCACTAGCACCATTATAATTTATCATTCCTGTGCGTAAGCATGAGTTACAGACTAGTTTTTATTAAAAAAAAAAAAAAGAAGATAAAAAGAATATGTTTAATGTACCCTTCATACAGGTTACCCACCAGTCTAATAACTATGATGTAAACATCGTCAAAATTGTTTGGAATCTTTGATTTCAACAAGTGGAAAAGTAATGACATAAGTTGGAGGTAGCCGCTTGGAAAGGGAATCTCCCAAATCCCTCCATAATCTTGCGCCCCACTTTAGTGGGAAATGATTTAGAGTCCATCCTCATCGATTTTAAGCTCTAGAGTCCATCCTCATGATTTAGAGTCCATCCCTGTCAAGTGAGGATAATGACCATTCATAAAACAACAATCTCTCTCTCTCTCTCTCTCTCTCACACACACACACACACACACACACACACACACACACACACACACACACACACATATTTATATATAGTGCATGCGTAAGAAATGGGGCATGGGATGACTTATTAAAGGCTAGTCTAGCCCTTGGTGGCCAAAGAAAAGAATATCTATAATGAAAGCCTAAAAGTGATCTTGGTGTTATTTGAGTGAAAAGATCTATGCATATAGATTGCAATGGACACGACACAACACAAAAAGTTACAACAATTTTACAATATTCCCAAACTAGCATGCCACCTAATTTAAATTAAAAATTGTGGAAAGTCCATGTGTGAGCTGGCATCTAAATTTGAGAATATTGTGAAATTGTTGAAACTTCTTGTTATATTTATAGTATTACTCATATCATAGCAAGAATCAACAACAAAAAGATACATTTCAAAAGACGAATACCATCTTAAAATATGAGATAAAAATTTTGAGGATTAAGTGTGCATTTGGGATCAGTTTATTTAGCTTTTGTTTTTTACTAAATGTGTGCCAAAGTATGCTTCTATTTTGGAAACAAGTTACAGAAAGTGAAGAAAAAGTGAAGTTATAAAAATTTGTACATAAAAGCTAAAAACTAGCCAAAAAGCGGAAAATACTTAAGTACTCTCATAGTATAATGAAATGTTACTCTCTCCTTTCACCTTCATGATGGATCCCACTATAAATTTAATGAGTGGACTCACCTTAAATGTGAGTAGAAGGAGCACCATTCACTATGCTCCGGAAGTACCTAAATACTACTTTAAAAAAGTTGGACCTAAACAAACACTAAATGTATAATTAAACTAAATTTTATTCTCTTCCATTTTTTTTAAGAGAGTTTCAACTTTCTTTCAACCTATGACAACCGCTCCTAATAATAGATATTTTATCATTAGACTAAGACACCAATCGATTTATGGTGTAGGCGGGGATTGAATCTCAGATCTCTTATTCAATCATTAGAAATTTTATCAGTTAAGCTAACTGGAACCCACTTATTATATTACATATTGATTCATCATTTTTAAATGTAATGTAAAGAGTTCTACTATTATAATAAAAATATGAAAGTATTTTTTCAATAAGTTGAGATGTCAATTTACCATAATGTAAAATAAAATAAAATTATACCCAAACCCACAATAGTTCAAAATAAGATTATTATGAAGATATTGTGAGATTTTTTTTGTGTACATGAAATTTCTATAATAAAAAAATAATAATTAACTATTTATTTATTATATTATTGATTTGATATTAATAATATTTATTGATATTTCAATTTAGGATCTAATCATTTCATATTTAACAACCTCCATACTATCCGCATACCCTCGGTGCGATGGTCACTCCACAAGTATAAATGCTTGTGAGGTGTAGGGGGCAAGGGCTGGGGTTCAAGTCTCTAAGAGGGAGCTTCACACACATATATACACTTAGATTAGGCTAGAGTAGAATTCTATCTTGTAAAAAAAAAAAAAAAAAAAAAAAACTCCATACTATTCACATTTGATAATATGAATAGTAATGTTTATTATACATACCGTGACATACACAATTTTACTTCTCTCATAAAATACACTAAAACTGTAAATCACGATTTCAACACATATGATAGGTGTGTATAAAGTTGTGTGTGAAACGTTTGTGTAATAGTAATTACCCTAATATATATGATTACCTAATATACAAGTGTCATTTGAAACATTTCACATCAAGAAACGGGAAACAAAATAGATGATAGATTTGTAGGGCTATCCACAAGTCAGTCCGGGTCGGTTTGTGCCCAACTCGAAACAAACCCGACAACTTTAGGTAGCAAAACAGTTGACCCGCTACTGACCTCTGGAAACTATGGGTCGAATCGGTTTCGGTTTAAGTGGACGGCGATAAATCAATGAAGAATCTTAAACGTCGGTGGATATTTGGCTAGATCTTTATAGATCTCTTCAATATCTAGCCGGATCTTGACCTCACACCACATGACAAGATGGAATAAAATTAGGCTACGGCCCATTGGAAAAGTGTTGAGAGCTTCTTCTTGGAACTAGCAGAGTAGAATCTTGTTATGCGTAGTCCGTGATTGTGGATGCGGTCCAAGTCCTTGTCTCCTACAAAAGTCTCCGACATTGTGGGTCAAAGTTCTTTGTCCCATTGAAAAGTCTTGCCACTCATATGTTTCTAGTCGTTTAATTTGTCTCATCTATGAAATGTGGCCCCTTATTGTGGCCACGGTTTGGCTTTTTCTAGAAGAAAAGTCTAAACAAATTATATCTCATACGGTCTAAACAAACGGTCTAAACAAAAAGTCACGCACCGGGGGTGGCGGTTCTAGGAAGTTTTTTTAAGCTGGTCACTAATAAATTTAAATTATACAAAATTTAATAAAGCGATAATTTGAATATTTGCTACAATTGCAAATCAAGTCACTAAGGAGAGCAAAATGGTTGCAATTGTAAAGTTAAAAAGAGTATAATTATCGTCACCATCAAAGAGAGGCAAATGCCCCTTGGCTACTTTTAAAAATGCCTATATTTGCTAGTATATAGGACCCACTTAAATGCTCTGCCCCCTCTCACCTTAGAAAAAGAACAAAAGGAAGTTCTTATTTGCAAGAAAGTAGTTGTAACACCAACAAAATGAGGAAAAATTATAGGAGATATTCACGGAACTTTTTGTGAGGTTGAATTTATTCAATCATGTGTTGGCTTTATTCCATGCCAAATTTGCTTGTAATTTACAATTAGATACCCTGTATCTAGGTGAGATTTATGTAAGGGTAGTGTGTGAAAGACTGTGAAGAAAACTTAAGATGTGTGCAATTCAAAAGAGTCTCATGACTAGCTCGCGACTAGCAAGTTGCTAGAATGGCACACGTGTGAAGCATGTAGGGAAGTTGAAGGGTCACGACAGTTGGAGTACTACAAGACAAAACTTCCAGTCTGGTCAGGCAGTTAGCTCGTGACTCAGACTCACGACTCGTTTTAGTCGTGAGGTTAAGTCGCCAAAATGCCCTGTTTGATGAAAACTGACTTTTTGCATTCCTCATACACACTACTATAAATACCCTTATACACACGAAATGTAGAGAGCTTTCCAGAGAGAATTTTGAGAGAGAAACTCTAGAGAAAAATAAGATTGACTCATCCACAATCTTTATCATTTGATTTTCCAAATTCCTCTACTCTCACTCTCTCCATTAACATATCCTTGAGAGGTACATTTGCCAAAATCCTTATCTCACCATACCCATATCAGTGAGGAGGTGTTTTAGTGCTTAGGAAGCAATTTAGAGAGGACCAATTCATTTGATTGATGCAATGGGCTTATTGCAGGATCCGGTAAGCTAGAGAAGACAAAATTCGGCGTAATCCAATTGAAGCAAGAAGCTTGGAGGACTTAGATGCACTTGGTAGATTAGGTTTGGAGGGTCTTCTGCTATTCATCTATCCCAACTTTATTCTCTAGTAGATTATTGACCGCTTGGAGGGCGGCGGAGAGGTTTTTTGCCGAGTACTTTGGTTTTCTCTTTGATAACACATCGCCGTGTTATCTTTGTGTTTGCATCTTTCTTTCCTTTCTCTTTACCTTTTAATTGCTGCTGTGTTTGTAATTAATTATGGTTTAAAGTGTGTTACCAATTTGGATATAGCTTATATTTCATATTCCTCACATATATTGTTTAATTATAAGCTTATGTTAATATTTTTGTATTTGGGGGTCTAAACGTTCTTTGGTGTATTATATGCTATTTGAACTTTCACTTTTAACCACGTTATCATAACTTTCGTTTAAAAAATAAAAAATTTATCTCCCATTTTTTTATAAATAAAAACTTTTATATCCCATTTCTTTTTAAATAAACAAAAAAAGAAAAAACTTTTATCATGTCCCTCTATTTCAGCATTTCACTTTCACGGCATTTTGAAAGTTTTTCCTTTTTTCTTTTTTGTTTTTTTTGTTTATTTGATGTAATTTCAAACGATTGTGTGTCTTATATTTTAACTAATGTCCCTATACTCAAACTCTAAAGCCTCTATTATTTTTTCTATTTTTTATTATTATTATAATTATTTTTTTTTTATCTTCTATCAATTGACCTTTCAATTTTGAACTCTTGATTTTTTGCGATGAACCAAGATTTAAATACTTTGAAGTATATAGAACAAAAATGTTGGTTTCTACATATTTTTTACAATATATATTTACTTTGTTATTAATATCGATTAATTTTTTTAGGTTTTATATTTTAATATAGTTTTTAAATCTTGTCCACCTTAAACTGAAATCCTAGCTTCATCACTACCCTTAGATCTATGAATTCGTGACCTCACACCACATGACAAGATGGAATAATATTAGGTTACAACCCATTGGAAAAGTGTCGAGAGCTTCTTCTTGGAACCAGCAGAGTAGAACTTTATTATGCGTTGTCCGTGATTGTGGATGCGGTCCAGGTTTTTGTCTCCTACAATAGTCTCCGAGATTGTGGGTCCAAGTTCTTTGTCCCATTGAAAAGTCTTGCCACTCGTATGTTTCTTGTCATTTAATTTGTCTCATATATGAAATATGGCCCCTTATTGTGACCACGGTTTGGCTTTTTCTAGTAGAAAAGTTTGAACCAATTATATCTCACACGGTCTAAACGAACAGTCTAAACAAAAAGTCACGCAAACGCAGTGGCAGTTCTTGGAAATTTTTTTAAACTAGTCACTTAGAAATTTAAATTAAGATGATACTATAATTATGGAATATTGAGCATTTGAAAAAGTACCATCAATAGATGTAACAGACGATTGTATTCACATTTGAAATAAAGCAATAAAGTACTATTCAGCCAACATTCCAACGTACTGTATGCAAGTGTAGGAGTAAAAAAAATGGCTAGGTGATAAGATTCCGCCTAGACAGATGTAAATCACTGACGAAGCCAAGTGACAAAATTCTTTAACTGGATGTAAGACACCTAAAAAATTAGCTAAGTGATAAGATTCTGCCTAGACGAATGTAAATCACTGACGAAGCCAAGTGACAAGATTACTTAATTGGATATAAGTCACCTAAAAAATTAGCTAAGTGATAGGATTCCGTCTAGATGGATGTAAATCACTAACGAAGCTAAGTGATAAGATTCCTTAATTGGATGTAAGTCACCTAAAAAATTGGCTACGTAATAAAATTCCACCTAGACGGATGAAAATCGCAGACGAAGTCTAAAAATCTAAAATTGACAAAGCACCCATAAATAAGGGTACACATACGAAGATTCTGGCAAAAGCGCAAGTCACATGCAAGCCAAAAGTATTAAGCTTAACAAAAAATAAGCCAACGATGGTATGAAAATAAACAATAATCATAAATATATTTCTTCTGAATTAAAAGCCCAAAAAACACTGGGCAAGAAATATTGTTCTGGCATTAGAATAAAAAGCCCAAAAACATACTGTGCATCAAAAAGAAGAAGAAGAAGAAGAAGAAGAAGAAGAAGAAGAAGAAGAAGAAGAAGAAGAAGAAGAAACATGGATGTCTGCGCTAAATAGGTTCAAGCATTAGCCTCGTCACCACCAGCTTTAGTAAGCTCTGGAGCATTTTCCTCAGGAGCAATGGCAGCAGATTGAGCAACCTCGTCCATTGCCATCTCCTTGTCCACCACCTCCAGATCTAGGCTTTGCAGGTCCACACCAGTGGGGTGCTTGACGAGGTACTGCAGCAAGAGCTTGAAGCCTTTGTAATACCAGCTGAAGAGCACGATATTATACTCGTCTATCTGCTGGAAGGCCTCGACGGACTTGGCTGCAATGGTCTTCACTCTCTCCTTTGCAGCCTAGAGTTGTTTTCCCTTCTCCAGGGCCAGCTGCCTCTCAGCCCTTAAGTCATCAAATAAGACCCTCGCCTTTTCCTTGGCAGTGTTGGCCTCGTCCATGGCCGAGATGAGGTCCTTCTTCAGCTTCAAGCGCTCTGCCTCCAGACCCTGCACCTTGGACTTCGCGGATGTGGCCTTGGCCTCATGGCTGAAGTACTCCGAGGTAATATGAATGGTTTCCACCAGAATCTGAAAGGAAGATCCAACTTTTAGAACCAGGCAAAAGAAGAGAAAGGGAAAGGCAAATTGTACAGGTATATTACTTGGACGAGTTTGTGGATGTGACGATCCATGATCTTGTTGGCAGGCACGTCAAAAAGGACCTTAAGCTTTTCGGTCATGAAGGCATCCCTCGTCCTCAACAATGAGAGGCCAGTGTCGTCCCAAATGCTAGATGACCGCAAGTCAACCTTTTCTTTCCCTATGTCCTGCATGCATGGCTTTTTCATGTGTGGAGTAATTTCTTCCATCGAGGTGGTCGGGGAAGCAGTCCTCATCGCTTCAGGGACGAAGGTGGCCAGGGTGATAGGAGTCCCCTTCTCCACGACACGCACCACCCTCTTCCCGAGGCTGGAAAGAGGATTATTCTTCTTCGTCCTCATCTTGGCGTACATTTCTTGGTTAAACTTTGTCATCATCTTTGCAAAAGAAAAACATTTATTTAAAAAAAAAAAGGAAACAAGGACGAAAATTCGATTCAGCAATGAACCAAATGAACGCTTGCTCTTCTTTTCGATCTCGATGGTCCGCAGAACATAGGAGGAAGGCTCTGGTCCCAGGTAATGACGAGCCAAGGTTCTCGGATTGACCAAGTTGTCGAAGTCATCAATCGTCTTGGCATGCTCAGTAGCTGCCTCTACGCGCCTCTTGTACGTGCTCTTGAGCTTTGGACATTTCTTTACTGCACAGACACAACAAACAAAAAGGTTAGTAGCGATTAAAATGGGAAAAAGAGGAAGAGTAAGGAGGGAAGGACTTGTAGAAGGACGATGCACCTAGACTCGGGGCTCTCCAACGACGAAGCAACCTAGGAATGTCGCCCCAGAGCTCATCAAAAGGAGTCTCCCAGTCATCCCCAGACACGAAAAAGAACCTCGACTTCCAAAATCTGAAGGACAAGGGCAGATCGGTGACGATACAGATACGTGAATTTGTCCACCCTAATAATGTCTCCCTCTGTGGCTGCTAGCCATATCTCCATACAACTGATTACAATCCTCCATGAGTTTGGCATCAGTTGCTTAAGAGCGATATTGAAATGGCTCAAAAGATCCATAATAAAGGGGTGGACAGGAAACCTAAGCCCGCACTGGATAGCGGGCTCGTAGAAGCACACCTCTCCAGGCGAGAAATGACAAGCTTGTTCCTCTTTATAAGGAAGACGAACCCTAACTCTCTCAGGAAACTGAAACCTATCCCTAAACTGAGAAAGGGTTTCAGCATCCAGGCCACACACCTTCCCAAAGGCAGAGAAAGCCCTGACCTCCCTTGGGCCAGAGGCCTCAATATCCTTCTCCATCTCAATGGGGTCATCGTTAGACGATAATCCCATCTCAAGCTCACTGGACCTCACCTCCGACATCATTCTTCGCTTACCCACCAAATCCTCAAACCAATCAACTGATTGACGAAGTAAGGGAAACAGATTGGCCAACACTACACTTAAGCTACTACCCCCAAACACAAAATGTTCAACTATTGGGCAAAAAGAAGGAGAAACTCCTAGAGAAGCCCCTAAACGTGCAAAGAGAAATGAAATAGAGTGGCAAAGAATCCTAACCTCAGAGCTAGCAACCATGGAACCTAAGAAACGAAAAAGAGGGGCAGAATTCCAAAAACCCAAAGTAGGAAAGAAAAGACCCAGTAACCCTTACAAATTATTAGTAATACAAAGAATAGAGAAGGGGGGAAGAAACTGTACCTCAAAGGAACAATCCCAGAAAGGAAAGGTGCAGGAAAATGCAGGAAAAATAGCTTGGAGAAGGATAGACATAGAGCAACAATGGCGTAAAAGAGAGAAAGTGGAGAAGAAAGAGAAAAGAAATGGAGTTTAAAAGAATTGGGCACAAAAAACTGAAAATCAACAGGAAACCCAAAAGGCACACGAGTAGAGATTTAAAACCACCAATCAGAACGTGCCACGTGGCCACGATGCGTACGGCGCCACCACTACGCATTAAATGTGGAACGGAACCCCAAGAAGAGTATAACTGTCATCACCATCAAAGAGAACTCACAATCATAATAACAATATTTTTATTAGTACCATTTTTTCAGGAAAAATGAAATTAGAAATTATTTTATTGAATAGGTTGAATGATTTACAAATTTAAATGATTAGCGATTTTTATCTTTTCATTTTATAATAGGTTTTTTGTTGAACAATTTGTTCACTTGTTGTTGTTTGGTCTTGTCTTGTTTTTGTTTAGTTTATGTTTGTTGTTATTTGGGCTAATATTTATTATTGTTATTTAAGATTTTTTTTTAATTTATAAAAGGGATTAAGGATTATGTTTGGGGGGGGGTAGAATTAATTTTGGAGTAATGCTACGTCCACAACATTTTTACAATAAATCCTATGCAAAAAACTGTTATTGGTGGGTAAAAAAATAATATTGAATTTAGGTCAAATTAGAATTAGTAATAGCTTACTACATTGAATTTGTTGTGAAATTATTGTAAAAATATTATGAATGTAACATTATTCTTTTTTTTTTAACCAAATTTTTGTAATTCCCAAGACAGGGTGTTCAACATTTTTTTTATGGTAGTCACAATAAGTTAATTTAGCGTATAATATTTTTTAGCAAGTATATATATATATATATATACATTTTTTTGCAAGTCAGGTGCAAGTTAGGGTGGTCCTATGACCACCCTGGCTTGCATGTGGAGTCGCCAGTGTGCATTGTGTAAGTTCGTTTAGACCCCTTATACCCAACAGATTAACCTAGAGAATTAGCCAAGTGATTAACTTAGGTAATTTAATTAAATCTAGGTTAAGCAAAAACAGAAAAGCAGCGGAAATTAAAGAACACAAAAATCTGATGACCTAGGAAAACCAAACTGGTAAAAAACCTGGGGAGGATTTAACTTAGCTATCCTCAAGGTAAACTGAATCCATTATGAAAGAATCGAAGTTTACACAATAAGACTTAGACCACTAACATCCTATTGTTACCCAAGTGTAGGAAACTTACTACCACGACCCCATGATAGCTCCGAGATCCACGGACTCCTTCTTTCCTTGAATTCTTCAGCAAATCACAAGCGCACCTGCTTGTATATCTTTATGCTCTTTTGATTCTGCAACTGTATTGATTTACACAACTCTTGACATGAATCTCAAGTTTGTAAACCCTAAGTGTATGTGAAGGTAAACACCTCTAAATCTCACAATGAGATTCACAAATACAGCATTCAGAATTCTAAAAATGTGGCTAGGGTTTTCCCTTTTATACTTAGGGCAAAACATAAAACCCTATACATTAAATGGGCTTGGGCTGAGTTGGAATTTTCTGCAGAAAAACGATCTGCCCGATTTTCGATCGATCGAGTCTAATTTTCGATCGATCGAGTCAGGCAGAAAGTTAACAGTTACTTCTGCAGTAAACTCGATTCCAACTTTACATAAACGCCATACTTTGAGCAAGTCTAACACAAGACTAAACATTGTTTTGATCATGGTTTGCCAACATACAAATTGAAGTTCTAATACATTAGTTCCTAATTCTTAGAACCTAACAAACTCCCCCTTTGGCAATTCGTGACAAAACACAGACTTAACAAAAAGCTCAAAGTTTACAAATTGAAATAGCCCATTACAAAATAAATAGCCACTTAAACAATTCAACCTAAACTACTATCTAACAGTTGCAAAGTAAACAGCAGCTCGACTGAAAACAACCTGTATATTCCTGTAACACTTAACAAATACATAAACGCATGTGTGGAAGAAAAAAAAAACAAGGAATATAAAAAAACTTCTTGATTTCACATAACACAAAATAAAGACATATATCATGAATAACATCATAAATATAAATCAATAAGCAATGAAGTATAGTGAAACAAGAAACATATCAGTAACCAATGTATCATAAAATATATCTCCTAATCAAGAGCAAAAAAAAATGTAAATACAAGGTGAAGTACCTAGATACAATCTAATAACTCCACAAGCTCCGCAGTATCACTACTAAGTACAAAAACTCCCCCTAAAATGAAAATCTCCACAAAAATCTCCTAGATACAAAAGAACTACACACTAGAAACTAGAATGCACTCCCCCTTTTTGTGACGAATTGCCAAAGGGCACTCACTCATAATCAAAAGGAGGTGGAGGAGATCGACGAGAGCTCGCCAAATCCGCTCGCAATGCATGTAGCTCATCAAGGATGTCCACCAAAAGCTGACCATGAGCCGCCTGAACGGTCACGACAGTATCAAGAGTCCGACGAAGGTCAGAAACCTTATCAAACGGTGGAGGAACATCAGCAGCAGTAGCAACAGCAAGATCAGAAGACGTCCCAGCTGCAGGAGTATCTGTAGAAGAAGAAGGGGGTGGAGTGACATCGGAAGGCTCTACCCTAGGACGCTTAGAGTTAGCTCGAAGTTGAGCAGCCCTTTGCCTCAAAAAGGTAGCACCTATAGGAGCAATAACATGAACAGACTCAGACGTAGGAAAATCACCTAAACCAAGAAATAAGAGAATCCGATGAATAAAAACGGGAAAGAATAACGCATGAGCCGTAGAGCTAGACCGATGAACCTCGTTCAAAGAACGAAGGAACAAATGAGGAAAACTGATAGGAGCATCAGTAACCAGTGCATACAAAAACACACATCGCTCAAGAGGGATGGTGTGGACTTGAGAAATAGGCCACAAAGAATGACACGCTATCCTAAAGAAAAGATAGTGAAGCTCGGAAAGCTCAGCAGAAGTGATCCGAGGATCAGAACCCCACTGAATAGAAGACCCAGTGATGTATGACAGCATGTCATCAAGAGGTGGAGACTCCTCATAAGGAAAAACGGGATGGTCAACAATGGGCACCCCAAGAGCATCAGACACAACCGTAGGGGTAATGCGATACTCTACACCTCGTAACCAAGCCTTAACCAAGGTGTTGGTATCATAGATGTGGATAGAAAGGTTCGAATAGAACTCTCTAATCAAGGTGGCAGGAAGAGGAGAATGCTCATACTCGAGCAAAGATAACCAACCTCGACGCTCAAAGTTACGTCTCACCTCAGGATCTACCTTATCTAGTATGACCCTACGCTCATCCCAGATATGACGCCTAAGGTTCAGGGTCTCATAGGCCTCTTGGTTTTTCTCACTAGGGAACCGCTCAGTATCAAAAGAAGGTGAAGGATCAGATGTCCTATGGGCTCTAGTTTTCCTAGGCATAATGCTAAGGAAGAAAGAGAGACACAGAAAGAGAGGAGCCAAAACCAAAAAACCAAGGGCAGACTGCAAGTTAGCACAGCACAAAATATAGAAATAACAATTCTTAATGATGCATGAACAAATTATGCAAATGATGCATGAACTAATGCAGTGACAAGTTCAAATATGATCCAAATTAACTAAATTGGCTTGAGCATAGAATTTTATATCAAAAATACCCAATTTTGGAAAAACCCAATTTTCAAAACACAATAAATTGATAAATTGATCATCATAACAGTTAATTAACACAATATAATGATCAAATTAATCAATCTAACAAGCCAATTTTATCAATTTAAATCAAATTGAACAAAAAGCCCAAAATCCCCAATTTCAAGCCCTAGAAATTCAAAATTTTCACAAAACACCAAAATAATCAAATTAAACCACTTGTAGTGCTTGTGTATAGTGTCCCCACGAAAACCCATGAAAATTTTGAGAAAGAAACACTCAAAATCAATTCCAAATTTGCCAAAATAAAAATTCCGAAAATAACCCAAAAAATGCATGTAAAAATGCATGAAACTTGAAAATAAATGCAAAGGGAGGGGCAAAAAGGTCTTACCGGCCTTGGGAGAGAGAGATTATGCAAAAAGATCGGAAGAAAACGACAAATCCAGCAAAAATGGCTTTGACTGGTTGGTAGGAGACAAAAAGAGTTTGAAAAGTTTTTGAAAAAGTAAAGAAATCACGTGGAAGACTTCCTTTTTAAAAACAATCATCCCGATTTTCGATCGATCGAAAATTACATTCGATCGGTCGAAAACAGCTTCGATTGATCCAAATTCAGCTTGGATCGATCGAGTCAACCAGAAACTTTTCCATTGATTTTGAAACATTTTCGATCGGTCGAAAATCAGTTTCGATCGATCGAAATTCTAGAAAAATTAATTTTTTGAAAAACACACCAATTTCAGTGAAGTCACTTTTCAAAGCATCAGATTTTATGAGAAAGATGCATGAGTATGAGATGAGATGTTTTCCAAAAACACATGAATTCAACCCAGATTTCTCAAAGCAAAATTTTCTTTCAATACCCAAAAAAAAAAAAACTCAAACAAGCAAACATGTTCTGCATCAATTTCCAGAAATTCTCAAACTTGGTTGGTCAGACCAAAGAACACACAATAACATGTACACAGTTTAGCAAAGAATAACTTGTGTAGTGTGTGCAACTATTATAAGCTTGAGAAACATGTGAGGTGATATGCACATATTGATCAATCACAATTTCTACAAAATCCATCACATGAATTTGAAAGAGACTATTACTTAAAGAGTTACATCATATAACTCTCACATCTCCTAGAATAAAAGCTTGAAATCATGTAAGTTTTTTAATTTGCCTCATTATTCAATTTAATTGATTAGAAACTTAATAAAAGCCGGAATAGTGTACACACCATTTTTATGAATTATGTGAAATTATTATAGCCCAATAATGTACACACCAATTTTAGTTAGAGGCTACACCTTATGTTCTTTTTGTGCATGTGCTACACTTTCTCGAGCACAAAATCTTACGATATGCACTAAGGTGTTCATGATTGGCTAGTAAACAGTGGTGAGATGGTTATTTATGTCTTTCTCAAAAAGTTCAAGTCCGACAATCAAAGACATACGACTTCAAAATCAAGAGCATGTGATCAACAAATATAGCATCTTCCCACACAACATGCACCACAAAACTTTAGCTAGTAAAGTGCAATAGACATAAGTGCATCAAAGCTAAATAAGGTACATTCACATGATATGCAAAATTTGATTGACCAACCTTGTCTTCAGATTCAAAAAAAATTGCAAAAACACAATTTGCAAATTTTTTTTTTTTTTTTTTTTATATATCAAAGAAACAAACATCCAAGAATGAAATGCATGAATGTAATACAAAGAAAATCCTAAAAACAGAGGTCACCAAAGATAGAGCAATGAAGCACAAGGACCATGTCAGACAGACTCAATTTGATTGAGCCTTTTGCATCCAAAACTTTTTAGATGCAACTCTTGCTTTGGAGTTATGATTCACATTAGAATTCTGAGCAACTCCAAGATTGGAATAAAGGTTTAACACCTTTACCAATTCACCAAAAAGTACCATAGGATCATGTGCTTGAGGCACAGGTACTTTAGGTTTATTTGCTAGCTTTGCAGCTTGCAATTTAAAACAATTTGGACGAATGTGTCCAGATTTTTCACAAAAATGACAAACCCATGCAGGCTTATCATGCAACTTGCCCTTAGTAGAAGTAGAAGCTCTAGAATGAGAAGCTTGAAGATCAACCCTAATCTTTCTAGGTGGGGTAACATCTATAGGTTTGACAGGTTCACTCACCAAGGGTTTGACAATCTCACTCTTTGGAGGTTCAGAAGACGGGACAAATTTAGTGGAAGAAGGTTCAGGCACAGAGATGCTATCCACAAAACCTAAACCAGTTTTATCAGAAGGAGACTTTTGAATACTCAGCATGTGATCAAGTTTGGAGCTTGCAGACCTATTAGTTTGTTCTCTAGCAACAGATAAATCAAGTTCCAAACATTTAACTTTATCAAGTAAAAGCATGTTCTCAGTTTTCACATTATTCAAAAGCTCATTTGCATCAAACAATTTCACAAGTAAAATTTTCTTTTCAAGTTCCAAAAATGCAATTTTTTTCAAGCCTAAATCAACATTCATGGCATCCTTTGCAGCAACTTTGCAAAGTTTATTATAGGCTTCCTGTAAATCTGCATCCTCAGAGAGTTCCCCATCAGAAGGGTTCTCTTCAACAGACATGCTTTCATTTACTACAGTAATAGCAGTGAAAGCAATGAAGTTTCCATCCTCATCACTAACGGATTCATTGTCAGAAACTTCATCATCACTAAGGGTTACAGCCATAGCCTTACCGTTAGACCACAAGTATGTAGGATATTCAGATTTCAAATGACCATACCCTTGACAACCATAACATTGTTGTCCTAAAAAATTATTAGAAGGCTGACCTACTTTCTCCTTAGGTTTTTCAGTGTTATTAACCTTAGTGGGATCATTCCTCCTAAAATTTCTAGGTTCAACAGTGTTCTTGCCTCGTGCCCTTCTGTTATTGTTCCTAAGAAAGTTTCTAAAGTTCTTGGCAAGATAGGCAATCTCTGTAGCAGAGAGATCATCATCAAATCCATCATCCTCAACATCATCAACAGACTTAAGAGCCATTGATTTGGATTTGTTAGTCTTAGGGAGGTCCAACTCATAGGACTGAAGAGATCCTACAAGTTCATCAACAGGGATGGAGTCCACATCCTTGCTCTCAGTGATGGCAGTCACTTTGGGTATAAAATCCTCAATCAAAGATCTAAGAATCTTCCTAACAATTTTAGGTTGATCATAGATTTCACCCAAATTATAAGCAGAATTAACAATATCATTCAATTTAGCATAGAATTCATCAAAAGATTCATCACCATTCATTCTAATGCTTTCAAATCTAGAGGTTAATTGCTGCAACTTATTAATCTTAACTGCCTTCGTGCCTTCATGCACAGTCTGGAGGATTTTCCAAGCAGTATGAGCAACCTCAACATTAGAGATTCTCTTAAATTCCTCCATGGAAACAGCATTAAAAATAGCATTCATAGCTTTGCTATTGAAAGCGGCTGCCTCCTTTTAAGAAGGCTGACCTACTTTCTCCTTAGGTTTTTCAGTGTTATTAGCCTTAGTGGGATCATTCCTCCTAAAATTTCTAGGTTCAACAGTGTTCTTGCCTCGTGCCCTTCTGTTATTGTTCCTAAGAAAGTTTCTAAAGTTCTTGGCAAGATAGGCAATCTCTGTAGCAGAGAGATCATCATCAAATCCATCATCCTCAACATCATCAACAGACTTAAGAGCCATTGATTTGTATTTGTTAGTCTTAGGGAGGTCTAACTCATAGGACTGAAGAGATCCTACAAGTTCATCAACAGGGATGGAGTCCACATCCTTGCTCTCAGTGATGGCAGTCACTTTGGGTCTAAAATCCTCAATCAAAGATCTAAGAATCTTCCTAACAATTTTAGGTTGATCATAGATTTCACCCAAATTATAAGCAGAATTAACAATATCATTCAATTTAGCATAGAATTCATCAAAAGATTCATCACCATTCATTCTAATGCTTTCAAATCTAGAGGTTAATTGTTGCAACTTATTAATCTTAACTGCCTTCGTGCCTTCATGCACAGTCTGGAGGATTTTCCAAGCAGTATGAGCAACCTCAACATTAGAGATTCTCTTAAATTCCTCCATGGAAACAGCATTAAAAATAGCATTCATAGCTTTGCTATTGAAAGCGGCTGCCTCCTTTTAAGAAGTTTGCCACTCACTCACAGGAGTAGTGGGGTTCTCCCATCCGTACTCAACGGAATTCCAAACTCTCTCATCAATGGATTTCAGGAATACTTTCATCCTTACTTTCCAATAGGCATAGTTGTTTCCATCAAAGTGAGGTGGAACAACAAGAGAGTGACCGTGTTCCATGACAACAGGAGTCAAGGATCAGCTAAAAGATCAAAGGATCAAACACAAAAGCTACCCGCTCTGATACCGCTTGTAAGTTCGTTTAGACCCCTTATACCCAACAGATTAACTTAGAGAATTAGCCAAGTGATTAACTTAGGTAATTTAATTAAATCTAGGTTAACACAAATAAGCAAAAACAGAAAAGCAGTGGAAATTAAAGAACACAAATATCTGATGACCCAGGAAAACCAAACCGGTAAAAAACCTGGGGAGGATTTAACTTAGCTATCCTCAAGATAAACTGAATCCACTATGAAAGAATCGAAGTTTACACAATAAGACTTAGACCACTAACATCCTATTGTTACCCAAGTGTAGGAAACTTACTACCACGACCCCATGATAGCTCCGAGATCCACGGACTCCTTCTTTCCTTGAATTCTTCAGCAAATCACAAGCGCACCTGCTTGTATATCTTTATGCTCTTTTGATTCTGCAACTGTATTGATTTACACAACTCTTGACATGAATCTCAAGTTTGTAAACCCTAAGTGTATGTGAAGGTAAACACCTCTAGATCTCACAATGAGATTCACAAACACAGCATTCAGAACTCTAAAAACGTGGCTAGGGTTTTCCCTTTTATACTTAGGGCAAAACATAAAACCCTATACATTAAATGGGCTTGGGCTGAGTTGGAATTTTCTGCAGAAAAACGATCTGCCCGATTTTCGATCGATCGAGCCTAATTTTCGATCGATCGAGTCAGGCAGAAAGTTAACAGTTACTTCTGCAGTAAACTCGATTCCAACTTTACATAAACGCCATACTTTGAGCAAGTCTAACACAAGACTAAACATTGTTTTGATCATGGTTTGCCAACATACAAATTGAAGTTCTAATACATTAGTTCCTAGTTCTTAGAACCTAACACATTGGTCAATTTTACTTGATATTTTCTCTCTTACTCTTGTAAAAGATGAAAAGAAATGAAGTTCATAGCACCTTTGTTATAGGAACCATAACAAATATTAAACCTCGAAGAAATTGCTGTACATACACACACACACACACACACACACACACATATATATATATATATATATATATTAATTTCTTACATATATTTTTTGGTAAATAAAAAATGGGTAGAGGGGGGAGGGGGACTAGTGTGGCTTCTCTACACCTTACCCGCTTCCGGGCGAGACCTCATACTCCCAGTCTGTGTGAGGAACTCACTTATTTATTTTTTTATTTTTGGTCAACGGTTTGGGATGAAGATGGTGTATTAGGAGTATCAACACACAACTAGTTGTTTAAGGCTTAAACTTAAGTCTTGAGACTTGTTGGCCTGGTATCTTACCAACTAGGCCCCCCAGATGTTGGTTTACTGTACATATTTGAATCATTTACTTAATTGTTGTTTTAATAATTTATTTATCTTAAAAAGTTAGTAAATAAATGTAGATGTCTTTTTTTTAGGGAGAAACTAGACTTAAAAGCAGCCTGGGACTTTATTCAACAGAACTAATGAACATCAAAAAAAATTTGGGGGACCATGTCTTTAGGAGGTCTTCTAACCACACCTGAAGTCCCGTATAGTTCTTAGCCTTTTTAGCTAAAGCATCATTAACAAGGTTACAATTGCGTTTTACATTATAAAAAATTGAAAATTGAAGTGCAGCAGCCTGACAACAAATGTCATCAATAATATTCCCATAAGCCGACTGATCACCAGACCCAGTCAAGATCGCTTGTATCACCAGTGCAGAGTCCCCTTCAAAGATTACCTCACGTAGGCCAATTTCCAGAGCAAATTGGGCAGCCCTTCGGCATGCTAAGGCCTCTAGTTCAACTACCGAGTGAGATAACGGGATTGTCATAATCAAAGCCCTAATGGAATTCCCCTCCCAGTCTCTAATGATAACACCGATACCTGCACAATTGATGACTTAAACACAGCAACATCGAAGTCGGCGGGCGCCACTTGTGCTGTGGAATAGGTTGAGCGACAGTTGGGTTCGGGTCTTGAGCATTAAGGAACTCTTGGAGCAACCTGCCAGCCATATGATAAATCCCAAATAATGGTAAGATAGGGAGGCTGAGTCTCAAACAGTTTTGTCGATTCCAATTTACACCATGCCGTGATGACAGGGCCGGCCCAAGATTGTTAATTTGAGGCCCAAGGCGAGAATTTTATAGGAGTCTTTCTACGTCTAAATATCACTTAAATAATATTTATTTGTTTTTATTTAATTTCAAATCTATTATTAATTTTTTCTTATTAATATGACTAATTCACTTAAAGTGAGCTAATGATAATTACTATATAGATTTTACAAATTGACATATCATCAATAAAAGAAAAGTTATTCAAACATTCATTTTATTATATTATTTAGGTAATATTGATCATATTCCTGTCACATCAGTTTGTAAATTTTTTTTTCCTAAAATTTGTATTAGCTTTAGTATTTTTCATACACTTAATGGTGACTGTGTTGTATTTTTATTAATTCTTTTTTTTTTTTTTGGAGAAAATGCTAAACTTATTACACTACAAAAAACTTACAAATTGATGTGTCAATGAGTTGGCACTTCAACAAAAGAATAAATGAATATTGAATTACTTTATTGGTGACATATCAATTTGTAAGACCTATATAATAAAACTTGTAATATATTAGCATAACTCTAATATTTTAGACCTTTTTAAGATTGGAATAAAATATACACTTAACTCACACTTTTTATTTTATTAAGAAAAAAAAAAAAAAAAACTTACCCCTATATTTGGGGGCCTTAGGCCATGGCCTAGGCCTAGAGTCGGCCTTGCGTGATGATGAATATTTTTTTTTCGGAAATCATCATGGACCTGCAAAAATGTAGCCAGCAAATCAGTAAAATTCATAGGTGGAGGAGTTGTGAAGTGCTATTTTTTAGAAGAGAAACTTGAACACAATCCAACTCCTTGCACAACCAGAGAGCATGCAAGGGGTCTTTAGGATCAGTCCTATAAATCTCACAGATTTTCGATGTGCTGATGTGACGACGGCAGAGGTTCTTCATTATTGGTAAAGCATTGTTATATGCACGCCACACAAAATGCTTGATTTTATTTGGAGTTCTCAACTGCCAAATACCATTCCAGACACGCTTTTGGGCCTCCAGATTTGATGAACCTGCATTATTAGATGAAGCACAAGAAACCAACATCTTATAAGCACTAATTGTCGAATATCTACCATTAAGAGTAAGACCCCATATAATACGATTAAGGGGTAACCTGGGACTGAGAAGGATGCCTAAGATCATGGTGGATTTATAAGGTAGAAACATCTGCTCAATCTGACTCAAATTCCATATACCAAGGCCTTGGTTGATGAGCGTGCTTACCTTGGTTTCAGGTTGAACATCGTGGAGAGGTGAAAGGGTAGACCTGTTGGTTTGCACAGGAAGCCAATTGTCCTCTCTTATTCGAATTGATTGCTCATTCCCTCTTCTCCACACCATCCCTTTGTGAATTACATCCCTTACACAATAATACTTTTCCAAGCATAGGATCCAATGGTAGAGTCCTTAGCTTCAAGAATCGAGCAATCCGGAAAAAATCTAGCTTTGAAAACCCAGCTACAAAGTGAATCCAGATGGTTAATCATGCACTAGACTTGTTTTGCTAATAAAGCATCATTGAACTTCTCTATTTCTTTAAACCCCATACCACCCAACTCCTTGGCTTCACATAATCTTCCCATTTAACCCAATGGACTTTCCTTTGATCACCATTATAGCGCCACCAAAATTTACGGATTAAGGTCTCCAACTCCTTCACTAACCCTTTGGGGAGTTTAAAACAACTCATGGTATACGTTGGGATTGCTTGAATTACTGACTTAATGAGAACTTCCCTACCGGCTTGAGATAAATGTTTTTATTTCCACCCTTGCAATTTTCTCCACACCCTTGTAATTTTCTCCACACCCTTTCCTTAAGATAAATAAAGCTCTATTTCTTCGCCCTTCCCACTAGTGCTAGTAACCCCAAATAATTTTCATACTAGCGAATGGCCAGCACTCCTAAAAACTATTGACTCTGAAGTTGAAGAAAGGGCTCAGTATTAGAATTGAAGAATAAATTGGTCTTGTCTTTGTTTATTTTCTAGCTAGAATCATGTTCATAAACAGTTGATATATCCAGGATTACCTGGCACTCTGATTCCTGAGCTCGATAAAATAATACACTATCATCAGCAAAGAATAGATGGGAAACCTGTGGCCCATTACGGCAAATAAATACACCTCTAATATCACCTTCAACCTCAGCCTTTTTTAGTAAACTTTGCAAGCCTAATGCATAAAGTAAGAACAAATAGGGGGATAAAGGATCACCCTACCAAAGCCCTTTGCTTGGTCAAATGTTTCCTACAAGCTGGCTATTAAGCAAAATAGAATAGGATATAGACTGCAAGCAAGACATAATGATACTGACCATACTCTCAGCAAAGCCCAAGTGTCACGTAACTTTTTCCAAAAATTCTCACTCAACTCAGTTGTAAGCTTTGCTCATGTCAAGCTTGAGAGCCATGAAGCCCAACTTCCCTTGGGTCTTTCTCTTAAGATAGGGCAAAGTCTCAAAGGCCACAAGAACTTATTGGGTTTGGGCCAAGTTTATTATAATTTTTATCCTCATTTTAAACTATATTTCATGTTTAAAATTAGGGTTCTAAATTTGACAAGATAAAAAGGCCCTATTTGGTTAAGAGAAAAAAAAATATATTTTCAGTATTCATTTTCAGTTTTTGTGGGACCCATCATCAAAAAACTAGTCAGGTTGTGTTTTGTACTTAATATTCATTTTCAGTTTTCAAAAAAAAAAAAAAAAAAAGATTTGAATACAGAAAATGAATACAACTTTTCAATGTTTCCGTTTTCTATGAATATGAATACAGTGACATTCATAAATATTGTGAAAAAAAAGGTTACTTTTTTTTAGTGATGTGATATGTGTGAGTGAGAAAAATTACTTAAAAAAAAAAATAGAAAACAATGACCAAACTTGGGTGCAATGTATTCTATACCTAAATTATGTATTCAAAACAACTTACCAAACACTACCAATTGTGAAAATAAGTGAATTTTGTCAAAAAAATCATGATTTGAATATAGAATAAAAGAAATGAAAAGTGGATACACCACTTTTTGAAACCAAATAGGCCCTAAAATTTGACTTTTACCTTTTTAATGCCTATATTTGAGACGCCATACTCTTGGCAAGATAATTATGTTTTAATGTTTTATTGAAATTTGGTTCCACCTTACGTGTAAATTCAAACAATGGAGGGCAGTCTTCTCGGGATACCTGGCAGCCCCCTCCACCTTCGGTCTTCAAACTTAATTTTGATGCAACCTTGTTTTCGACTCTTAACAGCTCTGGTTTTGGTGAAATCATCCGAAATGAAAAAAGTGAGGTTATGGCAGCCATGGCAGCTAAAGGTCCTGAGGTGTTTTGCAGCGAGGAGGCTGAGTTACTTCCACATAGAAAAGCTATTGAATTTGCTGTAGATGCTGGCTTCTTTAAGTTAATCATTGAAGGGGATAATTGCTTTGTTATGAAAGTTGTTTCAGCTTTGTAGGATGATCATTCTTTGCTTGGGAATGTACTTGGGGATATTCATCATTTGGTTAGGAATTTGCAATGGGTAAGGGTTGAATGTACTAGGTGAGGGGGGAATAGAGTTGCTCATGAGTTAGCTCAATTTGCTAGGAATATTAGTCATGATTTGTTTTGGATGGAAGATGTTCCTCCGATAGCTAGGGAAGCTTTGTACCAAGATGCAAACTTTTCTGTTTAATTGAATGGCATGCTTCTGTTTTTTTTTTTTTTTTTGTTTTTTTTTTTTTTTTTTAACAATGGGGAACCAGTGAAACTAAGAAAGGAAAGCTCTTCTTTCTCCAAAAAAAAAAAAAAAAAGAAAAAAAAAAAGAAAAAAAAGAAAAAAAGAAAGCTCTTTGATGGTAATTTCATCATAGATTTTAATTTGACTTGGGATGGCTGAAAATTACATAACCACCTACAATCACCTCTTTTATTTTTCAACGAAAGGATATTTAATCAAAGTGAACTCCTTTTATATATATATATATATATATATATATATATATATATACATATATATATATATATATATATATATATATATATAAATGTGTGTGTGTGTTTATAAAGCATTAGATAAGGTTATGGTATGAGAAGCAACTCATCTTACTAGAGCTGGGCCAAACCGTTGAGGCCTGTCATGGTCTCTCAAAGTCCGTGTCTATCTCATGTTCAGTTTGTGCCTTACAATGTGCCACCTTTGGGTGATTTGATGAAAATTTTGAGGAGCTGTTCTTTAAAGATCAGATTGCTAAATGAATCTACTTTACTGGATCTTTAAGTAAAAAAGGCTTAGCCTTTTGATATGCTCTTCACTGCAAATCCAATTATTGTATGATCTGTTTCTCTTATGAGTGGCGTGAACCCTCAAGCAATCCTATGTCTTATACCTTAAAAGTAGTAGATTGGATCATGAGGCTTTTACATTGCCATTGACTGACCCAGATTGGTCTTGTGGCCACAAGTCGCACTTAGCTTTGATTTCATTGTCGACGACATCTTGGTGATCTCTCTATTAAGTTGAGGTCAAAGGACTTAAAGACCTTAAATACGAGCTCTTGCATCATTGTCTAAGAGTTTGAACTGAGTGAAATTTTGTTGTAGAAGAGCTTAATGGCTAAACGGCTTCCCTAAAGATAGCGCTAAACTAATAAAACTAAAAATTGTCAGTTGAGTCACTCATCTAATCCATAGCTTTTGACAGGTTTTTAAGATCAGCAAAAATAAGAAAACTAATCGAAGAGACCACCAAGGTGAGCCCTGGTGAGGAGCTTCCAATGCTTAAGTTAGTATCAACCCTTTTATTTTTTATATAGATAGCATTTTATAGTTTTTTTAACGTACCTTAGCAAGGGAGGCAATTTGTCCCTTTTATAGGTGACTTAAGTAGTTATTGAATATAATTGGGGTGATTATTGCCCCAAGTGTAACATTCGTTGTCTTGATGAGAGTTTAAGATTTTTGATGGTCGTTATTGAATGTGTTTAAGCAGTACTCATCTTTCTATAATGGCCTTCTAATAATGCAATGGTCGTCCATTAAGATGAAAGACCTTAATGATTTTTATAGACTCATCAGATATCATGCATGCTTAAGCTACTCAGAGATCCAATAAATATTTAATTGTAATTATATGATTTCTTTAATGCTTAAAATTCATACGTTCATTTCGACTACATCCATTGCATTCTGACTTAAATAATGCACCTATGTTATACTAATAAATATGCTCTTTCATACCTTAATCGGAAATATACGACATCAAGCTTCCAAGTCGTCCAATAGATGTTAGTGAAGGGAAACCTGAAAATCAAAATCATGCCATCGTCTTTACTCGAGGAGAAACCTTGCAAACGATAGACATGAATCAAGTAACTTCCCATCTCTTCTAGTTGATATTACATTATAAAGTTGACATACTGTGTGATAAGGGTATTTTTGACAAAGAATTTAGACTTATAAATGAATGTCTGGAAGCTAACGACATCTATAGGACCGTTAGCCTCATAGAAACTGACGGACGCACCTCCCCAATGTAGACGACGTGTTGGCTGCATAAAGCACATGATCCAGCCCACAAAGTAAAAGCCCACATATGGGCTTGTAATTTTATTCCGTGGCCAACTAGCATTCCTAGTTCAAGTGGGTTTTGTATTTGTGTGCTACTAGGATGGGTTTGCGGCTGGGGTTATTAAAATAAGATTTATGTGGTTTTCTTTGAGGGTGCCGCACAGTGAAAGAAGGAAAAGAAACAGGTGCCACATATTGAAGAATAGAGAAAAAAGATTGCTATCTTTGAGAAAGATAATTTGAATGTGAGAGAGTAAAGAAAAATAAGAGAGATTTTTTTTAACCGTGAGACATACACAAAAATTATTGTAATTGATTTGATAATAGTGAAATTATTCAGAGTTTTTCCCACAGTTTTTCCCTTCAAAGAGAAATGGTTTTCCATGTGAATATTTGTGTTCTTGTGTGTGATTGCTATTTTGGATTGCTAATATTTGTGATAATATTATTTGGGACCCAACACGATGCACCTTTAGGAAACTAACAGGTGCATCTCCCCAAACTGACGGAGGATCATTGAGCAATGGGAGACCTTAAACTGACGAATGGGAGCCGACAGATCCCACGTAGCCTCACTTGATCCACACGCACACTCATATATGGAAATATCTTGCACATCACGCACGAAGACCCTACTACGCTCCCATATCTTCCTCATATGGAAAGACACCCTAGAATCTCGAAAACCCTAATACCAAAGCTTCCCTATAAGGAAAAATCCCTACTTCCGAGGGATCTTGGTTCACTCCTTGCCACTATATAAGCACCAAACCTCCTCTTTCCTCTAGTACACAGAAAATCCCTAGCTCTCTCACTATTGAGCTCTTAGAGATTTCTCATCCACAAAGTTGATCTTCAAAGGGTCTTTGGCCAGTACCACGCCGGTGCCTTTTGTTTGATCCTTGTATTCTTGTCTGCAAGTGTTCATTAGCACAATTTGGAATCAACAACTCACTAACGATTTTCGTGCATCATTAATTGGCGCCGTTTGTGGGGAAGGAGTGATTAGCCATATCACCACTTCTAAGACAAAGAGTTGCATGGTCTAGACGCATTCAATGGCTATCATAAACCAGGATACAGGGAATCCCTCCAATGCCTTGGAAAGACAAGGATAAACATTGGCTGCGGCAATAGAGCGACTCACCCAGCACAACGAGGAGTTAAAGCAATAGCTGAACCAAAGGAACAAGCGACGTCTAGACGACCAACGTGATGAGCAGGACAACGATGAGCTGAATGGTAGTCACTTGCCAACGAGAGACAGACCGAAGAGGCAAGACCAAGAAGAAAGCAACATCCTCAGCAGACAAGACGGGCTGAACGACTGTAATTGTCCGACAGAAATGGAGATCAATGCGATGTGCATGGCCCAGGAGATGCAAATGATGAAGGAAAAGATGGACGTGATGATGAACGCCATGAAAGGACGGGTATCCACCAATTTAGAAGAGTTAGTCCAGCGAACGGACTCCCTTTTCACAGCCTAGGTGACTTCCTTCCCCCTCCTTGTAAAGTTCCGAATGCCACAGGTGGAGACGTACGATGAATCGAGGGACCCACTTCACCATCTAGAGTTGTTCAAGACCCTCATGCACCTACAAAGGGTCCCAGATGAGATTTTGTGCAGGGCATTCCCTACTACACTCAAGGGACTGGCAAGGTTATGGTTCAACAAACTTACCCCCAACACTGTCTCCACCTTCAAAGAATTAAGTGGACACTTTGTTACCCACTTCATTGGAGGGCAGAGATACAAGAGATCCTCAGCAAGTTTACTGAACATTAAGAAATAGGAGGACGAGAGCTGAAGGTCATATGTGACTCGTTTCAACAAGGAGGCCCCTTTAATTGATGAAGTAGACGACAAAGTTCTTATCACCGCATTCACCAACGAATTGCAATCTAAGGAGTTCCTCTTCTTTATCTACAAGAGTGACTTGAAGACGATGATTGATATGTTGTACAAGGCCACGAAATACATGAATGTTGAAGATGCGATGATTGCTCGAGGGGGCAAAATGAAGAAAAGAGAAAGGTAGGATGATCCTTGTCTAGAAAAAGGGAGAAAGTCGACTCAAACAAGCGACCGAAGGGACGACTAGAGATCAAGACCTCTGCCAGGGAGGACTGTGAACTTCACTCCTTTGAATACCCCGTTGGATCAAGTCCTCATGTAGATAAGGGACAACACGGCGCTGAATTGGCTGGATAAATTGAAGGGTAACCCAAGGGAAGTTACAATGGTTTGTTAGGGGCGGAGAGAACTCGCTAAGGGACCCTAAACCTAACTAGCGAGTGGAAGAAAGACCCAGAGCCCCGCTTGGAGAGATAAGGGTGATTGTAGGGGGGAACACGATGGCGGGGATCCTCTAAGAAGGCAAGGAAGACGTACTTGCAAATGGTGCAGAGCATCCAGATCTCTGAACGGTTGCCTAAAAGGACCAGGGTTGACAACCTGGCCATCAGCTTCACAGAGGAAGATGCTAGATGACTCCACCATCCTCATGATGACACCCTAGTCATTAGCTTATCAATTGCGGACTTCAATACCCGACAGGTGCTAGTGGACAATAAGAGTTCAGCAGACATCCTCTACTATCCTGTATTCCACCAGATGAGGATCGACAAAGAGCGCCTTTTACCCTGGGACACACCACTAGTAGGATTCGGCAGCACTAAGGTCTTCCCTGTGGGAATAATCACATTACCGGTGATCATTGGGATGTACCCTCAGTAGCTCACTAAGGAAGTCATTTTCCTAGTCATTGATTGTTCCTTTGCCTACAATGCTATTATCGGTTGACCTACGCTTAATGCATGGAGAGTTGCCACGTCTACATACCATCTACTAGTCAAGTTCCCAACAGAAAATGGAATAGGAGAAGCACGAAGGGACCAGATGGCCACCCGTGAATGCTACATTGCCATGTTAAAGCTGGACGATTATTTGCAAGTGTTGAGTATCAAAGAGAAACAAATTGTAGTAGAGCCAATAGAAGACTTGGAAGAGATCTCCCTGGACAATAACGACCTAGGCCGAACCACTCATATCGGCACACAAGCTGAGCCTTCAGTCCGCAAAGAGCTCGTCCTTTTATTGAAGAAAAATTAAGACATCTTCACTTAGAGCCATGAGGACATGCTTGGGATTAGTCCAAGTATCATGACCCACAAGCTCAATGTATGCCCATCCTTCCCTCCAATCCGACAGAAGAAGAAAGTTTTTGCCTAAGAAAGAGACAAAGCCATAGCTGAAGAGGTACACAAACTACTAGAGGCAGATTTCATTAGGGAAGTCTATTACCTTGAATAGTTGGTCAACGTATTCATGGTCAAAAAAGCAAATGGCAAGTAGAGAATGTGTGTAGATTTCACCGACCTAAACAAAGTGTGCCCCAAGGACAGTTACCCGCTCCCGTGTATCAACCTCCTCGTAGACTTTACAGCCGGTCACTAGTTATTAAGTTTCATGGATGCCTTTTTCGGGTACAACCAGATCAAATTGGATGAAGCAGATCAAGAGAAGAACTCTTTTGTTACAAAGTCATGCCATTCGGACTAAAGAATGCAAGAGCGACATACCAAAGGCTTGTGAACAAGATGTTCACCAAGCAAATTAAATGGAACATCAAAATATATGTAGACGACATGCTTGTAAAGAGCGCAAGGAAAATTAGCCACCTAGACGACCTTCGGGAAACGTTCGAAACCCTTCGCCTCTACGACATAAAGCTCAACCCTAGTAAATGCGTGTTCGGTGTAGCGTAAAGAAAATTCTTGAGCTTTATGGTGTCACAACGTAGTGTGGAGGCCAATCCCGACAAGGTTTAAGCCATATTGGAGATGACACCTCCAAAGAACATCAAAGAGGCGTAAAGCCTGAACGGTCGGGTGACGGCCCTCAACAGGTTCATCTCTAGGGTGACGAATAAGTGTCTGCCCTTCTTTAAGATGCTAAAGAAGGCCTTCGAATGGACTGACAAATGCCAGAAGGTTTTTAAGGAATTTAAGGCATACCTTGTGTCCCCGCCATCACTTAGTCCATCCAAACTCGGTGAAAAGCTCTCCTTCTACTTGGCCATGTCACCAACGGCCGTCAGTTCTGCTCTCATCCGAGAGAAAAAATCGTATACAGTTACCTGTCTACTACACCAGCCGAGCATTCCAGGGAGCTAAAGGAAGATATCCCCCAATGGAGAAGCTAGCCTTCGCGCTGATCACAGCTACCCGAAAACTCAGGTCATACTTCCAAGCGCACACCATAGTGGTCCAGACGAACAAAACACTACGAAAAGCAATGAATAATCCAGAGGCAGCAGGGTGACTAGTTCTATGGGCGATAGAGCTTGGCAAGTTTGATGTCCAATACCAACCTAGAACCACGATCAAGGCACAGGCTTTAGCTGATTTCGTTGCCAAGTTCACAGCAAAAGAGGATGAAGAAGGAAGGCCGATGACATGGATGATATAGATAGACAGTTCGTCCAACCAACGGGTTGAAGGAGCTGGGATCCTGCCACAGTTGCCAGAAGGAGATACAATAGAGTGTGCAGTCCACCTTCAATTCCCAACGACCAACAATGAAGCAGAATATGAAGCAGTAATCTCAAGCCTCGACCTGGCTAAAGCAGCAAGGGCCATGTCAGTAGTCATACACTGCGATTTGCAAGTTGTTGTTGGGCACATCAACGATGACTACGAGGCCAAAAGAGAGCGGATGAAAGAATATCTGGGCATGATCAAAGGACAGGTGAGCGAGGGGCTCTCGGCCAAGTTTGTGCAAATCCCAAGGGAGGAGAATGAGCAAACAAACCGTTTGGCCAAAGTTGCATCTGCGAAGTGTATGGTCGTCACTGATCAGGTACTGTCCTTTATCTAATATTCTCCTGCCATTGACAAAGTAGAAGTATAGGTGATCCCTATGGGAACTGACTGGATGATGTCAATCATATCCTATCTCAAGAATGGGATGCTCCTAGAAGACCACAATGCTTCCCGCAGGTTGAAAGTACAGTTGTCATGTTTCATGCTAATCGAGAATGTCCTTTACAAGAAGGGCTTATCTCGTCCATATCTGAGGTGCCTAGTCCTTGTGGAAGCAGACTATGTCGTGAGAGAAGTCCACAAAAGAGTTGTAGCAACCACTCCAGAGCATGCTCACTGGTCCACAAGCTGAAACGAGCAGGATACTATTGGTCCATTATGCAAAAGGACACCCAATCCTACGTAAAGGCGCGTGACAAGTGCCAATGCTTTAGCAACATCATACAACAGTCATCGAAGGAGCTTACACTAATGAGCTCCCCCTGGCCGTTTGCCCAATGGGGATTGGACATAGTAGGACCCTTCCCCATGGCAATGTGGCAGCTCAAGTTCCTCGTCGTAGGGATCGACTACTTCACCAAATGGGTCGAGGGAGAACCATTGGCCACTATCACAGAGAACAATGTCCGAAACTTCGTTTGGAAAAGTATCATTTGCCGCTTCGGAATCCCCAGGGTCTTCATCTCTGACAATGGAAAATAATTCGACAATAATGTGTTTAGAGATTTTTGCCAACAGTTAGGGATCAAGAACCATTACTCCTCGCCACCCTCAGGCCAGTGGACAAGTTAAGGTTACAAATCGATCCTTGCTCAAAATGATTAAGACTTGACTCGAGGGAGCAAAGGGTATATGGTCGGCCGAACTACCCAATATCCTTTAAGCATATCGAATGACAACTCGCACACCTACAGGGGAGATGCCTTTCCTTCTCATATTCAGAAGTGAAGCCGTAATCCTGGCAGAAGTTGGACTAACCAGCTATTGGATAGCCTACCATAATAAAGAAAGGAATGAAGAGGGGATGCGCCTACAGTTGGACCTTCTGGATGAAGTCAGAGCAACAGCAGAACAACAGATCACTCGTTATCAAGACCTAATGGCAAAACACTACAACACCAAAGTCAAGCCTCGTCATTTTCCAGTCAGGAACCTGGTCCTAAGGAAAGTGATGACAGTTACCAGAGACCCCGCATAGGGCAAATTAGGCCCCAACTGGGAAGGACCTTACAGGATCGTCAACAACCATAGAAAGTGGACCAACTACCTAGAGACCCTTGACGAACAAAGACTCCATCACCCATGGAACACTAAGCACTTGAGGAAATACTACCAATAGTAGACGAGTGCAGCCTATCTTATCGCTTTCTTTTATTATTTATGTTAAAGTTGGATATTGAAAGATGTTGAAGTTTTAAGAATATTAAGTTTTTAAAGCTTTATTATTATTATTATTATTATTATTATTATTATTATTATTATTATTATTATTATTATTATTATTATTATTAAGACTTGAAAGGATTATTAGAAACATTGTTCTACTCTACCCTCAATGAATTGTCCAAAAATTTTACTAAGTCCTACTTACTGGGTGGATGGGCGACTAAGGATATCGACGGGTACCTGGTCGAAAATTTTATTAAGTCCTACCTATGGGGTGGACGAACGACCAAGGATACTGACGGGTACCTGATCTCAAATTTTATTAAGTCCTACCTACAGAGTGGATAGACGATCAAGGATACCAATGGGTACCTGGTTTCAAATTTTATTAAGTCCTACCTACAGGGTGGATGAACAACCAAGGATACCAACGAGTACTTGGTCTCCAAAATTTTATTAAGTCCTACCTATGGGATGGACAAACAACCAAGGATACCAATGCGTACTTGGTCTCCAAAATTTTATTAAGTCCTACCTACGAGATGGATAAACGACGAAGAATACCGACGGGTACTTGGTCACATAAACTTTACTAAGTCCTACCTACGGGATGGACGAATGGCCAAGGATATCGACAGGTACCTAGTCACATAAACTTTATTAAGTCCTACCTACGGGGTGGACAGACGACCAAGGATACTGACAGGTATCTGGTCACAAAAATTTTCCTAAATCCTACCTATAGGGTAGACAAACTACCAAGGATACCAACAAGTACCTAGTCACGAAAATTTTTACAAAGTCCTACCTACGGGGTGGACGAACTACCAAGGACCTTGACGAGTACCTAGTCGTAAGAAAACCACTGAGTAAACACAAAAATAAAAATGGCTAGCAAGGGCACAAGCATGAGTAAGTCTTTATGATAAGTAGGGAGCATATCCACACTTATTGTAAAAATACATTGACAAGTATAAGCAACGGATAAAAAGCAATAGATATGAACCCAACGGGGTAAATGTTTTTACATAAAGCCCAAAAGAAGGGGCATTTAACATTGCCTTACAAATAAATTTACAAAAGGAAGAAGGATTAAATACAACTTAAAAAGAGGGTAAGAATCAGGATGGGGGAACATCGGAGAGAGACGAATCTGTGGTAGACAAGCCGTCAGCAGCGGATGGAACCATGGAAGCCGTTGGGCCTTCAAGAGCAGGCTGGACGATGACCTTAGCATCAAGGTCCTTCACCTCCTCCTCAACAGTGCGGGTGAAGTCGTCGGTCTCATCGCTGACAGCATCACTACCCCCAGGAGTCAGCGGTACGATATCATCTATGGCGACCTAGGACAAGTCAGAGTAGACGACCGCCACCTGTTTCAAGTAGTCGTCAACTCGTCGCCATAGTAGACACCACACTCATTGAAGTACAATTGAGATGTACAGAACGCCGCCACAGCATTGGCTTTTGCCTTCTCCATTTGCTCTCAAAGGGCAGCCAAATCGATCGTCAGGTTGGTGATCATTTTCTCCAACTCCTCCCAACGACAGGTCTCCTTCTCCAACAACGTAAGCTTAATTGTCAACTCCACGTTGAGGGTCCAGACAACCTCCTTGTACTAGTCCCTCTCCTTGTTTTCTAATTCTTGACGCTTGCGGAACCGTCAGATCATCCCCTCATTGGCCACACACTATCCTAAAGGGCCCTCATCCGCACCATCTCCTCAAGTAAAAGAGTGACGGTTAGAATAATTAGAGGAAAAGTGTATTAAAAAAAGAAAAAAACCGACGAATACGTACCCTCGACAAGTTATAAAGACCAGAAGCCCCCAGATTCTCTAAGGTGTGCTCTCCACACACATTCAAGTCCGTCTCCTTGATGATCGAGTTGACCATCTCGACGGCGTAGTCTTTGTGGGTGACCAGCCTTTGGACAGGGCCGGGGACAACGGGCCTTTCCTCGTCATCAGACCTTTTCCAGCCTTGGGACGAAGGGGTGGGGGGGACTTCTGCTGCTGATCCTTGCAGTCAACCCTAACCAATAGGCCCGTTAGCTTCTTAGACAGACGGTCATCCTTTATGTTGCTTTTTCTTTTAGGAGCAACCTTAGAGGCCATCTTGAGGACAGAGGCCGACGCCTCCCCCTTGCTGCATGCGTGCAACAATCGACTTTCTGATCATCGCCCTTTGCCTGCCTAAATCCATCTTTAAAAGAGGTGACGGAAAAAATTAGACAAGGGAGGAATGGACTAAAAAAATAAAATCAAAATATAGACAAATTCAGAAACTTACAATGGCAAGAAATGGCATGCAACTGACAGGCTATGGGCGTCGGCTCTAGACCACCACAGAATGTGTGGAGGGTGTCAAGGGTGACCAAGTCCTTCCACTTCCTCTGCTCAAAGGGGATTGCCCACACTTTCCTAAGGAAGTTCTCCTACTCGTCGGTTATTTGGGAACGGACTTGAGCTGAAAAACAAAAAAGCAAAAGTTAGATACATGACTAAGGTAGACGAGATAATAAGAAATAAATACCGAAAACTCACTAGACTCCTTAACAATACCCCAAGTATTGTCAAACCCGTCGAGCATGCTATCCCACTCCTCAAGTCTACACACCCAGTTTGTCCCCTTAACAAAAAAATACATGTTTTTCCAATTCCTATTGGAGTCAAGCATGTCAGATACCAACCTGAGCGACGCCTTCCTAGCTAGAAAGTGGTAGATGCCCTTTGACGAGGAAATATGTTGGGGTTTATACAATAAAAGAACTCATCGAGGGTAAGCCGAAAATTCCCTCCACTTAGCTGACCCCATATCACCTCAGTACCAATAGAAATTCTTTAGGCGTTGGGGGCAAGCTAGCTGACGAACAAGCCCAAATAGCTGACGGTGTAGCTCCGTCAGCGGCAATCTCAACCCCACGGTAAACATGGTGTCGTACATACCAATGTTTGCCGTCTTTCTTAAGCAGCACTTCTCAAACTTCCTTGGCAGACGAAGGGGAATGTGCTCCGGGATTTGGTGACGGTCGTGAAGGGTTTTAAAAACCTTCTGGGACTTAGTTAGGTAAAAATTGTTCACTGACCATATCTGGGGGAGAATAAAGGGCATATGGCCACTATTGTCTACCTGTCCCACAGCCCCATTACCCTCCACGTAACTTTCCTCGTCATCTTTCTCTCCTTCCTCTTCTTTTTCTCCTTCCTCCTCATCCTCTTCATACTCCTCCTTTTCCTCCTCGACAAGGGAGTGAGTAGATAGTTCCCTTTTTGGGGACCAGGATAAATCTTTCACGGGCTCACGCCCTAACGAATAGACCTCGTCGTAGCCCACACCCTCACAGACTGACGACAATTGTTCACTCGTTGCTTCTCTATAACCTGACATTTATTCACCTACAAGCAGCAGAGGTATTCTAAGAACCTATTCGATGGGTCTCTAAATAAAATGACGACTATCTAGAAAGATAAGGAAAATAGAGTAAGGAGAAGAGACTTACGAAGCTAATAGACAATGGTTCAAAGTGACGGACGGCTCCAGAATGACGTGGCAATGAAGCAGCTTTGATCCTGAACTCTCACAAAGCAAAAGTAAAGTAAAGAAAATAAATAGAGGGGGGAAGGGATATTTATAGAAAGAATGGGCGCGGCATATGAAGTGATGCTTCTGACTAGAAATGAGACCAACCAGCCAGTGCCATGTGTCACCTAACATTTAAACCTATGTGCTGCCTATGCCATTTAATGACACTCTTTTAAAAAAAACACTCAATTAATGATCATAAATACCTTTATTACTCCTAAGCCCATCAGCTAAAGCGACGGAACCACGAAGTAAGGGGCAGTTGATAATGGTATTTTTGACAAAGAAATTAGTCTTATAAACGAATGTCTGGAAGCTGACGACATTTAGAGGACTGTCGGCCTCATAGAAATCGACGATCGCGCCTCCCTAATGTGGACAGCACACCTCCCTAATGTAGACAACGCACCTCTAGAAAACTAATAGGTGCATCTCCCTAAATTGACAGAGGGTCGTTGAGCGACGAAAGACCTTAAACTAATGAAGGGGAAGCTGACAGACCCCACGTGGCCTTGCTTGATCCACACGCACACTCATATATGGGAATATCTTGCACATCATGCACAAAGACCCTACTACGCTCCCATATCTTCCTCATATGGAAAGACACCCTAGAATCTCGAAAACCCTAATACCAGATCTTCCCTATAGGGAAAATCCCTACTTCTGAGGGATTTTGGTTCACTCCTCGCCACTATATAAGCACCAGACCTCCTCTTTCCTTAAGTACGCTAAAAATTCCTAGTTGTCTCACTATAGAGTTCTTAAAGATTTCTCATCCACTAACTTGATCTTCAGAAGGTCTTTAGCCGGTACCACGCCGGTGTCTTTTGTTTGATCCTTGTATTCTTGTCTTGCAAGTGTCCATTAGCATGATTTGAAGCCAACAACTTACTGACAATTTTCGTGCATCATCACTATGTTTTCTTACCATATATTTTTTTAGGCCTTATATTTCTAATTTTTAATGTCTTTTTTGTTTGTATTTTTAGCTCAAAACCAGGGGCGGCGCTACTCTATATTCAGGGGGTTCAAATGAACCCCCTAACTTCAAAAAAAAAAATTATATATATAAAATATTTTTTTGTTAGTTTAATACTTTAATTTATTTTTAAAAATATTTTTGCACACCCTGATTTAAATTTTGCACACCCTTATTACAAGTATTTCCGACTCTAAGAGTAAAGAGTAAGTGTTTGTGAATTGTAAGTGTCACTCTTTTTTTATAAATGTATATTATGTGTGTGAGTGTGTCTATTATTGATTGTGTGCATTACTTTTTGTTATAATGCTGTTTGTGTGAATTATGATGTGTGTGGACGTTTGTGTACAATATAAATTTATATAATTTAATAATTAGGAAATAGAGATGGTTTGTTACTTGTGTGTGTATTGTTATCATGTTATAATAACTTTTTGTTATAAAGTTAGTAAAATTTAAGAAAAAAAAACTGTAAAGTTAATAATTGTCCAAGCATTTGATTGGTGTGGTGGGCCTATTGTGTTTTGGGCTTGAGTTCTCCTAATGTGCCACAGCCCATGATTCTGAGGTATGAGAATTGGGACTGGCCTAACTGAAACACACCTTAGGCCTGCTTGTGTGCAAGTTGGGCCATCCCCATGTAGACGCGTCTTGGCAGGAGCCTTGAATGTACAGCATGCTCACGACGAGAATGACTGTCACATATATTACAGCAGGAAGCCCGATACGACAAGATAACTAAAACATCTCTACAAATAGTAATAACACGTAAATAACACAACAAGGAAGAATAACGAGGTCGTGGTAGAGTAATACAATCACGAATAACAAAATTGCAGCAAACAGTTCAATAATAAGGAAACACATTAGTCATTTGTCAACCAAAACAAGATTCGTCTGCCAAAGAAAAGGGCTTAGTTATTCAGCAGACACAAGTCTAAAAAGGGAGCCGATCTCCAATATGGGTAACCTCAGAGGAGGCTCTTACTGTAGAGATAGCACACTTTGGAAAAAGGACTTAGATAGCTTAAACTTGAGTTCTTAGCTTATAAGAGAATGGGTCTTTTGAGAGCGAGAGAAATGGGTAGCCTATTGATGCATGCCTCTATTCCTATCACTCATGTTTTTCTTTACGATTTATGTATCTTCCTTTTTTTTTCTTTCTTTGCTCTTCCTCTTCTTCCTTTTACCTCTATTTCTTGTTGTTGTTCCTTCCCCCTTTCTCTGTTCACGCCTATGGCCTTTTATAGTACTTGACGTGACATGATTTACCATTTTTACCCTTCAACCCCTTTTGACTCGTTGTGGGCATCCTTCCAAGACTGCCTACTGGATTACAAGCTGCCCAGCCACTACCATTACACTATGTTGGCTGCACCACGCCCCATTCCCAGACAAAAATAGTTTTGTCTTGCCTCTTACCTCTCTTTGTTTTCAATACTCTCATTCGGATAAGGGTTAAACTTCTCCCTCACCTATCTTTATAGCATGCATCTAGTGATTCCAACTCATGTTTACTTCTTTTAGGTGAAATGTCATCCTAGCAGGACATTTCTCCCCAAAAAAGTTTGAGCGGGAACCCTAAAATAGGCTCCCCCTTTCTTCCCACAGCCAAACCACACCCTCTCATACCCTTGACTTGTGGCCCACCTCCCCTATATTGGCTGGGTACAGGTAGGTGGTGCTTGGGCCCTGTGTGCATGCTCCACTTTCGTTTAAATCCATTACTTTTTAGGCCTTCACGCATTTGTCATTGCCTTCACGCATTTGTCATTGCCTCTGCATTTGTCTGATTCTACTGTACGTTCTGGTAGTTGTTTAACTCTTGCGGCATGGAAGATACATGGATCTTTGGACTTATGTTCTCTGCATTCCATCTCCTCTTTGGACTGGGCATTGCTTGGGTGTAGGCCTTCTCCCTCCTACCTAGGCCATGTCCCCTTCTTTCCTATATCCATAGGCTTGGCTGATGATCCTGCCATGCCACTGCACTGCTCCTGCTATGACATCAATTTTCTTTTATTTCGTTGTTACCCCTAGGCTTATGGGCTGAGGCTCTTGCCAGTCCACTTTCTACATTATTTCTTCTTTTGGGCTTCACTAGCAAACATTTCTGCTGGGCCAGCCCACTTTCCACACCCTTACCTCTTTTAGGCTCTATTGAGCCACATTCCTACTGTACCAGTCTATTTCATTCCTCGAGCTTCCTCGACTTATTTTCTTCTTCTTTAACTCTTTTACTTCCATGAGCTTTTGCTAAATTTTTTGGGCTTCCCCAGCCTAATTACCACATTGTGAGAGACCGCAACCCGGCCCGCTTTTTGGATGTTGGACCAAATCTACGTGAATGGGTGGAGTCGTGTTATTGCCTCTTAAAATGGAGGTTCAACTAATTATATTTTCCACTTTAGATGGAGGGTTTTACAATGGAGTCGTCATTTATTTAATTATTGGAATAAATAAGAAAACCAAAATTGAAAAATTACTCATTTTATTAATTTGAAATTGAATTTACATTAATCATAGGAAATTACATGACTTTGGTCCTAAATACAATCTAATGATAAAGTACGTGGCTTTATTTCCTAGTTACAATCTAGAAATTGAAAATTACTAGAATAAGCATTGATCTATCAACCCTTGATTTAAGCTTGGAGGTTATGTTACAAGGTGGGAAGGTGTTAGCCACCCAACTTGCTTGGTGAAACCGATCTTCTGGACTATGGTGGCCAACATTCATATTACATCATCCAATATGTTATCAATCAATTGGCATATTGAATTTAATGTGTGTGCATGTGATAAACCCTAATTCAATTTATTAAATATTGCATTTAGATTGAAAAATAAATTCTAGTGAATGCGTGTGGATGATGATATCTTAGATTCAAGGATTTGAGAGAATTATAAAACAAACATGTTTTTTCATATTTTTGATGTGGATTTAAGATCAAAACTAGTGTTATGCATGAACATGTGATGAACAACCAAGAACATGTGAAGAACACATAAGAACATTTAAGAACATTCAAACATATTCAAAGAATTTAAATAAACACTAGCATGCTCTAATCTTAAATTAACATTATAGCAACATGAAAAACGAGTTAAAGATAGAGATTATACTTGCATACAAGATCCATACGGTGGAGGAGGAGGCTCTCGGTGAAAGTCCTAAGAGTGGAGTAGAAAAGAAGAACTAGGAAAGGGAGAGTAAGTTTCACTCAATACCTTGAGTCTTCCAAGATATGACAAGACTACTCAACTTCACTAGAATTCAAGAGAGGAGAAGAAAGGGTGTTTCTTGTGTGCTCTCGAATGCAGGAAAGGGGGGTTATATAATAGTGGTGGAGAAAATATGAATAGAATGTCATTTAATGAGGGTTGATAAAGAATCATGAACCTAGACCTTATTTTAGACTTTGGGGAAACCTGGTGCATTAAATGTAGAAATTGGTAGGAGTGTGGAGCAAGCAAAACTTGGTTTTCTTGATCAGTCTGTAGAGCCAAATTAAAAAAATCATATCTTGCTCAATTCTAATTGGAATTATATTGTTCTTATGCTCAAATTGAAGCTCTAGATGTCTAGTTTCTAGGAAAATTAACCTCATTCACAGATTCAAAATATTCTGAGAGATATCAACGAAATGGTAAGTAGGTCATTTGTTAGAAAATAATTTTAGCACAATTAACATTAATAGGTCCCAAATTAATTTCCAATTAACATTAATAGGCTCCAATCACTCCTATTTCAGACTTAATTAGTTCCAAATTTATCCTAATTAAAATGATAATTGCACAAATTACTCATTGAATAATTAATGTTTGACTATCTAATTAATTAAGCGTATGCAACCTTACCATATAATGTAGTCCTAGTCAATCAAATTATGACACGTCATTAATTTCAAATTGATTATAATTATAACCAATTGGAATCAATTGTTCATAATCACATATAATCAGACTCAATTTGTGATAGCGCATCTCGGCCATTAAAATTGATTTGATGATAACTTTCAATCTGATGGTCAGATTAGGGCTTATGACTAGTCGATTTGATCGTTACAACATCAATGTCATTTTGATGAAATGAAATTAAGGATCCAATGCCCACAATTAAGATGCCTATTTTCAAGGTGAAATTACCCTTTTGTCCTCCATGTGAGGTTAAATGCGGGTTACAAAGTGGGGTGTCAATGCACATCCTTACCTCTTATTACCTCTCGAGCTTATTAGCCTTTATGCCAACCCTATGAATTTACTAATTCATTTCTTGGGCTTCCCCGGCCCATTTACTTCTTATTTACCTCTTATTATTTCCATGGGTTTACTACTTCATTCATTGGCCTTCCTCGGCCCATTTACTTCTTCTTTGCCACTTATTATTTTTTGTGAGCCTGTTGACCATTAATCCTGCCATTCCGGCCTGCTGGTCTTTACTTTACTATTTTCTCTTCCTATCTTTTTCATATTGTTGGGCTTCTTTTGCCATTGGGCCTTTTGTCAAAAGTGGGCATCAACAATTGGTTAAGTAGACACATAGTGTATAGTTTTATGTATGAATGAGTGTGGTTTTGTGCATCAATAATTAATACAAAGCTAATGAGTTTAGTTTAGTCATTTAGTTAAAATATTTTTATAAAAAAATAACAAATAGATAATAATATAATAACAACTACATAAAATTAAAAATGTTAGATAAACTTAACAAAATAAAATGGTCATAGGCTCATAGCTACCTGCATTGGCAATAGATACTCATAATGAACTATTATATAACAATTCAAAATTTGAAAACTTGTAGAAGAAAATGGTAAAACTTCATGTATTAATTTTTTTTGTCGATAACTCGATATATTCAAATTCTTTTTTTATTAAAAATTTTTAATGACCTACTTAAACAAAATTCCTAGAGCTGCCACTTCTCAAAACTAAAGAGTTTAGCCCAAATATAATAAAATTGCATACTTTTCAATCCAAAAATTAAGAAAAAAAAAAAAACTGATTTTTTGAGCTAAACTTGACAATACAACCTACAAAAAGAATCAATTTAAGATCCAATTAGTCCAAAATGGACTAAAGGAGATCAAAATTGACTGAGTGAAGCAAATTGGACCAAATGAGACCGAAGTAGACTGCAGTAGACCTAATTGGACTGAGTAGTCGGAGTAGACCTAATTGGACCAAATAGCAATTGTTTAATTTTTAGGGAGAAATTATTTTCAACAAATTTTAGAGAAAAAATTATACATTATATCACAATTACAAAATAATATATTATTCCCACGCATTGCGTGGGTCTACGACAAATTAATTTAAAAGTCCATTTATCTAATTAATTCTTTATGTTGTAGGATATCCACTGTGAAAATATTTTCACTGAACCTTTTAGGTTGGCTCCATTGGGGCTTCCGACTCTCAGATAAATCTCTCAAATTCACTTGGGACGGACCCTTAATATTTTCAATATGCTACTCGTTAAATTGAGATTTGGTCCATTTGGGTGCCGGAAATTAACGGTGCTTAATTAACTTTATAAATTTTCCGCTATTTCTCAAATTGAAGCTTTTTTTACTAAATTTGAATAGATTCGTGGTGCAGCTCAGACTCCCTACAGTGATTTGTAGTAACTCCTCATTTGGATCGACTATATTGAAGAGAGTAAAGTTTGATATGACGGGTACACTTTAATAGATATAACGATGATTCAAACTGGTAGGCTGATGGTGGACAGATCAAGGGTGCACGGACACAAGGTGGACGGATCTAAAGGTCACATGGCATCCACTTTTAGTAATTTCCAAGGATTATAAATGGAAACAACTTGTGTCTCACGCATAACCCTAGTTTATAGAATCTCAATAGGAATAGAATTCAAACATGAAGAGGATTCCGTAATATACGCCTAATAATAACAATCTTATAAGGAAAAGACTTCCTACATAAGAAACGAAGGTCGGTTCTACGCCACTATAAAAACCCAAAGGCTCTCAGATAGCAAGGTACGCATAATTTCCCCAACTCTGGCACTCTAGGGTTGTGAGCATTCTCTGACTTAACCTTCAAAAGGTCTTTGGCTGGAACCACACCGGTATCCTCTTGAGGTCTTCTTGTTTTGTGTTGCGCAGGTTGTTTCGAGTACATGAGGACCTTATAACTTATTGACGATATTTTGGCATCATCATATACAGTGATGATTATTATAATAAGTTTTGGAGGACCCAATCACCAAAACATGTCTCTCAATAGTCTCCTTGATTAATTACTCAAGTCTCATTGTTTTCTTTTTTTTAAGTATTTGGTGTTACATAGACAATCTTACTCTGATACCACAGCCCTTTGGATCGTGAATAATCCTCTGCCAGCCATCCTACAACAAGGAGTTGTCTATATTTAAGATACATGAAACCCTGTAGAGTTGTGTTTGTTGAGTTTGAAACTTTGAATTTTGTTGAAGCTCTATGTGGGAAGTTTATCACCATCCCATAGGAAGAAATATGGTATGTGAAGGTGCAACATTATTTTGGTGTACAATTACCCCATTCCCTCAAGTTACATATGCATCTAGTGGATGTTGAATCCAAGACCTCACTTTCCATCTCATTATTATGAAAAAGAGAGAGTTTCATTTGAACTAGAGCTCATTGGGATGAATGAGTCCTTAGTGATAGCTGATGTCATATGTCTATTAAATGTTCCGTGTAATTTTTGGAGGGTACGGTTCCATTATGGTCATCCTGATATATTTGATTTCCACATAACAAGGGGCGGCATAAGCAAAGCTTCAAAAACAATTAGCCTAAACCAGGATATATTTGCAGGTAGCTAGCTATGTTCTGGCTCATTAAAGAGTAGTGACTAATTGGTATTATTTGCTCACTTATGTTGGACTCATCTCTTCAGGATTAAATTCAACTCTGTGTGGGGGATTTATAACACATCATGACTATATCCAAGTAGGCAAGGGGTGTGATGTGGGGATGAATCAGATATCCCTTTTTGAGACTAAGCTTGCAAATGGAAATGGAGGACAGACACTAAGCCGTGATGTTTATCATGTTGGACATCGATTTGACTTCTATAGGATGTTGTCATTCTACTTCACAACAGTGGGTTTCTATTTTAGTTGTATATAGTATGTTAGCCAAACTAATTTCTTTTGACTTTTATAGGTTTACATTGTACTTGCAATGCAAACTCACATTGTAGATATACAAAATGTGTACAAGGTTGTACACATGACTGGAAAAAAAAAAAAGAAAAAAAAAAAAGGGCTTATCTACATGGCTATACAGCTATGTACATATATGCCATGCCATAGATTAGTGCCTCTTGTCTTACTTCCCATTTCATACATAATGATTTTCTACAAACCCCTGTTCATGTTATGTATAAATATTTAATCTACATTAATGGCTTCATTTGGATATTTTGTTGTTTCAGTTGACCGTGCTTACTGTATATGTATTTCTATATGGGCGTATGTACTTGGTTTTGAGTGGAATTGAGAAAGAAATCCTTAGGAATCCAAGCATACAACAGAGCAAGGCACTTGAAGAGGCTTTGGTTACCCAATCTGTTTTCCAATTTGGCTTATTGCTAATGTTGCCCATGGTTATGGAAATTGACCTGGAAAAAGGATTTCGTACTGCCCTGAGTGATTTTATCATCATGCAACTACAACTGGTTCTTTACGTTCCAGCTTGGAACTAAAGCACATTATTATGGAAGAACATTGTTGCATGGAGGTTCTAAATATCAAGCCCGAGGAATTGTTGCTTTTCATGCTAAGTTTACTGATAACCACAGGCTGTACTCACGAAGTCACTTTGTGAAGGGATTGGAGCTGTTTATTCTATTGATCGTATATGAAGCTTATGGGCAATCATATCACACTTCAAATCTTGATCGATTCATCACTTTCTCTATGTGATTTCTTGTTGCTTCTTGGTTGTTTGTTCCTTTTGTGTTCAATCCATCAGGATTTTACTGGCAAAAGATAGTAGATGATTGGGCGGATTGGAAGATGCGGATGGGAAAGCGTGGTGGTATTGGGACTCCACCTTCCAAAAGTTGGGAATAATGGTGGGAAGAAGAGCTTGAACATCTCAATTACACAAGTTTCAGGGGAAGAGTGCTTGAGATAACACTTGCATTTCGCTTCTTTGTTTACCAGCATGTTATTGTCTACCACCTTCATATAGTTGATCACAACAACAGCTTACTGGTAATATTTCTTATAGGGAAAGTTCTGTTGCACACGTGCATTTACACACTGCCAAAATATAACTGAAAATGTGACTCTAAGTAAAGTCACATTCTCAAGTTTGAAATCAGTTGTTTTGGGCAGTGTGTAAATGCACACCATTCGTGCAACAAACACAGTCCTTTCTTATATCATACAATTATGGATTTCTTGTTCGACTGTGAAAGTCTATTTTGGTTTATGGAACCAGCTTAACCGTCTGACTTTTACTTTGTGCCACTTTCTTTCTAGGTTTATGGGCTTTCTTGGTTTGTTATGGTGACCGCTCTTCTCATCCTAATGGCATGCAAATGGAACTCACAGATATACAATATACAGTAAATTTATCTCAAAGTAGCTAGCTTAATGAGTGTTTGGTGTTAGTATATATGATAGTTAGTCTATTAGCTCACTGGGCCCATTGTATTATACAATGTTACACACACACAATATACAAACTATGCTTTAATTATCTCAACTCTTTCTTCTCTCTCTTTACTTTTACATTCTTAACATTTGGCAAGCCCAAAAAAGCCAAAACAATTCCCTCATCCAATTTTCTACAATAATTTCAGCAAGTAATTTGGCAAAACACACACAAATGCACTATAAATGAAATTGTTCTAGCTTAAATGATGGTTCAAATTAATCCATAATCTGTAAATTAAATGTACATTTTAACACATTATTGGGAAATTTAGACCCCGATTGATAGAATTAACAAGTTTTAAATCCAAGTTGTTAATTAGATTTATTATGAATAAATCTTGTTAAAACAAACTTACATCAATATCATGTCACAAATAAATGCAGCAGGAAAGTAAATAAGACAAGATATGATAACTTAGGAAAACCAATGAAACAAACTAATTTCACAATAAAAAACCTAGGGGGAAACCTTCCAAAAAAGCAATTCACTTTAGTAAAGAGAAGTTTTAGATCTAATACAAAACCTTTGTCCCTAGACTCTACAATCCTCGTAGATGAACTTACAGCAAAAACCTTCTACCGCTTCAGAATCTCTGAACTCTTCAATATATGAACGCCATCCTTTTTGCACAGATCCCAGTACGTGACTAACCAAAGATGCACGGCTCCTAGTACGTGACTAACACACCAACTTGAAGAAGATGTTGGCTGCAAAGTTCTTCACTTCATTAACAATGAAGATCAAGAAGCACTTGGTTACAAAACCCTAAGGCGCAAAAGACGTAGTAGCTTCTTCTAGAGAGAATATGGCATCAGTCACAAATACATAAGCTTCTCCTTGTATTCTCTTATGTGACGGCCTCTAAAATAAGACTTATATATGTCGAGGGTTGTGAGAAAAGAGACCCTACACAAATACATAAGCATGGGCCGAAAATCAGATCTGAAAATTTGAATTTCGTAATTGTCGATAGATACCTTAATAGATAGTATCTGTCGAGCTTCATTAAACCTCAATAGATAGCTATCTATCGAGCTTTAATGAATCAGCACTTCTTCACTTGTTTCTTGGACAAATTTGCATGGCTTTAATACTAGACTTGAACTCTTATTCCTTGAAATACTAAATTCATCCTAGATCTACTCAATTACAAGTAAAATGTGTTTTGTCAAAGGATTAACTAATTACAAAAATGTTGACATATGTTCCAAACATCAAATCACATATGTCTTAACACACACAAAACTCAATATTAAAGATATAACCGCTTAAGGGTTTGTACCATGGATGTGGGTTGCTAATGCCGAATTATGTTAATCTCTTGTTCTCTATATTTGTCCCATGTTCTCTCTATTTCTTTCTTATATTGTTATATTTTAACAACGGTTAAAAACTAAGTTACAAATTAAACAGAAAGGAAAGCAAATTAAGTAACAGATACATTTATACTGTGCAACTTTTTTTTTCCTTGCCTTTTCTATGTATTTTTTTATTATTTAGTTCTGAAGCACACATGTTCATTTGGTATTTTTCTGCTTGTATTCTTCCCATGTTGCTCTCAGATGGTGCCAATGGCTAGGCGAAGACTTGGTAGTTGTTCCAACTTTCCGGTCTGGTTCAGGATTCTCAAAGCACTTTTGTTCCTTGGCTTCATGTCAGTTGTGACTGCCCTTTAGTTTTACATATGCTCACTATATCAAATTTATTTGCTGCTATCCTTGCCTTCACGCCCATGGGATGGGCTCTCATTCTTGTAAGTTCAAATAAGAAAGAACGCAGTAACTTAGAAGAGTTTTTAGATAAAATATGCCAATCTTTTTAAAGAATTATTCTGTACAATCTTTTTGTGACAACATATGCTGCTCTTTTCTTCCCTTTATTTGCTCTGGCCCAAGAAAATTATCATGTCTTTTTACTGTTATTGACGTAATATTTTTCCCATTGATTCTTCAGTTGTGAATTCCAAAATATACTGTATGCTCCACATTTCATAAAATTTCAAACTAGACTTAGATTTTGAATTTGTTGAAGTTGCAATTTTTCTGTTTGAACTATGATAACGTGCTAGGATTTTTCGCATCTTTGGAACGTGTGCTTAAATGAAATTAAGGGACCATTCCCTATATTAGTTCACGAGTGGCTTGTTTCTTAGAAAGATATTTCTTAGTTTAGAGGTGGAGGTTTTTCTGTTGATGAATTGTGATTCACTAGTCAATTCATCCTTTACCTAGTCCTTCCAAGGTTGGGCAGGCATGCAGGCCATTATTGAAGAGGGTAGGATTTTGGGATGCATTAATGGAGCTAGGATGAGCATATGATTACATAATGGGACTGACTGTCTTCATGCCAATAACCATTTTGTCTTGGTTCCCAATTGTATCAGAGTTCCAAACACGCATGCTCTTTAATCAAGCGTTTAGTAGGGGCCTCCAGATTTCAACGATTCTTGTTGGAATGAAGGAGAAAACAACTTGAAGCCATAGTATTAGAGTTTTTCCTCTCTCTCCCTCTCTCTCTCTTCTTTTCTTTTTTTTCTTTTCTTTTTGCTTTCTTTTTGGCATTAGGTGCTTAGTTTTTTGAACTAAAATTGTCACATAAAATTATAATATCCAACTCGGAAATTGTGACTGTCACTATTTATGTGCAAAAGTGGCGAGTGAGTCTACCACATGTAAGTGAGTATGTGAAATAGACGTTGCTTTTTGTAATATTTTGTGAATGGGCATTACTTGAATGCTATTGTGATTGAGACAAAACAAGTCCATCAAATGGTCTAAAGATTTTCATTCCCAGTATCATATCTACAATAGCTAAGCCTTTTAAGTCGAACTTATTAGTCCATATCCTCTTGGTAGTTTTAATGATATCATTATTGCTACCTAACTGCACCTAGATGAAAATACCCTATGAAGCTTCACTATTCCCTAGGATTGGATTTGGGCCTTCCTTGCACAGCATAGGTGGAGGGAGAATGCTTGAGCCCTCAGTGAGGTACCAAATATGGGTTATACCAGGTTGACTAATTTAAGTTCTTCCATTATCTAACCTAACATTAGTTTGATCCATACCTAATCAAGTCAAACTTGAACCTACTCGATTTGGCTCATTTACAAGATACAATTATACACGAGTGAACTATGCTTAGACGCTTCGTAAAACAGCACCAATCTACGAAAGGAGCTGATGGATGAGTAGTGATAAGGATAATTTTGTAATTAACCCGTGACGAAGTAAAAGGCGACGATTGTAAATAAAGTCATCAGCTTCACACGAGAGACAACCTTGTTGTAAAGTCTACGGCTCCACCCTATACCTGACGGCTGCATCTTAGGCATAGCAAGCTAAAGGGGATAAGTTGAAGACAGCAAGCTGGAGAGGATAAGCTGAAGACAGTAAGTTGAAGAGGATAAGCTGAAGACTTCAGTAAGCTAAGATGATAAGCTGAAGGTAGTAAGCTGAAGAGGATAAGCTGAAGACTTCAGCAAGCTGAAGGGGACAAGCTGAAGACAGTAAGCTGAAGAGGATAAGCTGAAGACTTCAGGAAGCTAAGATGATAAGCTGAAGGCAGTAAGCTGAAGAGGATAAGCTGAAGACTTCAACAAGCAAAAGAGGATAAGCTGAAGACAGTAAGCTATGGTTGATAAGTTGAAGACAGTAAGCTGAAGGGGATAAGTTGAAGACAATAAGCTAGAGAGGATAAGCTGAAGACAGCAAGCTAAAGATGATAAGCTGAAGGCAATAAGCAGAAGGGGATATATGAATCTCTGACGAATCTGACGTGGCCTTGCTTAGTCTCTACGCATGCGTGTATAAAGAAATATCATACACCCCATGCTCACCCTAATCAAGAAGACTCCTATAAGGAAAGGATTCTGGAATGATGTTGTTTGGGACTACAGGGAGTCTACAGCTTAAAGCTGACGTGGTGAACTTGTGGTTGATGGGAAGCTGACGAGTTAAAGCTGTATGGGTAGTAAAAGCTGAAGGTATCAAGCTGACGGGGTTAGCATGACTTGCCCTACACACTTAAGCACGGGAAGGTGTCTTGCCGTACATGCTTATACCTAAACAGATACCTTATCCAACATGCTTACTCATAAAGAGGTATCTTGCACTCCACGCAAAACTCATAAAGAATGGTTTCGGTAAAGGAAAGGCTTCGTGAGAAGCACGCAATAGAGAGTGGTGCCGGTAATGAAATATCTTCTTAAACACGCCACAGATGTCAACTCTACACTATTATAAATACCCCCAAGCCCTCATAAATGGAGGTACGCAGAACTTCCCCCAACTCTTGTACTCTAAGGTTGCGAGCATTCACTAACTTAACCTTCAGAGGGTCCTTGGCCGATACCACACCAGTTCTCCTCATAAGGTCTTCAGCTTTTGTGTTGTGCAGGTTTTCCATCGGGAGCACGTGAGGACCGTGTGACTTATTGACGATTTTTGGCTTCATCAGTTGGTGCCGTCTATGGGAAACGTTTAAGCGGCTTGTAAAGCCGTGCTATCGTTTCCCGGACAAAGAGTTGCATGGTACTCACTCGCTCGATGACGACCGCCAACAATGTTTAAGGAGACGAACCACGCACGACGGCGCTTGAGAGACGAGTCCAAACTCTGGCCGCCGCTGTGGAACGCCTCACCAAATAGAACCAGGATTTGGAAGAACAACTACGCCAAAGGAACGCAGGTACTAACACCTAAGAAAGTGACCAAGTACATGAACGCGGGAGATGGCAGGAACTAGAGAGCGGCGGAGGACCGACGCTCTAAACCACCCGCAAGGAAGTTCATAAGCTTCATCCCGCTAACTACCCCAATCGACCAAGTTCTGATGCAAATTAAGGATGAAGGAGCCTTGACCTTTCCCGGCGAGCTGAAGGGAGATCCTAACAAGAGGTCAAGGGACAAATATTGCCGCTTCCACCATGATCACGGCCATGACACAACTGACTGCTCCGACTTAAAGCAACAAATAGAAGCTCTTATTAGGCAAGGAAGGTTGCACAGGTTCATCAGCAAGGAGAAAACGGAACCTCCACAGGAGCAGGCTCCCCGACAGGAGAACGAGCGCCCCAAATCACCCATAGGAGATATAAGAATGATTGTAGGAGGCACCGCGACTGTTGGGTCATCAAAAAAGGCCCGTAAGACTTACCTCAGGATGGTTCAGAACATCCAACTGACGAGTCCTATACCCAAGATGGCGCAGATCGACAACCCCTTCACCGAATTCTCGGAAGAAGAAGCACGATGTCTTCACCACCCACATGATGATGCATTCGTTGTTAGCATACAAGTAAGAGACTATTACTTACACCGGGTTTTGGTTGACAACGGCAGCTCGGCTGACATCCTCTACTACCCCACATTCCAGCAGATGGGGATTGGTAGGGAGCGACTAATTCCAACTAACGCTCCGCTTGTTGGCTTTGGAGGGATGAAGGTAATCCCCCTTAGTGTTGTCACTTTGGCTGTAGCCTTAGGCGACTATCCCCAGCAGATCACTAAGAAAGTAACATTCCTTGTGGTTGATTGCTCTTTCGCTTACAACGCCATCATAAGATGGCCTACCCTCAATTCGTGGAAGGCTATAACCTCGACCTATCATTCAATGATCAAATTCCCTACTGACAGGTGGCTGCACGTAAGTGTTACGTAGCTATTATGGAAATAGATGACCACCTGCAGGCCATGAGCATAAAAGAACAACGGACAATGACAGAGCTCGTTGAAAGACTCGAAGATACACTTCTTGATGATTCCCGACCAAAACGAACAACCAAGATCGGCACCCTTTCAGACTCGACGGTTCACCGAGTGCTCGCAACTTTCCTCAAAGAAAACCGAGACATATTCGCTTAGAGCCATGAAGACATACCAAGAATCACAAGTTGAATGTGTCGACTTCCTTTCCACCCGTCCATTAGAAGAAACAGGTGTCCACCCAAGACTCGGCTCTAAATCATCAAGACTCAGCTCGAGGGGGTAAAGGGCGTATGGCCAGAGGAGTTGCCCAGCATACTATAGGCGTACAGGATGATGGCTAGAACCCCCACAGGAGAAACTCCGTTTCGACTGGCATATGAAAGTGAAGCAGTCATCCCAGGCAACATATTAAAGGCTCACGAACAAGATGTTTGCACAGCAGATTAGGAGAAATGTCCAGGTTTACGTTGACTGCTAGTGAAAAGCTGAAGGGAAGAAAATCACTTGAAGGATCTCAGGGAGACCTCCGATACTCTTCGTTCCTACAACATGGAGCTTAATCCAGGCAAGTGTGCCTTCGGAGTAACGGCGGGAAAATTCATAGGATACGTGGTGTCCTAGAGAGGTATTGAGGCTAACCCAGACAAGATCTGGGCTATAATAGAAATGGTACCTCCTAAAAATGTAAAAGAAGTACAAAGCCTTAACGACAAGATTGACGCTCTTAATAGATTTGTATCCAGAGTAACAAATAAATGTCTACCATTCTTCTGCACGCTGAAGAAGTCTTTTGAGTGGACGATTGAATGTCAGCAGGCATTTGAGGACTTGAAGGCCTACCTCTCTTCACCATCACTGCTAAGTCCCTCACAACTGGGAGAAGAATTGTTCCTCTATTTGGCTCTCCTCAGCCGCCGTCAGTGCGGCCTTGGTTAGAGAAGACGACAAGGTGCAAAGGCCTGTATACTACACTAGCCGAGCACTTCATGGTTTAGAAGAAAGGTACCCTCTAATGGAAAAGCTCTTCTTCGCTCTAGTCACAGCCGCCCGTAAGCTCAAGCCATACTTCTAAGCCGGTGATTGTCCTAACTGACAAGCCCTTACGGTGAGCGATGGGCAATCCCGAAACTGCCGGACGTATGGTGCTGTGGGGAATAGAGTTGAGTGAAATCGACATATAATATCGCCCACGTACTGCCATCAAGGGACAGGTGGTCGCCGACTTCATTGTGGAGTTCACTAACGCGGAAGGCCAGGGGGCAAAATATCCCTAATGGAATGTATACACGGACGGATCGTCCAACAAACAAGCTGGTGGAGCAAGGGTCGTACTTCAATCTCCAGAAGGAGACGAGATTGAGGGCATGATCCATCTCGACTTCCCTACAACTAACAACAAAGAGGAGTATAAAGCCCTAATAGCAGGATTAGATCTCGCCAAAGCAGTAGGGGCCGTGAATATTATTATCCATTGTGACTCCCAGGTCATTACAAACCAAGTGAACGGTGATTATGAATGTAAGAGCGAAAAGATGAAGAAGTACTTGCAGCAAGCAAAGAGAAGGGTAAACAAGCTGTAGGCCAAGATTGTTCAAATCCCAAGAGGAGAGAACGAGCAAGCCGACCATCTTGCCAAGGCCGCATCGACAGAATGCATGATCACCCCCGACAAGGTACCCTCTTTTATTCAACTTTCATCACTGATAGGTGTCGTCGATGTACAAGAGATAGGTTCTGAAAGCAATTGGACCACCCCCTTAATTTCTTACTTAAAAGATGGCACGCTGCCTGAAGGGAAGGAAGCTGCAAGAAAGCTAAAGGTTCAGTCGACGCAATTCGTCTTGATAAAGGACGTCTTGCATAAGAGGGGTTTCTCCTGACCGTACCTGAGATGTTTAGGCCCTAAAGAAACAGATTATGTCATGAGAGAAGTACACGAAGGGATTTGTGGCAACCATTCAGGGTCGCGGTCATTGGTGCATAAATTGATTCAAGCTGGATATTACTGGCCGACCATACAGAAGGATGGCCACACTTATGTCAAAGCCTGCGACAAATGTCAAAAGTTCAGCAACATCATCAGACAACCAATGGAAGAGTTGACCCCAATAACAACTTCGTGGCCGTTCGCTCAATGGGGACTGGACATCATGGGCCCATTTCCAATAGCACTAAGGCAGCTGAAATTCCTAATAGTTGGCATAGACTACTTCACCAAATGGGTGGAAGCTGAATCCCTGGCCATCATCACTGAGAAGAACATACGAAGCTTTGTTTGGAAGAGCTGAAGTTCATTCTTTTTGGAACAAATTTTCTACTTATACAGGCATTCATCATAATAAGAGGAATTTATTCAAAATTGGCTGACGCATGACGGAATCGGTTTGTCCTTAAGTGGACGAATTCATGATTAAGTCCATAAAGTGGATGACTTTATCCCAAGAGGATGAAATATTATCAAGTCCACAAAGTAGACGAGTCTACTGCTTAGTCCATAAAGTGGACGACTTCATCCCAAGAGGATGAAATATTATCAAGCCCACAAAGTCTACTGCTTAGTCCATAAAGTGGACGGCTTCATCCCAAGAGAATGAAATATTATCAAGTCCATGAAGTGGATGAGTCTACTGCTACGTCCATAATGCGAATGACTTCATCCTAAGAGGATGAAATATTATTTAGTCCATAAAGTGGACGAGTCTACTGCTTAGTCCATAAAGTGGACGACTTCATTCCAAGAGGATGAAATATTATCAAGTCCACAAAGTCTACTTCTTAGTCCATAAAGTGGACGGCTTCATCCTAAGAGGATAAAATATTATCAAGTCCACAAAGTGGACGAGTCTACTGCTAAGTCCATAAAGTGGATGACTTCATCTCAAAAGGATGAAATATTATCAAGTCCACAAAGTGGACGAGTCTACTGTTAGGTCCATAAAGTGAACGACTTCATCCTAAGAGGATGAAATATTATCCAGTCCACAAAGTGGACGAGTCTACTGCTAAGCCCACAAAGTGGACAACTCATCCCAAGAAGATGAAATATTATCAAGTTCACAAAGTGGATGAGTTTACTGCTACGTCCATAAAGTGGACGACTTCATCCCAAGAGGATGAAATATTGTTAAGTCCACAAAGTGGACGACTCTACTGCTACGTCCATAAAGTGGACGACTTCATCCCAAGAGGATGAAATATTATCAAGTCCACAAAGTGGACGAGTTTACTATTAATGTCCATAAAGTGGACGACTTCATCCTAGGAGGATGAAGTATTATCATGTCTACAAAATGGATGAGTTCATCCCCACGGAGATGGACCCACGGGAGGATGAGTTCATTATAAAGTTCATAAAATGGACGAGTTTACTAAGGAGACAGGTTGAAATTGTTTAAATCCACTAAAGGGACGAATTCGAAATAAACGAATTAAAATGTCCACAAAGCAGACGAGTTCAGGCAATGAGGATGCCTCAAGGCTGTAAAGTCCATGGGAGGATGAGTTTACCATGGACAGGTTCGTCCTAGTTTGCCAAATACAAACATCTCCATGCTTACAAACGTGGAAAAGGCACGAAAGATGAAGCGACACGCTCGTCCAGAAGCAGAACCAATTAGCTTGCGCCACGTGCTGAAGCATTTAATAAAGGCAACTCGAGGCATCACACATAAATGACCTTTCTACGACATTAACTCCATATCCCGTTAGCTAAAGCTAATGAGGCTATGGAGTAGGAGACAGCTGATAAGGATAATTTTGTAATTAACCCGTGACAAAGTAAAAGGCGACAGTCATAAATAAAGTTGTCAGCTTCACACGAGAGACAACCTTGTTGTAAAGTCTACGGCTCCACCCCATACCTGACGGCTGTATCTTGAGCATAGCAAGCTGAAGAGGATAAGCTGAAGACAGCAAACTAAAGAGGATAAGCTAAAGACAGTAAGCTGAAGAGTATAAGCTGAAGACTTCAGTAAGCTGAAGAGTATAAGCTGAAAACTTCAGTAAGCTAAGATGATAAGCTAAAGGTAGTAAGCTGAAAAGGATAAGCTGAAGGGGATAAGCTGAAGACAGTAAGCTGAAGAGGATAAGCTGAAGACTTCAGTAAGCTAAGATGATAAGCTAAAGGCAGTAAGCTGAAGACTTCAACAAGCTAAAGAGGATAAGCTGAAGACAGTAAGCTAAAGATAATAAGTTGAAGGCAGTAAGCTGAAGAGGATAAGCTGAAGACTTCAACAAGCTAAAGAGGATAAGCTGAAGACAGTAAGCTATAGATGATAAGCTGAAGGCAGTAAGCTGAAGGGGATAAGCTGAAAACAGTAAGTTAGAGAGGATAAGCTGAAGACAGCAAGCTAAAGATGATAAGCTGAAGGCAATAAGCAGAAGGAGATATATGAATCTCCGACGAATCTGACGTGGCCTTGCTTGGTCTCCACGCATGCGTGTATAAAGAAATGTCATACGCCTCATGCTCACCCTAATCAAGAAGACTCCTATAAGGAAAGGATTCTGGAATGATAAGGGTAAAATAAAGGCATGATTAGCCGTTAGTGGAAAGGCATAAAATGGACCAACCCGTCGGTTTCAGCTATGTCGTTTGGGACTACTGGGAGTCTACAGCCTAAAGTTGACATGGTGAATCTATGGTTGATGGGAAGCTGACGAGTTAAAGCTGTATGAGAAGTAAAAGCTGAAGTTATCAAGCTGATGAGGTTAGCATGACTTGCCCTACACGCTTAAGCACGGGAAGGTGTCTTGCCGTACACATTTATACCTAAGCAGATACCTTATCCAGCACGCTTACTCATAAAGAGGTATCTTGCACTCCACGCAAAACCCATAAAGAATGGTTTTGGTAAAGGAGAGGCTTCGTGAGGAGCACGCAATAGAGAGTGGTGCCGGTAAGGAAATATCTTCTTAAACACGCCACGGATGTCGACTCTACACTACTATAAATACCCCCAAGCCCTCATAAATGGAGGTACGCAGAACTTCCCCCAACTCTTGTACTCTAGGGTTGCGAGCATTCACTAACTTAACCTTCGGAGGGTCCTTGGCCAATACTACACCGGTACTCCTCTTAAGGTCTTCAGCTTTTGTGTTGTGCAAGTTTTCCATCGGGAGCACGTGAGGATCGTGTGACTTACTGACGATTTTCGGCTTCATCAAGTAGACTTCCATCAATGTGTAATGTGGCCAGAGGTTGTTCAAGCTTACCTTTTTTTTAAGCTCACATGGTGCTATTTTATTGGGCAACGCATTTTTTTTTTACCTAAGCAAAAATTAAGGGGTATTAGGCTATTTTTGTTTAAGCTCAAAAAGGCCTAAAATTTATCCAATTACATAGGCTAGATTTTATTAACAAAAATCCATATATGTCTAAATTGAGCTAATAACTCATAAACTTTTTCACTTCATAAAATGGGCCTATGATCCACATCTTCTCTACATGATGCAATGGGCTCATAGCCCACATTATGTCTCAACTTCAATGGATAAAGCGCAAATTTTTTATTTATCTTACATAAATTGGACTCATGGTCTACTATTTTTCCTCACTTCGGGCTTGAAACCCTAATCTTCCTAATTCACAAAATGGGCTCAAGGCCCATATCTTGCTACTTCTAACATTGGCTCACAACAAATGTCGTTTTGCCAACATCACACAGTGAACTCATGGCCCATATCCCTCATACATCACGGATTGTACTTTAAGCCCAATACCTTCTCATATCAAGGAATCAAAGCTCATGGTTCCCTTCACCCTTTTTTTTGTGACTTATGGTCTTTCCCAATAAAAACTCATGCTTATAATGGGCTAGTTAAATCATTTGGGCCATTAAAGTTGTAAGGTCATGCATATGTCTTAAAAGAGTAAAAGACCAACCCATTTGAATAAAAATAAGGTTCAACCATACAAGCCCAAACCCAACTCACTAAGATGCTGAAAGAAAAAGAAAGGAGAAGCTTTTTTAGTTTATACTGATTCAAACCTCTAGGCGCTAATTCCCAATGACGAGCCTTATGTCACAGCCATTCAAAAGGCATACAATTACAATGTCCCTAAACAGTGTATGTTGTCTTGTAAATGGTGCGACTTTGTACTTGTTTCCAATACAATGTCTTCCGGCTTTAAGGCAGCGTATGCATAGTCCATGGTCACAATTATCCCTTGTCAATACAGTTTAGTAGTAAAACTAGTCGCTAATGATGGGAACGTTTGTTTCATGCAAATGGCGTTTCTAAATAAGGCTACATGGAGTTTCTCAAAAAAAAAAAAAAATGAGGCTACATGGAAAAAAAAAACTGTTTGTTGAGTTAAATGAATTCACCCCTTGTAATTAATTAATTAAATAGATCAAATTTCATGTAATAGCTTAGCAACATAAACAAATTACCAAATTATCTAAATGCAGCAAAAAATAAATTTGACATAGGTGATTTGTTTACGAATGGGGAAAACTATCGAGGTAAAATCTCACCGAGTGATTTTAAGGTCACCACTTTCAAGAATTTAAAATTATCAATCACAAGCGGTTACAAGTATAAGGAATTTTACCAAACCTTTCGGTCTATCCTGAAATACCAACTTACAATTGAACCTTTACCCCAATACCTAATTGAACTTGTATTGTAGCGGCAATCTTTCCCTTGATGCACAAATTCCAGTACGTGACTAACCAATGTGCACAGATTTCAGTACGTGACTAACTCCAGCAACTTGAAGATGTTGTTGGCTACAAAGTTCTTTAGTTCATCAACGATAAAGATCAAGAAGCTCCTTGATCACAAAACCCTTGGCGTAAAAACGCAATAGCTTCTTCAGAGAGAATAAGGAACTAGGGCACTTTCTGCATACACGACGACCTTTTAAAATAAGCCTTACATATGTTTAGGGTTGTGAGAAAAGAAACCCTATACAAATATTTCAGCTTGGGCCAAAAATCAGATCTAGAAGTTCTGATTTTGAAAGTCTTGACAAAAACAGCTTGTATCAAGCTTCTGTCGAGCTTTTACTATAAACCTCGATCGAAGTCTTTTTGTCGAGATTGCTGTCGAGATTTAATGAACATCTTTTCTTCACTTATTTCTTGGTCAGATCTTCATGGTTTTAACACTTGACTTGAACAACATATTTCTTGAAGTCCTAAACCTATCCTAGATCTACCCAATTACAAGTAAAGTGCATTTTGTCAAAAGATTAGTCAATTACATAAAATATGTCTCTAACAATGTTGAAATTCTACTGGATACAAGAGATACAAATATAATACATTTATGAATTAACAATTATATCACAAGCATGTGTAACAAAAATCAACTACAAAATGTGAGAATTTTCTTACTAGATTATGTTATTCAATAATCTTACAAGCAATCAATGTGCTCTTGTTGGAAAAATACATTTTTATATCACATACAAAACATACGTAGTGAAAAATTAACAAATCTACTTCATTCTCAATTGATAACATATACTATGTAAGTTTCAGAATTTAAGAACAAGAAAGCGTACCTTATTGCGGTGAAATTCAAAACCAAAATATTAGAAGTATTTGGGAACATTTTTAATCTTCACTCCAATTTCACTTAATGCCCAAGAAGTGTGGTCTCTCAATCAGTTTCTAAGGAGAGAATAAGAAAATGTCTAACACTCACATACAAATCATTTCATGTTCTCATGTGATCATAATGAAAACCATTTAGAAAACTCTCATGTGAAAAAATACTTATGAAATTCTGTATGTTTCTCTCCTTAAATATAACTGATTATCTAATTAGGCTAACATTTTAGACCATTCCAATTGGGCTCTAGTGTGTGGCTTGGAGTAGGACCAAAAGGGAACAAATAAGATTCTAACTCCAATGGGCCTTGGATTTTTCTGTTAACTCTTGACAAGTCCAAAGTTACCATTAATTATATTCAATATCATTATATGAATATAATTGCACTCTAGACCTTATTAATAAATTATATCTCAAGACTTTATTATACATGCAACCCCTTCATTAAAATATTCGTAGTAATATAAAGTCATGAATATAGACTGCCACTTTGAAGATTACTACATCTTAATTCTTGAGTACCCGATTTAAACATTTATGTTATTCATCATATATTTATGAATCCAATTCCATAAATATATACTTTAGTAACTCCTTACTAAAGTGGTTGGGCCCAACACTCTGAATAACCAAATCCATTAAACTTATCTCAAGTAAATATTTTATATCTCCGTTAAGAGATTATGAATTACATCTTGAAAATATATGTTCCATCAACACTAAATGTGGTTGCCCAACATACTGAGATTTTGATCGTGACTTATAGATCTCACTCCTGATATATCAAAGCAACCTACACCTTATAATCAGGTCCATTATTCTCTTAGGATTTAGAGTTGATGTAAATAGAAGTTGTGAGATTTATTATTCATTTGACAATCGTTAGGAGAATAATAAATCTCACAACGGTCTAGTTTAATATGTCTTAACTCTTAAAACATATTAATTAAAAGTTTCCACTTCCATGATCAAGACAAATCATCTTAGTTGATATGTTATAGTCTTCACAGATGAAATGTCCAATTTCATCACTGACTACGAACTAAAATTCTGAATTTACAAAGAACTTGCAATTTATATCTTCTGTGACTAAATCACATAAATCGCATACGATGCATCTTATGGACTAAGATAATGTCCCATTAGTTCATTTATAGATAGTCTCATATAAATAAACAATTTAATTATTTATGATATGCCAATAAATTGAATTTTATGGCATAAACCCCAACAGCTCTCTCCATCTAATTAGGATCAATAAAAGTTTTCTCTTTTCTCTTCTCACACACCTTGCATGTGTGACCTCTTATACTTTTTAGAAATGACATGACCAACCATAAAATCCTCTCTCTATCTCTATCATAATGTCAATTCAAGTAACAAATTTGTTACATTCATTAATAAACAAGTTCATTAATAAGCAATTTAATTTATACAACTCCATACTAAAGCATGGATGTTACCTCTATCTTCCATATCCATAATTACTATAACTTAACAATAACCCTAATTAAGAGGTCAAGTTCACAATTCTACTGTCTAGATTTGTTATATATATGAAAAAAAAAATTTATTAAAAATGGCATATTGTAGGTATGCATACACTTTCTTATTATTGTCAACCTATTGGCAATGTCATGATAGATTTATTAAGGAGACCAACACTCAATGTGCATGAATCTCGTTATGGAATGATAGCCAAGATTATTATGCACTAACTATCAAAAGATTAGCCCTTATTGCCTTTCATAGTATGAGTAATTTTAATTTGCACCTACTTTCCATCATGGTCTAACAATATGTAACTATAAGAATAGGCTACATCATAATGGATATGGCCAAGTCATTGACTATAATTAATGCATTCATAATCTTTTTCTACTAAATCAAGTAGACCCTTTTTTTTTTTAATCTTAGACCTATTTTAATATACCAATTTTTTACATCATAAAAATATTGCATAGTGCCAAAATAAATTTGAATGATTATTTATTGATAATAAAGGCATCATAGTTTCACTTTGGTTTGCTATATATTGACTATGGTTGCCTCCGTTTTTTATTTTAGGAGAAGAATTAGTTACAACAATTGGGGAATGGGGATTCGAACCCTAAATGTTCATATTGGAAACATTAGAAAGTGTTAATTCAGTTATATGACTCTTTGCTTGATTGCCTCCACTTTGATTCTTGAGGAAATACCTGGACATGAAAAAAAATAAAGCATTGAATCTTACATATATTTACAGTTTTCCTCATTTAACATAAAATACTTGCAATTTCTAAATTTGGACTAATACTATAAAATTATGGTTGCACAGCATACCCCAACTTACGGTTTCAACTAAATTTTTTTTTATATATATTATTTGTTTACCCAATCCTGATAGGAGGATAGTGATAAATAAATAACAATATTAGGCATTCACGTCTTTGATGATTGAAATGAGTACAATCTAAATTCCTTAACGACGGTCTATTGGAGGGCAAGTTTGGTAACAACAGCCATGGTAATTCAAGTTCCAATAGTGTATGGACTATGGAGGAGTGAGAAAAAAAAAAAAAACACTTAGATAGTCTGATACAAATATCTCCCTTCTCATTTTTTACTTTATTGGGGAGGGGTGGGGGAATTATATAAAACAACACAGAGCTTCTATTATATTTCAATTTAGGTCATATGATTTTTGATACTTAAAGTCCCAAATTTATAAAATGGTTTTAATTTGAAACTTTTATCTGTCTCTAATACGTTAATTTTGACATTAACAAAATAGATAGAAGCAAGATATCATTAATTAAACTTGTACTTTTCATTTGTTCATAAATCCATTTGGCAACCATAGAACAAAAACGACAAAGATTAAAGAAAGGCATCTTTATTTAGAGAAAAAAAAATTCAATAAAGAGTAAGAATTTTTTTTTTTGAGAAAAAAATATAAGAGTAAGAAAGTGAATGCCAAAAAATTGAAATAGTTTGCTATTTTTCATTATTTGTTATAGAGAAATGTATATTCACAACATTTTCATAACAAATTATAAGTGGAATGTTGTTATATATCAATTGTTATGGGTAGACAAAAAAGTAATTTAAGTTGTAGATTTAAAATAAAACCAAAAACAATTTATCACTTATAATTTGTTATGAAAATATTATAGACGAAGTATTCCTATATGTTATATGCCAAAATATCAATAACAAAAAAAAAAAAAAATTAAAATTGAAACGGTTCCCTAAGTTTGGACCTTTAATTGACAAAAATTAAGAGCCTGTTTAGTAGAGTGGTTCAAACTCACTGTACCAAATTTTAAATAACCTTACACATTTTTTCACACACACTTTTTCAACATCACATATTTCAAAAAATTACAAACAGCTCAACTTAAACACTTCTACCAAACGGCCCTATCCCAAAGGCTTCCTATGTAATTTCCCACTTTTTTATATTATTCTTCTCCTCAAAAAGCCATCGCATCACAGTTCCCGCCACTTTATACCTTCCTTCCTATCAGAGAATAAAGAAATGAAAAGCTTCACGCCTATCACCACTCACAGTCAATTGTTTTATCAAACTTTTCTTTCTCTGCGCTTTAAAAAAATAAAAAGCAACGGGAAACAAAGCAAAACAAAACAAAACAAAAAGAGAGAAAGCAGAAATCCGACAACTGTGTTTACTTTAATTCGTTTCTTCCGTCCGGAGAAATCCCTTGCCCCAATCTTCTCCCAAAGTTTCTCTCTTAAATACACCAATATGATCAGCACACTTAGCTTTACATTACAACTCTCTCTCACCTTATTTTTTTTTTCTCTCTACTCGAGGAAGAAGAAGAAGAAGAAGAAGAAGAAGATCGAAATTGGAGAAAAGAACAAATTGATTGGATTGAGAGATGGCGAGTACGAGCAGCGGCTTGAAGCCGTCGCAATCTCGGAGGTTCTCACGGGCGCCGACGCGTATGGTGGATCTCCAAAACAACGATGAGAAAGTGATCGACAGCGAGCTCGTCCCCTCCTCCCTAGCATCTATCGTCCCTATTCTCCGCGTCGCCAATGAGATCCAGCCCAAAAATTCCAGAGTCGCTTATCTCTGTAACTAACCGCCATTCCTTCCTTCTTTCTTCTGCCTTTAATTTCTTCAAAATATATTCTGATTTTGTTTGTTTGTTTGTTTGTTTGTTCAATTAGGCCGCTTCCATGCGTTTGAGAGGGCGCATTACATGGATCAAAATTCAACTGGACGCGGTGTTCGCCAGTTCAAGACATATCTCTTGCACAGACTTGAAATGGTACTTCTCTATATTTCTATTTCATTCCAATTTCCGCGTTTCGTGACATATAATATAATATAATAGGTGAGAGTGTTATTAGTTGTTACTGTGATACTGTACTGTGATTACTGCTACAGACATATAAAATTGAATTCTCATCTTAGCCTCCATTCTGTGATACCTTTAAATTTAATAATAGCTACAGTATGTTCATAATAGTTAATTGTCAGTTACTTTTTTAGCCGCCTTGTTGTTATTTATAGTTAATCTCAACATCCTATTGCATAATTGTCCATATCTCTCTTAAGCTAGCTTGAATACCAAATCTGATGTGATTTACACCGTTAACTTTTATGAAAAAGGTTAAGTGTGCAACTTTTTAAGATGAAAATTGACTTCAATTGAAATTTGAAAATAATTTTAGCCTTGTCACAACTCTTAAAAGATAAAAACTTTATGACTGTGAAGACTAAACTCCATATTTTATTTCACCGGTTCTAAATGTGAACGAAAATTATTTTTAATCTTTCAAAATCTCCTTTGCAGGAAGAAGATGAAACAACATGTATCCTTGGAATCAACGATCCACAAGAAATTCAGTTGTTTTACCAGAAATACTATGAGGACAATATCATGGACGGAGAACATAAAAAAAAACCGTGAGGCTTGACTTTGAAGTTTGAACTGTTGACATGCCTCAATTTTTTTTTTAGGCACATTATTCAAATATTATTATTATTTTTTATAAATTTTTTTTTCAACTGATGAAGGGAGGAGATGGCTAAGATTATTCAGATTGCATCAGTATTGTATGAGGTGCTGAAGACAGTTGTACCTGTTGAAAAAACTGATGAAAAGGTTTTGTTTATCTAATTTTGGTTTCCTGACAGGAATTCTTTTAGTACCCATTTGGTGTGGAAAGTACTGAAAATATTGATTGATGTTCAATTGATTTTGTCATCACAGACAGAAAGATATGCCAGAGATGTTGACAAGAAGAAGGAACAGTATGTACACTATAACATTCTTCCACTGTATGCAGTTGGGGTTAGACCAGCAATTATGGAATTTCCAGCGGTAATTAAAATGCAGCTTATGCGATCTTGGTTGGTTTTTGTGTTCATTAGACCAGTTCCAACTAATCCTTCAATTTCACCTTAGTTTTCTTATTTTTAAATAATGATATAGATCAAAGTAGCACTTAATGCACTACGTAATGTGGACAATCTTCCAATGCCTAGAATCCTTGTATATCCCAAAGGCACTGATGACAGTCCAGTAATGTCAACAGAGAGGGTTTCATCTATCAATGACATACTTGATTGGCTTTCATCAATCTTTGGATTTCAGGTAAGACGTGTCTTGAATGTCTCCTTTTAAATTTTATTTCATATCTACTTTTTAGTTGCCATAGGCTGGTAAGCCTACCCTAAGCATGGCCCATTGTGTAGGCTTCCACTGCACCAGATTTAAGTTGCTAAAAAGAATCTGTAATCCTGGTTTTTGGATTTCCCTCAATGGAGCTGCAGCTTATACCACTGGACCACAACTTCTTCATTAATACATACATACATACATACATACATACATATTTATATATTATTGTTATTATTTTAAACTAATAAAGAAGCTATTAGAGAGGCTGAATAACAGGGAAATTGTGTGGTGGAGAAATTGAACTTTTGCTTGTCCTATTGACCCTCTTGTAGGATTATGTTAAGGTCTCTTAAAAGAAACCTAGTTATCTTGGCAAACAATGTATATCATTACATGTTGTGAAAAGTACTGAGAGAACAATGAAAAAAGCAAAAGAATCTTGATTTAATGTCTGCTGTCACAGATTACAGCACACTCAAAGATAGAGTTAAGAAGGGTCTAGATTTAACACTAAAACCTGCCCCTCAATTGTCCCTTCCAACCTTTTATAGAATGTAATGCATTCTGTTAACTAAATCCAGAAACTAACCAAGCAATTAAAGGGTTTCTTTTTGCATTTTTCAAGGATTTTGACTTGAAGTCCCACAATTGTTTTTAAATTTGTTTCCACTAAAATGATATTTCTTTTGAAGGAAATATGAAATACAACTAGTAAATTGTTGTTTTCTTCAAATCCTTGCAATGTGAAGGGTTTTCTCTCAAGAGTGTAGGAGTGTGGGCACACACACACACTGACACACACACACATTGACACAAATGAAGTTTTAATGTTTTCCTTTGCTAAGGACTTATATCTGAGGAACCTATACCATTTACTTTAATTCCTTCTTTGTGTAAAATCTGGGATCTTATACCTGTGAGGGTGACTTTAGCAATGATCCTTCATTCTATTGTGCTACTAGTTATATTATTCAATCATTTGAAATATTTATGCGGGAAATATCAGTACAGCTTACTAGTTTTTTTTTTTTTGGGATCTTTTTGGGGCATGAAGAAAGGGAATGTAGCAAACCAGAGGGAACATCTAATATTGCTCCTTGCCAATATGCTCATACGGAAGAAGGAAAGGGATCCTACTGAGGTAAAATCATAATTACTATTTGCTGTGGAATGACTGTTATTTGATTTTCATTTCTCTCTATTGTCAGTAACTTCCTTAAGTTTCATCTTTATGTGATTATACATTAAAGATTGATAAGAAGCTTATTGCAGCTGGATAGTGCCACTGTACAGAAGTTGAAGATTAAGATTTTCAAGAATTATACTTCATGGTGTAATTATTTGCGTGTTGAAAAAAAATATAAGTAAGTGATTTTTTTGCTGTCCAGATCATAAGCCTAAAAAGTTACAATTCTATTAGACTTGGTACCAAACCATATTTACCACATTAGCACTTACATATTTTTTTTCCTGTGTGCACTTTACAGGACTCCTCGAGATTGTGACACAAAGCAGGTAGACCTTATTTATATTGGACTTTATCTTCTCATATGGGGTGAAGCTTCAAATGTCAGATTCATGCCTGAATGCCTTTGCTTCATCTTCCATAATGTACGTTTCTTATTCAAGTATACATTTTCCATTATGCTATCATATTGTTTCCTTAATTGCACTAGCTGACTAACAAAGCTTCTATTATTACTATCTTTAATGTTATTGTGAATCATTAGATTTTTTTAATTATTTATTCTTTTAATTGTGAGATTTATCTTTGTTCTTGCCATTGCTTGGCTCTACGTAAATCAACTTATTATATTATCTTTATCCTTATGCATTCAATTCATTAGAGATTGACATAGAACTTAGAACATATCCTCTGATACCAATTTGTTGCATGAGCTTTTTTAATTTCAGCACTAAACTACCAGGTAGATAGTTTCCCTTGCTAATTGGGGATTCCAGGTTAGGAAACTTTCACAGGTGACTAAAATTAGGATTTTGGTTGTATTTGTGATGGGAGTACTTATTGGAGGCTAAAACACAGCATGTAGAAAGTATGGAGAGAGATAGAAGATGGAAAGGAACCTTGTTTTGCACCAAGGTCCGTACATCCAACAGGAGCTGCAGCACAAATCAAGCATTTATGCTTGTCCCAAACACCTTTTTTATGGATAATTCGAAAGTTGGAGGAGGGAGGATTTGAACCCTGGACCTTTTTGTTGGAAATACCAAAAAATGCCAGTTAAGCTACAAGGTTCTTGTCTTGTCCCAATCACTTAGAACTGTTTTTGTCTTATTTATCTATTTATTTATTTAAAATTTATAATTAACACTTAAAACTTTAAAACTGTTAGGAAGGAAAGAATTGAATCACTTAACGTGCGGGATCGCATTCCCCTTTAAAAGGTTGGGTCCTACGTGGGATTTATAACATTTTTTTTATAAATGGGAGATAGAGTGGAGACAAGGTTTGAATTCAACACCACCTTGTCTAATACCATGATAAATTACTCTTCTTCTTTTTTTGGGACAATTGCATTTATTATGGCATCAAAGTAGGCAGTCTTAAGTTCAAAATCTTTGTTTGCTCTACCTCCCATTTACAACAACAACAAAGCCTTAATCTCAAAATTTTGGGTCAGTTATGGATCATCTATAGATTAGATTGGGTTAGCCGCATGAATTCTTTTCCTTTATTCTATCCTACCTAAAATCATGTTCTACCTCCCATTTAAAAAGTTAAAAATCTTACATGTTGAGCCCCACTTATTAAGGGGGAGTGCTCACTCATGAGGAGAAGTGTTAGAATAATAATCAAATTGGTGAATTCACCATTTCCTAATAGCTTCACTTATAAAGGGGGAGTTCTTACTCGTGGGTGGAAGTGTTAGAATAATAGTCAAATGGGTGAATTCACCCTTTCCTAACAACTTAAGTTTTTGGACATGTGGTAGTTTATCAGTTCTAAACAAGAAATGCCAATTGATTGAAGGAGTCTAGAATCTCACTAACAACTTGGGCCCCAAAAGGAGGCTCTCTTTACCCTCCACCTAAGTTGTGCAAGAAGGGCCCAAAGCCAATCCCAGGGAATAGTGAAGTTCATAGGGTCTTTTTGTTGTGCTAAGTTTTGAGTTTAGGCCCTGTTTTTTGTTCTTAAATTCAAAATGTAACAAATCAAATCTAACCAACTCAAATCACACTTAAAATGAACTAAGAATTTTTTTTTTGGAAGATTTGATTCACTGTGCATGTTTTGTTAGATTCAAATTTTTTAATGTGATTGTGAGACTAGGGATTTCATTTTTGGTTTTCATTTATGACTAGTTTGGCCGCTGAGCAAAGATAAGAAAAATGGATGTTACGGAAGTTAATAAATGAATGTAGATTGTAGAGTACTCTACTCTAACGCCACTCTACTGTAGGGCCTAGAATTTGATGTCCTTTATTTTCCTCTATTTTCTAGGCAGACAAATAGATTTGCCATGAAAAAATAGATAAGATAAAAAAGAAAAGAAAAATAAAGAGAATCAAAATTTGGAATTCCATTAATATCCAATTTTGTCGCTTACGTAAGTAAAAACTGAACACAACAAAATTCGGTTGGGGGCAGAGATTTTGGGTTGTAGGATGGGGACTTTGCTTATGACTTATCTAGGTATGCCGTTGGGGGCTTCTCATAAATCACATTCAATTTGGAATCCTATTCTAGAAAAAATTGAGCGGAAGTTAATTGGGTGGAAGAAGCTGTATTTATCAAAGGATGGTAGATTGACGTTACTTAAGAGTGTGTTATCTAGTTTGCCTACAAAATTCGGTACTGATTTACAAATTGACATTGTTAATATCAACAATATAATAAATAAAATTTTAATTATTTTTTTGTTTTGAATTTGAAAGTGAAGATATCAATTTGTAAAGCTATATGATGATATTTGTAACAGCATCACTCATTCACTCCTTTTCATTTTCATTCTCTAATTGGATTTTCCTTTTTTGTTTTTTATGGTGCTAATTGTTGATAATTTATTTTTATTGATTTATTATTCAACTTAAGAAATAAATTAAACAAAACTATAACTGCATCAAAAAAATATAAATTTATTTATATCACAGACATGTCTATATCACCAAGTCCTCTTCTGCGACAATGCCCATATTGTTACGCGTTTCATGTAGGATGGAACTTATCTGACAAGAAATTTCACTACCTTAGGATAGTTATTGAGAAAACTGCAATCTCTTTTATAGGTAAAACCTTCTAAGACTTAACATAGTCCTTAAACCAAATGGGTTCTAACCACGCATTAAAACCCAAGTAAATGAACCTCAACAGAACAAAAACATTGACAATTTAAGTGCGAAAGGAAGATAATGGGTGAGAAAATTTTGGTTAATGATATTGTACAAAATACATTAAGTTTACAAGAAATTGCTAAAGTAAGTATTAACAAAACTTGTTTCTTATCATTCAATAAAGGAAGTACTAACTAAAACTCTTTCTCCAATAAATTACTAATATCAACTTTATATAAATTAAGACTACCAACTAGCAACTTTGAGTGCTGGAAATCTTTCACCATATAACATTGATGATTGTGTTTAACATTGATGATTATGTTCTTCACATTAAGAGAGAGAGAGAGAGGTATCCATTAGGATTTTGTGTGTGAGGCCATTGCATGGGAGTATGTGGAGTCCTATATCAAGCACATACTAAGTTGATTAGAGTTATATAAATGGGTATGGGGAGCCTTATTTGTGAATATTTTCTTTTGGTGTATCGAAAAATGTGGCTAGTATGTCCTTAGATTAGTACAAATGGTATCAGAGTTAACCTAAGAATATCATACAAGTTGTAGTTATTGCAACACAAGGCAAGTTCCCTTGATAAGGGCATTAAGGATTTGAGTGGAGGAAATTGTGATACCATATCAAGATTGTGTGGATTTGAATTGCGTGAGATCATTGTTCCCTTTTGAGGTATTGTGCAAATGTGATTAGTATGACTTTTGAGAGAAAGAGAGAGAGATTATGGTGCACATAGCCTAAAAAATTCAATATGTTTATTCAAATTCTCACTTATTTGACAATTGAAATTGCAAATCTACAATTAGATGATGTTACTGCAAAAATAGAGCAAATTTTTTCTTTTGATTTGGTTGGATATTGTAAATAGCATCATAATTTTATTTACAATCTCCCAACAAATATGTTTTAATAAACCACATACTTAGTAAAAACAATTACATTACTCTTCTTTTCTAGATACCGATTTATTTTCTGGGTTGTGTATATAAATTGTCCACTAATCTGTCTTCTTTTAAGAATATAGACAACTTTATGTAACATAAAGTAATTATCTTATACCTATCATTTTATCATAATTTTATTTGTTTCAAAAACATTTTGTATGGGAATATAACTCTTGTTTTGTAATTGCATAAGATGGCACACGAGGTACATGGGGTATTATTTAGCAATAACCACCCTGTTAGTGGAGAAACATATCAAGAAGCAGCTTGTGATGAAGAATCTTTTTTGAAGGATGTTATAACCCCTATCTACCAAGTCTTGCTCAAGGTAATTATGATCTTGTACTGCCTGCATTAGTTTTTGCAACATGTTTCAGTCTGAAATTTGACTTCCATTCAATGCAAAAGGAAGTTAAGAAAAACAAAGGAGGCAAGGCAAGCCATTCAGGATGGAGAAATTATGATGATCTAAATGAGTACTTCTGGTGAGTTTCTTGAATTTTTAATTCTGTTTCACACTTCTGACAGACACTAAATAGCTGAAAAAAAACATATTCCTTTTCTCTAGGTCTGATAGGTGTTTAAAGCTAGGGTGGCCAATGAACCCCAAAGCAGATTTTTTCATTCATTCAGATGCAATGCAACCTACAAATGAGGTACTTATCTTTTTTATTTTAATTATTTTAAATTAGTTAATAACTTGTAATTAAGTCATGTTTTTGTATATTTTATGGTATTTTATGAAATAATTATTTTCTTCTTGTTCTATTTTAATGAGTTGGACATTATTGTGTGCATGCAAGTCTTTACACATACAACATAGATTTGCATACGTGTGTGTAGCATAGGCTTTTTCTAAAAGAATATTGTCAAAGTTCATTTGTATTTGGCAGAGAGTTAATCAAGCTGCTGCTGGAAAGAGAAAGCCTAAAACAAATTTCGTAGAAGTCCGCACATTTTTGCACCTTTACAGAAGTTTTAATCGAATGTGGATATTTTTTATATTGGCTTTCCAGGTAGCTTATTATTTAAAAAGGTTTTCTTACTTTTTGACTCTTCTCTGGTTGGAATATACTTATCTGAATTAGTTCTGATTTTCAGGCAATGTTCATTGTTGCATGGAGTCCGTCTGGATCTCTTGCTTCTTTTTTCGATGCAGATGTCTTTAGAAGTGTTTTGAGCATCTTCATTACTTCTGCTTTTCTTAATCTTTTCCAAGGTACTGGTGTTATTTCTCCATGTAGCTAATTCTTTGGTGGCACTTTGGGTGGACGTTCACAAAATAGAGGTCTTATATTTTTTATAACTATTTGAAACTGTTTTGTATTGGTTATTAGTGCAGCAGTTAGTTTTAAAATAGCATCTATATCCTGTTTGAATGTCATTCTAGGGGGCTGACTGGGGTTTCATGGTGCTCACTTCTCTTCTCTATATCTGCTCTGCAGCCACTCTGGATATAGTTCTCAGTTGGAATGCCTGGAAGAGTTTGAAATTCAGCCAAATACTACGATACCTTCTGAAGTTTGCAGTAGCAGCTGCGTGGGCTGTGATTCTGCCAATTGGTTATTCCAGTTCTGTGCAGAACCCAACAGGATTGGTGAAATTTTTCAGTAGCTGGGCTGGCGATTGGAGGAATCATTCATTTTATGATTATGCTGTTGCACTTTATTTGATACCCAATATCCTCTCTGCTTTACTGTTTTTCCTTCCACCTTTACGGAGACACATGGAGCGTTCAAACTGGCGGGTTATCACTCTTGTTATGTGGTGGGCTCAGGCAAGCATGTCTACATTGTCACTTTTAACTTATGTTTCTGCTTCTTGTTGTTGTTGTTGCTGTCTCCTTTTTCCCCCCCTTTCAATCTCTCTTTTGAGTGTTCTTCGCCTATTTTGATTTTTTTTTTTTTGCAGCCAAAACTTTATATAGGAAGGGGCATGCATGAGGATATGTTCTCTCTGCTGAAGTAAGGAAAAAAAATTTTATTTCTTTTTTCTTATCTCCATGGATTAGTTCAAAGGAGCTTTTCTATCCCTATTTTGTGCTATTCCTTTAAAATCTGGTCTATTATTTCTGCTTTGATTTGGAGGTGGATTTTTCAATTAACAGAATTCCATCTTCTTATACTTAGGTATACACTGTTTTGGATTATGCTGTTAATCAGCAAGCTTGCATTTAGCTACTATGTGGAGGTGAATATTCCTTAAATATTTGTTGTTTGATTCCATGTCCTTAGGGATTCTATCTTGTTTTTAATCTTAGTTCTAATGCATTTATATGAACACAAATACTCATATGTATACATGCTTGCATGTAGAATACACACATGCAAACTTAAATGTAAATTTGTGTATACACATGGTGCATGTATTAACATAGGCCATAGGCATAACCCTAGCGGTATTCTTGGATTCTAGACATGCTGGCTGAGTTTTCAAGATGTTAATTATATACCTTCTGCTTAGGTAGAAGATGATTAAAATTTCAATTTTAACAAACTTTGTAAAACTTTGTACCTCAGACATTTAAAGTGACCTTGGTTTCATGCTACATGGATGTCTAAAATTGGGAATTTAGGGTTTTAGGATGTTTGGAAGCTTAAGCTGCAGATGCTACCGAGATGGCTAAGATGATGAATCAAGTGCTTTAGGACGTTTGACGGCTTAAGCTGCAGTAAATAGAAAATCCAACTTGACTTTGAGCTGATGCTAACAAGGAGATGCTGAAGCAGGTGGCAGTTGATTAGGCAAATGATTTATGCATTTGGGCCTCATATTGCTGATACCATGTCCTCAATCCCACCAACTCTACCCCCCCACCCCCTAAAACTTTTCCTGTTGGGCGCAAAAAGAAAGAAATGATTCTGCCCTGAGAGTCTTGTGACGAATTCCACCTTATTCAACTTGTCTAACCAATTTCCAAGTCACTTCAAAAGCGTCATAATTCTGTCATCTGTGTTGAAATTCTAACATTAATATCATCATCCTTAGCCTACCATGTAATCAATTGTAGACAGCATTGAACTACCTTCACAGGTGTCCCACATCAATTATAATTTTAATATGCAATGAATATCATATATCCCTAAATTAAAGACTGAGCATGCAAACATGGCAATGAATGTCATATAATATGCTCCATTTGTTTCGGCAGAGAACATTTTCTGGAAAATAGTTTTGTATTTTCTAGTATTTGGTGTGAGAGATGTGTTGGTCAACGAAAAACAACCAAAAACAGGCAGAAAATATATTTTTTTTCTTTTAAGAAGCAGAACACCTTTTTTTGCCATTCCCTTGTGCCCTCATCTTCTCCATTCCTTTGTGCCGCCAACACTAGCACTACTTTGACCACCATCATACTAAATATTAATGATTTTCCATTTGAGTTAAACTAATGGCGCAACCATATCATGGTTAGAAAATAATATCTTCTTTGGGAGCCTAAGGCTAAGGCAAAGCCCAAGGATGAGTGTTCGTGGTAGTTAACGATACATAGTACAACGACACGACATTTTTTGAAAAACTAGGATACGACACGTTTAGGATACAACAATAATTAATTTGTATTTATTTTTAGGTATATATATTTTTTATATGGACATAATTTATGTTTATTTTGGATTTAAAAAGTAACAACAATGAAATGATAAGGTCTTCTTTTTTCTTTTTCTTTTTTAATTCTAGAGTCAAGGATATTTTAGTATAAGTGTCCATAGTAGTTAATTAGGTTTTTTATATTTTGTTTGTTTATTCTACAATCAAGGGTATTTTAGTAATTTCACACTTGTTGGGTATTTCTCATGGGCTTTGGTTTAATTCAAATGGGTTTTGGTTTACTAGTCAAAGTAGAAGTCCTAGTTCTACCATGAGAAGTTAAAAGTAGGTTCTATGTAAGTGTTTTATTGTACACAAAAAAGTTAGAGTTGATTAATAAAGTTATTGAGTGTTAAGAGCAGAGAGGCACATTGGCCTTGGTGGGTTCTTCTCTCTCTTTCTTAAGGTAGTGTTCATATAGCCCCTAAACACCATAACGATCTCTCCTGTTCTTCTTCCTCACAACCCAAATCAATCCCTTCTTTTACCTATCAAAACCCTAAATTCCACCATACTTTCATCTACTAAATTGCCATCAAATAACTCATCAAACTACCTAATAACTCTCCTAAACCTTAACCCACCACAAGTCCACAACCGCACATAGACAAATTCCTCAAGCCCTTTCTTTTACCTGTCAAAACCCTAATATCCTACATACCTTATTCTACAAATAGCCATCAAATAACTTATCAAACCACCTTTAACCCTCTCTTTAAAATTAATCTTTATTCACCACAAACACACCTAGACAAATTCCCAATTTGTCCTACATCACAAACAACATAAAAATGTTTTCAAGATCATTTTAAAAGTTGCAACCAAATAGAGGACAACAAATCTTTTTTCCAGAAAATGTTTTCGTCCTCAGGAAACTATTATTATTTTTTTTTTCCAAACAAATGGAGCGTTAGAATGAGAATAAACTGGTTTACCTACTTTTTTTCATAACTTTCAATTGAAATAGATAGTATAATGGGAAAAAACAAGGGGCAAGATATGCAGAGAACATCACGTAACTTCTAGCCATAAGAACTAGTGAGAGAGATTGGACTCAACATCACATGTCCTTGTTTGTGTATCAGAATAAAGCTTTTCATTCCATTTTTTTCCCTTTCCTTTTTCTCTTTTATCTTTCATTTGCTCTACTTTTTTTCTACTGCTGTTTTTCCCAATAGAGATCTACTAGTGTATGCACATAAGGGCACATAATGATGGAGGAAAAAAATGGTTAAAAGGAAAGATGTTTTAGAAAGCTAAGTTTCTTAGAGAAAAGAAAAAATGAAGTAGTTCTTCAAGAGACACACTTTTGGAATAATACCTCATAAGCAGAGATTTCTTGGATTTAAATTCAACTAGTTACAATGAGGGTAGCCTTGATTATTTATAGTTACATAAGCAAGCTACTGAGTTAGTTACAAACCATGTGGCTACCATGTGATTGGCCAAAGCTTAAAAAACTTCTCTAACTAACTAATAGGCTATTGCATTTATCACTAACGACCTATCAGCTAACTTTCTGTTACAAGTGGTAAAGGCAATAAAAGTAAAAAGGAACTACTTATCATACAACATAAGCACTAGTAACAACTACCTTTAGAAGTGAACTGCATCACATAATGAATTACATGTTAATTTTTTGTTATTGGTTTTAATTTGTGCTCCTTTGCATAAAGTAATTTTTTTTATACATGCAGGTCCTTATTTATCCAAAAAAATATTTTTTACCACTTAAAAAATGACTTTAAGTGTAAATGTGTGGTTTCTGCAAATTCATATGAAACATGTGTTAATGATAGAAGACTAAACAACACTTTTGACCCTCAAAGTTTGGGGTTGTTTTTACTTTGGTCATTTTTACGTTTCAAAATTTTTCATATTGCCCTCATGTTTGATTTCGTTTACATATTGGCCCTACCATTCATTTATGTTGGTAATCTAACTATTAGTGCCAGATAAGAGTTATCCATTAAGACACATCACTCATATAATGCCAAGTGTCACTAGATTACAAATGGAAATGGATGGCAAGGAAAATATGAAAACCGAATCAAACTTGAAGAGCCAAAATTATAATTTTTAAGCATAAAGTACCAAAATGAAAAAAACCCCAAACTCTAAGTGCCAAAAGTGTCCTTTAGTCTTTTTTTTCAATATATTAAAATAAAAGAGAGATTCTGAAGATTGACTTCCACTTGGAGGCTAATAATATTATAACAAGAAATTAGTTCTTTTAATCACGAAATGGGAGAAGTTGTACGTGTACATTTAACATACGATTAAACTTCCTTTACTTCCTATTGACTACTGGATGCTGAAATGATGAACTAATGCAGCTAATTCTACACAAATCAGGATTTAATAATCAGATTCCCTTCAGACCAAGAAAAAAAAAAGGAATCTTTTTTTTCCTGTTAATTTTTTAAAATGCTGTTCCATTATATGGAAACTAGTTTGTTTCTTTGAGAATATGTGGAATTCAGGTTGTTTAAGATCCCTTTATATGCTCTGTCAATAGATACAGCCACTAGTTGGACCAACAAAGTTGATAATGGAGATTCCAATCGATAACTATCAGTGGCATGAGTTCTTTCCAAATGGTAACATAATAACCTTCTTATTGCACTTCCTAGTTTCTTTATATTTGAAGTTGTAGACTGTGCTAAGTCACAATCTGAAACTGTGCTGTAGTTACACATAATATTGGCGTTGTTATTGCAATATGGGCTCCAATTGTCCTGGTAGGTGGATCCAAGACAAACTCTCCTTGAAATAAATTTTAAGTCTGTATCTTTGTTCTTTACATTATAATGCTGTATATGCCATTATTTTAAGTTGTTTTGCCATATAGGTCTATTTTATGGATGCACAAATATGGTATGCCATATATTCTACTCTGTTTGGTGGAATTCATGGAGCCTTCAGCCATTTGGGTGAGGTCAGTGGAATTTTTTTTTCCCTTTTCTCTGATTAATAAATATAAAAAAAGAAAAAAAAAGGGAATAGAACTCAAGATGTTTGTGTCCTATGGTCCTAAAAGCCAAAGGGAACGGAACTCAGCCCTTTTCTATGATTAATCAATGCTCTGATGCCCACCGAATGAGAACCTTGCCATTTGGCTTCACTTTGGTAATAATGGTTCTCTTCCTAAATATTACTTTATATCATTGGATATTTGTTAGATACGGACACTTGGGATGTTGCGATCCAGATTTGAAGCTGTGCCTTCAGCTTTCAGAAATCGTCTTGTGCCACAAGCAAAAGAGGACTTTGAAAGGGAAAACAGGGTAATTTCAACTTTAATCAATCTTGTAGTGTTTGCTCAAAGTTCTTTAGCATTTGAAACTTCAGTACATTATGTTTGAAATATAAATTTGTTTTTTTACCGAATACAAATAAAGCTTCACACCTATGTGATCTGGAAATTTATGCGGGTGTGTTGATCAATCTTTGTATGTTTGACTTGGTGTCTTTCATCTTCATTGTCTTTTGCTACGTTCTAAACTTTGTCATGGCAGGAGAACCTCCTTCACCGGAAGACCATTGCCAAGTTTTCTCAAGTGTGGAATGAATTCATATATTCAATGCGAATGGAAGACCTTATAAGCAATAGGTTCTGATTGCTGCTTTCCCAGTAATTCATTTTATATCAAATGAATCATATTATATCTCTAATTGTTTTATTTGACTTTTAATCATTCAGCGAGAGAGACTTGTTGCTTGTTCCATATTCTTCAAGTGCTGTATCTGTTGTGCAGTGGCCTCCTTTTTTGCTTGCTAGTAAGGTATATTCTTTTCATGTTACTTGTGTTAATTTTAATATTGAACACAAGATTTTTGTTAGTTACTCACTTTTTTTCTCACATGTGGTAGATTCCTATAGCATTAGACATGGCAAAAGATTTTAAAGGGAAGGATGATGATGATTTGTTTCGGAAGATTACAAGTGATGATTATATGCATTCAGCAGTTATTGAATGCTATCAGACAGTCAGAGATATTATATATGCCCTTCTGGAAGATGAATCAGATAAGATGTAAGTCAGAATCATTTGCATTACCAGCTTGAATGGTCTAAATAATCTTAGAGGCGACCTTGCAAGACTCATGATGTCTTAATTTTTATTGTGAATCAGGATTCTAAGGAATATATGTTATGAAGTAGAACAGAGTATAGAGCAAGGCAGATTTATAAATCATTTCAAGATGAGCGAGCTGCCTCAGCTCAGTGAGAAGTTGGAGAAATTTCTGAAGCTCTTGGTAACATTCATCCTTTATGTTTCCATAGTATTTTAATTGTTGAAAACTTCATCATTGAACTGATTGACATAGTATGGACATTGTACTCGTTAATTCTTACTTTCTTGCTAATTATGTTTGTAAATTGACAGCTAGCAGAAAGTGAAAATTTTTCTGAGCCTCAAATAATCAATGTCCTCCAGGACATTATGGAGATTATTACACAGGATATTATGATTGATGGTTATAGGTAAGTAGTGAGAGAGGTATACTTAGTGGAGACATAATTGTTGTTTTTTAAACTTTAGAATGAACCTTCATGACTCTGGTATACTGATGGATTTTCTGTTCCATTTTAGAATCCTTGAAAGCGCTCACCATGATCAAGATGGTCAGAAAGAGCAAAGGTTTGAAAGGCTAGCCCTCGATCTGATGCTAAACAAATCATTGAAGGAGAGGGTAGTCCTTGCACTCACACTTGCAATTAAAAATGTTTACTATTTTATCTAAAATCTTCTTTGTTATTTATCTCTTATGTTTCTCTATAGGTCGTTAGGCTTCATTTGCTTTTGACCGTCAAGGAGTCTGCCATAAATGTGCCTCAGAACTTGGAGGCTCGCCGACGCATTACCTTCTTTGCCAACTCCCTATTTATGAATATGCCAAAAGCTCCCAAAGTCCAAAACATGCTGTCCTTTAGGTTAGTCCCTGAAAACAAAAAATTTGTCAGAAAAAAAGAAGGAATTTAAATGGAAAGAATACAAACAATTTAAAAAAAAATATTCATTGTTACTAATATGGAAAGAATATGGTATGATGCCAAAAACTAACTCCCAAATCATTTGTGACTAATTGCTGCAGCTTGGTATGAATTGAAGGATTAATATGGTTCTCATGCTAATATGTTATTATTGAATTCTAGATTTTTTTCTTTTTTATTACTTCACGATTCACTCTTCTGCTTCATTACTTGATAGCATATGAATTCTTGCATGCCCTTATCTACAAGTTTTTGTGTGGAGATCAGCTGGTAGATTACCATCTATTCTCAAACTATTATTCTGATGACATTTCATTTATTTATTTATTTTTTCTGATTTATGGCCTAGTGTTTTAACTCCATATTTCAAAGAAGATGTACTTTATTCTGAAGATGAACTAAAGAAGGAAAATGAGGATGGGATATCAACTTTGTTCTACCTTCAAAAAATATATCCTGGTTAGTTTCAATTTCATTGCTATGTTATACTTTTCATTATACAACATAGCCGTGAACTTAGAACTGCCTATCTGGTCACAAACTAGATGAATGGACCAATTTCCTAGAACGCATAAAAGATGCTATAAAAGATTCCAAAGAGGAGAATCGTGAGAAAGAAAAGATGGAGTTCATTCGTCACTGGGTATCTTACAGGGGGCAGACACTTGCTAGAACAGGTTTGATATTGAAGAATTTTGTGGTCTGTCCTTAATCATAACTGTATATGAATCCAACTTATACTTTGCACCTCTATCAATGTGTCTGTGCCAGTGAGAGGGATGATGTACTATAAGCAGGCTCTAGAACTTCAATGCTTCCTGGAATTTGCTGAAGATGAAGGTCAGTGTTTTCTGTCACAGATACATATTTAATTGTAAACTAATTCATTCAACTTTTTATTCCAACATATTTTAGAAGTTAATGCTATGGCAAGACATTTTTAATGATCTATTCATTGTTTTCTTTGCAGCTATTCTTGGTGGCTATCGGAACATGGAGTTATACAATGATCATAGGGAGTATCAAGATCGTGCACAAGCCCTGGCTGATTTGAAGTTTACATATGTTGTTTCTTGCCAGGTTTATGGAAATCAGAAAAAATCTGCTGATGCTAGAGACAGAAGTTGTTACATTAATATTCTGAATCTGATGTTGACGTGAGTCACTGTTACAATTCATTAAACATTGATTGTTCTTCAAAGAGATCCAAAACGTGAATGACATCTTTGAAATATTTAAATTCTTTTTAGGAATCATTCTCTACGTGTTGCTTACATAGATGAAAGGGAGGAGACAGTAAATGGAAACTCTCAGATGTTGTATTACTCTGTTCTTGTCAAGGGAGGGGAGAAGTTAGATGAGGTATGCAAGAATAATTTATTTATTTTTGATGTCTTTATATTCTGTTTGTTGGCTGAAGGCATTTAGTTTAAGTGGTTACCCCTACTAGGCTTATCATTTGTTCAAGCTGCATGCGGTATTGGGCATATTTACAAGTAATCTCCACTTAAAAAAAAAAAAAAAAAAAAAAACTAATTAGAATGTGTTATGCCAATAATCCAATTGAAATGAAGCAAATTAAAGTCTATGTTCCTTGAATCTCAGTTTAATTGGGTACCATTAGTGTAGCACATGATCTAGTTAGTAAATTCCTTGTGTATATGATTGTTTGGCTGATTTGTTTGTCATTCATTGCTTGTCAATGGCTTGTGTTATTCTTATTTGTCTCTTATTTAGGTATAGAGTTGTTTGTAAGGCCCTGTTATATTTTATAAGCTCCAACTTCATGCCTTTGCATAAGGTTGTTAAAATCAGGATCCTACATAGGTTCAGTGGAATGACTTTATAGATTTTATCGTAGAATTGAATTGAGGATCATATGATCCTAGTTTTCATCAAAAATAAAGACAAAAGAACATTAGTAATGATTATGTATGTTAAATAATCATTAAAATTGTCCTTTATAAAAGTCAAATTTTAATATAGTGTAATTTTTTATTCTATATAGGACTACATTTCTATTAACTAGAGTGATATTCTTTTTTTCTTTTCTTTTTTAAATAAGAAAAAAAGAAAAACAAAACAAAAATTTTCCAAAAATTTTTTTAGTTAGTAACCAAGTACCAAACTACAAATACATAAGTAAAGGAAATGCTTTCCAAGATCCAAGTTGCAACTCCAAAATAAGCTAATATTTGAAAGAATTAAAGTTAACTACACTCTTTAGGTTTCCAAAAAAAATTTACCAGAAAATTTTGATTGAAATCGCTTAAACTAAAATTTATAAGGAAAAAAGAACACAAAACAATTAGTGGAAAAATAGCAGCATAATCAAATTTGTGATCACCTATATATTTCTTGATCTAAATGAGGACTTAAGGAGCCAGTCAAATTTTATTTTCATTATTGAGTCAACTAAATAACATTTCTATTAAATTTTGTATTGTCGCATGAAGACGATAACTTTGGAAACCTATTACATAAAAGTAAAAAACTCATAGAACCATATGAAAATAAGTTTATATTCTATATGCATTTAGATGCATTTAGATGTAAACATAGAATTATCCCAACCCAGAAAAAAATCAACTCTGAATTAAAGAGTTTTGGTCAAACCCATTTACAAAAAACTGCTATGGTTAGCAAAAGTGAAAATGAATTTATTTATAAAAACAAAAAGAAAAAAAGAAAAAGAAAAGAAAAGGTAGAAGAAGCTCAAGAAGAAAACCATAGGTAAAGTTAAGAAATGTTTATTGAATTGTTCTTGGGTCAAATTTCATAAATAGTTCAAACCCAGTCAGCATAGTCTAAGATTTGTTTAACCTGGAGAAAAAAAAGGCCCATAAATGCTTGGATGGTAAGATTGGTGCAATCCCACTGATCCTTCTCCAATGTTGTTCTTCCAATGATTCTAATGCGTTTGGACAAAGTAGGATCATATGTTCCAGATGATAACCATGAGGGAGGTAAAGGGCGGTTCTATTACAATTTTACCTAAAGAAAAATATTCATACTAGTAAGACATTTTCTTTATTTGGTGCAGCTGTTATGATACCTTTGTATTGTTGTTCGGCCTAGTTTTGTTTTGTATATTTGTTTTCTCCTGAGCTTAGTTAGAGCCATTTGTTTATTTCTTTTGGGCTAGGCTCCTGTACACTAAGCCTTGTGCGTGTGGCTAGCTTATGCTGCTTTCTTATTTGCTTAAAGGTCAGAAGAAAAGTATCTTTATTGTTGGCTACTTCTTGTCTCACCTTTAAACAAATAAGCTAACAGCAAATGATCCTAGCCAAACGCAACAAGTCAGTATATGATTTGTACATTCTTTCTATGTAATACTTTTAATGTTTACTTCTGTGAGAAAGGAACTAATTGATATCATGCTTCATCTACTCGAATATCCAATAAATATTCAATTGTAGATATATGTTTTTCTCTAATGCTAAAAAGTTGTATGTTCATTTCAACTCCATCCACTGCATTCTGAATTTTAAATAATGCACCTATTTTTTACTAATAAATATGCTCTTTCTAACCGTAATAGGAAATATACCGCATCAGGCTTCCAGGTCGTCCAGTAGATGTTGGTGAAGGGAAACCTGAAAATCAAAATCATGCCATCATCTTTACTCGAGGAGAAGCCTTGCAAACGATAGACATGAATCAGGTAGCTTCACATCTCCGCTATATGATATTATATTATAAAGTTGACCTACTGTGTTTTCTTACCGTGTTTTTTCCCCCCCCAAGGATAATTACTTTGAAGAAGCTTTCAAAATGAGAAATGTGTTAGAAGAATTCTTAAAAAGACGGCGTAGCCAACGGAAACCCACAATATTGGGACTAAGGGAGCATATATTCACTGGAAGGTCAGCCTTTATTATTATATGTCTAATTATAGATTGGATCTTAATGAGTGGTAATGGCAATGCAGAAAATCATTCTGCAGGGTAACATAGAGATTTTTTTTTATTAGTATATATGCTCATCTTCATCCCCTCCCCGCCCCCCTCCGCCCCCACCCATTTTTTTACAGTGTTTCGTCACTTGCATGGTTCATGTCCAATCAGGAGACTAGTTTTGTAACTATTGGGCAGCGAATTTTGGCAAATCCTCTCAGGTAAGTCTTAAGTTTTCAGGAAATTGACTGAGTGCTTATGTGATTTTATATGAATTTATCAATAGTATTTGCATTTGAATTGATCTTTAAATTACTTGCTGGAGAGAGACTCCAAGGGAGTCCACCAAGAACCCTTTGATGTATATGCTGGGACATCACTCATTCACTCTAACCCAAATGTTAAGCCAATTGGTTTGGGCTCAATTATTTATATCATTAACTCACTTTCTTTACTTATTCCTCAATGTACGACTCAACGTTAACACACGCACTCACAAGAAATCTACCCCTATGTGACTCTTCATGGAAGGTATTGGATGATTGGTTTGCTGTTTGGAATGCTAAGTTACTTAGAGAATGGAAGGTTAGGCTAGCTGTTCAACAGACACTCTTGGAAAGAATACCTCTCAGGTATCGGGTTTATTCATTCACAAATTCAACTAGTATATCCCAAGGGCAGCCTTGCTTTTTTATATGGTACATAAGCAAGCTGTTTGAGTTGGTTAGCTAGTTACAAAAGCAGTCATGTGATTGGCTAAGTCTCTAATTAACTAATAAGGTAATGAACTTACACTAACTGCCCTATCTTCTATCTAACTTGCTGTTTCAATCAAGATTCAGTTATGATACAAACCCTAGCTTATCATATTCTCTTACATTTCACATAACTAAAGCTGATTATCAAAACTAACACAATTGGCCAAGGCTAGGACAGGCTGCTACATTAGGTAGACACTTAGGCACTTAATAGAGCTGCATCATGCTCTACCAAATTGACCTAACTCCCCTCATGTGTGAGTCCTTCACAAATCCCTGAGTGTCATGCACATATGAATTGCACCAAATGCAGGGCATCAAGCGCAATTCTTCTCACATTCTCAACAAAGCCTACCAAATGCATCAATACGAAGACATTTGTTTAATCAGAAGTTGAACCATTAGCTGTGATTCCATTTTGTTGAGGGAGAGAGACACGTAGGGAGTTTACTAAGAGTCTTTTGATATACATTTTTGGACACTACTCCAGCCAAAAAGTTTAAATCAATGGGTTTGGATCCAACTCTTAGTGGCTCACTTTCTTTACATATTCCTAAATGTAGGAGTCAACATAGACAACGCTCAGCTACCTTGAATTAGCCATAGATCTCTAAACTCAAACACAGATTTATTATGGATTAAGGCTCGTGTGAAGGATCGAATTTGTTCTACATTGAGTCAAAATTGTTCAAGTTCGTATTGGAGGAGGGTGGAAGAACATATGGGCTGTGGATCTTTGAGAGGGGAAAGAACCGCATGCACAACGTGCTGCTAGGGAAGGAAGGAGCTTCGTCACTTCACTCAATGCTGGTGGAGATATTCTCGCAACAGCTGGATCAACAGTTTATTAAGTCATGTATGGAGGGTGTCAAGGTGATGCTAAAGAGATAGGCTTTTATCAATCATGGAGTTTGGAGTGGCGAGGAATTGAGGATCAATGATCATTCTAGAGGGCAAAGAGTTGTGAGGGCAGGGTTTCACCAAGACACTCAATGGCCTTCTTGATTCCAACCATGATCCGGTGCGAGTAGGCATGCCGGAGATACGTCAATCACATCCAAGCCAGGAAGAGCAGCCAAAAGGAAAGGACATAACGTTCACTGGCCAAATCCTGAGATTTGTGGAGAATGAGGAATTACCAAAGTTGAAAACGAAAAACAGCTTAGGTTAACATCAACGAAATTTAACAATAACAACAAAAACTCGAACAAAATTGAAAAATAGGACTTTGTAGTAATCAGGATAGCCTACAGATGTTTCTAATTAGGCCTCATCAAAATTAAGCTAATTTTTGAGATTTACTTGGTTTTTAAGCTTGCTTTCCCATGAGCATTTTGTATCCCCCATCGCCTATCTATTATCTCAAATGTCCTTGTTTAGACAGACAAGAAGAATACATTTAATTAACTTAATTATATCAGAAATACAATGGACTTAATCAACTTCCACGAGGCATCTTTACACTGCATAATGATCGAAATATATCGGTATCTTTTATCTTGATAACATATATGTGCTTCTGTACCTTATAATTCTTTGATCTTGATTTATTATATTTTATCATTTCTCTAATTTATATACAATGATAAAAAATATCTTCGAATGTTCAAATTACATAAATCATTGCTTAGGTGTAGGGCTAGCTGATTTATTTCTGGATGTTACTATATGCCTATTAAATTCCATCCTTACTCTGCAGGGTCCGGTTCCATTATGGTCATCCTGATATATTTGACAGAATCTTCCACATAACAAGGGGTGGCATAAGTAAAGCTTCAAAAATAATTAACTTAAGCGAGGATATATTTGCAGGTAATTTTGCTTCATCAGAACATGACTGAGTACTTGTTATTATCTGGTCACTTAAATTGGACTGATCTCTTCAGGATATAATTCAACTATGCGTGGGGGATTGATAACACATCATGAGTATATCCAAGTAGGCAAGGGCCGTGATGTAGGGATGAATCAAATATCCCTCTTTGAGGCTAAAGTTGCAAATGGAAATGGAGAGCAGACACTTAGCCGTGATGTTTATCGGCTTGGACGTCGATTTGACTTCTATAGGATGTTGTCATTCTACTTCACAACAGTGGGTTTCTATTTTAGTAGTATGGTATGTTAGGCAAACTAATTTCCTTTATATAATCTCTTTTTAGAATGCCAATATATTTGGAAACAGTGCTAACTTACACTTGAGTATAATGTATTTGCAAATTTTGTCACCAGGTTACTTTTGGTCAAAGGGTTCGATTTTTTCAATTAAGATGATTACATTCTTTAAAGAATTACCTTCTAAGATGCTAATATAACAATAATATATATTTAAAAAAAAAAAAAATTGGCCTATAAAAACTTGATATATATTACAACTGCAACTTGAGTCCTCCAATCAATATTTATGTGTTTATTGTCTTTCTTTCTTTCTTTTTTGGCTAAATTTGTTTGTTGTCTTACTTACCATTCCATAGATAATTGTTTTTCCACAAAAACCTATTTTTATTATTTAGAAATATTCTTTTATGGCTTGATTTGGACATTTTGTTGTTTCAGGTGACCGTGCTTACTGTATATGTATTTTTATATGGACGTTTGTACATGGTTATGAGTGGAGTGGAGAGAGAGATCCTTGAAAATCCAATCATACAACAGAGCAAGGCCCTTGAACAGGCTCTGGCCACCCAGTCTGTTTTTCAATTGGGCTTATTGCTGGTACTGCCCATGGTTATGGAAATTGGCCTGGAAAAAGGATTTCGCACTGCCCTTGGCGATTTTATCATCATGCAGCTACAGCTGGCCTCTGTATTCTTTACATTCCAGCTTGGAACAAAAGCACATTATTTTGGAAGAACAATCTTGCATGGAGGTTCTAAATATCGAGCTACTGGCCGAGGATTTGTTGTTTTTCATGCAAAGTTTGCTGATAACTACAGGCTGTACTCACGAAGTCATTTTGTGAAGGGGTTAGAGCTGTTAATTCTATTGATCGTATATCAAGTTTATGGAGAATCATATCGCAGTTCAAATCTTTTTTTGTTCATCACTTTCTCCATGTGGTTTCTTGTTGCTTCTTGGTTGTTTGCTCCTTTTGTGTTCAATCCGTCTGGTTTTGACTGGCAAAAGACAGTAGATGATTGGACAGATTGGAAGAGGTGGATGGGAAATCGTGGTGGTATTGGGATTGCACCTGACAAAAGTTGGGAATCGTGGTGGGATGAAGAACAGGAACACCTCAAATACACAAATATCAGGGGGAGAATACTTGAGATAATACTTGCATTTCGCTTCTTTGTTTATCAATATGGAATTGTCTACCATCTTGATATAGCTCACCGCAGCAAGAGCTTGCTGGTAAAATTTCTTAATTTCGATATTAGTGGACTACCAATGTCTGTTTAGATGTATGGTACTAACTTAATTTCTTTGTAGGTTTATGGACTTTCTTGGTTAGTTATGGCAACTGTTCTTATCGTCTTAAAGGTATGCAAATGGAACTCACTGATATGAATTTAATATATCCCAAGTAAGCTTAAATGAAAATGTTTTAGCATTGGTGAATGTTCAAAATAATGCACAATATGTGAATTAAATGTGCCTCAAAGTACCTTTGTTTAGACTTCTGTTAACCTGGTTATTGTTAAAAACAGAGTTACTGATTAAAGGGAAAGAAAAGCGGGTTACAATTACAACATGTGCAACTTTTCCTTTTTCTTGCATGTTCTATTTATTTCAATTCATCTTGAACAAACATATTCATTCATCTGTTATTTTTCTGTTTTATTATTCCCATATTGCTGTCAGATGGTATCAATGGGTAGGCGAAGATTTGGTACCGACTTTCAACTCATGTTCAGAATTCTCAAAGCACTCCTGTTCCTTGGCTTCATGTCAGTCATGACTGTCCTATTTGTTGTATGTGGGCTCACTATATCAGATTTATTTGCTGCTATCCTTGCCTTCACACCCACGGGATGGGCCTTTCTTCTTGTAAGTTTAAAATTCTTCCTATTCTTAAAGTAGAAAGAACATAGTATCTTGTGAACTTCAGGTTAACCATGCCATGTGTGTCTTAAAAAAATACTGCCTTGTTGAAAATACCTTAATTTAGCAGAGCATTATAGCCAAACTAGTTCCTCAAAAAAAAAAAAAAAAAAAAAAGTTCCATTTTCAAACATTGTTGTACTGGCATATTATTCAAAATGACCTTTTTTTCCTTCCCAAGTGATGGTGTTTTATTAAGAGAGGAGATTACTTGATGTTCACATTGGTGAACATAGAGTAGCTAAAAGAAATTACAAAGAAGTATGCATAAAAACAAAGTGAGTCTTGGAACTCAAGAATAAAGTTACAATTTTTAAAATCCCATGTGCGAGACCAATCAAACAAAGTTTGAATGAACAAGGATTTCAATTGATCCAGTAGTCTTTCTTTATCCTCAAATGTGTGGCTATTATGCGCCTTCCACACCATCCACATCAAACCTAGCAGAGTAAGATTCCAAACAGCCAAAGTGTGCTTCACAAAACCAATTTCTCCACCAAACACCGGCCTGTTATCATCTTCAGCAACACCCTAAAACCTATGCTCCAAAAGCATAGGCAACATCACAATGGAGCAACAAATGGTCCACCATTTCCTCACTATACTGACTCATAACCAACTAAGAGAAACCCCTGTTGATAAGGTTATCGAAGGTAACAATCTTTCTCCACCCTCTTTGGGGCCTTGGCACACCAAATACTCTTCCAAGTGAGTATAATAGCAATGGTACCTCAGATACCCTTATAATAAGAACAAACATTAAATTTTCCACTCCCATGTAAATGCCATCTCAACCTATCACACACCTCTCCCCTAGGCAACTGTGCGTAAATAAGTGCCAGAAAGGAATTCACCAACTTAAACTCCCAATCACGAAAGTCTGTAAAATTACCCATTCCAACATTGATCCCTCCATACAAATGGCTATCCAAACATGCAAAACTAAGGCATCTCTATCAGCATAGCATGCATACACATCAGGGTACAAATCCTTACGAGAATGGTGTTCACTCCATTGATCGTGCTGAAACCTTACTCATGTACCAATTACTAACTCAGATGCTACATGCTGGAAGAATCTATCCCAGCTCACTCTAATACTCCACCAAAAGCTGCAGCCATGAGTCCCTCTACTTGGTTTCAAATGCCACCCCCTTCCACCCCATACTTTGAAGCTATCACTTGATGCCATAGTTGCATATGTTCATTCCAAAGAGCCATTACCATTTTCCTTTTAAGGCTTGATTAAAGCTCCCTATCTTCCTAATGCCCAAACCACCTTGAGCAATGGATAATCAAGCCTTATCCCACAACACCAAAGTGTATTTGAACTCCTCTTCAAGAAAAGATTACAATTAAATGTTTCAAAAGTCCAATTTATTTTTTGAGAATTATTATAGATAATCCATTAATGACAACATATGCTACTTTTTTTCTTTCATGTATTGCCATGGCCAAGAAAGTTATCATTTTTTTCTGGCCCAAGATTCTATTTCACCACTCATTTACTATTATTTATGTGATATTTTCATGCTGGTTCCTAAGTTGAGAATTCAACCCTACTTTGCAAGTTCCACAATTCCCAAAATACTAGACTTAGATTTTGATTGTTGAAGTTGCAATTTCCTGTTTGTACTGCAACAAAGTGTTAGCTTTTGTTACATTTTCAAAGTTGTTCTTTCTGAAACTACATGACCATTTCTTATATCAGCTCAGGATCTTTAATGACTTATTTATTGGAAAGATATTTAGGTTGGACACAGACATTTGTCTACTGATTAATTGTGATTTACTAAATCATTGTCCTAATCTTGTATATCCAAGATTGGGCAAGCATGCAGGCCATTCTTGAAGTGGCTAAAAGTTTGGGACTCGGTAAAGGAGCTAGGGAGAGCATACGAGTACATAATGGGGCTGATAATCTTCATGCCGACAGCCATTTTGTCTTGGTTCCCATTTGTATCGGAGTTCCAAACACGCCTTCTCTTCAATCAAGCATTTAGTAGAGGCCTCCAGATTTCAATGATTCTTGCTGGAAGGAAGGAGAAAGCAGCTTGAGGATTTTTGCATTTCCCTTACCGATACTCAGTCCAAATGTTACCATATTCTTTGAAGTCATTATATATGACATTTGGTGATTTTTGTAATATTCTTTCCTTGAAAATTATTGTGGCAAATTTTTTTTTTTTCTTCAAGAAGAAATGTTACCATACATTCCTATCCTATGTATCTTTACCCAAACTAAGTTTGTGTGTTTGTTTCTCAAAATAATAATAATAATAATAATAATAATAATAATGGATAATTGTCCCACATTACTTAAGAGAGTGTATTGTATGTAGTATAACTCGCCCAACCCTTCCTTAAAAGTTATCATGGCTTTTGAGTTGAGTTGTGGTGTACCTTTGTGTTATAACATCTTTCCCTCTCCCTTGTGTGTGTGTGTGTGTGTTTGTTTCTCAAAAAAAAAAAAAAAAAAAAAAGTTTAATGTTGTCAGTTTCTCTTCGTTTTACTTGACTTTTCAATTATGTATTCATTTTAGGTATAAATGTCGTTACAAGGAATTTAATGTATCTTGATTCATTAATGGATTTGTTCTCTTATTACACATCTATATCTATATATATTTAAAAACTGAAGCGTAGCATTTATTATTACTACGCTTAAGTTAAGCCACATTAGAGTCATGTCATCATTTATTTTCTTTCTTTCTTTTTTATTTTTTGTTTTACCGATTGCCATTTATTGAGTCTATTCTTAAATTTAGGTATTATTTTATCTCTATATCTATCGTGTATCTCTCCATTAACCCAAACTCTTGAGATGCTGCTATTATATGGAATTCTTATAGTCACTGATACTTTATCTCCAAATCTATTGTGTCTCTCCATTAACCTAAACTCTTGAGATGCCGCCATTATATGGTATTCTTATAGTCACCGATAGATTGCAACCCCCTCACCTCTTCACCTCTCATTTCTTTTTCTATAAATTTTCAACTGTTCTCTCTTTTCAAATTGATCGGTATGGCCTTCAATGCGATAATTTCTTGAGTGTTTTTTCTGTTCTTTTGGTCATGGCTCATGTTCGTCTACCAAAACTCAATCAAATGAGTGCAAGAGACACATAATGAGTCTAGAGCTTGTAGACAAAATTGAAGCAGATCGGAGGTGAACATTGGTAGCCAAGTCCAAAGGGTATAAACTAAATATGAGTTTTGCTATTTGTATTTTTTTTATTCTTTTTTTATTTATTCCCATTTCATTACTAGGAAAAAAAAATGTAGTTCAATTTTGGGATTTCATTATGAATGAGATTGAGTTTTCATGGTCTCAAAACTATTAAAAAAAAATTTCTTTTTTAAAATTGATTTGAGTTGAGCATTTGATCATGTTTGTTATAAATTGTTTTATGGTTGCCCTTCTCTAGACTGTAGGAATGTTACTCTCAATATGTTTGCTACAATGTATGATAATTAACTTCAATGTGATGTTTTTATTTTGGTCTTATAGTAAGAGTTTTATTCATCTTCATCAAAGAGAAATTGCTATTGCTCTCTTTTTCCAGTCATCTTATATGCTGAATTAAATTTCATATTTATCTCCGTTTCGTTTGTCAATTCCTCGATAGATGTCAATGATCAAGACTCGCAATCACTGGAAGCTTTTTAATCTATTCAAGGTCATACTAATTAATTGGTAGCCATTCTTTTCTTAGAACCTTTTGAAGGAAAGAGAAATAAATTTGTTGCTTTTCTTGGGTGGTGCTTGATAAATTTGCTTTTTATGGTTCAATACACATTAGCTATATTAGATTTTCATTTCCTTATACTAATAATTTATCGTTTATTGTTTAATTTGAGTGTTTGGTGTCCTAGGAAGTGTGGGAAAAAAGGAAGAGAAAAGATAGTAGAGTTTGAATCTTAAATTTTTTTGTGTATGGAACTTGAGATGTAACAGTTTAAATTTTTTTTATCGTAATTTTTTAAAGGAAACTCTAATTCTTCAAAGTTCATCAGCTTAAGTAGACTGTTGTGTTGTGGCTAGAATTTTTGTATTTGGGACCTTAGTTGGCCTGTTTCATTGATGAATAACTTTGGGGATTGTTGAGCTTATGAGAAATTTTTTGGTATTTTAGAAGTGAGGAAATTCAAAGAACTGAATTATTTTTAAATTCCATTAGTACCTAGCTTTATGATAATTGTTGTGTGGATAGAAAAACTAATTGGTTCTTGATTTTTGAATACCTATGTATAGTACTATGTACATGAATAATAATTGGGATTTTAGTTTTAGATTTTGAATGATGCTATTTTTTCAACAACTTGATTTTCTTTTTAGAATTTCTCTCTCTATCTTTTTTTTTTTTTTTTTTTTTTTTGAGAAACCAGACTTGAAGCCTGGGACTTTATTAAAGCAACAAAACAGCCACTTAATGAACATCAAAGTCTACCAAAGCAGCAATGTCTAAAGGCAAGGCATCCATCCAAATTTGGCAGCCAACATTGGAAGAAGCCTTTTTAGCAAGAGCATCCACTACTATATTACCAGAGCGGTTAACATGACTAAAAGTAACTGAAGAAAAACTAGGTATTAAGTATTGGACGTCATCTACAATATTTCCAAAGGAAGATAGTAGTGAAGTCCCTAGGATACTGCAGAAATAATTGTGGCTGAATCACCTTTAAATATTACACGATGAAGATCAAGTTCAGCAGCAAATTGGACCGCTCTGAGGCAAGCGAGAGCTTCCATATCAGCAACAGATGATGATAGCAGAGTAGGCATGGACAGAGCACCAAGGGTAGCGCCTCGACAGTCACGCGCGATGACACCGATTCCAGCTGAATTCGTGTGGTTGAAGAGAGCAGCGTCGAAGTTCACTTTAACAAAGTCTGGTTCTGGAGGGCGCCATTGATGCCGAGCAGAAGGTCGAGGGAGAGGAGCTTCTAAAATCTGACTAGCAGTGAAGTCCTAGAGCAGAGCAGCTGCAACGGAGCTAATATTCGATATGGGGTGAGCTGAGTGACCAAAATGGAGTGCATTTCATCTGTTCCATAAGCACCAGGAAATTGTTGCGAACAATTCCGTTCTGAGCTCATCACGGACCTGCATAAATTTGTTAAGTAAATCACAAAAATCAGGGGAGGGGGAGATATCATGGTCTGGAACCATTGGAAAGACAGCCACACGGGCTACATGACTATAGAGGCATAGCGCATGAAGAGCATCCTCCGGAGCATCTTGACACAGCTCACACAAATCCGAATCTGTAATATGTCTTTGCTTCAGGTTGCACTTGGTGGGCAGAGCGTTTTTACAAACTCTCCAAACGAAAGGTTTTATCTTGTTGGGCACCTGCATCCTCCAAATTCCTTTCCAGAAGCTTCTCTGATTGGCTTGATTGGATGAACTTGCACGGTCTATTGAAGCCGAGGCAGCCAGAAGCTTGTATGCACTGCTAGTGCTAAACTCCCCGGATGGAGTGCACGAGCAAGACACACGGTCAAGGGGTTTTCTGTGGCTAAGTGGAATACCCAATACCAAAGAAGCTTCTTCATAAGGTAGAAAAACACGTTTTACCTCCACAAACCCATGTCTGGATTGATAAGAGAGCTCACCTTAGCTTCCACCATAACTGAAGGGAGGGGGGAAAGGATTACTCTACTTGGTTTCACCGACAACCACTTGTCTTCCTTGATCCGAACAGATTGACCATTCCCAATGCGCCAAACCATACCCTTCTTAATAACATCCCGAGCACCAAGGATGCTCTTCAATGCATAGGAACCGGAGTTGGATTCCTTGGCATCAAGAATAGAGCAATTTGGGAAGAATCAGGCTTTAAAGACTCTAAAGCAGAGGGACTCCGAGTTATGCAACATCCGCCATACTTGTTTAGCAAGGAGGGCTTCATTAAACTTCTCAATTTCTTTGAAGCCCATTCCACCCACTTCTTTTGCTTCACACAACCTCGCCCAACTAACCCAATGCACTTTCCTTGAGTCATCATTGTAGCCCCACCAAAATTTCCTAATGAGGACTTCTAGTTCTTTGATCAACCCTTTAGGGAGCTTGAAGCAACTCATAGAATAGGTTGGGATGGCTTGAATAACAGCTTTATTAAGGACTTCCCTACCTGTTGTGGATAGTAGCTTTTCCTTCCACCCCTGTAATTTCTTCCACATCCTTTCCTTAAGGTAAATAAAGCTCCTTTTTTTCTCCCTCTCCACTAGTGCTGGCAAACCTAAGTATTTTTCAAATCACCGGGACTCCCAATAATTGTTGGATACGAGTTTGAGTGTGTTGAAGGGTATTTGAACTGAAAAAAAAATATTAGTTTTCTCTCTATTGATTTCTTGACCCATTCCTCTTTCATAAATAGTCAAAATATCCAAAACCCTCTGACATTCAGCTTCAATAGCACAGCAAAAGAGGACACTATCATTAGCAAAGAACAAGTGCGATACTCGAGGGCCATATCTACTAATAGTCACTCCCTTTATGCTACCCTCCACCTCTGCCTTTTGCAATAAACCTTGTAAACGCACACAAAAGAAACAGGTATGGTGATAGAGGATCACCTTGGCGAAGCCCCCTAAAGGGTTTAATGCTTCCAACTGGCTGCCCATTGAGAAGGATAGAATAAGACATGGATTTCAAGCATGACATAATAACTTTTCTCATCCTCTCCCCAAGCCCCAAGTGTAGCATTATTTCCTCCAAGAAACCCCACTCCACCCGGTCATATGCTTCACTCATATCCAACTTAAGCACCATAAATCCCATCTTGCCTTGTGCTTTTCTCTTCAAATAATGGAGGGTCTCAAAAGCCACAAGTGTGTTATCAGATATCAACCGACCTGATAGGAAGGCACTCTTAGAATCTGGCACAGATTTAGCTAAAAACTTTTTCAAACGGTTAGCCACCACTTTAGCAATAAGTTTATAAATGACATTACACAAGCTTATGGGCCTAAAATCAGAAACTTTCTTGGGGTTTTTAATTATGGGAATGATAGTGATGAAGGTAGTATTTATGGATTTCGGGACAATACTTGAGTTTAAAGCTCCAAGAACCACTGCAATCACATCTTCTCCCACAATGTGCCAAAATGACTTATAGAAAATAGGGGACATACCATCAAGGCCAGGAGCCGTGAAAGGGGCCATTTGGTTAAGAGCTTCTTTAACCTCACTTGCTTGGAAGTCTCCATCTTACTGATCAATCGACTCCACCCCATCAATGCTTTGAATACCACTCAGGATATTGTCACAGCCATTCAAATTTGAACTAGTGAAAATTTGATCAAAGTACCCCTCCACCACCTTCCCCAAACCAGCCTCATCTTCAATCCAAATACCATTGTCATCTTCTAACCCTGCAATCAAATTCCACCAATTCCTTTTATTAGCTCTACAGTGAAATATTTTGTGTTATTGTCCCCTTCCTTAAGCCACTTGTTTCTGGATCTTTGCTTCCACATACACTCCTCCTTTGCTTGTAATTGCTGGATGTCATCTCATAAAGCCTGAATCCGAGAAGGATTGTTTCTGTAACCTCCATTTTCCTCTTCTGACTTTAACTCTGCTAATTTTTTCTTTAGAGAATTTCTAACATGGCCAAAAGTCTTTTTATTACACACTTTAAGATTTGATTGGCAAGCCAAAACTTTACTATTGAAACCCCACGCTGTGGCTTGTGTCATCCCATCTCCCCAAGAATCACGAATCACCTTTTCACAGGACCTGTCCCTTAACCACATGGCTTCAAACCGGAAAGGGCACCCTTTTTTATAAAACCTGTTTACTTCTGAATTTGGGCTTAGAAGAATAGGCTTGTGATCAGAGTGAAAAGCATCCAAATGGTGGATTCTGGGGGAAGGAAATCTCAAAATCCAGTCAATGGTAGCTACCCCTCTATCCAACCGGATCCACACATTTTGATTTCCTAGGCGCCTATTACACCATGTAAATGGGAAGCCATTATACCCCAAGTCGTTCAACCTGCAAAAATCAAGAGCATCTTGAAAACCCCGCATTTCTCTTTTCGGTCTATTAAGACATCCTTGTTTCTCATCTGCAAATAAGATTTCGTTAAAATCACCACCCGGCTGGCGGTCTCAGGGTCTCCGTAGAAACCTGTGAACCGCTAGGCGTCATAAACTCCATGGTCAATAATGGCATCAATATGGTTCTCTGAAAAAGATTGAACATCCACATTAGAATCAACAGCCCAAAACAAAGCTAAACCACCCCCAGTATTATGACGTGGAACCACAAAAAGATTAGCATACTATATCTTTCTACCAATTCTTGCTAAAACTAATTTCTCAACCTTAGTTTCCATTAAGAAAATCAGCTTGGGATCTTTGTCACGTACCAACGTACCTAGTTCGTCTTCTGTCTGTGGGTTCCCAAGCCCACGAAAATTCCAACTAAGGCAACTCATTGGGCTCGATAGTGCTGGGAACTAGCCACCACCTTCAAGTTTTCTTTGTCAAGATAGCTACAATTTGCCATACATAATTTTTTCCCCTCCCTCATATCTAATATTTCAATCCTAGGTCTTCTGTCAACAACCATAGGAGTAGGGTTTGGAATTGGGTTACCTGGTTCATGGGCCAACTTCTTCTAGGTTCAGATGGATATTTGTGGGTTAGATGTGGTGATGTTGTTTAAGCAATCTTGCAATGGGATTGGGTTGAGCCTCGGGCTGAAAGGGGTTGAAGATTGCCGTGGAGAGCATTCAGATCTATCTTTGCCTGATGGTATGCATTTTTCTTGGAGGGACAAGCCAACAACCTTTTCATCCAATCTCACTACATGGCTCGGGTTGGTTTGTTTTAGAATCAGCCCACCAGAAAAAGCACTACCCTGCCCTTCAACATGTTCACCTACCACCTGAGTATGACCTTCCTTGAGAGCCTCAAAGTTGTCTATGTAGTGCTCAGCCTCCATCGCAAAATGTGCATCATGGTTTTCAAAACCCCGACGTGGAACTGAGTTCTCCTTACTTTGGCTCAATTGGCTCTTCTTCCACCATGGCGGCTGGTTGCGAGCATTGCCTAAGATAATAGCCATTGTTTTTCTGCCTTGGCGAATCGATTCCGCCACTCTCCGTATTGTTAATCCTCCTTTCTCAATTTCCCTCTTCCCCTCAACCATACTTCACAGTCCTGGTGCCTATGAGTAACATGACCGCATCAATAATAGATGTAACACCCCATAATTTTATTACTTATTTAATTCTTAAACGTAAATTAAAAAGGGAGGCCCACAATTAAATGGATTTTATTGATTTGGGCCTAAGATATTAAAAATAATTTGAAGCCGAAGTGAGGTGGCATAAGTAAAAATATATGGGCCTTGAAAATCCTAGCCATTTTCCTCTTAAGATACGCGTGTATTTACTGATGGAGCTTCCTTTTGCTTCAGCCGACTACTGAACTTTGCTCTTCATTATGGCTGTGAGTTGGAGTCTACAGGTATGGCCATCTTGGATCTAAATTCTATGATTATTTTAAGGGGAAAAGGGGTACTCTATGGCTATTTTATAATTGTATATAGCCTTACTAACTTCTCACCATCTGCCATGCACCTACGCCTTTAGCTTTGTCCAAATAAGTGTCCAACAATGTCATTATGTCTTGCAGCATCAGGAGAGTTATGGGTCATTGGGTGGATGAATTAATATATATATATATATATATATATATAAAATATATGGCTAGGAATTGTCCCACGTTTTTAGGGAGGAACGGAATAGTGCTTGAAATTGCTTTAGTGGTTAAAAGGACAATAGGCATGACTTCATAAAATTTAACCTATCAATATATTAATGTAGAAGGACTTCTAGACACACATTTGGATCTCAACAAGCCTCACATATCCTTGTATCATGGGAAAGGGTGTCCTACGGTGATTGCTATATTAGACTAGGAGTGATAGATATAGCTACATGACAAGAAAGGATGTGAATTTTAGATTGATGAGATTTCCCTTTTTGGCCATTTTGAAGTCTTGAATATCCATGATTATAACAATGGAAAAAAAAAAATCAGATTAGGCCGCAGTATTTTTAAGTCCAAAAATTTGATCGAAGATGAAAGTGTATTGGATAGTTAAGTGAATAAATGGAGGATTTTGGATATATCAATATTGACTAGGATAAAACCTTTTGAGCGTGAAAATAGATTTTTTTTAAGTGGGAAATTGTGTGTTGATGAACCTCTTTTTGCTGTTGCTAGGTTCTAATTCTGCTGAATTGTTGTGATTCAAGGGGGGTTGATTTCTTTTATTTTCGCATATAAAAGGTAAGTGGTGTTTACTAATTTTGGGGTTTTCCAAAAACGGTGTTGATCATTAAACTATTCTATATTAAAGAAACATGTTGATATTTTTAAAATAAATTGATATTTTATAAATGTTTGACGTGCATGTTGACTATTTGTTTTATGAAAACTTGTGAGACAACCTAAATTTATTTAGACATGTATGTGTGAATATATCCTTATATATATATATATTTTGAGATTTATGAATGGATTATTTTTGTGAGCATATTGAATATGTTTTGAAAAACCTATGGCAAGTCGTGATTTAAAGCTCAGTATTGTATTTTGTCCTTAGCAAGAGACCATCATATTGCAGCTAGTCCTTAGCAAGGGACAGTCCTAAAAAAGGGGATAGTGCATATTGATAGCTCCTTAGCAAGGGAGTATACTATTGAGGATCCAAAAAGGAAGCTCTTTAGCAAGAGAGTGCACCTTTAGGCTCTAAAGGAGTCATCCTTAAGAAAAGGAATGAAAAGGAGGCTCCAGTCCTAAAAGGGGACAGCACAACCCTGTCAACGGGGCGTAAATGTTGACCAGGAGAAAAGCCTTGGAAATTGTGTTTATGATGGTATTGATATATATATATATATATATATATATTATGATGGCTCACGATATAAAGATATTTTCTTTTATATGAAATATTTGATGATAAAATATTGATGAGTTGCAAGTTATGAAATTGTTGTAAGAATTATTTATTTGAAAGGTTTGTTCCCACACCCCAATGTTAGTGAATTCCACTTATTGAGTTATCTCACCTCCCTTTATTCCCCCTTACAGATACATTAGAGGGATTATTGGAGTCGAGATTCTTAGGAGACAGCAGTTACGAACTATTTTATGGAACTAAGGATTTTATTATTATTATTATTATTATTATTATTTTATGGCATTAAACATTGTATTGGAGAATTATTTTGAGGATATTTGTCTTTGGTGGATTAGAGCTCTGACATTTGTGATGAGAATTAAGGTTGCTGGTTCCTTTTATTTAATATTTTTATGGATTATTCAGATTGAATAGACTTTTATTGCTTATGATTTTGGGGCGTTACAATAGAAATTAGGGAGGTGTTCGTATTTAAGTCCCACCAACCCTATCTGTTTTCCATTTGCTCTTGTTTTGAACACCGCGGTAGAGGCTTAGAGATATCCATGGTTACTCGGGCTCTCAAGAACTTGCCGCTTGCACTGTCATCCTCCGAGTCAGCCACTTAAACCACCTTCCCAATTGAATTACCTATTGCTTCACCGGTTTCATGGGTCAGGTTCTTCAAAGGAATATTGTGCAGTTGCACCCAAAACGTTACCTGGTTGTACTCTAGTTGTGGTATCAGTTCAACGTCGTGAACCCTTTGGAAAGCTATTAAGCTTTTATCATACGACCAGGGCTCATATTCAAGTACTCGTTCAAGGTCTATGATGTCGTCAAACTCAAACACCAACACATTATCACCCGAGTCACGAATCTTCAACTCACCCGCAGGTTTCCACAGTGGTTTGAAGGTGCGAGCCACCGCGTCGACATTTAGCACTCGTTTTGTAAAAAACCTCCCTGCCAACCGATGAACCTCCACTTCCTCTTGGTTTGGGACATCCGCACTACTTTCTTCGTCCTCTGTAAGGGTAAACCGTGCCCACAAATCTTCCATTCCAGCCAGGAGGATAGTTTGCAGCAGAATAAGGATTCAGAATAGCACCATTCAAACTAAACACACCGTCCTATCAATCTGGAGATGTGAAGGGAAACGAAACCCTAAACTATGTTAGGGACAATATTCTACATGCGGCTGAGAGAAAAAACCCTAGCAGGCATGAGAAACTATTTTCTCTTCTTGAATGTCTAGAATACTATGCACATGAGTTATAGACAAATCTTAACAATACTATTTCTTTTGGATTTTACTATTTCTTTTCTTATTAAACACAATATGATATAGCTGATGTGTTCCAATGAAGGCAGAAGCAATTGCTATTTTTGGAGCATAATAACTGATACAATTTGATAACTTCCCGTAACCATTTGAAATTCATAACTTGGAATGTTAATAGACATCTTCTCTGAGGTAAGAACAATTAGCTGAGTTTAGCAAATTTGCCACCAACTTTGACCATGTTATGGCAATACAAGTAATTCACTTACTTACAATTCGTATATGCACTATTTTGATTTTCTGCGGGAATTCAAAAAAAAAAGACAATTGAGTGATTTGTATATGGACACATCAATAAATGTCTATAATGGACCTGGGTGGAATCAATGGGACGTTACTATTTGAAAATTTGGTCTTTGATGGAAATTGATATAAGTGAGGGTCTATTAAATTTGATCATTTTGCTGAAGTAAGGTTTGTTTAATATGTATTTTATTTATTTACCTTATTGTAAATTAGTTTTTGTACATGATGATTCTAACCTATAAAACTTCACTTTACTTGTTTTCCTTTTGGTCTTATTCTTTTCTGTTGGCAACTAACTAGACATCACTTTTAGGAATTAAGGATTTAGTAACTGGTACGAAGGTTGTACCTCAAAATTTAGAAGAATTAAAATATAACACAGTCTCATCATGGGAAGAAAAATAGGAAATCTAATGTTGTGTTGGCATGTCCCTCCATTATTGGGTTACAAATATCATATCTAAAAAAAAAAACCCAAAATAATATAATGATATATTTGTAGAGATAGAGAATTGGAAAATAAGTTTGGAAATAGTTCAATTTTTAAGGAGGAAAATATTTTCAATAAATTTTAAAGAATAAATTATGAATTGTATCATATTACAAAATAATTATATATTCTCACGTATTACGTGGGTCTGCGACTAGTATTAATAATTGCTGTAATTTAATTGAAGTTAGATCCTTAGCATGCAAGCTGCCATGGGGTAGCTTTTCATCTTAATTAATTCAAAGCACAAGGAGGTTTAGTGTAGATGTGGCAGCACACTGTGATTCCCTAATGGCACCGGTTAACATGACCTATGTATAAATTATAAAAATTGAGATATAAGTTATCTCATGATGTGAGAACCAAATAGAGCCTTAATAAAGGTCCTGAAATTAAGACCCAAGGTAAGGATGGGCTTGGCAACTCATTCTCAAAGAGATCGTGGAGTGGAGTGGAATGGAGGTTGCTAGATCTCGCTATTAGAGATTTAATGAATGATCCATGTGAGTTTGTGGTCGGGTTCACATCCAATGATGTTTCACAATGGCGTTGGGATGTTCTGCTTCTTGTAGCGACATGGGTGTTGTAGCTAGTGGTGACCTTTTGTTATTGAGTGAGTTTTAAGGCTGATTAATGGCATTGAAACTGTTGTTTGAGAGAAAACTCAAAGGTAAAAGGATCTGTTTGGCGGGTGACATTTGGTTATTGAGTGAATGAGAAAAGAGAAAAGAGAAGTTAGAATTTCCATAGTAGTCCCATGTGAATCACCTACTTATTTTATTAAACTTTTGCTTATTTTTCTTACTATTTGCGGGTCCTACACGAGTTACCTACTTATTTTATTTAACTTTTACCATTTATTTATGGTTCTTTAAGCAAAAGCTAAATAAGCTGTTTTCAAACAAGGTGGTCTACCTTTAGGTGGCCCGCCATAGTCTATGTTCATAGAATGAGTCTTGATGACTACAATAGTTTGCTTCGCATTATAATATATTCAATGTAGGGTTTATGTGCTAGAGAATCCTACATTAACCCTATATTAAATTAGGGTTAGTGTGCTTACTCTACAGGTACATGGGCCTATAGGTTTAGGTTTCTTAGGTCATAAATCTCTAACAACTTTTAAAGAGAAACTCAAAGAATATCTTAAAAGGAAAAACACTTTAGGGAGACAAATGTTAAATTATTTACACTATCTATTTTTACACATGTTAAGTTACACATAGTTATACATATTCCAACCAAAATCGTGTTTTAAAAACACGATTTGAATTATAATTGTGGAATGAAATTACTACTGAAATCAGTTGAATGTCAAAGCACGATTTCAGTTTTGTCTCGTACACATGGTATATAACTATCACCACTCAACGATTTAAGTATCTATACATTCAAAGTCAATGTAATGTTTGCTGCAATTTTGCTTGAATTTTGTTTAATTAAAAGACAAAGTGTGGACTTCTCTTGAGTATTCATGCTAGCTTATGTAAAATAGCATTAAGTCAAAAATATAGTCAACCCATCCGATTATGAGCTAGTTTTTCAAAATGGGATTTTGATTATGCAAATATATAAATCACTTTAGCTTATGCAAAATGATTTTTTATTAAGACTAGGAATGACAACAGGGCAGGTTTCCTATTCCCCACCCTCGCCCCACTTCCGCTTTGGAGCAGGTTTTTTTTCCCGCCCTGTTCTAGCGGGTACCCATCCTACCACACTCAAAATATATATATTATTTATATTATTAAAAATTTATTTTGAACACATTAAATAAAAGGCGTAAATGCACTTTTAACACTTATATTTTGCATTTTTTCATTTTGGTCCCTACATTTTCATTTCACCACTTTTAGTCCCTAAATTAGTTAACACGTTCCATTTTAGCCCTTTTCGTTACTCAGTTAACAAAAATTACTGATGTGGCAAACGGAATGCACTGTTGGCACGTTAAATGCTGATATGACCAATAAAATAATATTAAAAAATATCATGTCAACATAAAATAATGATTAAAAAAGACACATAAGCATTCATATCAACTTTTGATTTTGAAAATTAACTTATCTATTTTAACAAAATAAAAAATGAAAAAAAACAAAATTAGAACCTAAAATACATATGAATTCAGATCTGGTCTCATCTTAAACATGAAGAAGAACACAAAACCAAAATATTCAATCACATGAACAAAAACCCAGAAGAAATAAATTTACCGACAAAAACATAAATTTCCCATCTCAAATCTATAAGTGGTTGCGTTATCTCGTTTCCCTAGATCTCTCCCGCAACGATATCGCTGGACCGATCCCGCCAGAGATGACCTCAACATGAATTCATATCTAATTACATCTTAAACATGAATGCAACACAGAAATTTTAATCTTAAGAATACAAACTCAAAACACAACTGGAATACAAGATCACAAATACAATAACCTCCATAACACAAGAACACACACAAACTTGAAACCTCTAGCAGATCAAATCTATAAATCCAGCAAGGAAACACATATAACATGTAAACCCAAACACATCAAAGCCTACATATTTACAATTCAAAATTCAAAACACAAATACTTTAACAGTACACACATTCATCCGAATTTTCACCCATTTTGAAAGCAATCTAAATTTACACACATTCATCAGCTCTTGCAACCAAACCTAATCAACAAACCAAACCAAAAAAAAAAAAAAAAAAAGAGTCTCGGCCATACCAATAACAAAAAAGACAAATGAAATTAAAATAAATAGAGAATGTTGTATATATAGGTATATACAAGGATAGGTTGTAATAATGATGGTTGAGTTTGGAGAATATGGTTTCATAACATGAAAATTTTAAGTTCTAGAATTTTCTAAGTGAAAATTTGAAAATCTGAATTTTCTGAAATTTTCTAGAATTTTCTACAGAATTTTCTAGTAACTATTGAGAAAGATTGAAGAGGTTTCAATCTTTATTAATTGTTTTATAAAAAAAATAACTAACTCTCCATACGTGCCTTTTCATGAAACATGTGTCTTTTCATGAATAGAAGCTTATGTTCACTTGAAAAATAACTAACTCTCCATACATGCCTTTTCATGAAACATAACCTTATGGGTATAAATAGAGGCTTATATTCTCTTGAAAAACTAACTCCACAAAATCAAAAGTTGGAGAGAAACACAAGAAATCCTGTGGTCATTCTTTAGAATTGCTATCTGTAGAACCCAACATCTTGGTTGTATCCTGGGGACAAATTTGCGATAACCCTTTAGCAACAAAAGTGTAGGGGCAAATATTGTCTAAGGAAAACGATATAATCCCTCCAAGATATTTATTTTCTCTTTGTCTTTTCTGTTAATCTTGTTCTTTTACTATTACTTTGTGTAATATCCCCAACAATCTTAGACAATATTTAACTACAAGACAAGGAGTAAACGATGGTATAACTTTGAAGATGTTGAACCATGGTTTTGAGAAATTGGATTGCTTTGATGGAACCAATTTTACACGGTAGAAAGAGCAATTGGCTTGGATTTGAAGAGTTCCTCAAATGATGAATTGATCATAAAGAAGATTCACTGGAATAAGGCTTAAAGAAACAAGTTTCTTTGTTGGCAAGACAAGGTGATGATTCTTTCACATTGTGAATGCATTAAAAGTCATGTTCATAGTTTGTACATTGAAGGTACGGATTTCTTGTTCACGGACAATTTGAATTTCAAATTGATTGATGAGTTTCTCTGTTAGAATATTTGCATGTGTTGCGAATTTATTTGAATTGAGATATAAGAATGAAATTTTAACATGTTTAAATGTTATAAAGTGAAATAGAAAATCTAAAGGATGGGAATTTAAACTCTTAAAGTGATAGAGTATATGAATATTTTCCTAAGTGATTTTCTAAACTATGTGAAGATATTAAGAAACATGTCAGAAGATCTCACTTTAGATCGATTCAGACCACATCATTGAATTGAAGAGGAAAGTTCGGTTAGAGGTGTATCTAACACCGATTCTAAAGTGAATGTGAACAATGTTAAAATTGGAAGTTCTAGTCAGAACAATAAACACTTGAATGTGAATAAGAGTGTGAATCGTTTTAGAAGAAAAAATTCTAAGGATCCCAACAATGACAAGTAGAATGTCGTGTTTCCTTTGTGGAAAGAAAGACCATTACATTTGAAAATGTAAGTTCTTAAAGAATAAGAAGGATGAAGATGGAAATTCCAATGAAGCAATTGTCATTAAGGACAGTATTGCTGTGGTGAGTGATGTATGTAATAAAGATCACTATATTAATATGGCTATAATTACAAATCCTTCTGATTGGTGTTTTGATTTAGGTGCAATGTTGCATGTGTGCAACTACAAGGCACAATTCAAGACTTATATGAGGAGTCTTCCATAGAACTAGAGGTGCTTGTGGACATTCACAGTAAGACAAAAGTTCATAGAAAGTGCTTTGTTGAAGTGAAATAAAATTTTGGCAAGAAGTTCTCTTGACCAATGCTATATTTTCATGTATCTAATATCAAGAAAGCCAATTTGTTATTTAAGAATGGTCTTATCCAAGAATGGGATACTAGTAGGCAATGGATATGCTACTATCTGAGTGTTATTTATCAATATGTTTTGGTTATGCTTATATTGTTGATTCTTTATTTGTGGCATGCTAGATTAAGACTTTTAAATTTCAAATTCTTGAAATTTATGTCAAAGTATGATATAATTTATATAAGTATGATGATTTGAATTGAATGGTGTATTAACTAGAAATGATGAATATTTCTAAATGCATATTATTTTTTGTGAGGAACATGTCATAATACACCAAAGTGCAGTCCCTTATACACCCTAATAAAATACTTTTGGTCAAAAGAGAGAACTCTATTTGATATGGTGAATGCAATAAACTTGAGTGCAATCAGCTAAGTTCCTATCTGATCAATAAGAAGAAGCTTTACTTAGTGTATGCTGTGTGCATAATAAAGTTTCATCTCAAAAGTATTTCATATGTGTTATGAAATGAGAAAGTGACCAAATGCTTATTATTTTAAATTGTGGGGGTGTTTAACCTTTTGTAAATGATAGACCAAAAAGGACTAATTAGTCAAAGAGCTATATAAAGTGTATATGTAGGTTTTGAGTAAATTCAAGGGTATGTAGTTTATTAGACTAAATGTCTAATATAAGAGCGAAATCAAAGGATATTGAATTTATTGAGTTTAAATTCCAAGATGATTTCAAGGATACCCCGATACCTACTTAAACACGAGTAAATGTCTCCAATCTTAAATATCACATTAAGTGATATTAAAGATTTAAATGTTGTTCACCAAGTGAACAAAGGTGGAGTCAAAGTGTGAGAAATAAAAGGATTTTAATCCAAATTTTATTTTATGTGAAGCTCTTGTTTACCTTGTTAAAGGTAATAAAAGTGTAGTCCTAATTAAATACCCATGGTATTTTTTGAGGGAAGTGATCCTAAAGTTTGAGAGAGCTTTGTGCTTCAAAAAAGATGTAGCTTTCTATTGTAAAAGCTATTAATGATGAGATAAACTCGATATTATTTAATAATAATTGGGTCTTAGTGGATCTACCTCTAGTTTTAAAATCAATTGCCAGTGAGTGGGTATTAGAATAAGATATAAAATAATCTGGTCTAAGGTTAATAGTAAAAGGTTTGAAACAAAGGGAAAAAGACAGATTTTTATATCTATACACTAGTAACTATTTGTGCTATTAGTTTGATATCTTTAAAACCATTCATATAATTTTAAAGAAATTCACTATATTCTATTATTACATTTTGATATATGTAATTATAGTGTGTGTGTGTATATGTGAATTTGGAAATGGTTGAGAACCCAAATTGTGAGGTTTACAAACTCAAATTGTGGAATTATGATATCCAAGAAAGTGTGGGGTATAACCCTTAAACGAGTTATGGACTCATAAGGATGCTAATGTGCATCAAAGATGTGCTTGATAAAGGTATTGAGAATTAACATCGAGGGATGTTAAATTCATTGTGATTAAATTCTGCCATGTGTGGTAGATGTTTCGAGTTTAAACAAACACATTTTGTGATCCTATTTTGAAAGTACCCCTTTGTGAAATAAGGAGAGTACAAGTGAGTTCATTGATTGAACATTCAAAGATCAATAATATAATATTGGATTGTGTCTCCACATATAATTTGAGTATGTATCATATATATGTGAAGTGACTTTCTTAAAAAAGTGATCTTGGTAAGGAAGTTTTCTTAAAAGACCTATTGGTTTGTACTTCCTTAATTAATTAAATGAAAGTCTTTTATGAATGGGAATCAAGTAAAGAAATATAGTGAAGATGTGCACTATATTAATCTCATTTTGTGATTTATGATATCTCATTTTGTTGAAGATTTGAGTAATCTCATTGTGTTGAGAACTTGCTTCTTAGATTTTAATATCTTTAAAGAGGCAAAGACACTCTGATTTCAATAAAAAATAAAGAGATTACTGGAAGGGCGGATGCATAGCTCGAGTTTGCTAATGTATTAAATACATGTTGCGCATCATGTATGAATCTAAACTAGACGTTGCCTTCACTGTATGTTGACTTTCAAAATTAAAAAAAAAAAAAAAAAAAAACTTGACGTTGATCACTAGAAAGTACTTAATTGTGATGAATATCTATAATATAGAATATTCAAATTTAATTTTATTATTGATGTGAGTGATAATATCTATGTCTAGTTAGATAATCACTACATGTGAGGGTGCTATGTGTAAGCATTAAAGAAATAAGGTGTATTTCTTACTCTGCTATAGAATTAAATTGAGAGCATTGATTATAATGGTAACGGACAAGGAAAGAAAATGGCTAAGGTTTTGATAAAGTGTCGTGGCCACGACCATGGTGAGCCATTCCTTGTACTGTAATTGTGAAACCACAATGCATATGGTATACATAAGTTGTATACAATGTGAACTTAGACTTAAAAGTCTAAGACAAGAATACGTAAGGCAAGTCAAGTGTGGTTGGACTAGTCCATTGCTTACGTAATTCTATATATAAAATAGGTCCTTTACCGAAGTGTGTCTCGAGACTTGGTAAGGATAACATCCATTGGAATGGGACTAAAACCCTTCTTTTAAGAGAATCACCAATAGTGGGAACCCAACCTCAAATTAATTTAATCTAAAGAGGTTTAAAGGGTAATAACAAACTATTGATATGTGGTTAGTAAGAGCACTAATTCTGTGTTTCATTCAGGATGGATTAGTGCAGACTGTTACGATGAAATTGAGGATGAGTTTTAAACTCTTAATGAAGTTCATAAATCATAAATGTCTGTGTAACAGAGACATAAGAAGGAACTTCACCTTTGTGAACATAGGAGTGGTGCCGCTTCTAACAAAGAGTAAAAGGGTTTTCTCTTGTACATGTTCACTAAACCGGGAAGAGCACAAGGCCATAATAGTGCTAACAACAGTGGATTTCTAAATGTGTTGTGGGTATTCTCATGTGTGTGTTGTTTTCGATTTCAACACATAAGAGTTTTGGTTTAAGCACCAAGCCACCATTAACTCTGTTGATTTCTTGAGCAATTACACTAAAGGGAGGTTTAAGTTGAAAGACACCTTCCATTATACATGATAGGATATCAATCAAGTAAAACATATATTATTACAACCTAGTGGGGGATTGTTGTATATATAGGTATATACAAGGATAGGTTGTAATAATGATGGTTGAGTTTGGAGAATATAGTTTCATAACGTGAAAATTTTAAGTTCTAGAATTTTCTAAGTGAAAATTTGAAAATCTGAATTTTTTGAAATTTTCTAGAATTTTCTACAGAATTTTCTAGTAACTATTGAGAAAGATTGAAGAGGTTTCAATCTTTATTAATCGTTTTATAAAAAAATAACTAACTCTCCATACGTGCCTTTTCATGAAACATGTGTCTTTTCATGAATAGAGGCTTATGTTCACTTGAAAAATAACTAACTCTCCATACATGCCTTTTCATGAAACATAACCTTATGGGTATAAATAGAGGCTTATATTCTCTTGAAAAACTAACTCCACAAAATCAAAAGTTGGAGAGAAACACAAGAAACACAAGAAATCCTGTGGTCATTCTCCAGAATTACTATCTGTAGAACCCAACATCTTGGTTGTATCCTGGGGACAAATTTGCGATAACCCTTTAGCAACAAAAGTGTAGGGGCAAATATTGTCTAAGGAAAACGATATAGTGCCTCCAAGATATTTATTTTCTCTTTGTCTTTTCTGTTAATCTTGTTCTTTTATTATTACTTTATGTAATATCCCCAACAGAGAATAGAAAAGAAAACGAAAGAGGAAGGGAGAGTGACAATGACGGCCACCATTGGTGGTGGTGCTGGTGTCTGCCGCCCTGTCATTGATGGTTGGGTTCGTGGGTCTCGGTCATTTCGAGTTGAGTGAAAGAGAGAGATTGAACCTACACTCCGCCTCTATTCCCAGATCTGTGTCTTTGGAGAAGAAAACCAGCACTCTGTCGCTTACAGCCACCACTCAGCGATGACTTCTCTAAGAACCGACTTGGTCTTTCGCCATCTTTCCACACCTTTTTCTCTCTAACCCATCCTTTTAGACCGAAACCTAAAGCTGATGTTCTCAATGGTTCGAACCCTCAAGGCCAAAACCCAAATGAATTCACATCAGTGACCCAATCTCACTTTATCTCCTCTGTCAATTCAGATCTCAAACTGCTCACTTTGAAAATGAGAGAGAGGTACCTTTGACTTTTCATGTTCTGGATTTGGGGAAGAAAGAACAAAAGTGTTCTTCCCAAAAAATAATGAAAGCTAATGAAATTATTTTTATTTAGTTATTAGTTATTTAGTTTAGTTTTCTTTTTGTTCAAACATTATGTGAGATGACTTTTTTAAAAAATTAAAATGATGCCTCTTCAAAAAAAAAATTTAAAATGATGCGCTCAAAATTTTTTTTTAAACGATGACATGACATTTTTTAAATGGCAAATAATATTTTTAATATTATTTTTTTAAATTTTTTTAATATTATTTTACGCCTAAATTAAAACTCATAAAACAATATAAAAAAAAGTTTCAACATTATAAAAACCTTCTCAAAACATAATAATACAACAATTCAAGTAATAAGAAATATAAAAACAATTCAAACATAGCAATACAATAATTAAAAAATATAGACAACGTAAATATCGAAACATAAATGTATAAATTCAATCATACAATATAAAAAATGCATCATAAATTTAAAGTTAGAAGACTAAAAACACATACGTATGTCTTATTAAAAAAACATATAAAAATATTTTTAATTATTTAAATATAAATGAGGTGAATGTGGGAGGAAATGTCAACCCCCCATCCCTGCTCATTTGTTATGTAGGGCAGGTAAAACTCATCCATTAAGGACAAGTGAGGCGAGTACCCATAAGTGCAGGTTTAAATTGCAATCCCAAATTATGACGGAGATATAAATAGTGATAGACTGATTGTTGTTGCATTTGAAAAGAGTAAAATATTTTTTTTTTTTTAAATAAAGAGAATTAATATTTTAATAAAATATAGAATAAAATTAATAATTAAATATGGTTGATTTGAAAATTTGATTTATATGATGCACTCACAATTTTATGATGCATTCACAATCGTCTGATTGATCTTGATCAAATATTTGTGATTAAATTAATCTCCAATTGATGAAGTAGACGATCAACAAATGAAATTAAGCCACGTGGCAACATCAAATGAGAAAGCCATATGGCAAATGTCAGAAGAAAAGGCCTATATGGAAAGTTCTTATTAAATGAAATACCAAATTAAATTCTTAATTCAACTCTCAATAAATGCTGAGAGAAAATTCTAAATTAAATACTATTGAGTTGCCTATAAATAGAGGCTTCTCATATGAGAAAAAGGAGAACATTTTTAGAGAGAAAACACTACTGACATTCTGCCAAAATAGAGTCAACTCTAAAGTTCACAAGAATTCCATTGTTCATCAAGGCCTATTCCTACTTCTTCAAATCAAAGTGGGATTCTCCTTTAACCTAGTTTGAGATCAAGCCAACTGCCCTCGCATCAAATCAAGCATGTTCAACTATTCATTCAACATTGAGACATCAAAGTATGATTCAAAATCAAGCTTCATAGCCCTTGGATCGTAAAGTTTCTTGGAGATCGAATCAGAGAAGTTTTATTGTATTCTTTCATTGTAAAGATTCATACAGAGGATTGTACTCACATATATACAAATCAAATACAAGTTGATTATTTGTTACACTATTTCGTGATCATTGTGTGTACAAGCGGTTCCCTTTTTTTTTCTGACATTTGATTTTACCATCCTTATTTTGTGCAATACCAACATCACATGTCGTACTTTTGTCACATTCGATGGTTCTCTTATTTTTCTTCTCACGTTTGATTATACCAACCTCACATTGTCTAATATTAACATCACATATGATTGTACTTTTGTCACATTACCAACATCACATGTGACTAAACTTTTGTCACATTTGTTAGTTCCTTTATTTTTTCTTACATTTAATTGTGCCATCCTCACACTGTGTAGTACCAACATCACATATAACTGAACTTTTGTCATATTCGGTGGTTCTCTTATTTTTTTTCTCACATTTAATGGTACCATCCTCACATTATGGAGTACCAATATCATATGTGACTGAATTTTTATCACATATGGTGGTTCCTTTATTTTTTCTTACATTTGATGGTACAATCCTCATATTGTGTAGTACCAACATCACATGTGACTGTACTTTTGTCACATTTGGTGGTTCCCTCATTTTTTTCTAACATTTGATAGTACCATCCTCACATTGTGTAGTACAAACATCACATGTGACTATACTTTTGTCACATTTAGCGGTTCCTTTTTTTTTCTGACATTTGATTGTACCTTCCTCACATTGTGCGTACGAACATCACATGTGACTGTACTTTTGTTTCATTCGGTGGTTCCCTTATTTTTTTTCTCACATTTGATTATACTATCTTCACATTCTGCAATACCAACATCACATGTGACTGTACTTTTGTCACATTCAATGGTTCCCTTATTTTTTTCTCACATTTGATTGTTCCCTTTTTTGATTGTATCATTATACCCCTAAAACCTAAAAAATGATCGAAACACCCTTAGAACCTAAAAAGGACTAGAATAGCCCTAAAACTTAAAAAAAAAATTTACCAAAAAATGATCGAAATAAGCACGAAACCTAAAAAAATGACCAAAATACTCTTAAAACCAAATAATAAATATTGACCAAATGGCCCTGGAACTTAAAAAAAAAAAAAGAAAAAAAAAAGACATAAATTACCATAAAACCTAAAAAATGACCAAAATAATAATGAAAGCTTGAAAATGACCAAAATACCCCTAGGACAAAAAAAAAAATGACCACGTGAAATTACCCCCTGAAACCTCTATTTGCAAGACCAAAATGACAATAAAAATGTTATACAACCACTCTATTTGCTTGATTTGAAACCTATTAATTTTAAAATTAATAGATTTAAAAGGCCTTGATTTGAAATCTATAGGGAGGTAGTTTCTGAAGAGAATGAATAGAGGAAAAGGATCGTTGAAGTGTGTAAATGGAGCATTGAAAGGACAACATCTGGCCTTAAGACCCGAGAAGAGGAAAAGTCACAGTGTCGGACAGTATCTTCTTCAGAAATTTAAAGAGAAAGCAGGACATCGGGATAAGAGGAGAAAAAGTTGACACAAGGGGGTGCTCTTTGCTCCTGAACACCTCATCACCACATTAAATGCCCTTTACCTGCTGCTCTGGCCACATTAATGGGGATAAGACTCCTGAACAGTGCTTCTCCAGCTAGCAAGATCAATGTTACCTTTCGCCAAGCCATATGTACATAAATATTTAATTAGTCTGCCTAACCACCCTATACGTGGAAGGTTAGGATGTATTAAGAAACCCTATTTAAGCTATAACCTCCCTCATTAATGTGGGTGAGAAAATTTGGTAGAAACAAACCTGTCTTTAATGCCCCGAAGTGTACACAGATAAGAGATATGAACTTTGTCCTTGGAAGCTTACCCGAGGATCCAATTTGTTAAAATTACCAACGTTGTATAGTTTATCTCACTAGTTAAAATTCCCATCTATGCTGTGGTTATTTGGACTAAAATTCACACCTCTACAAATTCATTATAAAATCCAATACAAAAGGACTACGGAACTTACAAAATCCATTAATTTTTAAATTCCTTGTTTGGGCCTTTTTTTACAATGAAGGATTTGAAATTCCGTTGTTTGGATACCTAAATTTGGATTTGGATTTAAGATCAATAAAACAATTTTCCCAATTATTATTTTTCTTAAAATTTCTACATTTTAATTTTAGTAACATTTTTGAACTAAATATTGGATTTCATTAATTTTTAACTAACTATAACATTGAAAATATTTAATCACTAACTATTGAATGCATCACATTCAGTGCATCACACGAGTTAGTGATTAGTAATCTAAAAAAAAACTAAAGACGTTTGATTATTAGTTGACCTTATAATACTTTGTCACGTCACTTTCGAGGTCTAACAATTTTCCACATTATAATGATTTTATTTATTTATTAAATCATGAAATACCCTTAAACCCTACCAATCCCTCTAAAAGATGCAAATTAACATATCGTCACTCACACACTTAATCAGAACTTGCATATCATCATAGCATCCATGAGATTAGTCTAGGTATATCAATTAACATTTATCTGCAAACTGCATCCATTGTAATCACTATCAATGGAGAGGACAAATTATATTTGTCTTACATTGAATATTAACATTATTTGTATTATATTGATCAATGTAATCATGTGTTAGAAATTAATTAAAGAACCAAAGGCACAACATGTTTTGCTACATTTACATATTTACACATCAATCTGACGAAATCAAAACATACAAAGTAAGGTATTCTATCCTTAAAAAAGAGTTACAATTCTCAAATCTCCAAGTACAACACACTTTTGGTGGTTGATGCTAAGATATTCATGGCACTCTAATAACCCGAAGCCATGATAATTCCCATGCTTGTCATTGCCAGCACCAATGACATAGTAGCGGTGTATGTGTATCTGATAAACATGACAATAGGAATAAGGGCACAAATTAAAAATAAAAACACAAACTTAAGCAAGTAAACTAAGTTTAAGCACACTTAGTGAGAGTTTGGATACAAAGTTTGCTTTTGTGCACTCAATGCGTTTTTTGTGGGTCCTGTGCACTGTTCACGAGACCTGCAAACTACTTTTTTTTTCAAAAAACAACTTTAAAACTGGGTCTCACGGCACTATTTACACATTTAAAAATTATTTTGCTACAGTATTTTCAGTTTTCAATTTTCAGCAATAAGTGGTATCCAAACACATCCTAATTAGTTTCTCTTATTTGACTTAAGAAAAAACCCAAAGTATATTGCACTATTGTTTATTTATACATATATAAGTATGATTTGTATTGTTATATAATTAAATCGGCTTGATAAAATATATAGTCCAAAAAAATAGTTAATAGGACTCAAATTGTTAAAGGCATAAATTGTATTGTCAAAAAGTGATATTTCTTCAAACTGATACGTCCAAATATTAATAAGATAGGCTCACAATGGACCCTTGCATCATGACTATGAACCAAATGCATATGCAGAAATTAAAAACAAAAAATTCTTTTTTTTTTCTCCTGAGTGCACATGATAATTATTTTTATGGTGGTTTTATTAAATTTTTTTTTTACAATTTAAATTAATCTAATAATAAGTACTGTATTTCATAATTATATTTTTATTTATTATAGGAACAATAAAAAATGTAATATAGGAACAATCCAAAATACCAAAAAAAACGTAAACTAAAAAAAAAAATAAAACTTAACAAAGATTAATTGAACCAATATTAGGATAAAAATTTTTTTTCTGATAATCTATTAAGGTTATTTTCTTTGTAGAAATCATAATTTCGGTCACCCAAAACATATTATCAAATAAACAATTATTAGCAAAATCTAAGAATTAAATTTCTATACATGCATTGTTATAAAATAATAATAATTAAAATAAAATTGCAAAAGTTAAAATTTGTTACCTATCCGTTTGTTTTCATTTGGCTAACTTTTGCTTTTCTTTAAATGAATGACATTATAGAGTATTTCTAATACAACTATTAAAAGTACTTTATCCACTACAAAGAATTAGAAAATAAATAAAAATTAATAAAGTCTCATAGTTTAACATCTAAATTGGGCACTATAAAAAATCATGATATGTAACAAAATAAATACCAAATTATCCAAATCATACTATGTAATAGAATAATATTATATTTTTATATGCTACATTTAATTCTTTAAAACGCAATAGGATAACATTTAACAATTAAAGAGAATAAAAAATAATAAAAAAAACAACAACAACAATTTAAAAAACAAAACAAAATCGCATTAACCCAAAATAAAGTTTTAAAGAATATAAAAAATTATCAACCTAAAGTAGAGATGCAAGAAAAATAAAATAAAAATCCCAAAAAATTTTGAGAGAGAGAGAGAGAGAGAGAGAGAGAGAGAGAACCATTTTTTTGTGAGGGAAAACTATGTATAGAATAGAAAAGATAGTGACAAATTTATAGTAAGAGGGTGTGAATAAGAAGAGACAAAAATAAAGGAAGATGAAAGAAAAAAGGAAGAATGATATTAATGTAAAGGGTAGTGGGGAGATGAAAAGGTAAGGGAGAGAGAAAGATAGAAGAAGTAGTGGGGAGATGAAATGGTAAGGGAGAGAGAAAGGTTAAAGAAGTGTAAAATATTAAAAAATAAATATTAAAAACAATTATAGGAAAATTGGAAAGAAAAAAAAAAACCCTAAAGCTTGAAAGGCTTTAACGTTTTTTTTTTTTTTTTCCCTTTAAGCTGAAAAGGCTCACACAAATCCTAAAAACTGAACTAAAAAGGCTTTAGATTGGGCTTAATATTGGAACTGTGGGGACGATAGGCTGCTCGCAGAGATGGGCCGAAACAGGCGTTGGGCCAACAAGGATAATGGGCTCAGAGGTTCCTACCAATTCGTGCAGCGCGCCTACTGGCCCAAGCCGAGGACTGTGGGACGTCCGAGGATGGTTCACCTCGGAATATTATTGCCAAGGTGATTCTCAAAACTCTGCCAACTAGGAGAACCTTCCGGGGAATCCCACTGGATGGGAACGATTCTGTGGAAACGTACACTAGAAGAGAGCCCCCAAAATATCAAGGAAGGCTGCCAACGCATCATTGAATGCCCCACAGCTAATCCCCTGGCCGCATTGATGTGGAGGGGACATCTGAACAGTGGTAAATAGTCCCATCGTTTTTATGAAGCAGGTTCTGGAAAAAGTCGGGGGGACAGGTGTCCAAAGACAAAGGAGAAAATCCACACGTGGATGGCCAAGAAAGGTGGAAAGGAAGTATAAAAGGGGGGGAAGAAGGAGAAAAAGGGGATTTTTTGGGAAAAAGAAAGAAAAGAAACAAAGAAAAAAGAGAGTCATCCTCGGACGTAGAACAAAAATAACACTTTAAGTCAAGAACCAGAGCTTTATCATGGTGGATGATCTAGTCCCAACCAGTTGTTAATCTAAATCACTCCTAGCCCAGTCCTTCTCAACCTACCCTCTACAAATTCATTGTTTAGGTCCCCTTTTGGGTAAATCCAACCACCTTTGGGCCGTTACCACGAAATTGTGTCCCTACATCATCACTAAATGGGTCTCGCACACACTCATCTCCGACAACGGACTTCAGTTTGACAGCAAGTCTTTCCGAAGATACTGCTGCAAACTAGGAATAACAAATCGGTACTCCACCCCAGCCTACCCTCAAGGGAATGGACAAGCCGAGGCCACAAATAAAGTCATTGTAAGTGGACTTAAGAAGAGGCTGGACGACTCCAAGGCCAAATGGGTTGAAGAATTACCACACGTACTGTGGACCTACAGGACCACTCCTCGAAAGTCTACAGGTGAAACCCCTTTTTCGTTAACCTATGGAGCTAAGGCAGTTATTCCATTGGAGACGGGCCTTCCTACACTAAGGACTAGCTCTTTCACACCGGATGGCAACGATAATCTACTTGAAAGAAACCTAGATCTGATTGAGGAGAGAAGAGAAAGTGCCATGGTCCGGTTGGCCTCTTATCAGCATAAGCTCAAGCGAGGGTATGATGCAAACGTGAAGTCAAGGCCTTTAACACCTGGGGATCTGGTGTTGAGGAAAGTTGTCGGCTCCGCGAAAAACCCCTCTTGGGGAAAACTGGGACCAAACTGGGAGGGGCCGTACCAGATCACGTCCGTAGCCGGGATAGGGGCGTATTACCTACAGGATTTAGAAAACAGAACAGTGTTGCATCCCTGAAATGTAAACAACCTGAAAAGGTACTATTATTAATAAAAGTGCCCTTTATCTTTTTCTTACCCAATTACATCATGTATGGTTCTTGGTTATACTTATCATTTTTTCCTAAGTATTAAGCTGATCCAAGCTACGCCTGGTTCCTCGGACCATCTGCCTTGGAAAAATTAATACGATTCATTTTTTCCTAAGTATTAAACTGATCCAAGCTACGCCTGGTTCCTCGGACCATCTGCCTTGGAAAAATTAATACGATTCATTTTTTCCTAAGTATTAAACTGATCCAAGCTACGTCTGGTTCCTCGGACCATCTGCCTTGGAAAAATTAATACGATTCATTTTTTCCTAAGTATTAAGCTGATCCAAGCTACGTCTGGTTCCTCGGACCATCTGCCTTGGAAAAATTAATACGATTCATTTTTTCCTAAGTATTAAGCTGATCCAAGCTACGTCTGGTTCCTCGGACCATCTGCCTTGGAAAAATTAATACGATTCATTTTTTCCTAAGTATTAAACTGATCCAAGCTACGCCTAGTTCCTCGGACCATCTGCCTTGGAAAAATTAATACGATTCATTTTTTCCTAAGTATTAAGCTAATCCAAGCTACGCCTGGTTCCTCGGACCATCTGCCTTGGAAAAATTAATACGATTCATTTTTTCCTAAGTATTAAGCTGATCCAAGCTACGTCTGGTTCCTCGGACCATCTGCCTTGGAAAAATTAATACGATTCATTTTTTCCTAAGTATTAAACTGATCCAAGCTACGCCTGGTTCCTCGGATCATCTGCCTTGGAAAAATTAATACGATTCATTTTTTTTAAGTATTAAACATATTCAAGCTACCTTTGGTCCCTCGAACCACCTACCTTGAAATGAATTTAGTACTATTTATCATGTTTTCTAAGTATTAAACAAGTCCAATCAATGCACGGTTCCTCGGACCATCTGTCTTGGCGAGGTTAATATTACGCGGTTCCTAATACAGGCCTTATCTTGCCCCAAGCAAATAGAAGAAAAAAAAAAAAAAGAGAAAAGCAAAATGAACGCCATCTTAGGCATAGACAAGAATAAACACCATGACTACTTATACATGATGATAAGAATAAAAATGAGCTCTCGCGAATCTTTCATTCATAATATGCCTTTTAATAAGGTTTGTTAAATACATAAAGAGCCAACTATGAAACAATAACATTACAATAACTACGAAGGACTAAGTCAAAAAGCAATGATAAACTACGCTAAAACTTATTTCTTCTTAACAATTATCTTCTCCTTCGGAGGAGGAGGGTCGACCTGAGCCTCTGCAGCATCCGAGGTCACTTGTTCCTTGCCGGCTTGATCAGTTGGGGTAGGCAGAGGGTGGCTAACCAAAACTATTTCCAACCCCTTGCCTGCGTCCTTTTCGATAGTGTCGTCCGGAATCACAATCGGGGGGTCCGAGGCCTTCATACTTGGTCCCGACTTAGTTTGTCCCTCCGGCTCGGACCCCACCTCGGATGGCGTAGAGGCCTTAGTTGCCTTCACCTCGCCCGCCTCTGCCTTTACCGGAACAGGATCAGGCCGAAGAAAAGAAGGGAGCGATGGTCGGATCGCCGCAGGGTAGTACACATTTTCTGCCTTCCGCAGCGCGGATGAAGCCTCAACCCCGGCCTGGTTGAGAGCCTCCAACCACACCTGCCGGCAGTAAGTGCGGCTGACCCCGAAAACCTTGGCCCTGAGGGCTTCCTCGGTTTTAGCTACGCCGACATCGTAGCCTTCTTGCTCGGCTTGGTCCCGCGCCCTCTCGGCCTCTTCTCTGGCAGCCTCGGACTCGGCCAGTTTTTTCTGCAGCGCCAACACTTGCGCTTTAGAGGCAGCCAGATCGTCCTCGGCGCTCCGTAAAAGCACCCTCTGGCCTTCTGCCTGCCTCTCCGCGTTATCAAGTGCGGCCGCAGCGCTCTTTCTACCCCGCTCCTCCTCTACAAGTTTCTTCTTTACCTCTTGTAGGCTCTTTTCCGCCGTCTTTAGACGATCATCGGCATCGTTCCGCTTCGCCTCTTCCTCCTTCATTTGGCGATGGCAGTAATTGACCATCTCCTCAGCTCGGAAGGAAGCTTGGACGGCCTGAAAAAAAAAAAAATCAAAATCAAAGGACTTAGATAAAACACTAAAAAAAAAATAATAATAATAAATAAATAAAAAACGGTTAAAACTTACCATGTCCAGATACCTCTTCAGACCGAGGAAGACCTCATGTCTCCTGAGGTTTCGGAGCTCGGCCATATCCTCGAGGAGCAGCAGAGCTTGCTCCACCGCATCGGCCACATATCCGCCTCTGCCCCCCTGGAAGTCGCGAATGGAGGAGGTGGCCGGAAGAGGGGCACCGTCTAGCATAGGCGCCGGCAGCCACGCCTCAGGGGCTGTCGATGGACTGCTCCTCCTCTCTATCTCCCTCTGCCCTGTCCGAGGGTGTTTGCCCAGTCTCTGGGATTCATCTTCTTGGGCAGGCAAGGCCTTCCCAACCTCCATGGGCTCCTTGCCTTTCGCTTCCCTCTTCCTCTTAAGCTCGGCAGGGTGTAATCCGAGGGTTTGAGTTGGGGGAGGAACGACGGGTGGCAGGGACGGGGGCTTCACTTGGGTCGCCTTGGGTGGCTCAGCCCGCCCGGGCTGGGATTCGATTAGGTCTAGTAAACTGGACCTTTGCTTCCTCTGGATGCCCATCTCGTCGTGCGTCTCAGCTGGTTGGGAAACTGGGTCGAGAATCGGATCCTCTGCAGACAAATCCTGGCCGAGGACTTCAAACTCGTCCTCAGATTCTGAACTATCCTCGGCGGTTGAAAGATGGAGCACTGGGGACGCCTCCGGCTTCTTTGGAATGCCGTCAAGAATGGCTGTGGTTGCGAGAGTCTCCCCTGGGATTGGGCCGGGAAGCAGAAATCCGGGCGCGGCTACGCTGATTTGCCGAAGACGGGGATCCCGGGCCTTAATAACGCACTTTGGCGCCTGGAATGCAGTCGAAATAGGGGTGTATTGTAGGATGAGATGAGCTGCTCTCAACTGGCCGTCCGAGTGCACGAATACCTCGGACCTTAATATTTTGTCTAGGTCCTTTTGGTTAACTAAGCCGAGGTTGGGGACGCTTGAATTTTTATCTGTTCATTTAACACAGGAAACTCATTATTAACCAAATAAACAAATAACGCAAATATCAAACTATAAAGAAGCCTTTTCACAAACAGGTGAGATCCGTAAGCCTAGACTCGGTAACCCCACCTGGCTTCCCCTCTCTCATGGGGCAATGGAGGCCATCATGCCAGTCACCTGATACGATCAGGAAATCCTTGTTCAACCCTTATTGGAATCGGGAAGACACTGGATGAGTCGGACCTCGTTGTACCTAGATTTAAGGTAATAACCTTGACCCCTAAGATGGTGGAGGTTGTAGACCCAGTTTACGTCGTGATGGGTCAATCCTAGTCCTAACTTCTCGTTCAGGGCATCCACACAACCAAGGATCCTGAACATATTAGGAGCGCACTGGGTAGGCGCTAACCTATGGGCGATGAGGTAGTCCCTAGTGACCGGCCCCATGGGAATCCTCATTCCCCCCTCTACGAAGGCAATCATTGGGATCACTACTTCCCCCTCATGCCTCTTCTCGTGCCACTCACCCTTTTTGCAGTATCTAATCTTAACTCCCGCTAGAATCCTATACTGAACCTTAAAATTTTCTATGGCCTCCCTGGACTCTACCAAATACTTAAATCTACCCATTCCTAAGGAGATCTTGAAAGAATACCAAAGAACTGGGGGAAGAAAACAGAGCCGAGGAGAAAAGAAGTGTGAAGAACAGACGGCTATGTAACAAAAGAAGAAATTTAAAGACTCGAATGACTTACACGAGTGAAATAGGTCACCTCGGACTGGCTTCTAGGATTTGTAAGGAAGCGAATGAGGGGATAGTTGGCAAGTTCAATGAAGGCGCGCTACAACTCGATGCAGGTTAAAGTGAAGTAAATGGTTAATAAAAGGGAGTATTTATATCAAAGAACCGTGTAGAAGCGGGAAAAGCCCCGCCCTTATCCACAAAAAATGCCCAGCCGTACGATATCCATCTCACCGTAGAACGTGAGAGGACAAGAAGCCGTTAGAATTAAACAAACGCGCGTCTCGAGGGTTACGTCAGCAGGAGCGCACTCTGGGGAGTCAAAGAGACCCCCTGGCGGACAAGACAAGTCCGAAGTAGACTATGTCAGCAACAAGGGCATCGAAATCCTCCTTTCTGTCCGAGGACCCAAAAAGAAGTATCTCGAGGGGCTATTATGGGGACGATGGGCTGCTAGCAGAGATGGCCCAAAACAGGCGTTGGGCCAACAAGGATAATGGGCTCAGAGGTTCCTACCAATTCATGCAGCGCGCCTACTGGCCCAAGCCGAGGACTGTGGGACGTCCGAGGATGGTTCACCTCGAAATATTATTGCCGAGGTGATTCTCAAAGCTCTGCCAACCAGGAGAACCTTCCGGGGAATCCCACTGGATGGGAACGATTCTGTGGAAACGTACACTAGAAGAGAGCCCCCAAAATATCAAGGAAGGCTGCCAACGCCGCATTGAATGCCCCACAGCTAATCCCCTGGCCGCATTGATGTGGAGGGGACATCTGAACAGTGGTAAATAGTCCCATCGTTTTTATGAAGCAGGTTCTGGAAAAAGTCGGGGGGACAGGTGTCCAAAGACAAAGGAGAAAATCCACACGTGGATGGCCAAGAAAGGTGGAAAGGAAGTATAAAAGGGGGGGAAGAAGGAGAAAAAGGGGATTTTTTGGGAAAAAGAAAGAAAAGAAACAAAGAAAAAAGAGAGTCATCCTCGGACGTAGAACAAAAATAACATTTTAAGTCAAGAACCAGAGCTTTATCATGGTGGATGATCTAGTCCCAACCAGTTGTTAATCTAAATCACTCCTAGCCCAGTCCTTCTTAACCTACCCTCTACAAATTCATTGTTTAGGGCCCCTTTTGGGTAAATCCAACCACCTTTGGGCTGTTACCACGAAATTGTGTCCCTACAGGAACTAAATAAATAAGAGGTGGGCTGGATTAATTATACAGATTTATTATATGGTGATAGTGGAAGTAAATAAATAAGTAGTGGGCTACATTTATAGGGTTGAAAATTGTAAAAATCATTTTACAATTATAGGACAAATTATATTTAAATAAAAAAAAATTGACGTGGCGCAACGTGAAAGCAGCAGCATTAAACGCTACGTTTCAGTTTTTAGTAATATATAGATAAAAGGCTGCCCAATTACAAAGCTAATTACATCCAAGCAGAAGCTACTAACAATATTCAACTAGAAGAAAATTGATAAAAAGCTGCAAGATGTGAATATATTAAAATACAACATTTAGAGTTTAATCCTTTACACAAAACAATAGTACTGTGTAAGTTAAGGCCAAAACAACAGGTAAAAGGAACAATAGGTCCAAACAAGATCTTAATGACCTCCCAATTGTCAATAACTTTGTCTTTATAAGCACAAGCATTTGAAATTTTCTATTAAAAAAAAAAAAGACAAGCAGTGAGTTAGCACAATTGAAACAAAACTATTGAAATCTACTAATTTATAATAACAAATCTCAATAAATATTGTTCTCACAAAAGACCACAGTTTAACATAAAATTCTAACAGTTTCAGAACTTGTTTGCACTTTGCAAATAGTTGTCAGGCCTTCTAAACATACCCTATAATTTTCAAATTGAAAGGCCAGCACATTGTAACCACTTAAATTATTTACATTTGAAATCTACTTTTTGCAGAATTTGCATTTTCAACATTGTTAGTCAGGCAAGGAATCTACAGAAATTTAGTTTCATAAAAACTTAGACTAACACATCAGTAACAAAATTTTGTATTTTAAAATTTACAGCTACAATGTTTTTGACTACCTTTACAACCATTACAATCAGAATAGTACACATCAAAGCAAATAAACAAATTGAGAAACCCAGAAAACAAAACAACTGAATCTTAAATTCACGCATATTACCACAGTATGTAAAAATATAATCAGAAAAATTCAATGCCCTAGTGCAATGGCCAATGGCACTCCCTTAACAGTATAACAAGAGGAAAATAAAACCAACCTAGGTAATATAACATAACCCAAAAAATAGACCAACTAGTTCCAAAATTGCAAAAACAAAGAATACCCCATCATAATTTAAGCAAAAAAAAAAAAAAAAATCATAATTTGGGACCATACCTTGGCTAAGCATCCCACACATTGTGATTAATATAAGGGAGAAAAACTATGAAAGAACTACTAAGAAGAGAAAAAGAGGATGTTGGATTGAGATGAATTGATATTATCTACACACTGCAATCGACACAAGCTATTCCTTAATGTTGGATTGAGATGAATTGATGTTATCTACTCAATATTACAAATATATTTCAAAGCTATTCCAGGGTTAAGCAAAGCCATCAAAATGCTTATTAGACATGGAAAAAAAATGTTCTGCTTGTTCTATGGAAACAAAAGGAATCAATTACATAATTAACACTAGGCAGTCTCCTTTCATCACTGACTAGGCATTGATACAAATCTACCAATAGGAGAAACTTTGAAATCAATGTAGCTATACACAAAGCAAACATCTTATGTTAAACTAGTTAAAAAGTTATCATCACTACAACCAAAAAGTTATCATGCGTTAAAATACATAGCTCATAGAGGTATTTCATCAAACAATTCATTGCATTTCAATTAGACCAACTTGGAACTCTAAAAAAATATCTCCAACAATTTCTTAACAAAACTAAACCAACCCATGCTTACTAGATATAGACCCACATAGAAAAATCCAAACAAAACCCACACAACTCAAATACAAACAAAAACAGAAACTTGAGGCAACTTGAGGCAGTGAAGATGCAAGCGTTGTGGGAGGCGGTTAGTGAGGGACAAATTCTTCTCTTTTTACGTTACCCACCCAAATCCAAATCCTAAATGAAATCCCATGCCATCCAAATATACTAGAAGAAGATTGAGGACTCTTCCCCACCCACCCACCCCACACAATACCCACAAGAAACTAATAAAGAAAAAAAGGGAAACAAAACAATAGCAGTGAAAATAGGGTTTTATCGTTTTGATACTTACCTTTAACAATATCAAAACGATTATGATCCTTTAAAGAAACCTTCAATTTTTTTTAGAATGAAAGAAACCTTTACCAGACAGAGAATGCAAGAGGAAGCGAAGAATGCGAGAGAGGAAGAAAAATTGGAGAACAAAAAACTGAGAGAGACCTTCAGATTTTTTTTTTTTTTTTTAGTTTATATACAATGACTTGCTTTGCCAGTAACTAGTTTCTACTAAAATTAAATTAACAGCTAAGATGATAACAACACCAAATTAATGGTTCAGATATGGGTGGGTATCGTACCCCCAAAAAAATAGGGGGTACGGTAGATATATATATATATATATATATTCTCATAAAATTGACAAAAATAAAATATATTTTTTCATAAATTGATGCAAGTATCTTACATATTAGATTGTGTCTAGCTTCCTATAGCTTTCACTTTCACTTTCGTTTGTTTTGAAGTAAAATATTTAGGGTCTGTTTGGATACCGTTGATTTTGCTAAAAACTAAAAACTAAAAATACTATAACAAATAATTGAAAAATGCCAGCTAATTATTTTTGGGTCCGACCACTATAGCTTAGCTGAAAGTATTTAAGGGTTGCATTTTTGCTTCTTCTTCTTTTTTTCTTCTATTCACTCCTCTCCCACCCTAACGCCTGTGTCTGCGAAAAGAGAAGTCCACGCCCACCAGAGAAATCTGAGGAAGACAATTTGGTCCGACATCGGCGAATAGCTCAAAAGAGAAATCCACGAGGAAGACAACCCAGTCTGATGCCGGCAAAGATCGAGTTCCCTCTGGTGTACTCTTCCTTCCATAAACCCATTTCATCCTCTTCCCCAATTTCACTCCTTTCCCACCCATGACAGTACTCCTTGAAACATGAAATGAATGGCAGTTGGCAACTGGGACACACATGAAAGACAAGCTGAATTAGCCTGAGCTCAAAAACTAGAAGCAAAAAAAAAAAAAAAAAAAAAAAAAAAAAAAAAAAAGAAGCGAAAACCACTTCCCTAAGGTAAGTTTTCTAAACAAAAAATTCACTATTTTCTATCTTGTTTTGTTCAAATTTCAGTTCTTGTTAATGGGTTTCTTTTCATTTGCTGGAATTTAGTTCATTTTGTCAGTTCGTTTAGACCCCTTAACCCAACAGATTAACCTAGAGAATTAGCCAAGTTATTAACTTAGGTAATTTAATTAAACTAGGTTAACACAAATAAATATAAAAACAATAAAGCAGCGGAAAATAAACAACACAAAGATATGATGACCCAGGAAACCACACCGGTAAAAACCTGGGGAGGATTTGACCTAGCTATCCTCAAGGTAAACTGAATCCACTATGAAAGAATTGAAGTTTACACAATAGACTTAGACCACTAACGTCATATTGCTACCTGCCTGTAGGAAACTTACTACCATGACCCCATGATAGCTCCGAGATCCACGGACTCCTTCTTTCCGGAATTCTTCAGCAAATCCACAAGCGCACCTGCTTGTATATCTTTGTGCTCTTTGATTCTGCAACTGTAACGATCTACACAACTCTTAACATAAATCTCAAGTTTGTAAACCCTAAGTGTATGTGAAGGTAAACACCTCTATATCTCACAATGAGATTCACAAACACAGCAAAACAGAACTCTAAAAACGTGGCTAGGGTTTTCCCTTTTATACTTAGGGCAAACATAAAACCCTATACATTAAAACGGGCTTGGGCTGAGTTGGAAAATTCTGCAGAAAAACGTTCTGTGCGATTTTCGATCGATCGAGTCTAATTTTCGATCGATCGAGTCTCACAGAAAGTTACAAGTAATTCTGCATAAAAACTCGATTCCAACTTTACAATAAACCCCATACTTTGAGCAAGTCTAACACACGACTCAACATTGTTTTGATCATGGTTTGCCAACATACAAAATGAAGTTCTAAATACATTAGATCCTAGTCTTTAGAACCTAACAAACTCCCCCTTTGGCAATCCGTGACAAAACACAGACTAAACAAAATACTCAAAGTTACAAATTGAAATAGCCCATTACAACAAAATAGCCACTCAAACAATTCAACCTAAACTACTATCTAACAGTTGCAAAGTAGACAGCAGCTCGACTGAAAGCAACCTGTATATTCCTGTAACACTTAACAAACACATAAACGCATGTGTGGAACAAAAACAGGAAATACATAAATAAAAATTACTTAATTTCACATGACACAAAATAAAAAACATATATCATGAATAACATCATCAATATAACTCAATAAGCACAGTAACATAGTGAAATAAGAAAACATATACATAACAATGTATCTCAACAAAAATATCTCCTAATCAAGAGCTAAAAATGTAAATACACAGTGAAGCATCTAGATACAATCTAATAACTCCACAAGCTCCGCAGTATCACTACTAAGAAAACAAACACTCCCCCTAAAATGTAAATCCCCTCAACACAAAAACAAGCTACTAATGAACTATGCACTCCCCCTTTTTGTGACGAATTGCCAAAAGGCACTCACTCATCATCAAAAGGAGGTGGAGAAGATCGACGAGAGCTCGCCAAATCCGCTTGCAATGCATGAAGCTCATCGAGGATGTCCACCAAAAGCTGACCATGAGCCGCCTGAACGGTCACGACAGTGTCAAGCGTCCGACGAAGGTCAGAAACCTCATCAAACGGTGGAGGAACATCAGCAGCAGCAGCAGCAACAGCAGGATCCGAAGAAGTCCCAGTTGCAAAAGGATCTGCAGAAGAAGAAGAAGGGGGTGGAGTGACACCGGTAGGCTCTACCCTAGCACGCTTAGAGCTAGCTCGAAGTTGAGCAGCCCTTTGCCTCAAAAAGGTAGCACCTATAGGAGCAATAACATGAACAGGCTCGGAAGCAGGATACTCACCAAAACCAAGAAAGAGAAGAATCCTATGAATAAAAACAGGAAAAAACAAAGCATGAGCCTGAGAACTAGACCTATGAACCTCGTTCAAAGAACGAAGGAACATATGCGGAAAACTGATAGGAGCATCAGTGACCAAAGCATACAGAAACACACATCGCTCAAGAGGGACGGTGTGAACATGAGTAATCGGCCACAAAGAATGACATGCTATCCGAAAGAAAAGATAGTGCAACTCAGACAGCTCAGCAGACGAGATCTGAGGATCAGAACCCCACTGGATAGAAGTACCAGTGATGTATGACAAGACGTCATCAAGGGGAGGAGACTCCTCGTAAGGAAAGACAGGATGGTCCACAATGGGCACCCCAAGAGCATCCGACACCACCGAAGGGGTAATGCGATACTCGACACCACGTAACCACACCTTGACTAAGGTGTCATTATCGTAGACATGAATAGAAAGGTTCGAATAGAACTCTCTAATCAAAGAAGCAGGAGGAGGATGCTCAAAGTCTAGAAGAGGTAACCAACCCCGACGCTCAAAGTTCCTACGAACCGCAGGATCTAACTCATCTAAGATAACCCTACGCTCAGCCCAAATCTGACGCCTAAGATTAAGGGTCTCATATGTAATCTGGTTAGACTCACTAGGAAATCTCTCGGTGTCAAAAGATGGAGAAGGATCAACAGTCCTATGGGCTCGAGTTTTCCTAGGCATAGTGCTAAGGAAAAGAGACAGACACAGAAAGAAAAGAGCAAAAACCAAAACCAAGAGCAGACTGCAAGTTAGCACAGCATTAAAAAATATAGAAAATATCAAATCTATATGATGCATGAGCATGAACAGAAAATGATGCATGTACTAATGCAGTGACATGTTCAATTTTGATTCAAATTAACAAAATTGGCTTGAGCAAGCAAAGTGTATCAAAAATACCCAATTTGAAAAACCCTAGTTTTCAAAACACAACAAATTGATAAATTGATCAACACAATAGTCAATTAACTCAATATAATGATCAAATTAATCAATCTAACAAGCCAATTTTATCAATTTCAACCCAATTGAACAAAATCCCCAATTTATTCAAATATAAGCCCTAGAATTTCAAATTTTCTTCAAAGCACCAAATAAACCAAATTAAACCACATGAGATGCTTAGGAAAGGTGTCCCCACAAAAACCCATAAAGAATTTGAGAAAGAATCACTCCAAAACAAACCCAAAAATAGAAAATCCCTAAATGCCGAAATTACCCAAATATGCATGAAAAAATGCATGAAAATAGAAAATAAATGCAAAAGGAAGGGTATAAGGGACTTACCAGCTGAGGGAGAGAGAGATTATGCAAATAAAGTGGAGCAAAACGACAAAAATCCCAAGAATAGTGCTGACCGGTTGTTAGGAAACCAAAAAGAGATTTGAAAAGTTTTGAAAAAGTGAAAAGACACTTGAGAAACTTTCTTTTAAAAAACAGCCGGCACGATTTTCGATCGATCGAAAATTACATTCGATCGGTCGAAAACTTATTCGATTGATCCAAAAACAGCTTGGATCAATCGAACCAACCAGAGAGTTTTCTGAACAAATTTAAACATTTTCGATCGGTCGAAAATCAGTTTCGATCGATCGAAATTCTGGAAAAATCAGTGTTTTGAAAAACCAAACATTTTAAACCAAAAACTCCTCAAAGCAGCAGATTTTTAAAATCAAATGCATGAGTATGAGATGATATGATTTTCAAAAACACAAGTATTCAACCCAGATTCCTCAACCAAAATTTTCTCTCAATATACCCAAAAAAATAAACAAGCAAACATGTTCGGCATCAATTTTCAAAGAATTCTCAAACTTGGTTGGTCAGACCAAAAACACACACAATAACATGTACACAATTTTAGCAAAGATTAACTTGTGTAGTGTGTGCAACTAGCATAAGCTTGAGAAACATGTGAGGTGATATACACATAGAGATCAATCACAATTTCTACAAAATCCACCACATGAATTTGAAAGAGACTATCCCTTAAAGAGTTACATCATATAACTCCCACATCTCCTAGAGTAAAAGCTTGCAATCATGTAAGTTTCTTGATTTGCCTCATTATTCAAATTAATTTATTAGAAACTTAATAATAGCCGGGATAATGTACACACCAATTTTATGAATTTGTGAAATTATTATAGCCCAATAATGTACACACCAATTTTAATAGAGGCTACACCTTATGTTCTTTTTGTGCATGTGCTACACTTTCTCGAGCACAAAATCTTATGATATGCACTAAGGTGTTCATGATTGGCTAATACACAGTGGTGAGATAGTTATTTATGCCTTTCTCATTAAGTTCAAGTCCAACAATCAAAGACATACAACTTCAAAATCAAGATCATGTGATCAACAAATATAGCATCTTCCCACACAACATGCACAACAAGACTTTAGCTAGTAAAGTGCAATAAATAAGTGCATCAAAGCTAAACAAGGTACATAAACATGTTATGCAATAATTGATAGACCAACCTTGTCTTCAAATTCAAGGAAAAATAGCAAAACACAATTTGCAACAAATTTTTTTTTTTTTTTTTTATATAACAAAAAAAACAACCTAGAATGAAATGCATGAATGCAATGCAATGCAAATCCTAGAAACAGAGGTCACAAAAGATATAGCAATAAAGCACAAGGACCATGTCAGACAGACTCAATTAGGTTGAGCCTTTTTGCATCCAAGACTTCTTAGATGCAACTCTTACATTGGAGTTATGATTCATATTCGAATTCTGAGCAACTCCAGGATTGGAAAAAAGGTTTAACGCCTTTACCAATTCACCAATCAGTACCATAGGATCACGTGCTTGAGGCACAGGTACTGTAGTTTTATTTGCTCGCTTCGCAGCTTGCAACTTAAAACAATTTGGACGTATGTGTCCAGGTTTTCCACAAAAATGACAAACCCATGCAGGCTTATCATGCAATTTGCCCTTCGTCGAAGTAGAAGCTCTAGAATGAGAAGCATGAAGATCAACCCTAATTTTTCTAGGTGGAGTAACATTCAAAGGCTTGACAGGTTCACTCACCACGGGTTTGACAATCTCACTCTTAGGAGGTTCAGAAGAAGGAACAAATTTAGTGGAAGAAGGTTCAAGTACAGAAATACTTTCCTCATAACCTAAACCAGATTTATCAGAAGGAGACTTTTGAATACTCAGCATGTGATCAAGTTTGGAGCTTGCAGACCTATTAGTTTGTTCTCTAGCAACAGACAAATCATGTTCCAAACATTTAACTTTCTCAAGCAAGAGCATGTTCTCAGTTTTCACATTATTCAAAAGCTCATTTGCATCAAATAATTTAACAAGTAAATTTTTCTTTTCAAGATCAAGAGATGCAATTTTCTTCAAGCCTAACTCAACATTCATAGCATCCTTTGCAGCAACTTTGCAAAGTTTATTGTAGGCTTCCTGTAGATCTGCATCCTCAGAGAGTTCCCCATCAGAAGGGTTCTCTTCAACAGACAAGCTTTCATTGACTACCGTGGTAGCAGTGAAAGCAATAAAGTTTCCATCCTCATCACTTGCGGATTCATTGTCGGAAACTTCGTCATCACTAAGGGTTACAGCCATAGCTTTACCCTTAGACCTCAAATAAGTAGGACATTCAGACTTTAAATGACCATACCCTTGACAACCATAACATTGTTGTCCCAAAGAATTATTAGAAGATTGACCTACTTTTTCCTTAGGTTTTTCAAAGTTATTAACCTTAGTGGGTTCATTCTTCCTAAAATTTCTAGGTTCAACAGTGTTCTTGCCTCTTGCCCTTCTATTACTATTTCTCAGAAAGTTTCTAAAGTTCTTGGCAAGATAGGCAATCTCTGTAGCAGAGAGATCATCATCAAATCCACCATCCTCAACATCATCAACAGACTTAAGAGCCATTGATTTGGATTTGTTAGTTTTAGGGAGGTCTAACTCATAGGACTGAAGAGATCCTACAAGTTCATCAACAGGGATGGAGTCCACATCCTTACTCTCAGTAATGGCAGTCACTTTGGGTCTAAAATCTTCAGTCAAAGATCTAAGAATCTTCCTAACAATTTTAGGTTGATCATAGATTTCACCCAAATTATAAGCAGAATTAACAATATCATTCAACTTAGCATAGAACTCATCAAAAGATTCATCATCATTCATTCTAATGCTTTCAAATTTAGAAGTTAATTGCTGCAGTTTATTTATCTTAACTGCCTTTGTGCCTTCATGCACAGTCTGGAGGATATTCCAAGCAGTATGAGCAACCTCAACATTAGAGATTCTCTTAAATTCCTCCATGGAAACAGCATTAAAAATAGCATTCATTGCTTTGCTATTAAAAGCGGCTGCCTCCTTCTGAGAAGTTTGCCACTCACTCACAGGAGTAGTGGGCTTCTCCCATCCGTATTCAACGGAATTCCACACCCTCTCATCAATGGATTTTAGGAATGCTTTCATCCTTACTTTCCAATAGGCATAGTTGTTTCCATCAAAGTGAGGAGGAACAACTAGAGAGTGTCCGTGTTCCATGACAACAGGGGTCAAGGATCAGCTCAAAGATCAAAGGATCAAACACAAAAGCTACCCGCTCTGATACCACTTGTCAGTTCGTTTAGACCCCTTAACCCAACAGATTAACCTAGAGAATTAGCCAAGTTATTAACTTAGGTAATTTAATTAAACTAGGTTAACACAAATAAATATAAAAACAATAAAGCAGCGGAAAATAAACAACACAAAGATATGATGACCCAGGAAACCACACCGGTAAAAACCTGGGGAGGATTTGACCTAGCTATCCTCAAGGTAAACTGAATCCACTATGAAAGAATTGAAGTTTACACAATAGACTTAGACCACTAACGTCATATTACTACCTGCCTGTAGGAAACTTACTACCATGACCCCATGATAGTTCCGAGATCCACGGACTCCTTCTTTCCGGAATTCTTCAGCAAATCCACAAGCGCACCTGCTTGTATATCTTTGTGCTCTTTGATTCTGCAACTGTAACGATCTACACAACTCTTGACATAAATCTCAAGTTTGTAAACCCTAAGTGTATGTGAAGGTAAACACCTCTAGATCTCACAATGAGATTCACAAACACAGCAAAACAGAACTCTAAAAACGTGGCTAGGGTTTTCCCTTTTATACTTAGGGCAAACATAAAACCCTATACATTAAAACGGGCTTGGGCTGAGTTGGAAAATTCTGCAGAAAAACGTTCTGTGCGATTTTCGATCGATCGAGTCTAATTTTCGATCGATCGAGTCTCACAGAAAGTTACAAGTAATTCTGCATAAAAACTCGATTCCAACTTTACAATAAACCCCATACTTTGAGCAAGTCTAACACACGACTCAACATTGTTTTGATCATGGTTTGCCAACATACAAAATGAAGTTCTAAATACATTAGATCCTAGTCTTTAGAACCTAACACATTTGATTTAATAGAGTGCAAGTTTAGTCCTCTCTATTTATTAGTTACTTTGCCTTTTTACAAAGTTTTGATCTTAAGGCCACGTTTTGATTGATTGAATTGCTAATAATCAGTCAGTCAGCAATTGTAAATTGGATGTTGTGAATGTAAATCTATAGCCTAGCCGGGGATTCAGTTTCTAGGTGTGCACTTGAACTTTCTTGGTTAATGTTTTTGTCATTTTCTCCACTGAGCTGAGAGAGGGCACCCTTCAGTTTTTACTTTACCACTTTCTTGGAGAATGTTTGGTAAAATTCTGATTGAATATTTGATCTTTGAATCAAAAATTGAGATTGTTCGCTTGGGAAGTTGGTGGCTGTTGAATAAAATTGACTACTTTAGCAATTTTGAATGTATCCCACCATTTTACCATGAATTTCTCTTCAGAATATTATTTATTAATGGTGAATTTGGAATGATTACAAAATTCCAATGGTGCAAGGAACTTATGGCTGAGTAAAGTTCAAATAAAATTTGAAAAGAGATGGGAGATTTTTGTAAATTGATGATAGATTAAGTTTATAGCTTGCAAGGATAATGCCAATTGTTGATAATAATGTGCCAATTACAAATTGCTAGGATAGTGCCAATTGGTGCCATGTTCTTATGGTGCAATGCAGTTGTTAATAAATAGGCTTTGACAAAACAATGGTGGCCTAATTGAAACCTTTTCCTAGAATCTGTTAGGGCTACACACACGTCACCAAGAAATATAACAGGAGGTCCCTAAAATATGTTAACCAATACAATGGAGCTAAAGTCATTATTACATCCTGAACCTGAAACATATACATTTTTGTTTCCTGGCTAGCTCTGCTCTTGGTCCCAAAATATTCCAACTTCATTAGTTAAGTAAAATAGTCCTAGCATCATCATGATTATTACAATCAAAGAGCTTTTCAACATTTGACTTGTATTCATATTGAATCTCTAGGTAGCAAGTACCATACCCTGCAACAAGGTGCAACCAAGGTGTTGGAAATATTTTAGTGAATAAACAAGTTTTGATACAGAAGTAATATCTCAAAAAATTAGCAAGAATGTCAATAAGCAATAATAAAATAAATTTAAGTAAAATTAGGAACAATCTCACAGTGCTATAGAATCACGCAAAGAGCGTTGTCCTTAAAGGTTGATTCGTGCCACCTAAAGTAAAACTTGGTGCGATTGGTTCTCTTGGCCAAACAATTAGACTATAGCGTCGACCTTTGTGATGTACGCACTTCCACTCACAAAATGTTTAAGAACAACCTTCTATTGCCTTTCCTTAGAACAAATATTCTTGTAGAAAAATTATGGGGGAGAGAAAAATAGTAGAGTTGTGTATATCTAAAATAGAGTAGTAAAAAGACCTCCTTTAGAAAATGTGTTATGATGAGTATTATATAGGCTACTTATGAAGATAATAGTATATAGTTATTGGTTACTAATAACCCTTAAAAGCCCAACGGCTATATTATCAATTATTGTCTAACGGCTACTTTTCTCATAATTGTCCAATGATTATTTTACTCATAATTGCCCAATGGCTATTTTACTCATAAATAAGAATAAAAGTGTTTGGAACACACACCCACACCAACACAAGGTTGATTGCCTGCAATTGCAGTCATTGTCATATTCCCCCTAGCTACATAATGCTTTTAGGATTTTGAATAATAAAGCATTAAACATATCTTAAACTGAACTGTTGACAAAGTCCCTAATGTATTAATCCTGAACAACAAAGTGTTTTAACTTGACCTTGATGGCTATACTGCCACCACTACCATTTTCCATTAAGCTCTTAGGCCAAAAACAAAATGGAATTAAGGATAAACACAATGAAGAGGAATCAGGCCGCTACACTTGGCCCGCGGCTTGGGTACTTAAACCTACTACCATTCTCACACGAGTGTATGACATCACTTATTAAGGGTTTACCCCATTACCTACCAATAGGATTCAGATTAGTTGACTATGCCAGTACCTTGAGCATAAGCTACAAAATGAAATATTCATTCTAATTATGGGGCTCAGCAGGCTAATAATCAAAAAAGTAAAATGAAGTGTCAGATCGTTTAGACCCCTGTAAACTAGATTGTTTAACCTAATTAATTAACCAAGTGAATACTTAGGTTTATTATTCAGATCTAGGTTAAAACAATACTAATCATATCAAGTAAAGCAGCGGAAAAATAAAGAACACAACAATATGATGACCCAGGAAAACCAAACCGGTAAAAAACCTAGGGAGGATTTAACCTAGCTATCCTCAAGGTAAAATAGCAAATCCACCAGAAAGAATTGAAGTTTACACAATAGCGACTTAGACCACTAACATCCTATTGCTACCCAAGTGTAGGAAACTTACTACCATGACCCCATGATAGCTCCGAGATCCACGGACTCCTTCTTTCTTTAATCTTTGCAAAACACAAACACCACCGTTGTGACTTTGAGACTCCACTCAAAGGTTTAGCAACACAAACTCACCTGTTTGTGACTCCAAGACCACCCTTGAAGGTTTAGATCATCAGCTCCTTTGATGACTAGAGAAGGCAGCAACTTCAGCAACACCGGATCTTGAGATTCTTCAAGGAACAATACCGGTAGAAGTAATAAGAGAGGTTTTAGGAACAAAATCCTAAATAACAAAGAGGCACACTCTTCTCTCTCTAAAAAGCCTTATAAAAAACGTGCTTAGGGTTTCCTTTATATAGTGGGAGAAGTAGATCTGAAACCCTAATCCTTAATGGGCTAGAACTGCTGTTTGGGCCAACTTAAAATTCTGCAGATACGATTCTCGATCGATCGAGCCTGTTTTTCGATCGATCGAACCAGGCAGATTTTGAATTCTTCTTTCAGCAGCTTACATGTTCTTGTGTGCTCACGATTTGCCAATTATTCTAAGCTCTTAGAACCTAACAATCTCCCCCTTTGGCAATTTGTGACAAAACTTTCATACAAAATGAAATGTTAAAATACAAGAACAACCCAATACAATAAAATGCCCAAATACATCACAAATCCCAATCTAAGACTCTTAACCTAGAAGTTGCCAAGAAGAGGTAGAAGGTCTTGATCAGAATGCACCTGTCTTTCCTGAAACACTCAACAAACACATCAACGCATGTGTGGAAAGAAAGACATAAAAACAAAATGAAACACAATATAAAAACAAAAATAAATTCTAACTCTCCCCCTAAGTTAGATACATCAAAAAGTTTTTATATTCTCCCATTTTCAAAAAGAATTTTATCTCCCCCTAAACAAGACAAACAGGCTTCCCAACATTTCATCTATCTCTCCCCCTTTTTGTCACGTATTGACAAATACAACTCAAACAAAGAGTAAACATGAGAGAAAAAAGAGAACCAAGGGAACATAAAATAGTTTAGCTCTATAGAAAAAAGAGATAACTCCCCCTATGAAGAGCAACAACTCCCCCTATGAACAGCAAAGGTTTAAAAAAAAACTTTTCTCCCCCTATAAAAATAGGAAAAACAAAACAAGTTTTGGGAAAAACAGTTTTGGGGAAAATTTAGGAGGTGAGGATAAATAAAAAACACACAAACCAAAAAAAATTGAGGATACACATAAAGAAAAATATTCTCTCTTTCAATAAATGCAAACTTGACACTAAGTGACCCATAAACAGTTGCATGAGTAGAGAAAATATTTGCACATTGATTATCCATCATATCTCTTAAGAAAAATATTTTCTGTAGTTCACACATAAAAATAGCATATACTAGAAAAGTACATAACTCAAAAGTTAATCAATCAATTTTTAAATCAAGTTGAGTACCCAATTTAGCAAAGTGTATGCATAGTATGTGTGAAAACAATGAAAGATATGACTGCAAAACTGCAAGATGGATACAGAAAAACAATGCAACTCATGTGAATCCTAACCATAAATGATGCGTGAAAAAAAAATTTGGTCAAAAACTCTAAAAACTGAAAATTTTTCAGTTTCGATCGATCGAGTATCGATCGAATACCAATCGAGTCAGACAGAATTAAACCAAAAATTTTAATCGCAATTTCGATCGGTCGAGAGACAGATTCGATCGGTCGAAATTCTGGAAAACTCAAATTTTTGAAAAACAGAGCAATTTAATGCAGTAACTCCTCAAAGCGCAATATTTCATGAATGAAATGTATGAGTATGAGACTGAAAGTTTTTCAAAAACACATGAATACAGCCCAGATCTCCCAAAATTAAGATTTTCAATCAATTTGTCCTTAAAAACACAAATTTTGTATCAAAATCAAGGAACATATAATCTTGGATGGCCACAACAAAATCACACATAATAACTTGTACAAAGTTTAGCAAAGAGTAACTTGTGTAGTGTGTGCATCTAGCAAAAGCTTGAGAAACATGTGAGGTGATATGTGAATAGTAAGCAATTACAAAGTCTACAAAATTCATCACATAAATTTGAAAGAGACTATCACCTAAAGAGTTACATCATATAACTCTCACATCTCCTAAAATAAAAGCTTGCAATCATGTAAGTTTCTTGATTTGCCTCATAATATACACACCAATTTCAATTGATTAGAAACTTATTAAAGTAGCCGGGATAATGTACACACCAGTTTTAGAATTTAAACCAAGGCTACACCTTATGTTCTTTTTGTGCATGTGCTACACTTTCTCGAGCACAAAATCTTACGATATGCACTAAGGTGTTCATGATTGGCAAGTAAACAGTGGTGAGATAGTTATTTATGCCTTTCTCAATAAGTTCAAGTCCAACAATCAAAGGCATGTGACTTCAAGATCAAGACAAAGTGATCAAAAACTATAAACATCTTCCCACACAACATGCACTACAAAACTTAAACTAGTAAAGTGCAATAAATAAGCTCATCCAAGCTAAACAAAGTACATAAACATGTTATGAAAAGATAATATGGCCAACCTTAATTATAAATCCAAGATATATAATACAAAACACATAAAAATCTTTTTGGTTTAAAAAAAATTTTATGACCAAAACTAAAAGCACACATTATGCTAAATAATTAAAAATTCAAATGCAATGCATGATAGTACTTAACTAAGCTATAGAGGGTACACAAACAAGAAATATCAATTTCTTAATTAACCCTTGAGTACATGTACAAACTAGTACATACTCACAAAAAATAGCTTAGCACTTATATAACACATACTTTTTATGTTTCTCCACAATATCAAGCATGTTCTAAATCAAGAGAGATATATCATAATTCATGTAATCCTCAAGAAAAATAACAAAAAAACAACCTAAAAAACAAAACATGTCCACAAATAATTGAAAGAATTAAAATAGGGACAAATCAGCAACACTCACCTTAGAGAATCTTTTCTCACCCATATAGCACGAGTCTTCGGCTTTGTAGGTGAAAATCCATGTGAAGTAGAGTGTTTTTGAGGGATTACACCAATCTTCTGAGAAAGACTAAAATCCTGCAAATTCCTTTCACAAGCCAACAAGCTCAAATTTTTCAAAAGAATATAAAACAATTTATTTGGACTTATGGCAGGAGAAATATCATCACATGTCCTAGATTGAAACACAGAATGCTTAAATTTCAATTTATGACAATTAGGACGAATGTGACCGGATACACCACAAAAGTGACAAACAGGAACAAATTTAGGAACATCAGTATTCCTAACAGCAAATCTAGTCTCAGAATTTGATTTTTGCCTCAACAAAGAACAATTTGGTCTAATATGACCAACAACACCACAAAGGTGACAAGTAGGCACAAAAACAGATTTCTTATGCACACTAGCAGTAGGTTTAGACTTAGGTTTAGAAACTTCAGTGTCTACATCAGAATTTTTACATTTGTCTAACCTAGCAAAATAAGCCTTGTCTTTATTATTCCTCTTGAAAGGAGGGATATAAAGTTTTTCAACTTTAGGCTTAAGAGAAACAGAAACACTTCTGTTAACAACAGTAGGCTTGGTACTAGTCAAATTTTCAATTTTAGCCTTAGATTCAACTAACTCTTGTTCCAAGCTTTTCATCTTCTCATCTTGAGAGGAAATTTGATTTCTCAAAAATTCATTTTTTTTTATTAGATTCATCAAATCTAACAATCAATTCCTCTTTTTCAAGATTAGCCAATTTTAACTCTTCCTTAAATTTTTTAGCAATTTTCATAGATTTCAATAATTCTTTACGAAGAGTTTCACAGGCATCAATAAAATCAACAGAAACAACAGTGTCCTTTTTATTCAAATCATCAAAAACATGAGCAGAAAGACACTTCAAATTATCCATGATAATAGGGATCAAGGATCAACTCTTAGATCAAAGGATCTACAACAGAAAAGCTACCCGCTCTGATACCACCTGTCAGATCATTTAGACCCCTGTAAACTAGATTGTTTAACCTAATTAATTAACCAAGTGAATACTTAGGTTTATTATTCAGATCTAGGTTAAAACAATACTAATCATATCAAGTAAAGCAGCGAAAAAATAAAGAACACAACAATATGATGACCTAGGAAAACCAAACCGGTAAAAAACCTGAGGAGGATTTAACCTAGCTATCCTCAAGGTAAAATAGCAAATCCACTAGAAAGAATTGAAGTTTACACAATAGCGACTTAGACCACTAACATCCTATTGCTACCCAAGTGTAGGAAACTTACTACCATGACCCCATGATAGCTCTGAGATCCACGGATTCCTTCTTTCTTTAATCTTTGCAAAACACAAACACCACCGTTTGTGACTTTGAGACTCCACTCAAAGGTTTAGCAACACAAACTCACCTGTTTGTGACTCTAAGACCACCCTTGAAGGTTTAGATAATCAGCTCCTTTGATGACTAGAAAAGGCAGCAACTTCAGCAACACCGGATCTTGAGATTCTTCAAGGAACAACACCGGTAGAAGTAATAAGAGAGGTTTTAGGAACAAAACCCTAAATAACAAAGAGGCACACTCTTCTCTCTCTAAAAAGCCTTATAAAAAATGTGCTTAGGGTTTCCTTTATATAGTGGGAGAAGTAGATCTAAAACCCTAATCCTTAATGGGCTAGAACTGCTGTTTGGGCCAACTTAAAATTCTGCAGATACGATTCTCGATCGATCGAGCTTGTTTTTCGATCGATCGAACCAGGCAGATTTTGAATTCTTCTTTCAGCAGCTTACATGTTCTTATGTGCTCACGATTTGCCAATTATTCTAAGCTCTAGAACCTAACATGAAGGAATCAAACTTTCTTAATCTATATCTATATATTACTAAAAGTTGAAGCGTAGCGTTTAATACTGCTGCTCTCACGTTGCGCTACATCAGCTGCCATGTCATTTTTTTTGAAATATAATGTCCTACAATTTTAAAATGGTTTTTACAATTTTTAGCCTTATAAATGCAGCCCACTACTTATTTATTTACTTCCACTATCACCCTATTCTATATATTACTAAAAGCTGAAGTGTAGTGTTTAATGCTGCTGCTCTCACGTTGCGCCACATCAGCTGCCACGTCATTTTTAAAAAAATATAATTTGTTCTACAATTTTAAAATGGTTTTTACAATTTTTAGCCTTATAAATGCAGCCCACTACTTATTTATTTACTTCCACTATCACCCTATAATAAATCCAGCTCATTACTTATTTATTTACTTTCACTATCACCCTATGATAAATCTGTATAATTAATTCAGCCCACCTCTTATTTATTTAGTTCTACCATCAAGCCCAACTTAAAGCCTTTTCAGTTCAGCTATAGGGTTTTGTGTAAGCCTTTTCAGCTTAAAGAAAAAAAAAATTATACTTCTCTAATATTTATACGTTGAAGACTTTCAAGTTTTTAATATTTATACTTCTCTAACCTTTCTCTCTCCCTTACCATTTCATCTCCCCACTACTTCTTCAATCTTTCTCCCTCCTTTACCTTTTCATCTCACTACTACCCTCTACATTAATATCATTCTTCCTCTTCCTCTTCCTCTTCCTCTTCCCCTTCATCTTCTTTTATTTTTGTCTCTTCTTATTCACACTCTCTTATTATAAATTTATTACTATCTCTTCTATTCTATGCGTAGTTTTCCCTCACAAAAAAAATGGTTCTCTCTCTCTCTCTCTAAATTTTTTGGTGGATTTTTTTTATTTTTCTTACATCTCTACTTTAGGTTGATAATTTCTTATATTCTTTAAAACTTTATTTTGGGTTAATGCGAAAGTTTTTAAATTGTTGTTGTTGTTGTTGTTGTTGTTGTTGTTGTTGTTTTTAATCTCTTTAATCTCTTTAATTGTTAAATGTAATCCTATTGCGTTCTAAAGAATTAAATATAGCATATAAAAATATAATACTATTCTGTTACATAACATGATTTCGATAATTTGATATTTATTCTGTTATATAAAATGATTTTTTATAGTGCTTAATTTAGATGTTAAACTATGAGACTTTACTAATTTTTGTTTATTTTCTAATCCTTTGTGGTGGACAAAGTACTCTTAATAGTTGTATTAAAAGCACTCTATAATGTCATTCATTTAAAGAAAAGCAAAGGTTAGCCAAACGAAAATAATCAGATAGGTGACAAATTTTAACTTTTGCAATTTTATTTTAATTATTATAATTTTATAACAATGCATGTATTGAAATTTAATTCCTAGATTTTGCTAATAATTGTTTATTTGATAATATATTTTAGGTGGCCGAAATTATAATTTCTACAAAGAAAATAACCTTAATAGATTATCAAAAACAAAATTTTATTCTAATAATGGTTCAATTAATCATTGTTAAGTTTTATTAATTTTTTTTAGTTTACGTTTTTTGGTGTTTTGAATTGTTCCTATATTATATTTATAATTGTTCCTATAATAAATAAAAATATAATTACGAAATACATTAATCATTATTAGATTAGTTTAAATTGTTAAAAAAAATTAATAAAACCACCATAAAAATAATTATCACGCACAATACACGGGTTCGTGACTAGTTTATATAATATATGAAGCACTAAAAAAAAAAAAATTCTTTTAGCCGTTGACATGGAGAGTTTGTTCTAGGTAAGAAATGATTAAGAGGCCCTTTTGGGAGGAGACATATCACTAATACTAGTTAGAGAGGCACGTGTTGCTCCTGTATTTAGAGGTCCATTTTTTCTTATATATAAAAAGTGGCTATGCCGCTACAGTGCTTCGGCACTGTGTACCTAGTGTTTTTCACTGTGTAAGCACTGTAGCGGCAATAGTGCTTTGGTTTCGTGGGTCCTTTTTTTTTTTAACCCTTTTGTTTATTCAACTGACACTGTAGCTACAGTGCCTAAAGTTTTTTTTTTTTTTAGTAATTGGTTTGTATTTTTTTTCTTTTAAATATTGATGTAAGTTGACATTTATATTGTTATATTGACACAACAAATTTCATAATATTTTCACAATTATTGACGTGTCAATTTCTTACCAGTCGAAATAAAATATGAGATTGGTTTTTTTTTTTTTTTTTCAGTAATCGGTTTGGGTTTTTTTTTTCTTTTAAATATTGATGTAAGCTAACATTTATATTGTTATACTGGTACAATAAATTTCACAATATTTTCATAATTATTGACATGTCAATTTCTTGCAAGTTGAAATAAAATATGAGACTGTAGCTAACTATAATTGAAAATAAATATTTAAAAAAAATATTACAACACTTTAACATTAATTTCTACAATGCCTAAAGTTTTTTTTCCCCAGTAATCAGTTTGTGATTTTTTTTCTTTTAAATATTTATATAAACTGGCATATATATTGTTATACTGACACAACAAATTTCACAATATTTTCACAATTATTGAGGTATCAATTTCTTATAAATCGAAATAAAAAAATAAAATATAAGACTGTGACCAACCACAATTGAAAATAAATTGTAGGGTCGATAGGCCAGGAACTCTTTATCCCTGTACACGTTGGGTCTAGAGCCTTAGTCCAATAAGCCGAAAATGCTTTACCCCTGTGCGCATTGGACCTAAAGCCCAAGCCGAGGACTAAGGCTAGTTTGAAGACGATCCAACTTAGCCTAGAAAGTCTATGGTGAAAGGTGAAGGGGTTAGGTGAGAACTTAGAGACTCGAGAAGTTGTGCTGAGGATAAATATCACCTCTGACTACTGAAGCCAGGGTGAGTCTTGGGGGTTTGCTGTTCAGGAAAACACCCCAGAGGATTCTGTCAGACTGGGTGAGTATTGCAGAAGCATGTGCCAAGAAAAGATCCCAAAAATATTAAGGAAGAAGGCTGCCACCCCCGCATTGAATGCTCTGCAGCTAATCCTCTGACTACATTTATGTGGAGTTGATATCTGAACAGTGATTTTCAGCCTTTCAGCTACTACCGAAGGACTTCTAGAAAAGGTGGGATAGGACAAGTATCAACAAGAATCATCCAATGTGCACGTGGAGGGCTAAGAGAAGAAGAAGAAGGAGTATAAAAGGAAGGGAGATCTAATAGAAAAAGGGATTGAAAAAAGAAAAAGAAAAACACTGTAGATATCAAGAACCAAACTTGTATCCAAATTTAGAACAATAGATATATCAAAACTGACCTCCTCGGACATATGCCGAGGACAACTTCCTGAATTTAAACTCTTTTATTTCATTCTTCTTGTGATCCAAACCCATCTGATTGCTTGTCTAATTTGAGCTAGCCTAGCTTTCTTTACCTACTCTCTACAAATTCATTGTTTTTTGGCCTTTTGGGCTGATCCATCCACTATTAGATTGGAGAGCTAAACTTGCGTCCTTACATAAATATTTTGAGAAAATGTTACTGTTGAAAATTTAGACCCCTTAAAAACACAAACATATTAACCTAGTTATTTAGCCAAGTGATTAACTTAGGTAAATTATGAGTTTTAGGCTAACACAAATATATCATATCATGCAAAGTGCGGAAAATAAAAAACACACGATATGATAACACAGGAAAACCAAACCGGTAAAAACCTGGGGAGGATTTAACCTAGCTATCCTCAAGGTAAAACAGAATTCACTATGAAAAAATTGAAATTTACACAATAGCGACTTAGACCATTAACATCTTATTGCTACCTCAAATAGGAAACTTACTACCACGACCACGTGATAGCTCCGAGTCCACGGACTACTTCTTTCTTGAATTCACAGCAAGCACAAGCACTCCCGCTTGTATATCTTTAAGTTCTTGAATTTGTAACTGAAGATCACCAAGCTCTTGACATCAATCTTGAGTTTGGAAACTATAAGTGTATATGAAGACAAACACCTCTAGATCTCACAAAAGATTCACACACGCTGCATAAAGAACACTCAAAACGTGGCTAGGGTTTTTCTCTTTTATACTTAGGGTAAAACATAAAACCCTACATCTCAAACGGGCTTGGGTTAAGTTAGAAATTCTGCACAAAAAAAAAAAATAATCTGCACGACTTTCGATCGGTCGAGTCTAATTCTCGATCGATTGAGCCAGACAGATTTGCATAATAACTTCTGCAGTAACTCGATTCCAACTTTACATAAAAACCACATACTTTGAGCAAGTCTAAATAAGACAAAAACTATTTTGATCATGGTTTGCCAACCTTACAAAATGAAGTTCTAATACATTAGTTCCTAATTCCTTAGAACCTAACAAACTCCCCCTTTAGCAATCTGTGACAAAACACAAACTTAACATAAAGCTCAAAGTTTACAAAAAGAACAGCCCAAAACAAAACAATAGCCCAACAAAAACAAATTCAACCTAACAAACTCCCCCTTTGGCACACTCTTCTCTCTCTAAAAAGCCTTATAAAAACGTGCTTAGGGTTTCCTTTATATAGTGGGAGAGATAGATCTGAAACCCTAATCCTTAATGGGCTAGAACTGCTGTTTGGGCTTAATTTAAATTCTGCAGATACGACTTTCGATCGATCGAACCTGTTTTTCGATCGGTCGAACCAGGCAGATTCTGAAATCTTCTTTTTGCAGCTTGTATGTTCTTGTGTGCTCACGATTTGCCAATTGTTCTAAATTTTTAGAACCTAACAATCTCCCCCTTTGGCAATTCGTGACAAAACTTTCATACAAAATGAAATGTTAAAATACAAGAACAACCCAATACAATAAAATGCCCAATTACATCACAAATCTCAATCTAAGACTCATAACCTAGAAGTTGCCAAGAAGAGGTAGAAGGTCTTGATCAGAATACACCTGTCTTTCCTGAAACACTCAAAAAACACATCACCGCATGTGTGGAAAGAAAGACATATAAACAATAATATGAAACAGAATATAAAAACAAAAATAAATTCTAACTCTCCCCCTAAGTTAGATACATCAAAAAGTTTTTATATTCTCCCACCTATACAAAACAAATTTATCTCCCCCTAAACAACACAAACAGGATTCCCACATTTCATCTATTTCTCCCCTTTTTTGCCACGTATTGACAAAGACAACTCAAACAAAGAGTAAACATGAGAAAAAAAAGAGAACTAAGGGAACATAAAACAGTCCAGCTCTATAGAAAATAAAGAGAACTCCCCTTATGAAGAGCAACAACTCCCCCTATGAACAACAAAGGTTAAACAAAACTTTTCTCTCCCTATAAAAATAGGAAAAACAAAACAAGTTTTGAGAAAAACAGTTTTGGGAAAATTTAGGAGGTAGGGATAAATAAAAACACACAAACCTAAAAAAAATTGAGGATACACATAAAAAAAATATTCTCTCTTTCAATAAATGCAAACTTGACATTATGTGACCTATAAACAGTTGCATGAGTAGAGAAAATATTTGCACATTGATTATCCATCATATCTCTTAAGAAAAATATTTTCTGCAGTTCACACATCAAGAAAAATAGCATATACTAAAATGTACAAAGGACTCAAAAATTAATCAATCAATTTTTAATTCAAGTTGAGTACCCAATTTAGCAAAGTGTATGCATGTTATGTGTGAAAACAATGAGAGATATGACTGCAAAACTGCAAGATGGACACAGAAAAACAATGCAACTCATGTGAATCTTAACCATAAATGATGCATGAAAAAATTTGGTCAAAAACTCTAAAAACTGAAAATTTTTCAGTTTCGATCGATCGAGCATCGATCGAATACCAATCGAGTCAGACAGAATCAAACCAAAAATTTTTATCGCAATTTCGATCGGTCGAGAGACAGCTTCGATCAGTTGAAATTCTGAAAAACTCAAATTTTTGAAAAACAGAGCAATTTAATGTAGTAACTCCTCAAAGCACAGTGATTCATGAATGAAATGCATGAGTATGAGACTGAAAGTTTTTCAAAAACACATGAATACAACCCAGATTTGCATCAAAACTCAAATTTATCCTCAAATTTGCATCAACCAATTTGTCCTCAAAACTCAAATTTGCATCAAAATCAAGGAATTTTTAATCTTGGATGGCCACAACAAAATCACACACAATAACATGTACAAAGTTTAGCAAAGAGTAACTTTGTGTAGTGTTTGCAACTAGCAAAACCTTGAGAGACATGTGAGGTAATATGTGAATAGTAATCAATCACCAAGTCTACAAAATTCATCACATAAATTTGAAAGAGACTATCACCTAAAGAGTTACATCATATAATTCTCACATCTCCTAGAATAAAAGCTTGCAATCATGTAAGTTTCTTGATTTGCTTCATAATGTACACACCAATTTTATTTAATTTGAATTCATTATAGCCCAACAATGTACACACCAATTTTAGCATTTAATCCAAGGCTACACCTTATTTTCTTTTTGTGCATGTGCTACACTTTCTCGAGCACAAAATCTTACAATATGCACTAAGGTGTTCATGATTGGCTAATAAACAGTGGTGAGATGGCTATTTATGCCTTTCTCAATAAGTTTAAGTCTGACAATCAAAGGCATGTGACTTCAAGATCAAGACAAAGTGATTAAAAACTATAAAAATCTTCCCACACAACATGCACTACAAAGACTTCAGCTAGTAAAGTGCAATAAATAAGCTCATTCAAGCTAAACAGAGTACATAAACATGTTATGTAAAGATAATATGGCCAACTTTGATTATAAATCCAAGATATATAATAAAAAATACATAAAAACCTTTTTGGTTTAAAAAAAAATTTATGACCAAAACTAAAAGCACACATTATGCTAAATGATTAAAAATGCAAATGCAGTGCATGACAGTGCTTAACCAAGCTATAGAGGGTACACAAACAAGAAATATCAATTTCTTAATTAACCCTTGAATACATGTACAAACTAGTACATACTCTCACAAAATCAGAAAAAGTTTAGCACTTATATAACACATACTATTCAAGTTTCTCCACAATGTCAAGCATGTTCTAAATCAAGAGAGATATCATAATTCATGCAATCCTCAAGAAAAATAAAACTAGACACAAAATAAATATTTTTGTCTTTTTGAAATTTTTCAATGTTTTTGGATTTTTTTTAATAAAAAATACAACCTAAAAAACAAAACAACCAAAAACAGAAACAAAATATGTCCACAAATAATTGAAACAATTAAATCAGGGACAAGTCAACAACACTCACCTTAGATAATCTTTTCTTACCCATATAGCACGAGTCTTCGGCTTTGTAGGTGAAAATCCATGTGAAGTAGAGTGTATTTGAGGGATTACACCAATCTTCTGCGAAAGACTAAAATCCTGCAAATTCCTTTCACAAGCTAACAAGCTCAAATTTTTCAAAAGCATATGAAACAATTTATTTGGACTTATGGCAGGAGAAATATCATCACATGTCCTAGATTGAAATACAGAATGCTTAAATTTCAATTTATGACAATTAGAACGTATGTGACCAGAGACACCACAATAGTGACAAACAGGAACAAATTTAGGAACATCAATATTCCTAACAGCAAATCTAGTCTCAGATTTTGGTTTTTTGCCTCAACAAAGCACAATTTGGTCTAATATGACCAACAACACCACAAAGGTGACAAATAGGCACAAAAACAGATTTCTTATGCACACTAGCAGTAGGTTTAGACATAGGTTTAGAAACTTCAGCGTCTACATCAGAACTTTTACCTTTGTCTAACCTAGCAAAATAAGCCTTTTATTTATTATTCCTCTTGAAAGGAGGGATATAAACTTTTTCAGTTTTAGGCTTAAGAGAAACAGAAACACTTCTGTTATCAACAACAAGCTTGGTACTAGTCAAATTTTCAATTTTAGCTTTAGATTCAGCTAACTCTTGTTCCAAGCTTTTCATCTTCTCATCTTGAGAGGAAATTTGATTTCTGAAAAATTCATTCTTTTTATTAGATTCATCTAATCTCACAATCAATTTCTCTTTTTCAAGATTAGCCAATTTTAACTCTTCCTTGAATTTCTTAGCAATTTTCATAGATTTCAATAATTCTTTACGAAGAGCTTCACAGGCATCAATAATATCAACAGAAACAACAATGTCCTTTTTATTCAAATCATCACAATCAAAAATATTAAGACACTTAAAATTATCTATGATAACAGGGATCAAGGATCAGCTCTTAGATCAAAAGATCTAGAACAAAAGAGCTACCCGCTCTGATACCATTTGTAAGTTCGTTTAGACCCCTGTAAACTTAAATTGTTTAACCTAATTAATTAACCAAGTGAATACTTAGGTTTATTATTCAAACCTAGGTTAAAACAATAACAATCACATCAAGTAAAGCAGCGGAGAAATAAAGAACACAAAGATATGATGACCCAAGAAAACCAAACCGGTAAAAAACCTGGGGAGGATTTAACCTAGCTATCCTCAAGGTAAACTGAATACACTATGAAAGAATTGAAGTTTACACAATAAGACTTAGACCACTAACATCCTATTGCTACCCAAGTGTAGGAAACTTACTACCACGACCCCATGATAGCTCCGAGATCCACGGACTCCTTCTTTCCTTAATCTTTGCAAAACACAAACACTCACGCTTGTGACTTTGAGATCCCAGTCAAAGGTTTAGCAACACAAACTCTCCTGTTTGTGACTCCAAGACCACCCTTGAAGGTTTAGATCATCAGCACCTTTGATGACTAGAGAAGGCAGCAACTTCAGCAATACCGGATCTTGAGATTCTTCAAGGAACAACACCGGTAGAAGTTATAAGAGAGGTTTTAGGAACAAAACCCTAAATATAAAAGAGGCACACTCTTCTCTCTCTAAAAAGCCTTATAAAAACGTGCTTAGGGTTTCCTTTATATAGTGGGAGAAGTAGATCTGAAACCCTAATCCTTAATGGGCTAGAACTGCTATTTGGACTTAATTTAAATTCTGCAGATACGACTTTTGATCGATCGAGCCTATTTTTCGATCGGTCGAATCAGGCAGATTCTGAAATCTTCTTTCTGCAGCTTGTATGTTCTTGTGTGCTCACGATTTGCCAATTGTTCTAAACTTTTAGAACCTAACAATAATCAAAGTATCTCCCCCTATTATGGACAACCCAAAAAAAATGAGCCAAAAAGATAAATACAATGTGAAGTATCTAGATACAATCTAAAGGCTCCACAGCTCCACAAAATCACAAAAAAATCACAAAACTCAGGTATCAAAATCTCCCCCTAAAAACAAAATCTCCTCTACTACAAATCTCCTCAACTATAATGTACTCCCCCTTTTTGTAACGAATTGCCAAAGGGCACTCACTCATCACCAAAAGGAGGTGGCGGAGGAGATCGACGAAGACTCTCCAAATTTGCTTTCAAAGCACGGAGCTCATCAAGCATGTCCACCAGAAGTTGACCGTGAGCCGCTTGGATGGTCATGATAGTATCCAACAACCAACGAATATCAGAATCATCCGAAGGTGAAGGTGGAGGAACAGTAGCAGCAGCAGCAGTCGGATCAATAAACGTCTTTGCCGTAAAAGTACCTGCTGAAGAGGGAGGAGGAGGAGGAGGTGTGACACTGGAAGGCTCAACCCTAGGACGCTTAGAAAAGTGGCACCAATGGGAGCAATAATATGAACAGGCTCAGAAGTAGGAAAATCACCTAACCCTAAATGTAGAAGAATCCTATGAATGAAAACAGGGAAGAACAAGGCATAAGCAGTAGAACTACTCGTATGCACCTCGTTAAAAGAACAAAGAAAAAGGTGAGGAAAACTGATAAGAGCATCAGTGATAAGAGCGTACAAAAACACACATCGCTCAATAGGGATAGTGTGTAGATGAGAGATAGGCCACAAGGAATGACAAGCAATCCTAAAGAAAAGATAGTGTAACTCTGAAAGCTCAGCAGATGTGATCCGAGGATCAGAACCCCACTGGATAGAAGTACCAGATGTAAGACATGATGTCGTCAAAGGGAGAAGACTCATCATAAGGATAGACAGGATGAGAAACCACAAGCACCCCAAGAGCATCAGACACTACCGAAGGAGTAATGCGATACTCTACACCTCGTATTCAAATCTTTACTAAAGTGTTGGAATAATAGATGTGGATAGAGAGGTTCGAGTAGAACTCTCTATTCAGGATAGCCGGAGGCAGATGATCGATATCTAATAAAGGCAACCAACCCCGATGCTCAAAGTTACGCCTAACCTCATCATCTAATCATCTAAAAGGACCCTACACTCACCCTAAATGTTCCTTTTAAGGTTAAGAGTCTCATAGGTTTGATGTTTCTCACTCAGAAATCTATCACTATCGAAAGAAGGTGAAGAAGAAAAGGTCCTATGAGCTCTAGTTTTCCTAGGCATGATTCTACAGACCAGATAGAGAGACACAGAAAGAAAAGATACAAAAGAAAGATCAAGAGCAGACTGCAAGTTAGCACAAAAACAACATAGAAATAACAATTCTATATGATGCATGAACATTATTTCCAAATGATGCATGTTCTAATGCAATGAAAACAGTTCAAATATATTCCAAATTCAAAAAATTGGCCTGAGCATGAATAATACATCAAAAAATCCCAAATTTTGAAAAACCCATTATCACAAATCACAACAAATTGATCAACTGATCATCCTACAAGATAGAAATCACAATATAATGATCAAATGATGCAATCTAACAAGCCAAGTCCAACAATCAAAGGCATGTGACTTTAAGATCAAGATCATGTAATCAAAAACTATAAACATCTTCCCACACAACATGCACTTCAAAGCTCAAACTAGTAAAGTGCAATAAAATAAGCTCATCCAAGCTAAACAAAGTACATAAACAAGTTATGTAAAAATAGATTGACCAACCTTGATTTCAAATTCAAGAAAAAATACTGCAAAACACATTTTGCAAAATACAATCTTGTTACCTTTTTTTTATATAAAAATAAAAACATCCTAGAATGAAATGCATGAATGTTATGCAATGCAAATCCAAAAAAAAAGGTCACAAGAAATAAAGCAATGAAGAACAAGGACCATGTCAGACAGACTCAATTAGATCGAGCCTTTTGCATCCAAAACCTTTTAGATGCAACTCTTCCATTGGAGTTGTTATTCACATTAGAATTCTGAGTAACTCTAGGATTGGTATAAAGGTTTAACGCCTTTACCAATTCACCAATAAGTACCATAGGATCTTGTGCTTGAGGCACAGGTACTTTTGGTTTATTTGCTCGCTTAGCAATTTGCAGCTTGAAACAGTTTGGACGAATGTGCCCAGACTTTCCACAAAAATGACAAACCCATTCAGGCTTATCATGTAACTTGCCCTTAAAAGAATTATAAGTATTAGATTTAGACTCTTGAAGATCAACCCTAATCTTCCTAGGAGGCGTGACTTCAACAGATTTTGCAGCTTCACTCACAGAAGGTTTGACAACTTCACTCATAGGGGGTTCAGTAGAAGGAACAAAATTTGTGGAATGGAGTTCAGGAGCAGAGATGCTTTCCACAAAACCTAAGCCAATTTTGTTAGAGGAAGACTTTTGAACACTTAGCATGTGATCAAGTTTGGAGCTTGCAGACCTATTAGTTTGATCTCTAGCAACAGACAATTCAAGTTCTAAATTTTTAACTGTTAGGTTCTAAAAGTTTAGAACAATTGGCAAATCGTGAGCACACAAGAACATGTAAGCTGCAGAAAGAAGATTTCAGAATCTGCCTGGTTCGATCGATCGAAAAACAGGCTCGATCGATCGAGAATCGTATCTGCAGAATTTTAAGTTGGCCCAAACAGCAGTTCTAGCCCATTAAGGATTAGGGTTTCAGATCTACTTCTCCCACTATATAAAGGAAACCCTAAGCACGTTTTTTATAAGGGCTTTTTAGAGAGAGAAGAGTGTGCCTCTTTGTTATTTAGGGTTTTGTTCCTAAAACCTCTCTTATTACTTCTACCGGTGTTGTTCCTTGAAGAATCTCAAGATCCGGTATTGTTGAAGTTGCTGCCTTCTCTAATCATCAAAGGAGCTGATGATCTAAACCTTCAAGGGTGGTCTTGGAGTCACAAACAGGAGAGTTTGTGTTGCTAAACCTTTGAGTGGGATCTCAAAGTCACAAACGGTGGTGTTTGTGTTTTGCAAAGAATAAAGAAAGAAGGAGTCCGTGGATCTCGGAGCTATCATGGGGTCATGGTAGTAAGTTTCCTACACTTGGGTAGCAATAGGATGTTAGTGGTCTAAGTCTTATTGTGTAAACTTCAATTCTTTCTAGTGGATTTGCTATTTTACCTTGAGGATAGCTAGGTTAAATCCTCCCCAGGTTTTTTACCGGTTTGGTTTTCCTGGGTCATCATATCTTTGTGTTATTTATTTTTCCGCTGCTTTGTTATTTTTGCTTAATTGTGTTAACCTAGATTTAATTAAATTACCTAAGTTAATCACTTGGCTAATTCACTAGGTTAATCTGTTGGGTTTAAGGGGTCTAAACGATCTTACAAGTGGTATCAGAGCGGGTAGCTCTTCTGTTGTAGATACTTTGATCTAAGAGTTGATCCTTGATCCCTGTTATCATGGATAATTTGAAGTGTCTTTCTGCTCATGTTTGTGATGATTTGAATAAAAAGGACACTGTTGTTTCTGTTGATTTTATTGATGCCTGTGAAGCTCTTCGTAAAGAATTATTGAAATCTATGAAAATTGCTAAGAAATTCAAGGAAGAGTTAAAATTGGCTAATCTTGAAAAAGAGGAATTGATTGTTAGATTAGATGAATCTAATAAAAAGAATGAATTTTTGAGAAATCAAATTTCCTCTCAAGATGAGAAGATGAAAAGCTTGGAACAAGAGTTAGTTGAGTCTAAAGTTAAAATTGAAAATTTGACTAGTACCAAGCTTGCTGATGATAACAGAAGTGTTTCTGTTTCTTTTAAGCCTAAAACTGAAAAAGTTTATATCCCTCCTTTCAAGAGGAATAATAAAGAAAAGGCTTATTTTGCTAGGTTAGACAAAGGTAAAAGTTCTGATGTAGACGCTGAAGTTTCTAAACCTAAGTCTAAACCTACTGTTAGAGAGCATAATAAATCTGTTTTTGTGCCTACTTGTCACCTTTGTGGTGTTGTTGGTCATATTAGACCAAATTGTTCTTTGTTGAGGCAAAAACCAAAACCTGAGACTAGATTTGCTGTTAGGAATACTGATGTTCCTAAATTTGTTCCTGTTTGTCACTTTTGTGGTGTCTCCGGTCACATTCGTCCTAATTGTCATAAATTGAAATTTAAGCATTCTGTGTTACAATCTAGGATATGTGATGATATTTCTCCTGCCATAAGTCCAAATAAATTGTTTCATATGCTTTTGAAAAATTTAAGCTTGTTGGCTTGTGAAAGGAATTTGCAGGATTTTAGTCTTTCTCAGAAGATTGGTGTAATCCCTAAAATACACTCAGTTTCACATGGATTTTCACCTACAAAGCCGAAGACTCGTGCTATATGGGTGAGAAAAGATTCTCTAAGGTGAGTGTTGCTGACTTGTCCCTATTTTAATTCTTTCAATTATTTGTGGACATGTTTGGTTTCTGTTTTAGGTTGTTTTTTTTGTTATTTTTCTTGAGGATTACATGAATTATGATATATCTCTCTTGATTTAGAACATGCTTGACATTGTGGAGAAACTTGAATAGTATGTGTTCTATAAGTCCTAAGCTATTTTTTGATTTTGTTTGAGTATGTACTAGTTTGTACATGTACTCAAGGGTTAATTAAGAAATTAATATTTCTTGTTTGTGTACCCTCTATAGCTTGGTCAAGCACTGTCATGCATTGCATTTGCATTTTTTTTTAATCATTTAGCATAATATGTGCTTTTTGTTTTTGGTCATAAATTTTTTTTAACCATAAAGATTTTTTATGAGTTTTGTATTATGTATCTTGGATTTATAATTAAGGTTGGCCATATTATCTTTACATAACATGTTTATGTACTTTGTTTAGCTTGGATGAGCTTATTTTATTGCACTTTACTAGTTTAAGCTTTGTAGTGCATGTTGTGTGGGAAGATGTTTATAGTTTTTGATCACTTTGTCTTGATCTTGAAGTCACATGCCTTTGATTGTTGAACTTGAACTTATTGAGAAAGGCATAAATAACCATCTCACCACTGTTTACTAGCCAATCATGAACACCTTAGTGCATATCGTAAGATTTTGTGCTCGAGAAAGTGTAGCACATGCACAAAAAGAAAATAAGGTGTAGCCTCTAATTAAAATTGGTGTGTACATTATTGGACAATAATAATTTCACATAATTCATAAAAATGGTGTGTACATTATCCCGGCTATAAATTAAATTGAATATTAATTTTGAGGCAAATCAAGAAACTTACATGATTGCAAGCTTTTATTCTAGGAGATGTGAGAGTTATATGATGTAACTCTTTAGGTGATAGTCACTTTCAAATTTATGTGATGAATTTTGTAGACTTTGTGATTGATTACTATTCACATATCACCTCACATGTTTCTCAAGCTTTTCCTAGTTGCACACACTACACAAGTTACTTTTTGCTAAACTTTGTACATGTTATTGTGCGTGATTTTGTTGTGGCCATCCAAGATTATATGTTCCTTGATTTTGATGCAAAATTTGAGTTTTAAGGACAAATTGATTGAAAATCTTAATTTTGGAAGATCAGGGTTGAATTCAAGTGTTTTTGAAAAACTTTCAGTCTCATACTCATGCATTTCATTCATGAAATACTATGCTTTGAGGAGTTTCTGCATTAAATTGTTCTGTTTTTCAAAAATTTGAGTTTTCCAGAATTTCGACCGATCGAAGCTGTTTCTCGACCGATCGAAATTGCAATAAAAATTTTGGTTTGAATCTGTCTGACTCGATTGGTGTTCGATCGATGCTCGATCGATCGAAACTGAAAAATTTTCAGTTTTTAGAGTTTTTGACCAAATTTTTTCATGCATCATTTATGGATAGGATTCATATGAGTTGCATTGTTTTTCTGTGTCCATCTTGCAGTTTTGCAGTCATATCTCTCATTGTTTTCACACATAACATGCATACACTTTGCTAAATTGGGTACTCAACTTGAATTAAAAATTGATTGATTAATTTTTGAGTCCTTTGTACATTTTAGTATATGCTATTTTTCTTGATGTGTGAATTGCAGAAAATATTTTTCTTAAGAGATATGATGGATAATCAATATGCAAATATTTTCTCTACTCATGCAACTTTTATGGGTCACATAGTGTCAAGTTTGCATTTATTGAAAGAGATAATATTTTTCTTCATGTGTATCCTCAACTCAATTGTTTTTTGGTTTTTGTGTTTTTATTTATCCTCACCTCCTAAATTTTCCCCAAAACTGTTTTTCCCAAAACTTGTTTTGTTTTTCCTATTTTTATAGGGGGAGAAAAGTTTTTTTTAACCTTTGTTGTTCATAGGGGGAGTTGTTGCTCTTCATAGGGGGAGTTCTCTCTATTTTCTATAGAGCTAAACTGTTTTATGTTCCCTTAGTTCTCTTTTTCTCTCATATTTACTGTCACTTTACTCTTTGTTTGAGTTGTATTTGTCAATACGTGACAGAAAGGGGGAGAAATAGATGAAATGTGGGAATCCTGATTGATGTGGGAATCCTGATTGTCTTGTTTAGGGGGAGAAAATTGTTTTTGAAAAGGGGAGAATATAAAAACTTTTTGATGTATCTAACTTAGGGGGAGAGTTAGTTTACTTTTGTTTTTATATTGTGCTTCATTTTGTTTATATGTCTTTCTTTCCACACATGCGGTGATGTGTTTGTTGAGTGTTTCAGGAAAGGCAGGTGCATTCTAATCAAGACCTTCTACCTCTTCTTGGCAACTTCTAGGTTAAGAGTCTTAGATTGGGATTTGTGATGTAATTGGGCATTTTATTGTATTGGGTTGTTCTTGTATTTTAACATTTCATTTTGTATGAAATTTTTGTCACAAATTTCCAAAGGGGGAGATTGTTAGGTTCTAAAAGTTTAGAACAATTGGCAAATCGTGAGCACACAAGAACATGTAAGTTGCAGAAAGAAGATTTCAGAATCTGCCTGATTCGATCGATCGAAAAACAGGCTCGATCGATCGAGAATCGTATCTGCAGAATTTTAAGTTGGCCCAAACAGCAGTTCTAGCCCATTAAGGATTAGGGTTTCAGATCTACTTCTCCCACTATATAAAGGAAACCCTAAGCACGTTTTTTATAAGGGCTTTTTAGAGAGAGAAGAGTGTGCCTCTTTGTTATTTAGGGTTTTGTTCCTAAAACCTCTCTTATTACTTCTACCGGTGTTGTTCCTTGAAGAATCTCAAGATCCGGTATTGCTGAAGTTGCTGCCTTCTCTAATCATCAAAGGAGCTGATGATCTAAACCTTCAAGGGTGGTCTTGGAGTCACAAACAGGAGAGTTTGTGTTGCTAAACCTTTGAGTGGGATCTCAAAGTCACAAACGGTGGTGTTTGTGTTTTGCAAAGAATAAAGAAAAAAGGAGTCCGTGGATCTCGGAGCTATCATGGGGTCATGGTAGTAAGTTTCCTACACTTGGGTAGCAATAGGATGTTAGTGGTCTAAGTCTTATTGTGTAAACTTCAATTCTTTCTCGTGGATTTGCTATTTTACCTTGAGGATAGCTAGGTTAAATCCTCCCCAGGTTTTTTACCGATTTGGTTTTCCTGGGTCATCATATCTTTGTGTTATTTATTTTTCCGCTGCTTTGTTATTTTTGCTTAATTGTGTTAACCTAGATTTAATTAAATTACCTAAGTTAATCACTTGGCTAATTCACTAGGTTAATCTGTTGGGTTTAAGGGGTCTAAACGATCTTCCATTAACTTTATCAAGTAAAAGCACGTTCTCAGTCTTCACATTATTTAAAAGTTCATTAGCATGAAATAGTTTCATGAGCAAATTTCTCTTATCAAGTTCAAGAGATGCAATTTTCTTTAAGCCAAGATCAACGTTCATAGCATCCTTTACAGCAACTTTGCAAAATTTATTGTAGGCTTCTTGTAAATCTACATCTTCAGAGAGTTCCCCATCAAAAGGTTTCTCTTCAAAAGACACACTTTCATTGACTACAGCAGTAGCAGTGAAAGCAATGAAGTTTCCATCCTTATCACTACCAAATTCATTGTTAGAAACTTCATCATCACTAAGAGTTACAGCCATAGCCTTACCCTTAGATCTCAAGAATGTAAGACATTCAGATTTCACATGACCGTACCCTTGACACCCAAAACATTGTTGCCCCATAGAATTATTAGAAGGTTGAACAACTTTCTCTTTAGGTTTTTCAGTGTTATTAACCTTAGTGGGATCATTCTTCCTAAAATTTCTAGGTTCGGCAGTGTTCTTACCTCTAGCCCTTCTGTTATTGTTCCTAAGGAAATTTCTAAAGTTCTTGGCAAGGTAAGCAATCTCTGTAGCAGAGAGCTCATCATCAAATCCACTAGCATTAGCATTATCTACAGACTTAAGAGCCGTTGATTTGGATTTGTTAGTCTTAGGTAGGTCCAACTCATAAGACTATAGAGATCCTAGCAGTTCATCAACAAGGATGGAATCCACATCCTTACTTTCGGTGATGGCAGTCACTTTTGGTCTAAAGTCCTCAGTCAGAAATCTAAGAATCTTCCTAACAATTTTGGGTTGATCATAGATTTTACCCAAATTATATGCAGAATTAATAATATCATTAAGTTTAGCATAGAACTCATCAAAAGATTCATCATCAGTCATTCTAATGCTTTCAAATCTAGTAGTCAATTGCTGCAACTTGTTAATTTTAACTGCCTTTGTGCCTTCATGCACAGTCTGGAGGATATTTCAAGCAGTATGAGCAACCTTAACATTAAAAATTCACTTAAATTCCTCCATAGAAACCGCATTAAAAATAGCATTCATAGCTTTGCTATTAAAAGCGGCTGCTTTTAGATCAATAGATTTTAGGAATGCTTTCATCCTTACTTTCCAATAAGCATAATTATTCCCATCAAAATGAGGTGGAATAACAAGAGAGTGTTCATGTTCCATGACAACCGGGGTCAAGGATCAGATTTTAGATCAAAGGATCTACAACAAAAAGCTACCCGCTTTGATACCACTTGTTGAAAATTTAGACCGCTTAAAAACCCAAACAGATTAACCTGGTTATTTAGCCAAGTGATTAACTTAGGTAAATTATGAGTTCTAGGTTAACACAAATATATCATATCATGCAAAGTGCGGAAAATAAAAAAATACACGATATGATAACCCAGGAAAACCAAACTAGAAAAAAACCTGGGGAGGATTTGACCTAGCTATCTTCAAGGTAAAACAGAATTCACCATGAAAGAATTGAATTTTACACAATAGCGACTTACACCACTAACATCCTATTGCTACCTCGAGTAGAAAACTTACTACCACGACCACGTGACAGCTTCGAGCCCACGGACTACTTCTTTCTTGAATTCACAGCAAGCACAAGCACTCCCGCTTGTATATCTTTAAGTTCTTGAATCTGCAACTGAAGATCACCAAGCTCTTGACATCAATCTTGATTTTGAAAACCCTAAGTGTATGCGAAGGCAAACACCTCTAGATCTCACAAAAGATTCACACACACAGCATAAAGAACACTTAAAACATGGCTAGGGTTTTTCCCTTTTATACTTAGGGAAAAACATAAAACCTTACTCCTCAAACGGGCTTGAGCTGAGTTGGAAATTCTGTAGAAAAAACCAATCTGCACGACTTTCGATCGGTCGAGTCTAATTCTCGATCGATCGAGCTAGGCAGATTTGCCTAGTAACTTTTGCAGTAACTCGATTCCAACTTTACATAAAACCACATACTTTGAGCAAGTCTAAATAAGACAAAAATCGTTTTGATCATGGTTTGCCAACCTTACAAAATGAAGTTCTAATACATTAGTTCCTAATTCCTTAGAACCTAACAGTTACAACACTTATTGTTATCACAATATTTTCACAATTGTTGAGATCTCAGTTTCTTATATATCAAATAAAAAAATGCTAAATCCACAACAATTTAACATTGATTTCACAACAAATCATAGGTAAGCTATAATTGATGGATAGCACTGGAGCTACAGTGCTTTTGGTTTATTCAACTGACACTATAGCTATAGTGCCTAAAGTTTTTTTTTTTTTTTTTTTCCAGTAATCAGTTTGTGTTTTTTTTTTTCTTTGAAATATTTATGTAAACTGGAATATATATTGTTATACTGATACAACAAATTTCATAATATTTTCACAATTATTGACGTGTCAATTTCTTACAAGTCGAAAAATAAAAATAAAATATGAGACTGTGACTGATCACAACTGAAAATAAATGTTTTGAGAAAATGTTACAACACTTACTATTATCACAATATTTTCACAATTGTTGAATCTTAGTTTCTTATAGAACAAATAAAAAAAATGCTAAGTCCACAACATTTTAACATTAATTTCTACCGTGCCTAAAGTTTTTTTTTCCCAGTAATCGGTTTGTGTTTTTTTTTCTTTTAAATATATATGTAAGCTAGCATATATATTGTTATACCGACACAACAAATTTCACAATATTTTTATAAATATTGAAGTATCAATTTCTTACAAGTCGAAATAAAATAATAAAATATGAGACTATGACAAACCACAACTAAAAGTAAATGTTTTGAGAATAACAATAACAATGTTATCAGTTTAAAACTAATAAGAACTTGTCATTTAGAATTTGTTCGAAAAATGTTATGAATGTAGCATTTCTCTCAAATAAAATTAAAAAAAAATATCTATTCAGATCCTAAAAATGAAGATATTGTTAAAATATTATGATATTTTGTTGTATTCTTGGACTTCTTTTTTAATATAGTCAAATTTGGTGAGCCAAAATTCACGGTTTCACACACAAAATATATATTAACTTTCTCACTACTGGGGCAGCACGTGCCTTGCACATGCAGCCAACACTAGTTTTTAATAAAAAGTTAAACATAATGCAAATGGTTATTTAGCATCTTTATGCATACTCAAAGACTTTTCTTTTATATTAATTTAAAAATAGAAAAATAGAATAAATGATAAAAAGTTATCCAATAACAATTAAAAAATGGTTTATTTAAATATAAAAGTGGGCAAGGAGAAATATATTATTTTGGGGCATGTTCTTGAAGTCCATCTTAAAAGATTTGCTCTTTGCTCCCAATCCTAGTCATCTACTCACTCTCAAGAATATTTGCATCCTCTAAATATCACAACAATTACAAAACTTTAGTCTCCAAATTTAGGGTCAGCTATGAATCATCAACATATTAAATTGGGCCAACCACATGATGTAAATTGAGAGATGTAGCTCCCTAAAACCTTTTAAATAAATTGAAAGGCACCTTGATGTCCCTTTATATAATTCTAATATGTTTTTTTTTTTTGGACTAATATTATGTTTCTATTATTATTATTATGGATAACTTTAATGAGAATGAATGAGGGACATAATAAGTCCAACCATTGAACAAATGGATCAATCCACAAAGGTATCTAATTAGTATAATTTAAATGGACATTTTTACGTGGTATAGAAGCTCAACGTAGACCCAAAAAAAAAAAAAAAGATGTTACTACAACAACGAAATGACTTACCCTATAAGGCTATGTATGCTCCAAAAGCTCTCATATACACAATAACCATTTATAAAATATTCATCCTAAAGTTTCTATGCGCCTAAAAAAAAAAAAATCAAATTAATGAAAAGTCTCTATTGGGGGGTGGGGGATTTTTGTGCACAAAATCTACTTTAAAGGGGGGTTTAACTAATTCTTTTGCTCTTGCACTACAGCTCAAATTCCTGATAAACTTTATTGGAATCTGCTTTATTGCTGATATTTTCATTTTATTCATTCAATAACCTTATACATGCATTTGAGATGTGATTGCAACAGTAATTCTCACTTGGACCACCATCTTTTCATAGACATACATAAACTCATTCTCATACAAGCAAGAAAATTGGCAATTCTAGTATCTATGTTAGCTAGATATTTTGGTACTGGTCAGCTTAAACAGCTTGGAATAGAACCAAATATTAATTTTCATTCGATACATTTTGTAGATATATTTGGTCATGTTAATAAAGAGAATTGAACATAGAATTATATATCAGGCATAAGATAAGAGAATCTTTGATTGTCAGGCTGAAGATTATTTATGAATGAAGTAATTAAGAAGAATATATTTTACAAATGGGGAAAAAATTTACTTGGTCCTTGAGAAAGAGCTTTGGAAATTTTTAAGCCAAATGCCCTACAGAACGCCTTAAAAAATTTTGGTTTGTGGCTCAAACCAAACTTATCCAAAAAGCTGAACAGGACTTAGAAATCCTATTTAACTTACAACGATCCTTCTACTATTAGTGATGAGTTGAACTTGAGTCACATTATATATAGGAACAATTTATAACAAAACATAATTCAATAATTGTATTTGAAAAGTTGGCAGTAGAATTTTTGGAGTCTTTTTTCCCCCTTTAATAAAGGATATCCATGAAGTTCTCATTTATGGGTAGATAGAAATCTTGATAATTTTATTCTTTTGGGAAACTTTATACTACATGGGAAAGGGGGAAATTACTTATTGGTTCAATGCTATTAATTAACTCACATTACACACACAAAAGGCCTAACTCTTCTTGGCATCCCTGCAGACCAAAGCATTCCTGGTCAGATTAAATATATTTTAAAATAAAGTCTATAGGTAAATATACTTCATAAGTCTGATAGCAGGATTAATAATTTAATAATAGAGTGAATTAATACAAATCTTGGCAAAGTGGCCAAGTGGATGGTGGCAATTTTTCCAATTATCAAACCATATTTTGACTAAACAGTCAATACACCTAGTGTAAACTGACTAAACATTTGCCCTATCCATAGAATATGTTGCTTCTTACTTGGGAGTTACGGCCCATGACAAATATTGTTTAATTTATATTAATTTTAGTCACGACCAGTAATTAATAAAAATAAACATGGACACCCACACACGCACACATGTTAGACAAAGTTCTTGTAGTAGAATGGTGCAGTTACAATGTTTATGGAGTGAAGACCCAGGAAATATTTTAACTTTTTTCATAACAACTATTTTGCAAACTGATCACAAAAAATCAAAACTCTTCTACCATGCCTAATCATACAGCACCTCACTATCTACAGTACATCCTAGTACATTTAAATTTAATTACCATCAAATAAATACTTAAAAGCAGGATAGAAGGAATGCATCTAAAGTAGCAAACCATGACTATTGAACTCTCATCGTTTAGTTTGAATTTTGAGACCAATAGTCACACTTGATTTTCACAAAGCTAGATAGATCACTCCATTTGACAACTACTTTAATGTTATAGATTCGAGGTTAATACATAGTTGTCACGAATAATTTCCACCGAAACACTTTCACAAAGATTAGCTTCTTCTATAATGGAACTACAACAAAGCTGTAAGGAAATGAAAATGAAGATGCAGCTTCAAGCAAAATTCAATACCATCAATTCGCAGAAACACGCTAACAAATTCAAACATAGGTGGTTGAAAGAAGGATAACAAAAATAAGAATGAAAAATGCACTTGAAATTTTGGAGAATTGGGTTTTGATGAAATTCCTAAGCATGAAACAAACATTTCATCAAACATGTAAAAGGGTCACCACCGGATTTGTGAAATGAATATCAATACTGAAGAGAGAGAGAGAGGGATTAATCAAACCATAGATAAATTTAGAGAGAAAATACCTGTTGAGAGAAAACACAAAAGCCACCCTTTCTACTTTGCTCCAACAGTATTATTAACATGGAATATGAGTCTAAGTTATCACTACTTAGAGAAAGCACTTATGATGTTAATCAGCACCAACGAAAGCACTGGGATGTGGTCATTATGTCTAGCTAAGAAAGCAATTTGATATATCTCACTAGGCTGCATACATTCAAATTTAGACATTGTTTTTTGATCCGTGAAAAAACAGTAGTCGAGTAGTTTTCTACGTAACTAATATGCATACCTGGAACATCACTGCAAGAAGTTTGTTGGCTTCACCACATGCTTAAGTTATCTGGCCCATCACACCACATGGAGCTCCAACAATGTGATTCTCTACCTAATAAAAAAAATGAAATAATAAATGAAGCAGCATAGCATGCACAAGGCACATAACAATTAAATATTCTATGATTAAGGGAAGAATATCAATCTGAAGGTTCTGTTAAAGAGTTAGACCTTTTGGCAGACAAAGCATGGACTGATGTTTAATCCTGCAAAGTATAGAAGAATAATTAAGTTGATTGCTTCTCCACGAAAGAATGAGAATAAATGGAAGCTTTTTTCTATATCAACCTCACATAGTAAAAAAATCAACTTCTCAGCAAAATGAAAGTAATAAAACAATATTATGTTCAAGATTTACACAAGGATAATTCATATAGTGCCATGAATCAGTCTGAATTCACAAGTGAACTGAACAAAAATAAACTCAGCCAAGCTATAGGATAGAAAATTATCATTAAAACTCTTACAATCCATATGAACTTGGCCTCGATAGTAAGTCCATTTCTTGTGCATATTGCTTGTAGAATGACATGACAAATGAATAACAACAGGAAAATCAATCCCATTTAAATCCATCAAATGTAGTAGCTTCAAACATCTCATCTAAACCAGCAAAATCAAGAAATTTAGTAAAACAAGCATACCTCCCTCAAAGCTAGAACGGAAGTTAAGGAGCGAACAATTGCAACATACTGATTGGAAAGTTTATCCAGGTATATATATACGGAAGGCCTATAGATTGCAAATACCAAAGCCAATAGCCATTAATTGAAACTAAGAAAAGTCTAACAAGTAATATGAAGTTAATATAACAAAACCTTAAGGACAACAATAATAAAGGGATATCTACTATTCTCCATGTGACTTCTCTAAATTGATGAAGGAGGCTCCACCTCTAGACTCCAAAGCAACTTTAAAGGACAATCAAACCATAGATAAATTAGAGAGAAAATACCTATTGAGAGTGTTAGGTTCTAAGAATTAGGAACTAATATATTAGAACTTCAATTTGTAATGTTGGCAAACCATGATCAAAACATTCTTTAAGTCTTGTGTTAGACTTGCTCAAGATTAGCCAATTTTAACTCTTCTTTAAATTTCTTAGCAATTTTCAAAGACTTAGATAATTCCTTACGAAGAGTTTCAAAGGCATCAATAAAATCAACAGAAACAACAGTGTCCTTTTTATTCAAATCATCACAATCAAAAACAGTAAGACACTTCAAATTATCCATGATAACAGGGATCAAGGATCAACTCTTAGATCAAAAGATCTACAACACAGAGCTACCGCTCTGATACCACTTGTCAGTTCGTTTAGACCCCTTAAACCCAACAGATTAACCTAGTGAATTAGCCAAGTGATTAACTTAGGTAATTTAATTAGAACTAGGTTAACACAATTAAGCAAAAATAACAAAGCAGCGGAAAAATAAATAACACAAAGATATGATGACCCAGGAAACCACACCGGTAAAAACCTGGGGAGGATTTGACCTAGCTATCCTCAAGGTAAACTGAATCCACTATGAAAGAATTGAAGTTTACACAATAAGACTTAGACCACTAACATCTTATTGCTACCCAAGTGTAGGAAACTTACTACCATGACCCCATGATAGCTCCGAGATCCACGGACTCCTTCTTTCCAGAATTCTTCAGCAAATCCACAAGCGCACCTGCTTGTATATCTTTGTGCTCTATTGATTCTGCAACTGTAATGATCTACACAACTCTTGACATAAATCTCAAGTTTGTAAACCCTAAGTGTATGTGAAGGTAAACACCTCTAGATCTCACAGAGAGATTCACAAACACAGCAAAACAGAACTCTAAAAACGTGGCTAGAGTTTTCCCTTATATACTTAGGGCAAAACATAAAACCCTATACATTAAATGAGCTAGGGCTGAGTTGGAATTTTCTGCAGAAAAACGTTCTGCACGATTTTCGATCGATCGAGTCTTATTTTCGATCGATCGAGTCATACAGAAAGTGAACAGTACTTCTGCATAAAAACTCGATTCCAACTTTACAATAAGACCCATACTTTGAGCAAGTCTAACACACGACTAAACATTGTTTTGATCATGGTTTGCCAACATACAAATTGAAGTTCTAAATACATTAGATCCTAATCTTTAGAACCTAACAAACTCCCCCTTTGGCAATCCGTGACAAAACACAGACTAAACAAAAAGCTCAAAGTTACAGTTTGAAATAGCCCATTACAATAAATAGCCACTTAACAATTCAACCTAAACTACTATCTAACAGTTGCAAAATAGACAGCAGCTCGACTGAAAGCAACCTGTATATTCCTGTAACACTTAACAAACACATAAACGCATGTGTGTAAAGGAAAAACAGTAAAACAACAAATATGCAAACTAACTCTCCCCCTAAGCAGAACAATCTTGTTTCTTCCACACATATTCTTTTTCCACACATATTCCACATTCAACTCCCCCTTTTTGTCACGTATTGACAAATATAACTCAAACAAAGAGTAACAACTCAACAGAGAACAAGAGGAAATAGAGAAATAAGGGAACACAAACAAGTTAGCTCTATAGAAAATAGAGAGAACTCCCCCTATGAAGAGCAACAACTCCCCCTATAAAAATAGGAAAAACAAAACAAGTTTTGGGAAAAACAGTTTTGGGAAAAATTTAGGAGGTGGGGATAAATAAAAAACACACAATCCAAAAAAATAAAGTTGAGGATACACATGAAAAGAAACATTCTCTCTTTCAATAAATGCAAACTTGACATTATGTGACCCATAAACAGTTGCATGAGTAGAGAAAATATTTGCACATTGATTATCCATCATATCTCTTAAGAAAAATATTTTCTGTAGTTCACACATAAAGAAAATAGCATATACTAAAACGTACAAAGGACTCAAAAATTAATCAATCAATTTTTAATTCAAGTTGAGTAACCAATTTAGCAAAGTGTATGCATGGTATGTGTGAAAACAATGAGAGATATGACTGCAAAACTGCAAGATAGATACAGAAAAAACAATGCAACTCATGTGAATCCTAACCACAAATGATACATAAAAAAAATTTGGTCAAAAACTCTAAAAACTGAAAATTTTTCAGTTTCGATCGATCGAGTATCGATCGAATACCAATCGAGTCAGACAGAAACAAACCAAAAATTTTAATCGTAATTTCGATCGGTCGAGAGACAGATTCGATCAGTCGAAATTCTGGAAAACTCAAATTTTTGAAAAACAGAGCAATTTTATGCAGTAACTCCTCAAAGCACAGTGATTCATGAATGAAATGCATGAGTATGAGACTGAAAGTTTTTCAAAAACACTTGAATTCAACCCAGATCTTCCAAAATTAAGATTTTCAATCAATTTGTCCTTAAACTTCAAATTTTGCATCAAAATCAAGGAACACATAATCTTGGATGGCCACAACAAAATCACACACAATAACATGTACAAAGTTTAGCAAAGAGTAACTTGTGTAGTGTGTGCAACTAGCAAAAGCTTGAGAGACATGTGAGGTGATATGTGAATAGTAATCAATCACAAAGTCTACAAAATTCATCACATAGAATTTGAAAGAGACTATCACCTAAAGAGTTACATCATATAACTCTCACATCTCCTAGAATAAAAGCTTGCAATCATGTAAGTTTCTTGATTTGCCTCATTATTCAATTTAATTGATTAGAAACTTAATAAAAGCCGGGATAATGTACACACCATTTTTATGAATTATGTGAAATTATTATAGCCCAATAATGTACACACCAATTTTAGTTAGAGGCTACACCTTATGTTCTTTTTGTGCATGTGCTACACTTTCTCGAGCACAAAATCTTACGATATGCACTAAGGTGTTTATGATTGGCTAGTAAACAGTGGTGAGATGGTTATTTATGCCTTTCTCAATAAGTCCAAGTCTGACAATCAAAGGCATGTGACTTCAAGATCAAGACAAAGTGATCAAAAACTATAAACATCTTCCCACACAACATGCACTACAAAGACTTTAGCTAGTAAAGTGCATTAAGCTTATCCAAGCTAAACAAAGTACATAAACATGTTATGTAAAGATAATTTGGCCAACCTTAATTATAAATCCAAGATATATAATACAAAACACATAAAAATCTTTTTGGTTTTAAAAAAATTTTATGACCAAAAACAAAATGCACACATTATGCTAAATGAACAAAAATGCAAATGCAATGCATGATAGTGTTTAACTAAGCTATATAGGGTACACAAACAAGAAATATCAATTTCTTAATTAACCCATGAGTACATGTACAAACTAGTACATACTCAAACAAAATCAAAAAATAGCTTAGCACTTATAGAACACATGCTATTCAAGTTTCTCCACAATATCAAGCATGTTCTAAATCAAGAGAGAGATATCATAATTCATGTAATCCTCAAAAAAAATAACAAAAAAAAACAACCTAAAAAACAAAACAACCAAAAACAGAAACAAAACATGTCCACAAATACTTGAAAGAATTAAATCAGGGACAAGTCAGCAACACTCACCTTAGAGAATCTTTTCTCACCCATATAGCACGAGTCTTCGGCTTTGTAGGTGAAAATCCATGTGAAGCAGAGTGTATTTGAGGGATTACACCAATCTTCTGAGAAAAACTAAAATCCTGCAATTTCCTTTCATAAGCCAACAAGCTTAAATTTTTCAAAAGCATATGAAACAATTTATTTGGACTTATGGCAGGAGAAATATCATCACATATCCTAGATTGAAATATAGAATTTTTAAATTTCAATTTATGACAATTAGGACGAATGTGACCGGATACACCACAAAAGTGACAAACAGGAACAAATTTAGGAACATCAGTATTCCTAACAGCAAATCTAATCTCAGATTTTGGTTTTTGCCTCAACAAAGAACAATTTGGTCTAATATGACCAACAACACCACAAAGGTGACAGGTAGGCACAAAAATAGATTTCTTTTGCACACTAGCAGTAGGTTTAGACTTAGGTGTAGAAACTTCATCGTCTACATCAGAATTTTTACCTTTGTATAACCTAGCAAAATAAGCCTTGTCTTTATTATTCCTCTTGAAAGGAGGGATATAAAGTTTTTCATCTTTAGGCTTAAAAGAAACAGAAACACTTCTGTTATCAACAGCAGGCTTGGTACTAGTCAAATTTTCAATTTTAGCCTTAGATTCAACTAACTCTTGTTCCAAGCTTTTCATCTTCTCATCTTGAGAGGAAATTTGATTTCTCAAAAATTCATTCTTTTTATTAGATTCATCTAATCTAACAATCAATTCCTCTTTTTCAAGATTAGCCAATTTTAACTCTTCTTTAAATTTCTTAGCAATTTTCAAAGACTTAGATAATTCCTTACGAAGAGTTTCAAAGGCATCAATAAAATCAACAGAAACAACAGTGTCCTTTTTATTCAAATCATCACAATCAAAAACAGTAAGACACTTCAAATTATCCATGATAACAGGGATCAAGGATCAACTCTTAGATCAAAAGATCTACAACACAAAGCTACCCGCTCTGATACCACTTGTCAGTTCGTTTAGACCCCTTAAACCCAACAGATTAACCTAGTGAATTAGCCAAGTGATTAACTTAGGTAATTTAATTAGAACTAGGTTAACACAATTAAGCAAAAATAACAAAGTAGCGGAAAAATAAATAACACAAAGATATGATGACCCAGGAAACCACACCGGTAAAAACCTGGGGAGGATTTGACCTAGCTATCCTCAAGGTAAACTGAATCAACTATGAAAGAATTGAAGTTTACACAATAAGACTTAGACCACTAACATCTTATTGCTACCCAAGTGTGGGAAACTTACTACCATGACCCCATGATAGCTCCGAGATCCACGGACTCCTTCTTTCCGGAATTCTTCAGCAAATCCACAAGCGCACCTGCTTGTATATCTTTGTGCTCTATTGATTCTGCAACTGTAATGATCTATACAACTCTTGACATAAATCTCAAGATTGTAAACCCTAAGTGTATGTGAAGGTAAACACCTCTAGATCTCACAGAGAGATTCACAAACACAGCAAAACAGAACTCTAAAAACGTGGCTAGAGTTTTCCCTTATATACTTAGGGCAAAACATAAAACCCTATACATTAAATGAGCTAGGGCTGAGTTGGAATTTTCTGCAGAAAAACGTTCTGCACGATTTTCAATCGATCGAGTCTTATTTTCGATCGATCGAGTCATACAAAAAGTGAACAGTACTTCTGCATAAAAACTCGATTCCAACTTTACAATAAGACCCATACTTTGAGCAAGTCTAACACACGACTAAATATTGTTTTGATCATGGTTTGCCAACATACAAATTGAAGTTCTAAATACATTAGATCCTAATCTTTAGAACCTAACAGTAAGTTTCCTACATTGGGTAGCAATAGGATGTTAGTGGTCTAAGTCTTATTGTGTAAACTTCGATTCTTTCATAGTGAATTCGGTTTACCTTGAGGATAGCTAGGTTAAATCCTCCCTAGGTTTTTTACCGGTTTGGTTTTCCTGGGTCATCATATCTTTGTGTTCTTTATTTTCTGCTGCTTTATTGTTTTTGATATATTTGTGTTAACCTAGATCTGTTTAAATTACCTAAGTTAATCACTTGGCTAATTCTCTAGGTTAATTGGTTGGGTTTAAGGGGTCTAAATGAACTTACAAGTGGTATCAGAGCGGGTAGCTTTTGTTTTTGATCCTTTGATCTTTTAGCTGATCCTTGACCCCTGTTGTCATGGAACACGAACACTCTCTTGTTGTTCCACCTCACTTTGATGGAAACAATTATGCTTATTGGAAAGTAAGGATGAAAGCATTCCTGAAATCCATTGATGAGAGAGTCTGGAACTCCGTTGAGTACGGATGGGAGAAGCCCACTACTCCTGTGAGTGAGTGGCAAACTTCTCAAAAGGAGGCAGCCTCTTTCAATAGCAAAGCTATGAATGCTATTTTCAATGCTGTTTCCATGGAGGAATTTAAGAGGATCTCTAATGTTGAGGTTGCTCATACTGCTTGGAAAATCCTCCAGACTGTGCATGAAGGCACAAAGGCAGTTAAAATAAATAAATTGCAGCAGTTAACTACTAGATTTGAAAGCATTAGAATGAATGATGATGAATCTTTTGATGAGTTCTATGCTAAACTAAATGATATTGTTAATTCTGCATATAATTTGGGTGAAATCTATGATCAACCTAAAATTGTTAGGAAGATTCTTAGATCTTTGACTGAGGACTTTAGACCCAAAGTGACTGCCATCACTGAAAGCAAGGATGTGGACTCCATCCCTGTTGATGAACTTGTATGATCTTTTCAGTCTTATAAGTTGGACCTACCCAAGACAAACAAATCCAAATCAATGGCTCTTAAGTCTGTTGATGATGTTGAGGATGATGGATTTGATGATGAACTTTCTGCTACAGAGATTGCCTATCTTGCCAAGAACTTTAGAAACTTTCTTAGGAACAATAACAGAAGGGCAAGAGGCAAGAACACTGCTGAACCTAGAAATATTAGGAAGAATGAACCCACTAAGGTTAATAACACTGAAAAACCTAAAGAGAAAGTAGGTCAACGTTCTAACAATTCTTTGAGACAACAATGTTATGGATGTCAAGGGTATGGTCATTTGAAATCTAAATGTCCTACATACTTGAAGTCTAAGGGTAAGGCTATGGCTGTAACCCTTAGTGATGATGAAGTTTCTGACAATGAATCTGCTAGTGATGAGGAGAGAAACTTCATTTCTTTCACTGCTACTACTGTAGTTAATGAAAGCGTATCTGTTGAAGAGAACCCTTCTGATGGGGAACTCTCTGAAGATGCAGATTTACAAGAAGCCTATAATAAACTTTGCAAAGTTGCTACAAAGGATGCCATGAATGTTGATTTAGGCTTAAAGAAAATTGCATCTCTTGAACTTGAAAAGAAAATTTTACTTGTGAAATTGTTTGATGCAAATGAGCTTTTGAATAATGTGAAAACTGAGAACATGTTGTTACTTGATAAAGTTAAATGTTTGGAACTTGAATTATCTGTTGCTAGAGAACAAACTAATAGGTCTGCAAGCTCCAAACTTGATCACATGTTGAGTGTTCAAAAGTTTCCCTCTGACAAAACTGGCTTAGGTTTTGTGGATAGCATCTCCGTGCCTGAACCTTCTTCCACTAAATTTGTTCCCTCTTCTGAACCTCCTAAGAGTGAGATTGTCAAACCCTTGGTGAGTGAACCTATCAAATCTGTAGATGTTACTCCACCTAGGAAGATTAGGGTTGATCTTCAAGCTTCTCATTCTAGAGCTTCAACTTCTTCTAAGGGCAAGTTGCATGATAAGCCTGCATGGGTTTGTCACTTTTGTGGAAAGTCTGGACATATTCATCCCAATTGTTTTAAGTTGCAAGCTGCAAAGCGAGCAAACAAATCTAGAGTACCTGTGCCCCAAGCACATGATCCTATGGTACTTATTGGTGAATTGGTAAAGGCGCTAAACCTTTATTCCAATCCTGGAGTTGCTCAGAATTCTAATGTGAATTATAACTCCAATGCAAGAGTTGCATCTAAGAAGTTTTGGATGCAAAAGGCTCAACCTAATTGAGTCTATCTGACATGGTCCTTGTGCTTCATTGCTCTATCTTTTGTGACCTTTGTTTCTAGGATTTGCATTGCATAACATTCATACATTTCATTCTAGGATGTTTGTTTTTTTTTTTTTTCATAAAAAAAAAAGAAATTTTGCAAATTGTGTTTTTGCATTTTTTTTCCTTGAACTTGAAGACAAGGTTGGTCAATCAAATTTTGCATAACATGTGAATGTACCTTGTTTAGCTTTGATGCACTTATTTCTATTGCACTTTACTAGCTGAAGTTTTGTAGTGCATGTTGTGTGGGAAGATGCTATATTTGTTGATCACATGATCTTGATCTCGAAGTCTTATGTCTTTGATTCTCGGACTTGGTCTTATTGAGAAAGGCATAAATAACCATCTCACCACTGTTTACTAGCCAATCATGAACACCTTAGTGCATATCGTAAGATTTTGTGCTCGAGAAAGTGTAGCACATGCACAAAAAGAACATAAGGTGTAGCCTCTAACTAAACTTGGTGTGTACATTATTGGGCTATAATAATCTCACAATTCATAAAATTGGTGTGTAAATTATCCCGGCTATATTCTTAAGTTTCTAATCAATTAAATTGAATATTAATTTTGAGGCAAATCAAGAAACTTACATGATTGCAAGCTTTTATTCTAGGAGATGTGAGAGTTATATGATGTAACTCTTTAAGTGATAGTCTCTTTCAATTTCATGTGATGGATTTTGTAGAAATTGTGATTGATTACTATGTGCATATCACCTCACATGTTTTTCAAGCTTATGCTAGTTGCACACACTACACAAGTTATTCTTTGCTAAACTATGTACATGTTATTGTGTGTTTTTTTTGTCTGACCAACCAAGTTTGAATATTTTCGGAAATTGATGCAGAACATGTTTGCCTGTTTAAATGGTTGAGAGATATTAAGAGAAAATCTTGCTTTGAGAGATCTGTGTTAAAAACATGGGTTTGTGGAAAACATTTCATCTCATACTCATGCATTCTTTTCATAAAATCAAATGCTTTGAGGAATTTTTGAGCAAATAAGTTTCATTTTTCAAAAATTCAATTTTCCAGAATTTCGATCGATCGAGTATGTTTTTCGATCGGTCGAAATTGTTTTTAAAATCTCAGTAAACTCTCTGTGTGTTTCGATCGGTTCTCGATTGATATTGGATCAATCGAAGGATTTTCGACCAATCAAATCTGTTTTTCAATCGATCGAAAATTGGGCTGAGTGTTTTTAAAAAGGAACTTTTCTCACGTGGTTCTTCACCTTTTCAAAACTTTTTAAAACTCTTTGTCTCATCACCAACCGGTCAAAGAAATTTTTGGAGTTTTTGTCATTTTCCTCCGATCTTTTTGCATCATTTCTCTCTCCCAAGGCCGGTAAGACATCTTTGCCCCTCCTTTTGTTTTTATTTTCAAGTTTCATGCATTTTTCATGCATTTATGAGTTATTTTCGGCATTTCTATTTTTAGCATTTTTGGGTGTGATTTTGGCTCTTTCTTTTTCAAATGAATCATGGGTTTTTGTGGGGACACCTTATCCAAGCACTATATGTGGTTTAATTTGATTAATTTGGTGCTTTGTGGAAATTTTGAAATTCTAGGGCTTGAAATTGGGGTTTTTGTTTAAATTGATAACAATTGATGAAATTGACTTGTTAGATTGATTAATTTAATCATTATATTGTGTTAATTAACTGTTGTGATGATCAATTTCTCAATTTGTTGTGTTTTGAAAATTGAGTTTTTCAAAATTGGGTATTTTTAATTTAACTCTAATGCTCAAGTCAATTTTGTTAATTTGGATCGTATTTGAACTTGTCACTGCATTAGTTCATGCATCATTTACATATTTTGTTCATGCATCATATAGAATTTTTATTTCTATATTTTTTATGCTGTGCTAACTTACAGTCTACCTTTGGTTTTTGTTTTTGCTTTTTTCTTCTGTATCTCTCTTTTCTCTCCTTAGCACCATGCCTAGGAAAACTAGAGCCCATAGGACTTCTGACCCTTCACCTTCATTTGATAGTGATCGGTTCCCTAGTGAGTCGAACCAAGTGACCTATGAGACCCTTAATCTTAGGCGTCATATCTGGGCTGAGCGTAGGGTTATTCTAGATGAGGTAGATCCTGAGGTGAGACATAACTTTGAGCGTCGGGGTTGGTTATCTTTACTCGAGTTTGAGCATCCTCCTCCTTCTGCCACCTTGATTAGAGAGTTCTATTCGAACCTCTCTATCCACATCTATGATACCAACACCTTAGTTAAGGTTTGATTACGAGGTGTAAAGTATCGCATTACCCCTTCAGTGGTGTCTGATGCTCTTGGGGTGCCTATTGTTGATCATCCCGTTTTTCCTTATGAGGAGTCTCCACCTCTTGATGATGTTATGTCATACATCACAGGATCTTCTATCCAGTGGGGTTCTGATCATCGGATCACATCTGCGGAGCTCTCTGAGCTTCATTATCTTTTCTTTAGGATTGCTTGTCATTACTTTTTTGGCTCTTGTTAGGAGATATTTTTGTTGAGATACATTTTGATGTATATGTTTCTTGTTTCACTATGCTACTTTGCTTATTGATTTATATTTATGATGTTTATTCATGATATATCTCTTTATTTTGTGTCATATGAAATCAAGAAGTTTATTTATATTCCTTGTATTTTTTTTCCACACATGCGTTTATGTGTTTGTTAAGTGTTACAGGAATATACAGGTTGGTTCATTCATGCTGCTGTCTACTTTGCAACTGTTAGATAGTAGTTAGGTTGAATTGTTTAGTGGCTTTTTGATTTTGTAATGGGCTGTTCCAATTTGTAAACTTTGAGCTTTTTGTTAAGTCTGTGTTTTGTCACGGATTGCCAAAGGGGGAGTTTGTTAGGTTCTAAGAATTAGGAACTAATGTATTAGAACTTCAATTTGTAATGTTGGCAAACCATGATCAAAACATTCTTTAAGTCTTGTGTTAGACTTGCTCAAAGTATGGCTTTTTATGTAAAGTTGGAATCGAGTTTTATGCAGAATTACTGTGCACTTTCTGCCTGACTCGATCAATCGAGAATTAGACTCGACCGATCGAAAGTCGTGCAGATTGTTTTTCTGCAGAATTTTTCCAACTCAGCCCTAGCCCATTTAATGTATAGGATTTTATGTTTTGCCCTAAGTATATAAGGAAAAACCCTAGCCACGTTTTTAGAGTTCTGTTTTGCTGTGTTTGTGAATCTATTTGTTAGATTTAGAGGTGTTTACCTTCACATACACTTAGGATTTCCAAACTCTAGATTCATGTCAAGAGCTTGGTAAATCATACAGTTGCAGAATCATGAGAACTTAAAGATATACAAGCAGGTGCGCTTGTGGATTGCTGAAGAATTCAAGAAAAGAAGGAGTCTGTGGATCTCGGAGCTGTCACGTGGTCGTGGTAGTAAGTTTCCTACATTGGGTAGCAATAGGATGTTAGTGGTCTAAGTCTTATTGTGTAAACTTCGATTCTTTCATAGTGAATTCGGTTTACCTTAAGGATAGCTAGGTTAAATCCTCCCCAGGTTTTTTACCGGTTTGGTTTTCCTGGGTCATCATATCTTTGTGTTCTTTATTTTCCGCTGCTTTATTGTTTTTGATATATTTGTGTTAACCTAGATCTGTTTAAATTACCTAAGTTAATCACTTGGCTAATTCTCTAGGTTAATCGGTTGGGTTTAAGGGGTCTAAACGAACTTACAGAGAGAAAACACGAAAGCCACCCTCTCTACTTTGCTCCAATTATCTCAAATCTCAATCATCCATTTTCATTATAAATCCCCAGTCCTCTCTCCCTCTGTCTCAGTGCCAAGCCTCACCAATTCTGTAAAAATCCCATTGCCACACGCATTCATCTCACTAAATCACTCTCTTTATTCTCTCTCAGGTCTATCTTTTCAATTTTGTCTCACCCATTTACTGGCTCACCCAGCAGAGATATTTTCTCACCGACTTGCTTGGCCTTCTTGCTTGCTTGTTATTTCAAAGTTCAGAAGGTGATGTTGTTATTTAAACTTACGAATATGACAAAAGAACACCCAATAGCAAATATTAACATACAAAAATTATCTAATTTGAGTAAAAATCCAAACTTTCAATCTCACGCGCAGAGATAATTGCAAAGAAGAACACCTACAAATAGCAAACATAACATAAATTCAACCTGAATAAAAATCCAAACTTTCATTCATATGGTCTAAATATAACACTAAATATTCTGACCCATCTGAGTTTACCAAACTTTCACATAAACATATGCACAAAAACTCAAAACTTAGTATTTTGGGAGAATTGAGCTCCAAATTTTTTATTCTGAAAGCAAACACCAAAAATCCTCAATTTCCTTCCATTTCTTTCATTTATCCCCAATTTTCACAGCAACAATAGTTTTGTAGTACCAAAAACCAAAAATAAGTAAATAAAACAGAGTTTCAAACCTGCAATCGTCTATCTCTCGGACATCCACCAACCAACAGATCGAGATCACAAACAACATTTGAGGCTTTAAGCTCCATTTTTTTTTTTCTGGCTCTTCTCTCATGCAGATCAGCTGCAAATGTTCTTGGGTTTCAAATTTTTTTGTTGATCTGGATTAGTAGAGAGAGATCGGTGCTAAGGTTGGGTTGTGAAGAAGTTGAATTACAGTACAGATGGGTGGTTTGGGAGGAAAAGAAAAAAGAAAAAAATACGTTTATTAGAGAGAAGGGGAAGAAGATAAGAGAGAGAGAAGAGTTACAGAGAGTTCTAGAGAGAAAGAACATATACAGACTACAGAGAGTTTCATAAAGAAAAGGGAGTTCCACACCCTTTGGCCAAACGCATCGTTTAGCCCTCCACAAATGGACAAAAAATAAGGACTCACGAAACCAAAGTTTTATTGTAGAGGCATGGGCTCTTTTTATATAGTTAATAGAAGAGAAATTGTTGTTCCAATTGTAAATATTTGTATCAGCAATCCTGTGAAAGTTCAATGAAAGGGGATTAAACATGCAATCCAAATGTAAAATAAACATCACACATACAATCAACATAAAATAAATAAATAACTCACCAATTAGAATGCGAGCAGTCTCCAAAAGTTCAAACTTATATTTTATCCTATCCAATTATGTATAGCAGTTTAAAGTCTTAATCCCATTTTAATAAATATTCTCTTTAGTCCCTAGCTAATTGTGCTACCTTTTGTCTTTGTTTTTGTTTTTTGAAGAAGATATTGTTATCTTCAAATTAAGCAACAAACTAGCAGTTCAACTTGTTACCAGTGAGATTGCTTATTAGGTTGATGTTATTTAGCTCTCTTATTTTTTCAGTTATATTGATTACTTACATATGCACCTTATCCTCTATTTTTCTTTTTCAAGAGAAAAATATGCCAATGTCGAAAACGAGTAACTATCTGTCCAGTTATGGTGGCCATTTTTGTGACGTTGATAACTGCATCATTAGGACTTTCCTGAAACTTCATACATTTGGTAAGAGGTTTTATACTTGTCGCTATTCGTCGCCAGTAAGTACCATATCCAAGTATTGGCAAAATATTTGTGTTGTGCATTAAAGAACCAATTCGTTGTATTCCTAATTATGTGATGTATTTTATTGTGCAGGATGATGATCATGCATGCAAGTTCTTTAAATGGTTAGACACTAGCATTTGTTGTGCGTGTGGCGCAGCAACAAGGCCTATAGTTATAGCCAAATTCAAGCGATTGGAGCATGCGGTGAAAGTTGCGAATAAAGAGTTGAAGCAAGCACATGTCCTGACAAACGCAGCATTGGAAAGGGAGCGAGTTGCAAAACGAAAGGCTGAAAAAACCAAGGCTGCACGCATGAAATCTGAAGAGAAAGCAAAGAAGTTGACAATAACTCTAATAGTCCCCTAGGTCATGTTTGTAGTATTGCTTATCTTGTCTAGTAGGTTTGGGGAAGTCGAAATCAGGCAGAGGTGTTTGCCATAATGGAATGTATATGTATGTAATAATTCGGACTTGTCTTATTACATTAGTTTTGTATGTTAATCGTACAACTTATTCTGTATTGCAAGTAACAATTTATGATATGTATGTAGTTATACTTCTTAAAACAATGAGAAGACGTTTGATGGAGATAATGTTAATGGCCAAGTTGATGGAGATTGTAAGTTCTGTCGTTGTATATGTGTGTCTATATATACATATATATATATATATATTATATTTATTTATCTATATACACTTTGCCAGCAATTGATAGTTAGGGTTCTTTATGTCTTTAAAACAAATTGAGGGTAGATTTTGTTTTCTTTGTTTTTTTTTTTATATAAATTCTTGGTAGATTATTGTTGCAATCTTAAAATCTGTTGATGAGTTTATCTCTTGGTCAAATAAGATTGGAGTCTATTCAAAAGTCCCCTGTAAGCTTGAAATCTACTATTGCAATACCCATGAGTTTCACATGTAACGATATATACAAATTCATAAATCAAAGGTATTACAATCAATTTTTGTGAGCCATCAGTTCTGCTTACCAACAAAAAAATCACCATAAAATAAAATGGTATTACATTGAAGTTTGTGAACCATCAGTTATGGTCCCCACAAAAAAATTACCATAATGTTTGATGATGCTCAAATTATTGTCAGTAGGCTGCGAAGTTCTCTCATTCGCACTCGATACAACCTGCAAATCACAAAACAAGAAAAACCTTGAAAGGGTACCGGTGTGGTACCGACCAAGGACCCTCCGAAGGTTAAGTTAGTAGATGCTCACAACCCTAGAATGCCAGAGTTAGGGAATAGTATGTGTACCTTTTCTATGGGAGCCCTTGGGGTTTTTATAGTAGTGTAGAACCGACCTTCTTTCCTTGAGTAAAAAGTCTTTTCCATATAAAACTTTGTCATTGATTGGGCGAACATTGCGGAATCCCTTTTATATCGAGATTCTATTCCCATTGAGATTCTGTATTTCCCAACAGTACGTGTAATGCAAGTTACTTCTATTGATGACATGTGTACCCATCCACTAAGTTCCCGTCATCTACGGATCCGTCCACTTCAAACATCAATATCAGTAAATCAAAACTCAGGTCTATCACCCTAATGGATTTTACCCTCGTCAGCTGCCCCCTCATCCCATTAGTCCGTGACCCCACAGGAGACGGACTAAGGGGATGATGGTTTCATTTTCGATGAGAGAGACCTAACTCGATATGTTGCCATACAGTAATTAATGTTGAGTAATTAATCAGGTAGGACACATGTCGTCAATTTAATGATTGTGCATCAAGAACGAGGGTCCCTTTCGCCTTCTGCGCTACTCCTCGTATATAAGCCTCCCTTTTCCTTCCTCATTTTTAAGTTTTCACTAAAATCAAACGATCAGAGCGCATCCGTTCACCTAGCCAAAAAACGTTTGATCCGTCAATCCTGCTCGTCCGTCACGTTCGTACATCCGTCAATTGCATTCTCCAACAGCAAACGCAGCCGGTAAGTATTTTTTATTGATTCATTCATTTTTATCACCGTCAAATATCTTTAGACTAGTTAAACTTAGGATTTTTCGTCACATGTAGGTGACAGATGTCTAGCGCGTCCAGTAACCAGTCGTTTGTCCGCGACGGAGCGGGCTACGATGAAGTTCACCCGTTGGGTCCAAGAGATCCTGCACTTCAAGTGAAGAGAGTTCATCTACCACCTCTTCTTCCTCAAGTAGTGATAGGACAGAAAGTAACCTTAGTGACGGTCTAGGGGAAAACGAACCACAAATCCAATTCATCATAGACTCTGATGGGATAAGGAAGTTCATAATGATTTCAATATGGACGGTGAATGACTTTACGTCCTCAATTAAGGAATCCCACTTCAAAACACTAAGGAATAAGTACCAGATACTCGTCAACATACCCCTCAGTCTACCCAATAAATTTGAGAAGTGTTATTACTACGATGTCAAGGGTGTCAAGATTTATGAGCAAATGCTCAAGGCTGGGTTGAGGTTTCCCTTGAGTCAACTACACCGTCACCTCCTCCATTACCTAGGACTGTCCGTCAACCAAGTTTCCCCAAATGCGTGGAGGGTTTTCTTGGGAGTAGAGGTCTTATATGGAGCAATGTCCAAGGGGAAAAAAAGACTAACAATAGAAGAGTTCCTCCATTGTTACCGTCCAGTTGAAATAACAAAATCAAAAGGAATGTATATCTTCGTAGCGAGGAGTCCATTACTAAGACTAGTGAGTGATACTCCAGATTCCAATAAGGATTGGAAGTCTAGGTACTTTTTTATGAACGGTAATGAGTGGATGTGTCATCCTGGTGAGACTGAGTTCATGTCGGTTGACACAACATGGGGTGTATTACCCCCGTCTGGTATGCATCCGTCCTCTTCCTTGTTTTGCAAATCATATGCATTGTTGATTTCTAACCGTCTTCTTTCTGCAGCTCAAGACCGTCCTTAAGTTACACTTGAGCAGTGGAGTTTTTTGGAGAAGATTTTTCAAAAAACTAAATTGGAAGACAGATCTTGGGCTAAATTGGTGAGCCTTGAAACCATCCATTGGCACTATGACGGACCTGAACCGTCTGAGGAAGCAATACGATATGAGAAACAAGTTCGAGCACGTAAGTCCGTTCACTTGAGTATTACACTTAGTTTCATTTTCAAAGTCATTAACTTATATACCGTCTTCCTTTGCAGAAATGGACGATGCTAAAAGGAGAGCAATTATTAAGCAGCAGGCAGCTGCCAGAAAAAGGGTGGCCAGACGGGTGGAACTGACGCCCCTAAGCTGCCCGTCAACATAAGAAAACCCGGCCAGGAGACAAAATATCACACCAAAAAGACAAAGGTCACGACTGAAACCGTCGTGGGTCTCGAGGCTAAGGCAAAGAAAACAATCCCCGTCAAACACGGCAAAGGAAAGGGCCTGATGACGGGTGGCCAAGTCCTTAATGTAGAGAAGCCACCCGTCTTCCTTCGCGAGGATTCCAAGTACGCCTTGGAGAAGCTGTCTTCAATCATAACTTCAGACGACTATGAAGACCTTGGAAACCATGCGACGGAGGCAATGGGTGAGACAGGTCTCTTCAACCTCGCTCAGGTAAATACATTATCCGTCAAAAAAAATTTTTTTTTTTTACCGTCCTGTCTGACGTAACCTTTTCCTATTCTAGGCCGTGGTTATGATGAAAGGTCTTATGGACCGTTGTGTTCACAATAAGACGGCTCTGGGCCATGTACGGGCTAAAGCGGCTGAGACGGAGGATGAGCTAGCTCAATTTAAAGCCTGGAGGGTAGTTATAGAAAAGAAGCTAGCCATGTCAGAGCAAGAAAGGGTTGAATTAGAGAAGCAGACGGAGGTGCTGCAAAAAGTTCTTGGCGATAAAGAGAAAGAGATTATATCCGTCAAGGACCAACTTCGTCAGGCAAAGGAGGACGCTATTAAAGAGTATCGTGACTCTGAAGTTTATTTGATGGAGTTGGGCAGCACCTTCGCAGACGGTTTTGACGATGCTCTCCGTTAAGTGAAGGCCTCTCACCCAAAGCTGGATCTCTCCCATGTGAGCATTGATGAGGCTCAAGCTCAAACGTCCGTCCTCCCTGCTGCTTCCAACAGTACAAATCGTTTATTTAATGAAGATCAAGATGTTAAGGGTGACGGGAATAGAGATGACGAAGCTGAGACAGCCATCCAGGTTCAGGTTCAGGCACAAGACATGGATGCTGAAGCAAAAATTGTTGATTCCCCCGTTTAATAGCTTTATACTTTGTTTTTGCAGAAAGTTTAATTTTTGAACCATCATGAACAATTTGCTTTTGGAGGCATTTACATTAATGTACTTTTTATTTCAAATTTGTCCTTGATAATATTTTTGAATTTTAATTGCCTCGTCTGTCTTCTTGAGTACTTTTTAATATTTATGACCCTGTTTGATGTATCCGTCCTCTTAAGAACTTTTATTTTTACAACCACTTGGGATCTATCCGTCCTATTAAGGACTTAGGTTTTTACATCCTCTTTGGATGTATCCGTCCTATTAAGGACTTAAGTTTTTATATCTTCTTGGGATGTATCCGTCCTATTAAGGACTTAGATTTTTACATCCTCTTGGGATGTATCCGTCCTATTAAGGACTTAAGTTTTTACATCCTCTTGGGATGTATCCGTCCTATTAAGGACTTAGATTTTTACATCCTCTTGGGATGTGTCCGTCCTATTAAGGACTTAGATTTTTACATCCTTTTGGGATGTATCCGTCTTATTAAGGACTTTGTAGCTAGTGGATGTCACTCTTATTTCCATTCATTGCAAAGGCATCGTAGTTAATGTAGTAAAACATATATCTGAATAAATTCCTCATGCATAAGTAGAAACTTTGCCTCCTGGGCTTAAAAGTATTGTAACAAAAACCTTAAACGACAATTGAATTAAAAACTAGGAAACAAAATTAAAATCTAGGAAACAAAAATAATGTTACGGTCATCCTTCACTGCTCTCTCTTCTACTGGTAGTACTTCTTGAGGTGTTCGGTATTCCACGGGTGAGATAATCTTTGTCCATCTAGGGATGCCCTTCCTTACCCATGAGGTAACTCTGTAGGGGCCTTCCCAGTTTAGACCCAGCTTACCCTGAGACGGGTCTCTAGTATTGCCCATCACTTTTCTTAAAACAAGGTCCCCGACCTTGAAGTCTCTGGGCTTGATCTTGGAATTGTAGTGCTTGGCCATGAAATCCTGGTATCTTGCGAGCCTTTGTTCAGCTGTTGCTCAGACTTCGTCTATTAGGTCGAGTTGGAGAAGAATAGCTTCGTCGTTTCTTCCTTCGTTGTAGCTATTCACCCTGTAACTGGTGAGCCTAATTTCTGCAGGGATGACTGCCTCGCTTCCGTACGCCAAACAAAACGGTGTCTTGCCTGTAGGAGTTTTTGTCGCCGTCCTGTATGCCCATAACACGCTAGGGAGTTCTTCTGGCCATATACCCTTTACCCCCTCGAGCCGAGTTTTGATGATCTTCAGCAAGGATTGGTTCGTAACTTCAACCTGACCATTGGCTTGAGGGTGTGTAGGGGATGAATAATGATTCTTGATCCCAAGCTCTGAGCAAAAATTTCTGAAAGAGTTGTTGTCAAATTGCTTCCCGTTGTCCGAGACCAGAACCCTTGGTATGCCATACCTGCAGATGATATTCCTCCATACAAAGTTATGCATATTCGTTTCCGTGATTGTAGCCAGCGCTTCTACTTCTACCCATTTGGTGAAGTAGTCAATGCCGACGATAAGGAACTTCAGCTGCCTGGCTGCTGTGGGAAAAGGGCCCATTATATCTAAACCCCATTGGGCGAATGGCCATAGGGCAGTCATCGGAGTTAGTTCCTCCGTTGGTTATCTTATCGAATTGCCAATTCTCTGGCATTTATCGTAAGCCCTGATGTATACTTAGGCATCCTTTTGCATAGTGGGCCAGTAGTATCCAACTCAGATCAACTTGTGAACTAACAACCGCGACCCTGAATGGTTCCCGCAGACTTCTTCATGTACTTCCCTCATTACATAATCTGCTTCCTCGGGACCCAGGCATCTTAAATATGGGCGTGAGAACCCTCTTTTGTATAGGACATCATTGATCAGTATGAACTGCGCCGCTTGGACCTTCATCTTCCTAGCAGCCTCTTTAGTGTCTGGTAGCATGCCTTCCTTCAAGTAGGCAATTATTGGCGTGGTCCAATTACTCTCAGTACCTATCTCCTATATGTCTATGTTATCAATCTCAGGTGAAATTTGAACAAAGGAAAGTACCTTATCATGGACGATCATATGTACTGTTGATGCGACCTTGGCTAGCCGATCTGCCTGCTCATTCTCCTTTCTTGAGATCTGCACTATCTGAGCCTGCAAGTTGCATATCTTCTTTTTCGCCTGGTCCAGGTACATCTTCATCCGTGTGCCCCTACATTCATACTCGTCGATCACCTGATTGGTGACTATCTGTGAATCATAGTGGACAACTGCATTGGTGGCACCGGCGGCTTTGGCGAGATCCAATCCTGCAATCAAAGCTTCATACTCTACTTCGTTATTCGTCGTAGGAAAGTTGAGGCGAACCATGCATTCCACTTTGTCGCCTTCCAGAGATCGAAATACGATGCCTGCTCTTCCAGCTTGCTTATTCGATGAGCCGTCAGTATAGACATTCCATGGAGGATGCTCCTCTGCCCCCTAGTACGCTGGACTTGTAAATTCTGCAATAAAGTCAACCACTGCTTGTCCCTTCATGGCTGTTCGTGGACGGTGCTGTATATCAAACTCGCTCAACTCAATTGCCCATAGTGCCATCCTTCTGGCTGCTTCGGGATTGCTCAAGGCTCTTCTTAACAGTTTGTCCGTCAGGACAATGATAGTGTGAGCTTGGAAGTAGGGCTTAAGTCTTCAGGCCGTCATAATCAAGGCAAAGGCGAGCTTTTCTATCGGCGGGTATCTTTCTTCCGCTCCACGAAACGCACGGCTCGTACAGTACACGGGTTTTTGAATCTTGTCTTCCTTTCTGATCAAGGCGGCGCTGACAGCAGCTGGTGACACGGCCAGGTATAAGAACAACTGTTCTCCTTCTCTTGTTGGACTCAGTAGTGGAGGAGAAGAAAGGTAGGTTTTAAGATCTTCGAATGCCTGCTGACATTCTTCCGTCCACTCAAAGAATTTCTTCAATGTTCGGAAGAAAGGTAGGCATTTGTCTGTCGCTCTTGATACGAATCTATTCAATGCAGTGACCTTTCCGTTAAGGCTCTGTACTTCTTTCACATTCTTTGGGAGTGTCATTTCTAATACAGCGCGGATCTTATCTGGGTTAGCTTCAATCCCCCTATAGGACACCATGAACCCCAAGAACTTTCTAGCTGTTACCCCGAACACGCATTTGCTCAGATTAAGCTTCATATTGTACGATCGAAGGGTGTCGAAAGTTTCTCTGAGGTCATTCAAGTGGTCGTCTTCCCTTCGACTTTTGACCAACATATCGTCCACATATACTTGGACGTTTCTCCCAATCTGTTTTGCGAACATTTTGTTCATAAGTCTCTGGTATGTCGCTCCAGCATTCTTGAGGCCGAACGGCATCACTCTGTAACAAAAGAGGCCTAGACTTGTTATGAACGAGGTCTTGTCCTGACCTACCTCGTCCATCTTAATCTGGTTGTACCTGGAGAAGGCATCCATGAAACTCAGCAACTGATATTGCGCAATCGAATCAACTAGAGTATCAATTCTTGGGAGAGGGTAAATGTCTTTTGGACAGGCCTTATTTAAGTCCGTAAAGTCTACACACATCCTCCATTTCCCGTTGGCCTTTCTAACCATCACGACGTTTGCCAGCCAATCGGGGTAGTAGACTTCTTTGCTGAAGTTCTCTTCTTGCAGCTTGTGGACTTCTTCTGCTATAGCTTGGTCTCTTTCTCGAGCGAAGACACGTTGTTTTTAACGAACCGGAGGAAATGTGGGAGACACATTCAACCTGTGAACCATGACGGAGGGCTCAATCCTTGGCATGTCTTCCTGACTCCATGCAAAAATGTCTCGGTTTTCCTTAAGAAACACTTCTAGTGTTTGCAGGATCACTGGGCTAGCAAGGGTGCCAATTCGGGTCGTTCGCTCCGGAATTGAATCATCCAATTGTATTTCCCAAAGCTTTTCAACAGGTTTGGCCACCGTCCGCTGTTCTTCGATGTTCATGGTTTGCATCTGGTCATCCATTTCCATCATCGTCACGTAACATTCTCGTGCGGCGACCTGGTCCCCACGTAGCTCTCCTACTTCGTATTCAGTTGGGAATTTGAGCATTAAATGGTAGGTTGAAGTTACGGCCTTCCATGAATTAAGAGTGGGATGTCCAATTATGGCATTGTAGGCGAACGAGCAGTCGACCACGATAAATGTAATGTCTTTTGTAATCTACCGGGGGTAATCACCGATCGTGACAGGTAAAGTAATTGCTCTGAGGGGATATTCCTTGGTTCCCCCAAACCCAACAAGGGGGGCATTTGTTGGAGTCAGCCGCTCTTTACCAATCATCATCTGTTGGAAAGCCGAGTAGTAAAGGATACCTGCAGAACTTCCGTTGTCAATCAGGATCCGATGCATATTGTAGTCCCCTACCTGTATGCTAACGACTAGGGCGTCGTCGTGTGGGTGGTGAAGACGTCGAGCGTCGTTCTCTGAGAACCCAATGACGGGTGTTTCGTCCTGTTCTTTCTTGGGAATGAAACTCGCCATCTGAACGTTCTGGACCGTTCTGAGATAAGTTTTTCGAGCCTTTATTGACGAGCCAGATGTCGCCGTGCCCCCTACAATCATCCTTATGTCCCCTATGGGTGGTCTTAGGCGCTCGTTTTCTTGTCGTGGAATCTGTTCTTGTGGTGGGTCCATTTTCTCCCTGCTAACGAACCTCTATAACTTCCCTTGCCGTATGAGTGCTTCTGTCTGCTGCTTCAAGTCATAGCAGTTCGCCGTGTCATGGCCGTGGTCTCTGTGAAAGCGACAGTATTTGTCCCGAGGCCTTTTATTGGGATCTCCCTTCAGCTTTCCTGGAAAAGTGAGGGCTCTCTCGTCTTTAATCTGCATCAAGACTTGGTCTATCGGGGCTGTAAGCGGTGTGAAGTGTGTAAACCTCCCAGCTTGAGGTTTAAGGCGCCTTTCTTCTCGTTTCTCTCCCATCCTCGCCGTTTTTCGTCCCCTATCTTGATGTACGTCGTCCTGTCTTTCTGATCTTCTTGGAGGGCTTTTCTTCTCGGGCCGAAAGCACATCTTCCGCGTTCATGTACTTGGTCGCCCTGTATAGTACATCGGACATGGTCTTTGGGTCATTCTTATATAGGGAGAATAGAAATTTACCCTTCTGCAGTCCATTTGTAAATGCGGCTACCAGTATTTTGTCATCCACTTCGTTTGTTGAAAGCGCTTCCTTGTTAAAGCGGGCAATATATGACCCCAACGTTTCATCTTCCCGTTGCCTAATATTGATCAGGCATGCCATGGATTTCTTGTATCTGTGCCCTCCTATAAAATGCAAGGCGAAGAAAGTGCTCAACTCCTTAAAAGTGCTGATGGAGCCAGGTGTTAACCTGCTAAACCAGACCCTTGCGAAACCTCTTAATGTTGTAGGGAAAGCCCTACAAATAATTTCATCCGCTACTCCCTGTAGATGCATCAGCGTCTTAAAGGTCTCCAGATGATCCAATGGGTCTTTAGATCCGTCATAGCTTTCGATCTGAGGCATGCGGAACTTCTGAGGGAGAGGGTATGAATTGACGGACACCGTGAATGGTGAATCCGTTCGATGAACCAAGTCGTCCAGGTCATTAGATAACCGTCCTTTGAGAGTGTTCATCATAAAATCCATGCGTTCTTTCATCATCTGCATCTCTGCTACTACTCTAGACGGGACCTGCTCTGCAGTTAATGGTCGATTTGTATCCTGTCGTTCGGGCCTGCTATGGGCGTTACTCCCTTCCGGCCCGTGCTGGGTTCTCCTTTCGGCGCTGCTGGCCTCATGTTCTTCCTCCTAGGTATGGAGTGTTGCGTCTCTCTATCGCAGTTCTTCTTCTAGGTCGTTGTTACGTTTCGTAAGGCGTTCTACCGCTACTGCTAGGGTTTGAACTTGCCTTTCGAGGGCTGTTATGTGTGTCTTCCTTTGATCGTTTGTTGTGGTTGCCATCGAGCATGTGAGTACCATGCAACCTTTTGTCCGGAAAGCACAAAGTAGTGACTTTTCCTTGCGATTTTCCACAGACGGCGCCAACTAATGATGCTCAAATTATCGTCAGTAGGCTGCGAAGTTCTCTCGTTCGCACTCGATACAACCTGCAAATCACAAAACAAGAAAAACCTTGAAAGGGTACCAGTGTGGTACTGGCCAAGGACCCTCCGAAGGTTAAGTTAGTAGATGCTCACAACCCTAGAGTGCCAGAGTTGGGGAATAGTATGCGTACCTTTTCTGTGGGAGCCCTTGGGGTTTTTATAGTAGTGTAGAACCGACCTACTTTCCTTGAGTAAGAAGTCTTTTCCATATAAAACTTTGTCATTGATTGGGCGAACATTGTGGAATCCCTGTTATATCGAGATTCTATTCCCATTGAGATTCTGCTTATCCTAACAGTACGTGTAACGCAAGTTACTTCTATTGATGACACGTGTACCCGTCCACTAAGTTCCCGTCATCTACGGATTTGTCCACTTCAAACATTAATATCAGTAAATCAAAACTTAAGTCTATCACCCTAATGGATTTTACCCTCGTCAATGTTAATGGTATTTTTAACCACACTAATTTCTATTGTGACAAAAATAATAGTCACCATAATTGATTAAGGGGAATATAACTTTCATAACAACTTAAGTCCTAAGATGGACGCATCCTACATATCGATGTTGTGATATTGTTCCGAACCTCTTTCATCTCAAATTCGTCCAAGATTGAGATCACATGTGTCATTCCATCGTAATGACCTCCCTCGCTAGTTCCATATGAGCCCCATGTAGAATGCCCTCATTCAACATCATTGTTTTCATGTGTTCTAATGAAATTATGAAGAACCATTGTAGCAACAATGATGCGAGTTTGAGTGCATATATGAAAAGGTGGCATTCTTCCAAACTCCAAAAGTTCATTCTATGACCGAACGAAGTGATGAATAGAGATAATTAAATTTCTCCTCTGGACGATGCAGCTCTTCACCTGGTTGAAAATCGGGGATGTGGTACCTCTCCCCCTTATATGGTGCAAGGAACCCTCTCTTTATAGGGTACCCTGAATCAACAAGATAATACTTTCCTGTAAACGAACACGTTTATTACATTAGCATTTTCACTACATAATACATACTTTAATACTGTAATTAAAATGTGTTAGGTTCTAAGAGCTTAGAACAATTGGCAAATCGTGAGCACACAAGAACATGCAAGCTGCAGAAAGAAGATTTCAGAATCTGCCTGGTTCGACCGATCGAAAAACATGCTCGATCGATCGAGAATCGTATCTGCAGAATTTTAAGTTGGCCCAAACAGCAGTTCTAGCCCATTAAGGATTAGGGTTTCAGATCTACTTCTCCCACTATATAAAGGAAACCCTAAGCACGTTTTTTATAAGGATTTTTAGAGAGAGAAGAGTGTGTCTCTTTTGTATTTATGGTTTTGTTCCTAAAACCTCTCTTATAACTTCTACCGGTGTTGTTCCTTGAAGAATCTCAAGATCCGGTATTGTTGAAGTTGCTGCCTTTTCTAGTCATCAAAGGAACTGATGATCTAAACCTTCAAGGGTGGTCTTGGAGTCACAAACAGGTGAGTTTGTGTTGCTAAACCTTTGAGTGGAGTCTCAAAGTCACAAACGGTGGTGTTTGTGTTTTGCAAAGATTAAAGAAAGAAGGAGTCCGTGGATCTCGAAGCTATCATGGGGTCGTGGTAGTAAGTTTCCTACACTTGGGTAGCAATAGGATGTTAGTGGTCTAAGTCTTATTGTGTAAACTTCAATTCTTTCTAGTGGATTTGCTATTTTACCTTGAGGATAGCTAGGTCAAATCCTCCCCAGGTTTTTTACCAGTTTGGTTTTCCTGGGTCATCATATCGTTGTGTTATTTATTTTTCTGCTGCTTTACTTGATATGATTGTTATTGTTTTAACCTAGATCTGAATAATAAACCTAAGTATTCACTTGGTTAATCAATTAGGTTAAACAATCTAGTTTACAGGGGTCTAAACGAACTTACAAAATGCATATTTACAAACCAGCTGGAGGTTTTGGGAAGTTGTCACTCTCATTATTGAGGCAACTTAAAAAGATTCTTGTGTCATGCGCTGACCTTTCCCATCCAATACATGCGAATGTGAATTTCATGTTAAAATCACATGCATACATGCAATTTGTTGTTGTGATCCCTTTCCTTCCTCTGTATGGGTGTTGCTTATCAACTGGTAAGACCATGGGGATGTGAACCCAATTAATCACACCAATGCAACCGTAACCATTGCCACAAAAATACCATGTGAAATGAAATACGTGGTATGACCATAAAGATAAATTGAATAAAATCAAGTCAAGATACCAAATTCACAAAGTACCTTGAAATGTGGCCAATACCGTTCTGAACATTCGAATATGTGATGGCACGTTACAAAATGTACAATCAGCAGGTTTGATAATGTCTACTTCCATAATGGTGGCTAACAATGTAACTACCGTGGCCACGTGTCGATGCACTGTCTCACCCGAATGTTGAAATCTATCATGCACCATTCTGTTACCTATGCCATTACCAAATACCACCAATGTCATTGCCACAGACTCTTTCAGGAAAATTCTTTTGGTACCGTCATATCCATACTGAGTGCGCAATGTATTATACAATTGTCGAAACACATGGCTTGATAGTCTAAAGACATTGAGACATTTCTGCTCATTTCCATTTAAAATATACTGTACCCATTCATACCCTGTTTGTATATTTGTGTGCATTGGTACTTTGTTCATATAGGTCTCCACGTAAGCTACGACAATTGCACACCCAGCTAAATATGTTGCAAGTACAATGTCGTCACTCATCTCGAAGTCTACGTCCCTGCATATGTTACCGACTTTAATTGCATGTACAAAATTTGGAGTGATACTATAACATGTAGGCCAAAAACAAGTTGTTAAACTTTATTGAACCTTTATTAGTACTAGGCTAAAAAGGTGGTACTAATAATTAATATGACCATATAGAGCTAAGCATATGCTTTCATAATTTCATCCAAGATTACTAAAAATTGTATATTCAAATCTAAAGGGGAAAGTATAGAAACTCACTGGTGTTGGGAATTAGATGAGTTGTTTAGCAAATCCATCATTTTGTTAGCTGCTTTGAAATTTTGTTGGCTGGGAACTAGTGCATTCAACTTTTACCTGCACAAATGAAGTCTGAGTCAGTTCAGCATAATGCAACAATTCTGGCTAAGCATAAGAAGAAACAAAGAGAAGTAGCAAAGAAGGGAAATAATCGCTGATAGAGCATAAGAAGAAATATCAATCAAGTTCATTCATTCTACAATACCCCTCTGTGAGAGACGCTGTCCCTCAAAAAAAAGATTTGGGTACCTTTTAGGGCACCTCTCTTTTTGGGTAAGAGGTATGACACTTATTTTTTTATACAAAAAAAAATAAGAAAAAATAAATACTTTACTGAATTGTTTCATTCATTGATTGAATAATAAAATACATAATTGAAAATTTGAACTTGACATAGCTTTGGGTCCTAGTTACAATCTACCAAATATACATGGCTTTTTGTCCTAGTTACAATCTACCCAAAAATAAAAAGTAAAGATAATACTAGACCTACTTAACCAAAGACCTAAGCTAGAGGTTAGGTTACGGACTAGGAAGGTGTTAGGCACCCATTCCACCCAGACAGAGTCTGGTCTTCTAAACTCTTGTGACCAATCTACCATTTCATGCATGCTATAAATGAAATGTTAAACATGTTAAATAAATCACACAAAACCATTTATGAATGTATCCTCTTTTTATTTTAAAAAATTCAGATCTGTTTTAATGATTAGAAAAAAAATCGGTTTAGCTTATAAAGAACTAGTCGCTAACTCGTGCGATGCACGAAAAAAGCTATTGACTAAAAAAAAATCCAACAATGAGTAAATAGACATTTTCTAGTTAATATTTTTAAAAAATAAAGAAATATTTAACTTCTATGATTTTTCGTAGTTTAGAAGTGTTGTCTAACATAGAACGTTATTGAGTTGCAAGTGCATAGTTACTGGAACCTCCAAAGTAATTTACAATTCTTAAATTAATAAAGCAAAACTCCCAATAGTTATATATATACACACACTCAAAACTAATATAACCTGCAAAGATATAAACAAAGACCATGATATGAGAAAGACACACCAAGTTTCAAATTTGAGTAGCAATATGACTTTCTCGTAGTAATAATAATATAGACAATTCAAAATATGGAACAATATCAAAATTATAATACCTAATTCCATTATCTTTTATGTTGAATCCCAATAGTTATATATACATATATATATATATATATATATGTGGGTTTCTTTTTTCTTTTCTTTTTTTTAAGTCTTATCAGAATTTTTGTTTTCCTTTTATTTAAATAATGCTGATGTCTAAAAAAAGTCTAAGGCTTCGGTTATATATAAGAAACAATTAAGCTCATCCTTTAAAAATTTTAAATAGATTATGGCTTACCTTAATGTTTTCCTTGTGGTGAGGACAAATAGAATGAAATAGGTGCTTCATGCTAAAAAACTTTCTTCTAGTCAAATACCAAACCTGTTAAAATTTTAGTGAAAAGGAAAAACTCATCAAGAGGAGTAAGAGAGAGAAATTACGCAATGAAAAACCACAATGAATGCAGAATCGATTTCAAATTTGAACTTCCAAAGAACAGCATAAATTTCAGCCATAGGTTCAAAATGCCAAGTTAAACTTGTTACTGAACACCTAGCAAATACAGCCAAGAAATATAACTTTATTAATCTACATGTGAAATTTTTAAATGGACAACAGAAATTTTTCTAATACTTATTGAGAAATAAGATAATCTGCGATTTTTCCTAGATTTTTTTTTATAAGTAATGTAAAAATTTTCCTAGATTAGTTGAATTAGATCACAAATTAAAACTCTAGAAATCAATTTCATACCTTTTTTTTTTGGTTGATTTGCAGTAAAAACAAACAAATAAGCAAATAAAATTTTCAACTAAATAGAAAAACTGTAACATTAATTTGATTTCTCGATGGTAGTGACGGGAGAGTGAGTCAATTTGGTCCAAAAATTGCTGATGGCAAGTGCCAATGATAAATATATATATATATATATATATATATATATATACGCATATTAATTATAAAATCAAATATACCTCATCATTGTTTGTTGTTTGAAAAGGAAAAGTATATAGGTTCAGATTATTCCTCATATGAATCCTGTTTTAATTTTTTAACAATTATCTTAAAAAAATGTGTTAGGTTCTAAGGATTAGGATCTAATGTATTTAGAACTTCAATTTGTATGTTGGCAAACCATGATCAAAACAATGTTTAGTCGTGTGTTAGACTTGCTCAAAGTATGGGATTTAATGTAAAGTTGGAATCGAGTTTTTATGCAGAATTACTATTAACTTTCTGTAAGACTCGATCGATCGAAAATTAGGCTCGATCGATCGAAAATCATGCAGAACGTTTTTCTGCAGAATTTTCCAACTCAGCCCTAGCTCATTTAATGTATAGGGTTTTATGTTTTGCCCTAAGTATATAAGGGAAAACCCTAGCCACGTTTTTAGAGTTCTGTTTTGCTGTGTTTGTGAATCTCATTGTGAGATCTAGAGGTGTTTACCTTCACATACACTTAGGGTTTATAAACTTGAGATTCATGTCAAGAGTTGTGTAGATCAATACAGTTGCAGAATCAAAAGAGCACAAAGATATACAAGCAGGTGTGCTTGTGGATTTGCTGAAGAATTCAAGAAAGAAGGAGTCCGTGGATCTCGGAGCTATCATGGGGTCATGGTAGTAAGTTTCCTACACTTGGGTAGCAATAAGATGTTAGTGGTCTAAGTCTTGTTGTGTAAACTTCGATTCTTTCATAGTGGATTCAGTTTACCTTGAGGATAGCTAGGTCAAATCCTCCCCAGGTTTTTACCGGTGTGGTTTCCTGGGTCATCATATCTTTGTGTTATTTATTTTTCCGCTGCTTTGTTGTTTTTGCTTATTTGTGTTAACCTAGATTTAATTAAATTACCTAAGTTAATCACTTGGCTAATTCTCTAGGTTAATCTGTTGGGTTTAAGGGGTCTAAACGAACTGACAAAATGTTTTCACATAATTAAAAAGTTAAAAACAAAAAACAGACATGGAACCCATTGCCTTACCCATTACGTTTACGTTTAGCAGTTTAGGGTTCATGGAGAAAGAATTATCAAGATAACAGAGATGGATTGCAAAAATATATTTTCTTTTCTTTTTTTTCTTTCAAGGATCTGATAAGCAAAAGATGGATTGCAAAATACTTACCATGTGTATGAGGGTGTGTGGTAAATCTTGAAGCCATAATTGGGTGATGCTATAAAGCGTTTAGGGCTTCCTACACAAAAACTTTGGCTAAGAGATGAATACCTAGAAGGGCTGTTGTTTAACTTCATCATTGTTCGAAGACTTGTAGTGGGAAGTATATGTGCCCATATCTACAACTGGAAGCTTCTCTCCAGGTAAAAACATCTCTTTGGAGACATCATTTGGCATAGTATCAGGGGAGTCTTCCCCTGTTGTCATCAAATCCTTGGAAAGCATTTGGAATGGACATATTAATATCTTCTTTTTCTTTCACTAGTTCTTTGTTTTGATCCTTCTCAGCAGGAAAAAAGATGTAAAGAGTTTTCTCATGTGTACCACTCTCAAACAGGATCTTCTCGTGGGAAGGCACTCCTTCATCAATGCAGATGTCTTTCACAACAGTTGAGAGAGGGATAGGTTTGCTAGGGTTTTGAGGTGGGAAGAAAGGAGTTATAACATGAGTCTCTCTCTTCTTTTTTGAATCCTAACGTGAGTCTTTTTAATGATTATAGTCTAATTAATGATTATTTGAGTCTAAAAAAATATAAATTAAAAATGCTGACATGAAAAATTGTGAGAGTTTCAAAGGCTTCAGTTATATATATATACTAGTGTTATGCCCGTGCGATGCACGGCTTAATAGAAAAGTATATGTAAATCAAACAATTTATTTCAATGATATAATTAAATTACTTATCTAAAAAAATTAGATTAAAAACTTTGAACTTGTGGGGACCAGAGCCCAAAAACTATATATCAGGCCTTGTAGTGATTGAAATCCCAGAATTAGGCTTCGGGCCTCAAAGGCTCAAAGGCTCAAAATTGTACACTGGACCTCCAGTCGCGTCCGAGGACGAGGTCAAGTCCGAGGAGAAGCAAATAAGTGCGTGGGATCTCGGGTCGTAATCCATGGCTTTTGGAACAGATAAAGATGGTCCGAGGAGTGATCCCAATACTGAAGGGAGTATCTGGCCAAAATATCTAAGGAAAAGCTGCCACTACCGCATTAAATGTGTCGCACCTACTCTCCTGACCGCATTTATGTGGAGAAGACCCTTGAACAGTGTAATCTTGGCCACCGCAACTCACAAAAAGCCAAAGAAGGTATATGATAGGACAGGTACTCAAGTGGAGGCTTAAATAATCGACAAGTGTAGGGTGAGAGTGCTCTAAAAATAGATATATAATGTAAAGGAACCCCTCTTAGCAAAGGGACACTTTTTAAAAAGGAAAAGAAAAGGAAGGGAGCTTCTATCAGAATCAAGAACAGTGAATTAGCTTCCTCGAATCATTGCCGAGGACAGTTTGTTGCACGTAAAACTTTTATTTTTATCTTTGTCATACTTTTAACTCGCCATGTTGATTGCCTAATCCAATCTAGCCCAGCCTACTGTCCCCACTCTCTACAAATTCATTGTTATTGGGTCACTTTGGGCCGGGCCATCCCCCTTTGGGCTGGAGCTCAAAACCGTGTCCTTACAGAATTTATAAAGGAAATTTGAACAAAAATAAAACTGTAATAAGCACATATAAACATAACACAATAAAACTGTAACAAGCACATATAAACATAACACAATATATAATGGATTTCATGGATTTAAAATTGTCTTGATGACTCATTAGCAAAACCTTAAATATATATATATATATATATATATATATGTACACACACACACACACACACACACACACACACACACACAAGACACAAAGACAAAGAAGATAAATACATACTTATAATAGTGTGGATGGTAGGTTTGACAAAGCATTCCAATATGGATTTCACAAATTATGAGAGAAGGAGAATTATTGGTAATGGGGGAGAGAATTGATTAGAATAGTAAGTAGTGTTTCTATTTTATATATATAAATAAATAAATAAATAAACCGTAAAAAAGAAGAATACACTGAATAAAAACTCTCTTTCTATATATATTAGAAATCCTTACTCAATTATGATTCAAAAGTCTTCATCTAATAGATAATCTCAAAAAATAATAATAATTATAATAATTTTTCAATTCATGTAAATTGCACCCATAATTCTAAATTGATAATTTCAGAGGGTTCTAGCCGTGAATGTTTCTCTCAAGTTGGCCTGTCTCTATTGGAAAAAGACTTGAGTTATCAGAGATACAAAAAATTAGATAATGAATTTATTTTATTTTTTTATAAATAAACAAATGACATTATGGGGTTACCAAGTAGACTTGGATGTATATGTATATTCCAATGCGTATGTAACTCTTTCTATTCACTTAAAAAGGAAAAGAAAAGAAAAAGTAATCGTGTGTGAAGAGGAAAAAATCACAATGAAGATTGGTTTATCTCAATAATCAAGTAGATATAAGTTATAACTCTCCAACTCATGCACATGTCTAACTCTTCCTAACTATGCACGTTGGTTTTTTTTTTTTTTTTAATCCAAAGAAAAAAAAAAGTAACTGTGTATGACTATGAAGAGGAAAAAAATAGTAAAAAATAAATTAATAATAAAATGATTAAAATTTGAATTGTAATCAAATTAAGATTTTTATCAACTTAGAAATTATAGAAGAAGAAGATAAGATCAAAAAAAAATTATATCTATTTTCTTAAAAATCTAAAAAAAAATTCTGTAATTTGGTGAAACCACTTGACGTAATCACGGCTTAATCAAGAATCATGCGTAAACTAAATAAAATAGGAAAACATTTTTGAATTTAAGTAAAATTAAATAATAAAATAGATAGAACAATTTATGATCAAATTTATTAATATTTGATTCTCAAACCATAACCATATGAATCAAATAAAACTTAATAAATTTTTATGTTAAACAAAAGACAAAAAAAATACAAAAAACCTATTCAATTTGATGAAAAAATTAGACTAAACAACTATATATATATATATATATAATTAGTGTAAACAAATATATACCTGTAAGGTTGTAAGTAGAAAAAGTGAAGAAAAAAAAATCATATAGTAGGTATTTATTATGAATTATTTGATATATATACACTCTACATTGAAGAAGTTGATTTGAACAAAACAAAGATTCAAATAACTTTAACCACATAAAATTGAAACTACATCCATCAATTTGAATTTAAAATTGCTTGTGAATTCATAAAATTCGTACCTTAAATGTTCAATCATGAATGTGACTTTTAATGCATTTACAATACAAAAGAAGTATCACTGTCTCACCAACAAACATTATTCTTGGTTATAAAAAAGAAAAAAGAACATGATTCTTGCTTTCTCCAAACCGGCCTGAACAAAAGAAATTATATTTATATTAACCATCTCACTGACTCACTGCGTTTCTCTTTCTTTTATTTTTCATTATTCCTGCGGCACTCTTTGGCTACTCTCTCACTAATTACCTCACACACATGTCTCTCTTTATTATTTATCTCTATTTATATAACAAATAAAAGCAACTATTTATTAAAAAAAAAAATCAACTGCTTTTTCTTTACGTCCCTTATAAATTCACTTAGGACTCTTACCCCTTTTTGAAATAGAATACTATAGAAGTGGGCTTCTATGTAGAATTTGGATTATATTCAAATTAAAAATTTTATCAACTTAGAAATTATAGGAGAAAAAGATAAGAACAAAAAAAAAATTATATATTTTTTTAAAAGTCTAACAAAAACATTATTCTTGGTTATAAAAAAGGAAAAAGAACATGATTCTTGCTTTCTCCAAACTGGCCTGAACAAAAGAAATTATATTTATATTAACCATCTCATTGGCTCACTGCGTTTCTCTTTCTTTTATTTTTCATTATTCCTGCGGCACTCTTTGGCTGCTCTCTCTCTAATTACCTCACACACATGTCTCTCTTTATTATTTATCTCTATTTATATAACAAATAAAAGCAACTGTTTATTAAAAAAAAAAAAAAAAAGCAACTGCTTTATCTTTACGTCCCTTATAAATTCACTTAGGACTCTTACCCCTTTTTGAAATAGAATACTATAGAAGTGGGCTTCTATGTAGAATTTGGATTATATTCAAATTAAAAATTTTATCAACTTAGAAATTATAGCAGAAAAAGATAAGAACAAAAAAAAAATTATATATATTTTTAAAAGTCTAACAAAAACGTTATTCTTGGTTATAAAAAAGAAAAAAGAACATGATTCTTGCTTTCTCCAAACTGGCCTGAACAAAAGAAATTATATTTATATTAACCATCTCACTAGCTCACTGTGTTTCTCTTTCTTTTATTTTTCATTATTCCTGCGGCACTCTTTGGCTGCTCTCTCTCTCTAATTACCTCACACACATGTCTCTCTTTATTATTTATCTCTATTTATATAACAAATAAAAGCAACTGTTTATTAAAAAAAAAAAAAGCAACTGCTTTATCTTTACATCCCTTATAAATTCACTTAGGACTCTTACCCCTTTTTGAAATAGAATACTATATAAGTGGGCTTCTATGTAGAATTTGGATTATATTCAAATTAAAAATTTTATCAACTTAGAAATTATAGAAGAAAAAGATAAGAACAAAAAAAAAATGATATATATTTTTAAAAGTCTAACAAAATTTCTGCAATTTGGTGAAGCCACTTAGCACAACCACGGCTTCTAAGTCCAACTTTTATTATATATAATATATATATATAAATTAAAAAAAAAAATATATATATATATATATATATATGATTATAGTCTAATTAATGATTATTTGAGTCTAAAAAAATATAAATTAAAAATGCTGACATGGAAAATTGTGAGAGTTTCAAAGGCTTCAGTTATATATATATATATATATATATATATATAGATCAAATTTGTTTTTGTATGTGTAAAAGGAATGGTTTTTGAAGAGAAAATTCAGATCTGTTTTTATTTAATAAAAACAAAGTCTTTTGATTGGTTTAAACAATTCAGATATGTTTTTATATTTGAAAAAGATATTTTTACGAAGAGGATCTCACTCACAAAATAATTTCATGTTATATGACTCAAACAAAACAAACAACAAAACAACAATACATAATCTCTTTCTTTATTTCAAAAGTCTGCATATGTTTAAAAAAAATCAGATTTATATCTATGAAAGATATAAATCAGTTTTTTATTTAAGAAAAATTCAGATCCACATCTAAGAAAGATGTAGATCTATTTTTTATTAAGAAAAATTCAGATCTACATCTAAGAAAGTTGTAAATCTGTTTTTTTTTTTTTTTTTTAAGAAAAATTCAGATCTGCATCTAGATAAGATACAGATCCATTTTTTTGTTAAGAAAAACTCAGATCTACATCTAAGAAAGATGTAGATCTTTTTTTTTTTTTTTTTTCAAGAAAAAGCATTGACCATATGCAAACTATTGGAACTAAGAAAGAGATCATAACAATAATGAGAGAAATCAGGAACATGTTTTGACATAATAAATCAACAACTCACGATATGAAAAACAACTAAACTAAAAATATAGACAAACACATATCATCACAATAAGAGAAGCATAAGGAAAAGAAAAGGGTAATCAGAAAACAACCTCTTGTATGGAGCAATCTTCTTTTTTAGAGGATATTTTAGGGTTCAAAGAAACTTGTTCAGCTATCTTTGAAACCTAAAAACCCTAGCTTCAACAGAAAATTAGAGAGAAAATTAGAAAATATGAGTTACTTGGGAGCCTAAAATGAATGCCTCTCAGGCGTAAATAAAAGGTGTTGAATTATGAGGTTCAGTCTCTATTTATAGAGGCCAGAAGACTCTAAAAAATAGGTACGGACGATTAGGGTTTGAATCTGGACGCATCCTTTTGCGAAAAGATTGAAAAGGGTATGCATTATCATCACCTGAAGGCCGTTCGGCCAAAGCCCACATCATGGCAACTCGGCACTTTTAGAGTGCCGAACGGCACTCCAAAAGTGCCAAATTGGCCCTATGGCTCCAAATGCACTTTCGTGTTCGGGTGCCGTTTGGACTCCTCTTCTAGGGTTTTTTGGCCAGTCCTTGTACCTAGACGCGTTTTCATCCTCAGTCTATGATTTTTTTTTAATCTCTTTTCTAGATAATTCAGGCTTTTTAAGAGCAATTATCTTGTAGATAAATCCCTTAAAATAAATTTTGATGAAGTTTAGATTATCCACAATTTTATTGTTATCCAATCACCCTTTTTATTCCTATGCATGCAATCCTACTTTAAACACCAATTATCAACCAATCACAAAATTATCTAATTAATTTTAATTGTTTGACCAATCAGAATTAATTTAAATAAATCGTGCGTGGTCAACTTTTCCTAGACACAATGCATGTTGACCATGCAAACTTTATCATACCATATCTTTCGATCCGATGGTCTGATTTGAAAACCGAAAACACCATTGCAACCATTAGAATCTCAAGATCATTTTTATGATATGCAATGAATGAATTAATGCATGTAATGCAAAGACAAAATGATGCATGCAATGCAAGAACAAATTGATGCATGTAATGCAATTATGATTTTTGAGGTACATGAATTGGTCATTCAAGTCATTCTCCTTGATTAAATCATGGGTGCAAAATTGAGTGTCTACACCTTCCCAGTTTAATAGCCTAATAGCACATCAATTCAATAACCAACTTCCTAACTGTCTTCCCAAGCCAGCTGTGTAATCACCTTGCCAGCTAAGCCATCCAACTCATCCTAACTAACTAACTCCATTGTACTAATTCTAATACAATACAATGCTAATGTAGGCACATCTCTAATACAAGTATATATACACTAAAGTATAAGTACACAATGCCAGCTAGGCAATTACAACACCATCTATAGCCAGTTACATTGTACACTCTGGTAGCACTAACACAGCCCACCTCATCAGCTACACACGCATACCCCATCAGCAACACACGCACCCCCTATCAGCAATACACGCACATCTGAGTTCTTTCTATAGGACCATAAGATAATGGGTGTTGGTTGCTCAACTGTGACCACAGAAAGCTTTGTTACACACTATTGCAGCACAATTAAGAGCTTGAGTATGTTTACTAACTGACAAAAAAATGAATGGAGATTACTGTCAATTATTCTTCATTTGCCAACTAAACAGTACTGCAGGGGGATCAGTGCCTCTTGTTACTGTTAAACTGGAAATTACTCATCCTGTAAGGAACCTTATGGACAATGAACTGCAATATCTGATTACAGTAGTTAGTTGGGTCTGAATTTAAATAATTGAAACCTTTCTGATAAAGAGTCTTTAGAAAAGTAAGAATAGCTCAAGGGACAGCCTAGCCTAGTGCATGTTGATGTCTGAGGCTAATCATCATTAAACCTAAAAGATGATGTTCTCAAAATTGTGACTGTTCATATAAGGATATTAAACTGTTGGAGTTAGACATGCTTGTACTCTGACCTTCCTCACAAAAATTGTATAGGCCATACCTATTTGAATTGTGAATCTGGTGTCCATCTGATGGCAGACACAAAAGTAGAATTTTTATTATAAAAATTCTTATTGATGTCATAAAGTTTTCTAGTGATGGGTGGAATTTATAGGACATTAAAAAGAGTAGAGGAGCTTGAGTCACCAATCATACCTGTTTTAGGAGGTACAACTCACATTGTTGACAGATTCCTCCTACCAGATCTAATCCATTGCAATTTTAGTTCATTGATACTGTGAAATCCCACGCAATAGGATCATAAGATGTTAAATCTCTAAAATTCCATCTCCAATTGTATAGCATTTACATACAAAACAGATTCTTCCATGGTTTCAGGTTCCTTGGGCCTTCCATTTTTCTAATTATTATTTAAATAGCTTCCTTAAAGTGCCGCAACAAGATTAGCTGCACATGGAAATATGAATGTTGGTCTAAGATTCTATTCACTTTGTAAATATGCATTGTGGAAAAAAAAAAACATTTGACTGTCCGTCAAGGTAGTGGAATAGCTGACATATGATGCAAAGTTTACCCCTTAAAGTCATTTCTTTTCAAGCTAAAACTCTGATGACATGATTTCTGTATATAATAGAAATGAAGGGAAAACTATGGTGTGTAGTACCCGGGAACAGTACCCATGAAGGGAAAACTATGAAACTGAGGATTTATTTAAGTATTCCAATAATCCATTATGGTACAATAGATTGTTCATAGTTTCATAATGAAGTAAAATGGGAAGGGTCTATAAGAAACATATCTTAATATGCAAAGCAAAAGCCTATTTATCTATGAATACCTCCAAATAAAAGGGTAAATAGTGTAATTTAGTCCAAAAAGAGAAATTTTGGAGTGCAAAGAATAACATTCTAAATAATTTATTAACTAACAATTGCTAAAACCATACAACAGCTTATGATGACAAATTAAATTGAAACAAAACAATATCAGATTTCTAGACCTACCCCTGACAGTCAAACTTCCTAATGCTTGCTAATAATCAGATTCTATTGCATGAAACAAATTGCAAATATTTCAATGAGAACAATATTTCCATTGGCCTGTCAAGCACATTGTAAACAGACTAGAGTGTCTTACAATCTAATTTCAAAATTGATGTGGAGAGAAAAAATTTCTGGATTGATTGCTCCAAAGCTCCTAATCAGACAGTATTTGCATAATCTGAGGCTAATGTGTTAAGTGGATACTTTAATCAAACAATAAGAGATGCACCATTGTCTGTAGCTGTAAGATTAAGTATCACTGTAGCCGGCTTCAAAGCCCTAGTTGTAAATGAGAAACATAAATTATTAAGTCCAACAACATAAATTATTGAGTCTAACAACATAAATTTTACTGAATAGCAGAGACTCATTCAAGATCCAGATTGTAATAAATTTACTTGAAACTATGGGGTAGACATTGATGTGGGGTAGACATTGATGCAATTAGATCTATGGTTTAATTAGTAACCATTGTCTTACTTATAGATGATAATTATAAACACTAGCAGAAGAAAAAGGAACAGGTATGCATACACTAGATGAAAATTAATTAGTAACCATTGTCTTACATACACACCTATGGTAAGCATAGTTTCTGCCAATAAAATAAAAGAAAAAAAAAGTGCAACAGGTACATAAAGAAAATCCGATTACTACAACACCAAGCTTAAGCAACCCTATCGAAACAATCCCCTTTCCTTCAGAAAAAATGAAACTAAGGGTTCATTTGGTACTGCATCTCTAGCCACTTCAACTAGACCTCCTTTCTCTTCACATTAGCTGCAAACATGTTCCTAGCCTCTTGGTTTCCTGTGAAGAAGCAGGTGTTGAACATATGAAGGTGATCACCTGATTACACCCCAGGAAGACTCAACACCATGTCCATAATTGCTTGAACCTCGGTAGCTGTTGTGGAAGCAAATGGTGTACGAGTACTTACACTTCTACTTTCAACAATAACATCTGAAATGTTCTTCAAAGAGTCAGACATCTCTTGCACAACTAAACACTTTTTTCTTGGTTTCTTGCAAATTCTCCTGAAAAGGTGGACACCGCTTGCCAAGTCTTTCCCCTTATTCACTGCCAATCCTGCCCTCGACAATGATGGGCCTTCAACCTCCATTGGGTCAACATTCGCAAAGGGTTGACATTGGGGGTCAACAAATTCTTTGCTATCAGCGGAGTCCCCAGGCCCTTCGGTGCATTCCTTTGGTATTTCACCACTCGTGCAAAATGCATTTTTTCCTATTGCAACCGTGCCTTCAAACATGATTT